>ML681963.1:45943563-46022063 GCA_007922195.1 Podocnemis expansa
GATCTGTACCTGGGACATCAAGACTCCAAAGAGAAACAGCTGAACTCGAATTAATATGCAAGCTAAATTCTGTGAAAGCAGGACTCAATCGAGATTATGGGTTCTATTCACGTTACAAAGGGTAATTTGACTTCAGGCTTCCCATTCTTTAAGCCTGTAAACTGCTCTGATTTGCTGTTACTTTATGACCTGATCCTATGTTTTACACCCCCTTGCATTTAGTTTCATTCCTTTCTGTAAGTTCACCCATCTTCGAAGCGTCTGAGGAAGTGGGATCTTCTCCCACGAAAGCTCATGCAAAAAATAAATCTGTTAGTCTTAAAGTGCCACACAACTGCTTGTTTTCTTATTGGACTAGACTAACACGGCTATCCCTTTGGAAACAGCCATGCAGCAGACAAGCTCAAGCAGCCGCATGGCAGTGAGCAGTTGGAGAAAAGCTCAGTTCTGAACAGGCTCCCCAGAAACCATACACAGAACCAGGCGGGGAACCACTGAGTGCATGTCTTTGTGGAGCTATGAGACCAAGAAGTTGTGAGAAATTTGTGGTCACCTTCAAATTTAATAGCAACAATGGGGCTAGAACTCATCCCTTCTGTGCCTAAAGAGCAGGTTCTGCTACAAGACATGCTCTATCCGCTGCTAGCAACATAGGCTGATGAGATACTGCTGAGATGTTTGGCTTCCTCCTAGCATAAGGTTCTGGTGCACTTGAACACTACCCAGTCCAGTAAATATTGCCAAGTACCAAAGTGCCAGCCATGTTAGTCTAGTTCAGTAAAACAAGCAAGGAGTCCTGTGGCACTTAAAGACTAACAAATTTATTTATCGCATGAGCTTTTGTGAGATTTTCTCCCATGAAAGCTCATGCAATAAATAAATTTATAGTCTTTAAGTGCCACAGGGCTCCTTGTTTGTTCTACAGTCCATTAGAAGTACTTATCCATGGTGGCTCCTGCTCACATGCCTGCTAATGAACTGATCAGAAAATTGACGTCTAAAAAGGATTTTCCCCCAGAAAATATTAGCAGGACCTTTGTGGGATTCAGCGTCCTCAGGAACAGTGGGGGAACATCATCTGTTCCAGTCAGGTGGATCTATGTGTCATCAGCATGCTGCATTTCCAGCAGGTGAATCGGCGAGTTACTTACCAGTAACTGTCCTTCTTTGAGAGGGGCTGCTCACATACATTCAGTGTTAGGTGTTGGGTATCTAGGGGCCGCAGCACACGGTTGGTCAGAAACTTTTAGCTTTAGTCTGTCAGAACAGGGTCGGCAGCCAGTGCCCCTCTGCCCACTCCCATGGCTACATATGTGGCCCTGACCCTGATCCTCCTCAGTCCCTTTTGGTCACCAACTCAGAGTAGCGGGGACGGTGGGAGGTTCTTGAATGTATGCGAGCAGCCCGTCTCGAAAAAGGATGGTTATTGGTAAGTAACCCACTGTTCTTCTTTGAGCGCTGCTCGCATCATTCAGTGTTAGGTGACTATTAGCTGTCCTGTGGACGGTGGGTGGAGTTGGAGTTTTCCACCTTCAGCATGGTTGTCCCCATAAGGCAAACTCAAAGCATGGAAGAGTGCCTGAATGGTAGGCTGTTTGGCCTCCTTAAAGGGGATATCCTGTAACTCTTGAAAGTCCTGAGAAACGCTGAGTGAGGGGACCCAAGAGAGACTGTGTGTCACCCTGACTTAGAGGTGAGGAGTGTCAATGATGGCTGATCTAAGCCTTGAACGCCCCTAACCCTAGGGATTAACATGCAGGACGCCCTAGGGCCGTAAAGGGATGAGGCCTGGGAACACTACATAACCTACTTATTCCAGGGCAAGGTCCTGGCACCGAGGTGGACCCAGCGGTGTCCCGAAGGTTCCCCTAGGGCCTGAGTAAGGCTACCCCTCACATCAGTCACTCTCTGCCATCAGGAGGCAGGTGAGGTGGGCAAGGTGTCTGCCTTTGGCATGCCCCTGTAAACACAAGGACTTTTATCCCTCTTCTTGTCAGGACCGGAGAGGTCTGACACCATCCCCCTATGGACAGTGCATATGGGGGCAGGGAGGGGAGAGCATCTGTAACCCATGTGCCTAAAAGGGAATAATCTCTTTCAGGGATCCCTTATGGCTGGGTTACGTTGCTGGGCAGAGTTTGCAGCCCAGAAACCAGAACTTTCTGGTAAGAGGGTGTGGTAGCACATTGAGCATGTGCCACAAGTTTAATGTTATGCTGGAGTTACATACTTGGGAGAAGCCTGAGAGGAGCAGCCCAGAGAGGAGCAAACAGAGAAAGCTGCAGAGTCCGTGTGCTCAGGGACTGAGTGAAAGGAGCTGAATGAGAGTGGGCTGCAGGATGTTTTCTCCCTGCTTTGGACAGTTTTGCAGGGGAATTGACTGCAATAGAACTGAGAGCTGGATGGCCAGTGACCTGTTTGTGTGGTGCTGGCTATATAGGAGGAAGAAAGGTTCTTCTTCGAATGCTGCTTGGATGCATTCAGTAATAGGTGTCTCTGTGCTGGAAAGCCAGATTGGTCAGAAAAACTATCCTAGCCAGTCAGAAGACGGGAGACAGCCACTGCCCCTCACGCCACCCATGGCTATGTATACAGCCGCCTCCCCACTCAGTTTCATTTCTTCTGCCTTGCGTGTCGGATCTGGAACGTCCACTCCTTGCTAATTGCAAGCAGCCTATCGCTTCGTTGGATTCACTGTCTGGCAGGGCACATCTCCCTTGTGGCTTTATTTCCACCATGAGAGCCCAACACCGGACTGGAACATCACATCGACGATGCCGGGCTTCAAACCCTATGCCGAGTGCGGCAAAGCCTTCCCCCAGGACAACCCCCATGGGAAATGCCTCAGGTGCCTGGGCAAAGACCACATGGTCTCAGCATGTTCCATCTGTCTCTCCTTTAAATCTCGAATGATTAAGGAGAGGGAACAGCGAGACCGTGCCCTAGCCTCGGAGGAGGCTCAGCACACTTCACCCGAGGCTTCGGGTTCGAGCCTAACACCAAGACCCAGCTTGGCGCTGGAACCTACATGGCACCATGCGACCAGTGGCCGCTGCTGCCGCTGCACCACCTCGGTGCAAACTCCAGCACCACAGCACCTACCTGGCGCCTCAGCACCTTGGCACCGATCGAGGTCGCCCTCAACCAGCCCAGCACTGTCGGCGCTGGGCTCTCCTCGGCACTGCACCAGGTCATCTCCGGTGCCGACGGCACGGTACAGCCCGATTTCACCGGTGTCGACATCACCTTGGCACCGGGCAACCCCACCCTCAGCACCGCGAAGCTTGGTACTGGGGGAACGGGAACCTCCCCTAGCGAGGACCTACCCACGACCCATGCAGAGTCACTTCTTGTCCCGTCCACCCTGGAAGCGGTGGAAGCAGCATGAGCCCTGCTGCTCCTTCCTACCCCACCTGCCCCACTCCCAATCAGAACGGGCAAACCAGCCTTCATTTCGAAGGCCTGGGTTCACATGGGACACTCACCCTCACCGTCCAGTCCCCCGCCTTCCACCCTGGTGGGGGTGGGCACCACTCTGCCGAGGGCCAGGGGCGTTGCTGGCACTGGGCACGCCAGGGCATATGCCCCGAAACCCAGTGCCAGTGCCCTATCCCTGGCCAAGGGGCGGGGCCTGCCGACTGATGGAGGGGCTTGTGGACCGGGGGTGGGGCCTGGGCCCATGCCCTGGGTCCGTCCCCACCCAGCAACGCCCCTCCAATGGCACTGGGCCGGGAATCCCGATCCATGGCCCACTTCGGTATGGAGGTGGAGCCCCTGACCCTCTCTCCTGATACCTTGTTTGGACTGGCATTCACCTCCATGGCGCCTCTAGCAATCCTGTCCCACCCGCGCGTGTGGGACCTCGCACACTCGCAGTAGCAAACTCCAAGCTCCATCCCCCTGGTTTTGGACATGTCAAGCATGAAATATCAGGTATCCGAATTGGACTACCCCTCACCCAGGGATGTAATCTAGATGGCAATGGGGGCTGAAGAACCCCCCAGGGACCCCCTCCCTGGCTCCAGGGAGACCAGGGAACTGGATTTGTTAGGCCGTAAGGTGTACTCCTCGTCGGCTCTCCAACTGCGGGTGGCAAACAACCAGGCCATAGCCATTAGGTATCTGCTGGATGTCTGGGAATCCCATGGGAGATTTAGGAATGTGCTCCCGCCAGAGGCCAGAGATGAGTGTGATGCCTTCTTGGAGGAAGGCAACATAATAGCTCAAAACCTCCTTCTGTCAGCCTGTGATGCAGTGGACACCGCAGCTTGCACCATGGCCTCGGCAGTTCCCCTCCACAGGGTAGCATGGCTCAGGGAGGCTAGAGCTCCCCCTAACACCCAGCAGGCGGTGCTCGACCTGCCTTTTGAGGGAAATGCTCTGTTCCCCCTGGAAACTCTTTCTGTGGTGGGTACGGCCCGGGATCCCCGGGGAGAAGCCAAATATTTTGGCCTCCTCCCTCCTGGACCCACCCCCCCGACTTAGCTTTCCAATTCCCTGGGCGGGACAATTTCCCTTTTTTTCCTTTTTCTTCCCCTTTTTCGCCTCACTCACGGTGGAAAGAGGACTTTCAGTCACCCCTCCCCAGGGAGGGGTCCCTCTGATCATTACCCTCCGTACTCTTGGGGGGGTAGGGGGTCCCCGTGGCACCATTGTCCCCCTCCCTTTTCCCCATAGGGAAGATAGGCCTGCGAGGATCCACATCGATCCCTCCCCGTTCTTTCCCTTCCTCGATCGCGGGACCAAAGCTTCGATTGGGACACTGGGGTTGACAATGTATGATGCCTGCTTATGGTGCTGGTATTCCAATACCGTAGTCACCACCAACACCCCCCCAATCCTTAAGCAGTGACTTTCCTGAGGACAAAGCCACTCCTCTCCTACTCCTAACAACCCTCCTTTCCTAAATAGTCCCCATCGCGCTCTTCCCCCAACCCCTCGTTGAGGGATGGAGATGCATCTCGTTGTAGCCCAGCTGCGGCAGAGCTCTGAGACATGCACATCTGAAGCCTACCCACAACAAGACTCTGACTGTGGCCATGATGTGTGTCTCAGGTAGGCCCCCTCGCTACGAGTTGGGGGAAGGGGAGGGGATGCCCGGGTCACACCACTGTCTTCTGCGCTGTGACCAAAAAGCCCTCCCTTTCCCCTTTTTGACAAGATCTGCGCATTAAGGGAACACTTCTGTGTGGTATTCAGCTACCTGGATAGCTGCTTCATTGGGAAGGGACCTTCACAGAAGGTTTTCACCCTGCACGGGGCCCAGGCACACCCCTCCCCCCCTTGTATGGTTCCCCATCTCTACCCTATGGTTATCTACTGGAAACCAGGGGCTCACCTCAGGAATCCCCGCTCTGGTCTACGGTCTCCAAGGTAGACCACGCTTCCCCGACTTCACTAAGTACGGCTGGCGTCTTCCATCTGTCTCTCCTTTAAACCTCAAATGATTAAGGAGAGGGAACAGCAATGCCACGCCCTAGCCTCGGAGGAGGCTCCGCACCCTTCATCTGAGGTTTCGGGTTCGAGCCCAGCACCGAGACCCAGCTCAGCGCTGGATCCTACACGGCACCGTGCCACCGGTGGCTGCTGCCGCTGCACCACCTTGGTGCCAACTCCAGCACTGCAGTGCCTACCTGGCGCCTCGGCACCTCAGCACCGTTCGAGGTCGCCCTCAGTCAGCCCGGCACTGTCGGCATCGGGCTCACCTTGGCACCACACCATATCGTCTCTGGTGCCAATCGCATGACACAGCCCAGCTTCACTGGTGCTGACCTCACTCCGGCACTGGCTGACTCCACCCTCGGCACTGCAGAGCCTGGTACCGAAGGAACGGGAATCTTCCCACCCGAGCAGTCCTCCCTCCCCTAGCGAGGACTTGCCCGCAACTCATGCGGAGTCACTTCTGGTTCCATCCACCCCAGAAGCGGTGGAGGCAGCACGAGCCCTGCTGCTCCTCCCGACTCCCCCTGCCCAACTTCTAATCAGAAGGGGCAAACTGCCCTTCATTTCAAAGGCCTGGGTTCACCTGGGACACTCACCCTTACCGTCCAGCCCCCTGTCTTCCACCCCAGCAGGGGCTGACATGACTCCACCGATGGCACCGGGCCGGGACTCCCGATTCCCTTCCCCCGTCTCCAGCCCGGAAGAGGGACCTTCTAGGGGCTCCAGACGGCCCTGGTGCTGCACATCGGCACCATCACCCTTCCGGTTTTGGCCGCAAGAATGGTCCCCTGAGGGAACTCCCTCCCCTCTACAGCAAGCTCCTGGTGCCGCGCTGTCCCCAGCACCGGAGTCCTTTATGGGAAACCTTTTGGTGCATTTTGACCTGTTGCGCCAGGCTATGGCCCATTTAGGTATGGAGGTGGAGCTCTTGACTCTTCCCCCTGATACCCTGTTCGGACTGGCATTCGCCTCCACGGCACTCTTAGCAGTCCCACCCCACCCGAGTGTATGGGACCTCACACGCTCCTGGTAGCAGAGCCCAAGCTCTGTCCCCCCGGTGTCGGATACGGTGAGCATGAAATATCGGGTATCCAAGTTGGACTACCCCTCGCTCACGGGCCACCCAGTTCCCCCTAGGGACGTGGTTCAGATGGCAATTGGGGCTGGAGAACCTCCCAGGGACCCCCTCCCCCCCTCCAGGGAAACTAGGGAGCTGGATCTTTTAGGCCGTAAGGTGTATTCTTCATTGGCCTTCCAATTACGAGTGGCAAATAACCGGGCTATAACCAGCAGATACTTGCTGGATGTCTGGGAGTCACTTGGGAAGTTTAGAAATATGCTCCCGCCTGAGGCCAGGGACGAGTATGACGCCTTCCTGGAGAAGGGCAACATAATAGCTCAAGACCTCCTCCTTTTGGCTCACGATGCAGTGGACACTGCTGCCTACACCATGGCCTCGGCGGTTACCCTCCGCAGGGTAGCATGGCTTAGGGAGGCTAGAGTGCCCCCTAACGCCCAGCAGGCAGTTCTTGACCTACCCTTTGAGGGGGATGTCCTGTTTCCCCCTGAAACTCTCTCTGTGGTGGGTACAGCCTGGGATCCTCGAGGAGAGGCCAAATATTTTGGCCTTCTCCCTCCCAGACCCCTCCCCCGCAACTTAGCTTCCCACTTCCCTGGGCGGGACAACCCATTCTTCCTTCCCGCCTCACTCATGGCGGGAAATGGGCCTTTGCCTCCCCTTTCCCACAAGGAGGGGCCCCTCTGATCACTGCCACTCCTTTACCCTTATAGTGCAGGGGGCCATAGGATGTCACTGCTGCAGACAGCCAACCCCCTCCCCTTCTTCGTTAGGAAAGGTGGGTCTGGGGGCAACCATGCCGGTCCTTCCTTGTTCTTTCCCTTCCCACTCACGGGAACAGGACTTAGATCAGGATGCCGGGGGCTGACAATACAACAACGCCCACCCACGGTGCCGGTACCCTGATACCGTAGCTACCCCCCCAACCCCCCACCCCTTAAGCAGCGTTTTTCCCGAGGACGAAAACCACCCCTCTTCTATTCCTAGCAGCCTTCCCTCCCGAATATTTCCTGCCATGTTCCCCAGCCTAACTCCTCGCAGAGGAATGGAGGTGCATCTCATTGTAGCCCCAGCTGCTGCGGGGCTCTGAGACGTGCACATCTGAAGCCTACTTGCAACAGAACTGTGCCTGTGGCCATGACGCGTGTCCCAGGTAGGCCCCCTCATATCTGGGTCAGGGGAAGGGGAGGGGACACCCCTGGTTGCATCACCATTTTCTGTGCTGTGACCCCAACCCCCACTCAACAGGAATCTCTTCTGTGCACTAAGGGGGACTCATCGGTGTAGCAGTACAGCTACCTGGATAGACATTCTCATCGGGAAGGTATCTTTAGAGAGGGTCTTACCCCTGCACGGGCCCTAGGCCGGCCCACCCCTCCTTTTCCCACCCTCGCATGGTTCCACGTCTCTACCTTCTGGTGATCTAGAGGAACCAGGGGCCCACTTCAGGAACCCTCACCTTGGTCTACCCTCTTTGAGGTAGCCCACTCTTCCCCGGCCTCACGAAAGCACAGCCAGGGGAACCCCTTTAAACCCTGAGGGGGAACACCTTGTTAGGACCATACGTTGGGAAACTGTGAAGGGTCTATCCCTCGAGTGCCTCCCACCCATATTTTTCCCACCTCGGTATCTGCTGCCTTCTTGCTCCACGGCCTACTCTCTGGTAGGACATGCCCCCCCCCCCGCCTTCCCCCAGGACTGTTTCATTACGCCACGCGTAGTCCCTTAGTGCTACTGCGGTTCTCCCCATGCGCGTTGGTGGCGCCTGGCAGTTCTGTGGTCCCCTCTTTCCCTTTTCAAGGACCTATTGACACCCACTGCTGTCCGATGGCATGATACACAGAGAACCCACTTCTATACATCATGTAACAGTTTGGGGTTGTACCCTTTTATTCACCCTCTGGCTCCCCCTGGGGAGAAAACTTCATTGGGTTCTCTGATCCCAGGGTGTCCTTCAGATGCGGCAGTTGCCACCCTGTTACATTTTCAAAAGGGATAGCCGTGTTAGTCTAGTCCAGTAAAAAAACAAGGAGTTGTGTGGCATTTAAGACTAACAGATTTATTTTTTTGCATAAGCTTGTTACAGTCCCATTCTCTAGCTTAAGAAGAAACCTTCCTTCGCAGCGGAGTTCTCCAATGTCCATGTATTGAAGAGTTCTCCTTGGCAGCCCTGGCATGGCAAAATGGTAATGTTATCCCTCTGGCAAGCACTATAGATACTGTGTCTGTGGCCTTTCACTGCTCGCCTTCGATTCTTTGGTCACCGAGGGCTGACTACACGGTAGTAAGAGTTCTCTCCCATCCCTCTTCTCCCCCTCACACCTTAGTGAGAACTTCATGATGCAAACCCTGCAAGCTTAGACCAGTGGGGCCCTTCTTCATATTATAGTGTCCTACGGGCCCTAGTAGGACCAACTCGCCAGCGTGGCTTCAGGCCACCTTGCTGTTAGTGACCTTCCCGGAACCTCTGTCCTGCGAGAACTCAGTTGTGGTGCTTGCTCGGCTGAAAATGTGTGCTTCCGCGCTACCAGGTCGTTAATTAGCACGCCGTAGGCCCCCATCTTGCTTGACTCGACTCAATATGCCGTGGCCTGGTGTAACTTTTCCGAAGTTTGGGGATTATGGAAACAGCTCCTTCCTGGGTTGGGGAGAGAGGTCTCAAGGGATTTATAAGCTGTGTGTCATGTATAAGGAACAGCACCATTCTCCCAACTAGAATAAGTAGTTAAAAACAATCTGAGTGTGGATAATAGAAAATTGTTTGCTTTGTCCTAATAATCTACTCAGTCCCTAAGTGTTCCTGTTGTAAAACATTTGTTAACTAAGCAAGAGCTCATGACTGGGTATATGCTGGTTTGTGTGTGCTCATCCCTCAGCACAGAGGGTCTGCAGTGGGCTGGCTGTCTTACCATAAGGAATGTGTGTCTGCCGCCTCCCCCCCCCCCATTGTAAACTACCATGCTTAGAAAGAGTTGGTAGCAATTGTTACTGTGAAAGGTCACATACGCCCAGCCAAATCAACCTTGTTGGAAAATAAAACACAACTGAGGGCTTCCTACTTGGCTGGAAAGATCCTTTAAGGAGGGACTTGGATACTGTGGTAATGGGAACTGTTATGTGCATTTTAGATGATAGCTAAGAGAAGTTAACCTTTTTAAAAATGGGGAGGGTGGGAGTGGAGAATAAGCCCAAGGAAACACTGAGGTTATGTCTAGGCTACCACTTTGGTTGATCCAATTTATGTCACCCAGGAGCATGAAAATAAACACCCTCCTGAGCGACAGAAGCACTGGAAAGGACAGCGCTATGTTGGCAGGAGAAATTTTCCTGCTGACATAGCTACTGTGGCTCCGTGGTGGTGGTTTAATTATGTGGATGGGAGAGCTCTCTCCTGTCAGCACAGAGCAGCCGCATGAGAGGTGTTACAGCAACACCGCTGTGTCGACGTGGCTGGGCTGCTGTAAGTTGTCTAGTGTAGCCGTGACCTTAGACTGGAAGTTTAACTGACCCACAATCTGCCTTTGATTTTCTGGTTAACACTGGAAGAGGTGTGTCTCTTGTATCCAATAGCAGAGTACAAGGTGATGACTGGTTTTTATATACTTATTGTGCAAAGCCATAGCCTCCCATTAAGTTATTTACTCACTTCGTGACTGATTTGAATTTTCCCCTGTCCCACATGGAGCCACTTCTGGTGCAGCAGCCGGCCAGCACTTAATACAGTCACCTTGCCCTGTCCTAGTATTTCAGCCTCACAGCACCTTTTCAGATCTGGTGGTTGTGTCCTTATGCAGGTTCTGTTGCTCTATAAGCGATTCCAACAACTTATCATTATTTATGTACATAACACAGGGGTCACCAGAAAAGCCTGGGGCCTGGAGATAACAGTCATTAAAATAGCATTAGTCTACAGTACAATCATAAGGCTAAATTAATGTGTTTTTCAGAGTACTTAAGCCATAAAATGTGCACATATTGTGCCCATGAAATCTGTGACTCCTGTAGTCCAGCACCAGTGCAAAGCCATGCAGCCCTTTTTAAGGACATAATTGGTGTTATTGCACATAAAGCTGTTGTATTATTGCTTGCTTTAAATTGCTAGGAGTGGAGGAGGGCAGTAATACAACTGCTTGTCCAGCTGGACCTAGGCTAGGGAGATTTCATACTCAAGAGAGGCCAACAGAGCATGTGGTAGAAGCTAGAGATGGCAAAGGCCAATAAAGTCCCTTTGAGTCTATCCCCCACCAGTGCAAGATTTTTCTCTATAGTGCTTTGTCCTGTCCTTTTTCAATTGCCCTAGAAATGGTGCTTCCACCTGTATTCTAAGGAAGCTGTTCTATAGTTTAAAACAGTGTTTCTCAACCTTTAGTGGACTGGGAAACAACTAAAGATAGTGGCATCGCTGGTGCTGGGCTTAAGGGGCTTGAGCCCTGAGTCCCAGCACCAGTGTCCTGGGTCTGCTGTTGGGCCACCAATGATGGCAGCTGTCTTCTCCAGCCCCATCTCTGGCTGGGGGTCTGGGGCCGGGCCGCCCATGAATCTGTCTTCCCTGAATTGGGAGTGGGGGTGTGGCATGCGGGCCCTGAGTCTTTTTCTGGGCCTGCGTCGCTCCTGCCTAAAGGTATGAATTACTTTACACAAAATGCCTGATGCAAATGTTCTTGAAAAAGCCAGTAGCAGTGGAGGGAAATTTAAAAAGCCCCAGCTGCAGCAAAGCCTCCAGGCATCTGTCAATGTCCACCAGTGCACACCTGGTAGTTTTGGTGTGGCTGGGGCACCTTAAATTTCAACTTCCACCCCTGCCCTGCCCCCTGACTCAGCCCTCCCCTCACAGGGAGGGTTCAGGGTGGGTCACAGAATACCTCTACTGTTTGGGGAGCACCAGTATTCCATAGCACACTTATTGAGAAACACTGATTTAAATGATTGTGTTCTCAGGAAAGTCTTAATTGGGCACGTGCGCGAAGAGGGGTGTAGGCTTTAATAATGTCCCTGGAGAAAGGGTTGTTCCCTCCACCATCTAAGGAGGTAGAGGTTTGTTTTGGGAAACTGCCTGTACTTAACAGATGGGTTTGCATCCCTGCTGTTCAGAGCTGTGCACTGGAAAAGCCATAGCCACTCAGTGGGGTGGAATCCAGCCACCCCTGTTCCAGCCAGTGATTTGCACGAAGACAGCTCCATGGGAACCTGCAAACAAAGGGCACACTGGGGTGTAGTCTGCATGGTTGTGCAACACAGGCAATGCACAATTCATATAGCAGGGAGTGGACGACCTAGTGAGCTGTGCAAGGACTGGCTGTGGTGGTATGAGTATGCTGATGCTGCTTTTTATGTGTCTTCATGCCAGAGTGGGGCGGTGGCTTGTGCCTGTAACTGAGCACCTGTGCCCTAGAAAGTGCCAGAAATCTCTCTGCCATGGGGCATATCAAGCATTTGCTGCTCTCTGAGGCCCACCGCCTTGGCACACCCTGCCCTCAAAAGGTGCGAGTTCAGACCTCCTCAAGAGTTGCTTAGAAAGATCTTTCATAATTAGTTGCAGGCAGCACCAGCTGGTCCTCTGCACCTAGAAGTGCCAGGAGCAGGCAGGGGCCTGTCAGAGTCCAGCAAGCCACATAAATAAGGTTGGTTGCTTTGACTAGGGAGCAGTCCTGCAGTAGGCAAGGACAAGCAAGAAAGGCTGTCCCTGCCCCAACCCAAGGAACCTGGCCCAGTCCTAATCTTGGACTTGGACCTCTCTAACGGAACCATTTTATATCACAGACCTTTACACCCATGTGGTTGTTTTGAGTTGAGGTTTGTTTTCTGTTAACTGCAGAAGGATCTGGATGGAGAACTGTTCTGATGGGAGGATGAGGTCACAGAGGCAATGGACCATTGTGGAAATAGGTCACAAAAGGGTGCTAGAGAGGAAGACTCCCTGCAAAGATGTGTCCTGACATAAGAGGGTGCTCTGGTAGTGAAAGCAAGCAGGCATGTAGTGCAATGAACACTATGATCATGCAAAGCATTATTTAGCATTCATGAATCATGCTTGTTGCCCTCACTTTGTTACCTCATCTAAAACAGAGATTCAAGGACACTAACACAGCCTGAAATAAATCGTGAGTCTGAATTTGCTTTTGGTTATGTCAACACGTGTTGACACAATTTTATCACAATTTTCATGCTATTTTCTTAAGCCCCATCTTCTGGACTCCTGTGATTACAAAAAACAAAAAAATCTCAGCTGTATTCTTTTTTTAAAGTAAGTTTCCACTAGAGCTGGTTGGGAGTTATTCAACAGAACTGTTTGTTCTTGAAAAATTCTGAGTAACTGAAATGCAAAGTCCTATGGGAAAAGGTTTGGTTTCAACAAATTTCTTGACTTAAAAAGGTTTTGGAAAAAAAATCGTCAAAACATCCCATTCTGACATTTTCTGAAAGAAAAAATTCATTTTTCTGATTCAAAATAATGTTTCACTTCTAAATATGTTAATTAAACTAAAAGGGTTATTTAAAAATGGTCGAAATCTAAATGAAATTTTTTGCTCAACCAGAATCTTTCTTTCTTTCTTTCTTTCTTTCTTTCTTAAGATTTTCAGTTCACAAATAATGTTGAGCTTTTGGAGGCCTTTTCCCCCCCCAATTTAGAATAGGAATATTTTTTCATAATTTTGGAACTTTTAGCAGGATAAGAAAATGGTTGCCTAGATGGCTTTAGATTTGAACCCTTCTGGGTGTTGAAAAGCTTGAAAATATAGCCATAAACTAGAGCGGAAATATAAAGGAATTCAATTTTTTTTTAAGTCTCCTTTTGTTAAAGCCAATTTCATTATTTCTGGGGGACTTGCCTGATGATTTTTTTCTAATCTTTGGCACTGCCAATACAGAGTTGCTGAAAATCCCTCCTTGAGAAGTTGATCCATAGTCCATTAAGGTTAATAGGAATTGTTCCATTTGGGACCAGGCCTTATGTGAACTGGTCTTGCAGGTAGATAGCGGAGGAAGGGCTCTGCTCTCTCTGGATTTGTTTAATGTCAATCTGATTGGGAAAGGGGCGTTCCAATGCTCTCCACCTCCTCAACCTCTCTTTGTTTCCATATTTACTGTTGTAACTTATGATTCCAGCAGCAAACCAAAATGCCCAGCACTTCTGCTCAGTCAGTCACCATGGTGCGGTTTTATTTTTTTTCCTTCAAACCAGAGGGTCATCCAGATAAAGATTATTAAATATTGATACTTGGAGGGTTTTAATTCTTTTTAATGCACTTTTTAATGTACACTGAAGGGGATTCATTATTCAACAACCAACTAAAAGTTAGTGCATTGCAAATAGCTGCTCCGTGGTACAAAATGGTGATAAACAGGCTGTGAACTTAAGCCCTATATGGTGAGGAGATGAAGGGAATTAAGTCTCAGCCTGTATGTGGAACTGTTCCTTTTTGAGGTGACTCTAGCAGTTCATTAAAGAGCACTCTTCCCCCTGAGTCAGAACTGCACCAGGGCTCCAACTTAAGCTGGCCTGCTGCTCTTTGTGTTTGGTGACTCCTCTGGCCATGAATAAAAACTCCCATGCAAAGATCGGGGTAATAGCCATAGTGTCCTGGTCATTTTCCATGGGGACAAGCAAGGTGACACTGTAGGCCCCTGGAGGAAGTTTGCCATTGGCTTACAGAGACCTATAATTTCACCCTCAAATCCTGACTCCTTAAAAGGACCCTTGAAACTGCAACTGCAGAAGTGGTCTTCTTTCCCTGCATAACTGCAGTGCAATAAGCTATGCAAAGAGCCTCCTTTCCCACAGAGGTGGCTTCACTGAGTTTGGATGTAAATCAGTGTAAATTTGTAAAGCACCTGTCTTAATAGCTCTGAGTCACCAACTCCAGTCTACCACCCTCCTTCCCAACATCTGGAGTCTTGGAGGTGAATCTTTGGTTGTTAGCTTTGTTATTTGAACACAAGCCGGCTGTGAAGTCCAGGTTTGGAGCCAGCATTCTGCAGAGATTTGGGGGTGTTCAGACTATGGATAGAAGAAGGTTAATTTGGGCCCATCTGTTTTATACTATTGTTGGCTCTGTGTGCTGCTGTCTTGGATATGAGTGCCATATATCACAGAATGGGAATGGCGCTTACTTCCTGGGTAACTTCATGCCAAAGTCTTGTGCCTTCTGCTTTCATGTCATTAATGAAATGGGCAGTGGCCTCCTTGAGGATCACTCGCATGGTGTTAGGTAGTTAATGCTTCCTTTCTAAAGTGCTGGCTTCTCCATTGCTTGAAGACTTACAGTCAAGAGTGGGTGTCTTCCTAAAGGGATGCTCTAGTAGGTGATAGTAGTAGGCTTTTCCAGGAATCACTGGGTGAAATGTGCGACCTGTGTAGGCAGGAAGTCAGATTTGATGATCATAATGCTCCCCCCCAGTTTAAAATCTGTGTCAAATAGACCACAATTTATAATTTGACACCTTCTTTTCCTGAGAGGACACAGAGGTGGGTGGGTATTTCAGAGCCAGCACAGCTGCACTTAGACTCTCTTGCTGGATCACAGACTGGCCTCACTACTGGTGGCGGCCCCAGGAAGATCTGCAGAGAGTTGATGTGTTGTACTGAAGCCGCATTGTCTCAGTCCCAGGGGCAAGCTCTTGTCTTCAGGGTAGGTGATACTTTTTTACGGCAAAGTGGGATGTTAGTGTCACTCATTTGTGTGTTAAAAGTCTTCTATGCCTGAATCACAGAGGGAATGAATGTGCTACTTAACTCGCTAGGGAGCCTTGCCTCTTTCACTCCCATTATGCCTTTAGCAGTGGAGCAATGGTTCAATTTCTGAGGTGCTGGCCACAGCAGCAGCCATTGCTGGGGTGAATTAAGATAGGCATGCTGGGTATGTGGCTCACACTGAGTTGGAGGCAGACTGGTAGCTGCCAGGTTAGTGGGTTGATCAATTCTGCCAGCTGCATCAACTGCAGGAGTGGGCTGTCCACCTTGAGAGCAACATGGGGTGGAGGCACTGGAAGGAAGTGTCTGCTTTTGGGGTGGGACTGGTATAGTCAGGGCTGTGCTGTCCCCATTTCCCTGGGATAATTATGAGGCCACAGCTAGACCAGTAACCCTGCTCCAAGGCATATGGTCTTCTTTTAGTAGCTTCCTGAGGAACCCCTTACCTGAATCACAGCCTCACACAGTGACATGCAAGGACATTTACCCTCAGGTGCCAGACACATGGGCTTGAAGCGGCCTGGTTCTCTCACACAGCATTTGTGGCTGGCATGCTGAAAGCGTGTGAGAGACGAGGGCTATTGTTTGAGCAAATTGTTTGATATTCCAGGAGAGAGTTTATCAGTGTAGCAGTTTATCAGTGTAGCGCCCCTCGCATCTGCCTCTATTCTCTGATACCGGGGGCAGCAAAGTGACCACCGTGCCTGGATCGGGGGCACAAAGCCTCCCTCTGGAAAAATGCTGTTTGCTTTTCCTAGTGGGAGATAAAGGCAAAATTCAGATGCCAAATGAAACTAGACCTGCAGGATTAACCCTCCAGTGACTTCCCCTGCCCTGCTGGCATTGCTTAACTTTCCATGGAAATTGGTGACACTGTGCAGTACACTTTACCCTTGTGTGGCACCCTGCCTTGCAAGATCTGGACATCATGAGTGGAGTCCCAGACCCACTTATGGAGCTGGTGAAGGTCCCTTGGTCTCCCACTTGGGGAACCTGAGACACAGAGCTGGGGCATGACTTGCCCCAGTTCTCACAGAAAGCATGAAGCAGGGCCAGGTTTGGAGCCGAGATCTCCTGGCTCCCAGCTGTGTGCTTTCCACTCCAAATCAAGTCCAGGGGAGCACCTTCCATGGAGCAGCACACTGCTTGCACTCAAGCTGGAGGTCCCTGAAAAGTTCTGTGACAGGGGAGGCATTACTGATGTTGATGAGAGTGAACACCTGGGACATGTTCCAAGTTAATTCTTGCAAGGAGGGGGCAGCAGCTATTATCTGCCTGTCTGCCCTGGTGACTGGGAGAGCTGCAACTTGGATCCACTGTACCCAAGTGGTGGTCCCAGGGACTCTTCCCTGTACTTCTTGAGCAGGACACCTGCTTGAGGTTAGCCACACAGGCCTAAAAGATAACTAGGTGTGTGAAGACTGGAGGCAAGCTTGGTTAGAGGTTATGAAACCCACCTTCAGAAATCAGTGGCACAACTTCTAGCTTCCCTATGGCTGTCTAGGAGGGTAACATGATCTGGGTGTGCTGGGTTCTGCATCAGAGCTGGGGGGCTGAATGAGATGATCTCTGGGGGTCCCTTCCAGCCCTGCATTTCTACAATGCTGATACAGGTGTCACAGTGCATCTGTCTCAGGCATATGAGACAATGACAGAGCCACCAACTCCAGGCTTCTCCAGGGATTTCAGATGGCACATCTGTTTTAGCTTCTAGCCCATGGCCTCTCTTTTCTCATCCACCCAGCGCCTGTCCCCACATTCAGACCCCACTCCTAGGAATCCTTCTAGCCTGCCTGGCCTCCCCTCTCATTCTCCTATGTCATCTCTCTCCCGGTGTGGGTGTTGTGTCCATGTGGCACCTGTGGCGAGCAAACTGCATCCCTCCAGAACCAAGTCTCTTGCTATTTGCCATAGGGTGTGGACTATACTGCTGATGTGATGATCAGTAATAAAGGAAGTTTCACACCCTCACCACCAGTATCTTGGTTGGGATTTTTCAAAGATGCTAATTACGTCCACATTTACAATTTAGTTTGAATTAACGAGGATTAATTTGAACTAAATTAACTTATGGCTACACTGGCTTTCATCACTTCGAACTAAGGAATTCCTTAGTTCGAAGTAATGAATGTTTACTTTGAAATTATAAAACCTCATTTAACTTTGAAGTAATGGTTAGTTCAAGCTCATTAGTTTGAATTAACCCAATGGAGCCTCATTAATTTGACCTAACTGTTATTTTGAATTAATGCAGTTTGACCTTCTTTGTCCCAGTGTGCCTCCTCTTTCTGTGTATTGGGTGGGGGCACAGCCCTTCTTGGGGCCATGTTGCCACAATTCCCATGGTGTCCCTCTTCTAAATCAAACTAGCAAGTCCTGTCTGTGGACATGCTGGTTTGACTTGGGTTTCTAGTGGGGACATGTTAGTTCAAATTAACTTCATTCAAATTAATCATTATTAGTTTGAATTAATTAATTTGAACTAAGTTAATTCTAACTACCTTCTTAAGTGTAGACATAGCCTAAAGGAATTAATTGCCTAAATCCATGGTGGCTGGGCACACAGCTCCTTTAAGAAGACAGTCAATAATGCATCAGCCAAGGCTTACACTCTGTGCTTGTAGGTGAATCTCCCATTCAAGAGGAGTCCCTGTAAAGGATGGCACTTCCATTTATCCAGAAACATGAGGATGGGGCTGTTCTGAACTCAGGTGAGATGCAAGTAACATAGTTTTCCCCTCCCTTCACTCAGAGAGATGGGGATCTGCTTCACAGCTTCTTTTCCTGCATGTGGAACCACCCGCTTAATGAAGGAGGCAGTAAGGTCTAGTAGTTAAAGCTTGGCAGTCAGGGCTCTTTGGTTTTATTCTTGACTTCGTCATTGACTCACAGAATGACCTTGGGCAAGCTATTCCACCTGTCTGAGCTCCAGCCTCTTCAGGTCTACAGCAGGTTTAATACTAATCATGTGCCATCCAGGGGCATTGGGAGGTAGGGTGTTAATCACTGAAAAGTGCCTGGAGGTCCCCAGATGAGCAGTGGTACAGATTTCTGAACAGCAATTCCACACATCAGCTTGAGAGGGGAAAATCACCAGTGTGTAAACCAGCTGAAAGGCACGGGTCATGTAGGTGGATAGCACATGTTGGTATCTGGCCAAACTAATGCACCTGCACCAGGGGAAGAACGCCAAGAGATCCTTAATGAAACAAGGGCCAGCATCCTTTAGGTGAAAGAGTTGGCTCAGTCTCAAGAGGGGAAGCAGACCGCCTATGCTACTCCCCAGTAGGGCTCTGGGATACTGACTTGAAAGCACCACCTTTCTGCAGCAAGCTGGTGCTGCTTCCCAGTCTTACCTCAAACCAATGCTGCTGAAGTTGAGATGTGAGCTGGCTAACCTTTAAGTGGAATAGCACGTTGTGCTCTTAGCCAGGGCTGCAGGCCAAACCAGACCCCTCCCAGCAAACCCCCACACAATGGGGAGCAGATAGTGAAGGATCTTTATGCAGGAATGGAGGCCTGGTTTCCTTTTACCCTGGATGTTTTAAGTGTCATATAAAGTTCAGCTCTGACTCACCGAGCACTTGTAGAAAATGTTCAGCAGCAAGGAAGCTCCTTTTCAGGGCCTGGGGCCTGGCCAGCTGCTCCAAGTTTGTGCCTTGGATTTTTAAAGACAAAGAACAGCAATTTCATCCCTACTGTCCTAAATGACAAAAGAAATATTCAGTTCAAGTCCAAGAAGGTCAGTGATTTTTTCGTGATGGTATGCACCTTTTTTGCTGGCCCTGCTGTCCAACTCAGGAGCAGGGGTCAGCAGGGAAAAAGCGTGTGCTTGCAGGGGTGGGAGAGGCATTTTTCAAATTTACTATCAAGATATGAGTACTGACACCTTTTTTTATTAAAAAAAAAAAGCACTGAAGAAGGTACTTTAAAAAGCCTTAGAATGTTTCCACATAACCACTGACGTGAGCAATGTGATCCCAAGGGAAACAGGGAATCAATTATTTTAATTATAATTTCAGCTGGAAACCCTGCCTGATATGTTGAGATAGGAGGATAAGAATGGCTATACTGGGTCAGACCAATCATCCGTCTTGCCCAGTATCCCGTCTTCTGACAGTGACTGATGCCAGGGGCTTCAGAGGGAGTGAACCGAACAAGGCGATTTACTGAGTGATCCATCCCTGTCATCCAGTTCCAGCTTCCAGAAGTCAGATCAGCAGGAGACTCCCGGTCTTTAAGCCAGACAAATGGAGAACTTACCTAAAAAGACTGGCAGGAGGACTTCCCTGCTTGCCTCTGTGTCTCTGCCTGCTTCTCTGGCTTCCCTTGAGTTGGTGCATGTTGTCGCTTTCATGAGGTGGCCATCTTATGTTTGGTTATTTCCATCTTTCATTTCTGCTTATATATTGCATTTTAAAGAAATAATTATTAATGAATTAGTCATGTTTTGCACTGGAGCAAGTGATCGGCAATTATGTGCTATTCTTCATTCTTATCCCACAGCTGAATGGCTACCCCTTGCATTGCAGTGTTTCCACTTAGTAGTAACTTAGTAGCTTGTTAACTTTTCAAAACCTCTGTATTATATGGAGTGGTTGTAGCAGCAGGAGTCCTGCTCAGTGTTTGGAGAGAGCAGCAAAATCTCTCCAAGACACACAAGTGTGTGTGGCAAGAAGGATGGCCCTATGATAAGGCTCTGAACCAGGATTTTGCTGATGTGGATTTTATTCCCTGACTCCTATGAGTCATATTAGATAAATTGCATAATCTTCTTTGCTTTAAATTCCCTGTTTTCACAATGGGTCCTCCCTCCCAGAGACGCTGTGATCTCAGGGGAAACTAGGAGTTAACTATTTTAATTCTAGTAGGGAACCCTTCCTGGTGAGGACAAATATGTTTGGGTCCAGCAGAGTGCTTAAAATGAAGGCAATAACCCTTGCTTTCCCCCACCTGCTATGGGTCTCATCTATTTAAATTGTAAACTCTTCAGGACAGGAACTGGTGTGTGTGTGTGTGTGTGTGTTTTTTTTCATACCAGGAGCATGAGGTCTTTGCTGGGGAGAACCTCATAGCCTCCTCTGAAGTAGAATGGCTCCTGTTAGGGAAATAAAGAGGCTGTTTCTCCTCCCAGTTTGGTGTACTGTACATCAAGCATTCCTTCATCTGTGGAGTGACAGTGCCGTAAACATGAGCAGAACTGAGCCCACAGCTATCCTGAGCCTGTTGGAAAGCCGTCTGGAATGATGAGATACAAGATGTGCCTGAAAGAAACAGTGTGGCAATGAAAGGCCATTGTACAGATGATATAGCAGCACATGGTGGCATTTAGCAGGGGCTGTTCAGGGAAGCAGTGGTACAATGCACTGAGGCAGATACCAAGGGCTGATAATTCTATTTCATTTAGCCAACCCCAGCCCAGAATTTTCTGTTCTCCTCTCTTGTGACCAAGCCTTTCCAGCGAGTGTTTTTCTTGGCCTGGTTGAGGACACCAGGCCAGGAATGTTTCCCCATGGCAGAGTGAAAGTGGAGGCTGGAATTGCTGGAATAGCATCAGGCTGAGTAACAGTTCTAACTTTATTCTCTGAAACAAAGCCCAGTGTCCTAGACACTGAGGCCTGTTCCAGCTCCCAGCTGGCAGTGGGTCCTGGGGCCAGGGCTGGGGAACACACTGGGGTGGGAAGAAAGCACTGTGTGTGAACCATATAGGTCTCCCCCCGAAATTCTTCTCTTGAAACAACCCAGCAGCTTCTGATGAGACTTGGGAGTCCCTCGCCTCACCACCGCACACACTGGCACCAGAGGGAGCTATGCATGTGTTTCTTGGGGTGGTCAGGGCAGGAAAACACTGTCTCTTCACTGTAGGGATTTCCCTCCAAGGCTTTAGCATGCAATTTCCCTGCCACTGCTTGTTTCTAAGGAGGCTTTCCAGTGCAGCTTTCAGCAATCTCTCCTCTGCTTTCTGAGTTCTCCAACCCAGCTGCTGCAGTTGCTCCCTTGCAACACCCTCATTTACTGCCATGCAACATCACTGTAAGACTGCACAGGTGTCTCTCAGGGCAGAATAGGCTCCCAGAGCACATTCTGTGCAGCCTTATGAATTGCAATCCAGTGTCACTAACAGGGGAAATGCATGGACAGTACAGCAGTATGTTTTTAATTGGAGTTTCTGGCAGTGGTATAGCTAGGAGTGCCCTTAGCAAAGATTGCCAGGGCTCTGGGACTGGAGAAAACATTATTCCAGGGGCCACCCTTCTGGCATGTGTTGGGAATGCAGGGAAGTGTGTTACTGAGGTACTGTCTGACTGAGGAATGGTGCAGAGCCTCCAAGAAATAGTTCCAGAGCTGGCAGATGGACCCAGCTCTGTCCAGAAGAGCTAAAGCAACTGGTAAAGTGGGAGTGCTGAGAGCCACTGAATCAAACTGTAAACCCTGTATATGATGGAAACCATGTCAAGCCAGAGGGTGCAGCAGCACACCTTACACCTGTGGTTCTAGCATCTATGGCCCTGTCTTGCCTGCCTAACTGTTAGCAGCAAGGATAAGAAAATACTCACAGGGGCTTGGAGAGGGGAGATTGGTAGGAAAATAGCACTTTCCTTTGGAGGGGGAGCCTAAGGGAGCTAATGTTTTCTGGAGGACTCCCCCCAGACTGTGGGTGGAAGAATTGTGTAAGCTGCTGAGCAGCATGCGGGCTCCCATCTGCAGAGCAGGGGAATCTGTTATGGCTCTTGGCTGGAGGCATTCTGGCTGTGTAGCTCAAGCTATGGCAGCTGACGCGTCCATTGTGGCACTAGCCTGGGCCCTTGTTCAATCCAGGTATTTGTGTGATGCCTCCCACTCAGTTACCTACTAACTCAGCACCTCCTGGGTCTTTAACAATTGCAATTTCTGTCTCTCTCCCTTCCCGGCCTGGGGAAGCAGGCTGAGTAGCTGATAAGGTCCTTGTCTGTGTAGAACTGAACTCTGTACACCCAGGCTTTAGTGCAAATGGGTAGGGCACTCAAGCATTCCTGGAATACAGGACATTTTGGTACTTCCAGGAAGCAGCATGGACATGTCCCTGCCAGTGTGACCCTCACCCTTGCCGGCCTGACATCAGACATATGGGGCATATATGGTCATACCACGCAGGAGGTGCCATTTTTAAGAGTGTGCCACTCAGCCCCTACCAATGTGACTCTGAACATGTAGCATGTGAGAGGTCATGCCAGCATGCTCTACACAAGGAGATAAACCCCCTGCCCCATGCCATCCAAGACTGGATAAAACCATGTCCAGGGTTGTCTGCATTTCAGACAGAGGACAAACCATAGGAAAGCAGAACTGGCCTGTTTAATACCAGACAAGTGCCCTGAAATAAATGTATGATTGTAGCAAGCATGGGTAGCATCGTTCACTGGACTGGATAAACACCAACATAGATGTCATGGCACGGGCCAGCAACCAGAGTGCAGGTCCTCCAGGGTACGTCCACACTGCAGCTGGGCGTGAGCCTCCCCAGGACAGGTTGCTCAACTCACACTAGCGTGCTATAAATAGCCATGTGGATGTTGTGCCTTGCATTGCTGGTTGCACTCTCAAGCCTACCTGACTCCCTCAGCATGAAAGCCAGAACTGCAACATACACACTGCTGTCTGTATGCATTTGCTCAAGCCCTGCTAACAGGTGTCTGTCTGCTTAGTCTGGGAGGTTCGCTCCCAGCTGCAATGTCCTACAACCAAGGACGCATGGATGCTTGTTGAAATGTCTGCACTGCTATTGTGCTCTGTTCTAGGCCCCTCATCTCTCCTCTCTTGTGAGGAGAGTCTAAAGCCAGCTCCCAGGGAAGCCTCAGCCCTTAACTGGCTGCTCTCCAGCCAGGAGCTGAGTTTTGGGAAGACCCAGTGTCAGCAAGGGCTAGGGTACAGTGCTGGTTGGTGGAGAGGTAAATGGGGTGTGTTGCAAAGCTGGATGTTGTCTGCATCCCTGCTGGCACTTTGGACCACATTGGACACATCAGCTGTCCCAGCAGCTTCACATAGCTGTTCAGCACTTTGACTAAGAGACCATTAGCCACCAGTTCCCTGCAGGAAGCCAGCCTACTCTTCCGTGGCCAGGCTAGGTCTCAGGGAGGGGCCCAACAGGGATTCCTGCGTGTTCTCAGGCTCTATCACAGCCATAAGACCAGCTTTGGGGGTGAGGGAGGGAATGGGACTCTGGGGTGGAGAGGGAGGGGGAGAATGGGAGGGTGAGGACTGAGGGGGGAAGGGAACTCTGAGGTGTCAGGGTGAGGGATGAGGGTAAGTGAGGAGAACAGGACTCTGGAGGTGAGGGTGAGGGGTGGAAGGAGAACAGGACTTGAGGAGAGGGGAAGAGCGAGAGGGGGAGAATGGACTCTGGGGAAAGGGGAAGAACAGGAGGGGGTGGGAGAACGGGCTCTGGGAAAAGGGGGAGAAAGGGTCAGTGGTGTCTTGTCATGTGCCAGAGGGAAGAAATCAAGCTATTGTTTAGGAGGGAGTTGTCCTCCTTCCCATTATGAGGCAGAGGAAGCTGTGGGGTGGAGCAAGGGGACAGCCCCACTGTGCAATGGCCGAAACTACCCCCTCTCAGGCGCAAGCTAAGGGAAGGATGGCCTTTGTGGGGTGAACAGGGCAGAGAACAACCCCTTCCAGGACTAGGGGCGAGGTACCTGGCAACTGCCCCAGAGTCATGCCACTCACGAGGCTGACAGTCACAGCACTCTTTGGGGGTTCCCTGCTAGAAAGGCAGATAAGAAGTGCAGCTGTGAAAGACCAGGGGCTGCCTCTCGGGGTGGTGAGGGAGAATGGCAACTGGCCAGCACCGACTGGTGCTGTGCACCAGTGTTCCCTCTAAGGCTTGAATGCAGCTGAGCAACATATGTTGTTCGCTGCACGCCCCCCTTGTGGGCCTGATTCTGCCCCCTGGTGGCCCGATTCTGCCCTCTCCACTCTCCCTGCCACAGGAGAGCGGGGGGCCGCGGACCACCAGGGCCATAAGCGCCACTGCCCACCTGGCAGCAAGCACTGACCAGCCAGCCCAGCCAACCCCCAGTCGCGCCTCCCCAGGGGACAGAGAGGCCCGGCACTTGAGCTGCAGTGTGTGGGGCTGGGGCCCTGGAGCGTCCCAATCCGAAGAGTTTGGGCGGCTTCACCCCCCCCCCCAGTCCCCCAGGTCATGGATCAGGCCCATTCAGGCCTGGAGAGTTGGGGAGTCTGGGAACAAAGTGACCCAAACTCTTTGGAGCGGGCCGCTCCAGGGCCCCGACCCTGCATCCTGCAGCTCAAGCGCCAGCCCTGTCTGTCCCCGGGGAGGCACAGCTGGCCGGAGGTAGGCTGGGCCAGCTGCTCTGCCCCGATGCGGTGAGGCCGAGTGAGCAGGTGGGCGGAGCGGGGTCCAGCCCCAATGGTCCACGAGCTCCCCCCCCCACCCCCCGGCAGTTGGAAGGGCAGGCAGTTAGGACCCATTCACCTGGCCACTGGAGCAGCTCGGCCTGGTCCCTGGCTGCTCCTCTGGCAGGAGGAGCTCTCAGTGTGCTCAGTGAGAGCTTACTCTGAGCGGGAGTTTTAAAAACTCCCAGCTCAGAGGAGCTGTCAGCCGGCCGGAAGATTTTGTCTTGCAGCCGGGCAGGGACTGCAGCTCCTGGCCATGTGTGGCCAGCCGTATTCCATGTGCCATGCAGCGCCAGGGCCTGAGCGGCTGTGCTGTCGCACAGCTTAGAGGGAACATTGCTGTGCACCCATGAGAGCACTGCATGCCTCTGGGGCAATAGGCACCAAAAGGCTATGTCGTTGGTGTCCACAACTGTGGTGTCTTTGGGAGCTGGTTGGCTGGCTGCAGCCCTGAGTGGGGTGGAGGGAGCTCTGGGTGGGATTTAGAGGTAGTGAGGCACTCCCCTCTGCAACCCCATGCACAGGACAGAGCTGATCCTGCCTTCCTGAGGCTGTGGGGAGGCACACTAACGGGAAATAGCAATACTGTATGTTGTTTTCCTTAAAGGAGGCCAAGTTTTGAGTTTGAACAGGATCCATCCTCAGTGCCTGACCCACTGGAAGCATTCCTGCTCAGAGACTCCATTGATTGCAGGACTCAGGCTCCAGTAAGTAAGCATTTTCCAAGACAAACATATGAGCAGAGCCACAATGTGCGTGAATGAGAAAGGGAGTTTTGGTTCCCTTGGCTCATGTGGGCCGAGCCTTCCAGAGAAGCACTCAGGACATGGGGAGTTGGAGATGGTGAGAAACTCAAGAGCCAGTTCCCAAGGAGTCTGCAGTCTGATGTCCACACATCAGTCAAGACCAGAATCTCCCCAGCCTCCCTTAGGTCTTGTTCTCACAGGGCTTGTCTATCCTGGGATTTCTGTACCCATGGAGCCATGCTTGTGTATTCCTCCAATGCAAAAGTGCTGCAGTGGTGCAAACTGCTTTGGTGGTGCGTCCTTACACAAATAGTCCTATTGCAGATAAGTTCTTTGACTGGATGGATTACCATGCACCTTCTGGACTTTTTTTCCTTGATAGAGTAACTGCCTTCATATGGCTACCTAGGTCCCCTTTCTCCACCCCCTCCCAAATAAATAAATAGGTCAGTGGCCTTTTTCCTTGGGAAAATCCATTAGCCCAAAGTGAATTCAAAGGTCCTATTTCAACAAAATTGTAAACTTTTACTGTAAGTTGAACACCAAAAAATGCATGACTCAGACTGGCCTCATTCATGGAGTGGTGAGTGCAGGGGGAGACAGTTAACTGAGCCTGGAAAATCCTGTTGGGCTGGGGCACAGAACAGATACATTTATTTAGAAGCACCAAAACAATGACAAGGCAAAGTGACTCAGGGTTGTCATGGTATTGTGATAAATCTATGGCTATCTGGAATGTCTCTTTAAAAGTGCCACAGGACTCCTTGTTTGTTTTGCTGAACTAGACTAACACGGCTACCCCTTTAGAATGTCTCTGTTGCCATCGCATTGCCCATTCTGAATTTTGTGGCAGCAACAGGGAGAGGATTCAGATCCTCCATGCCCCGTTGCTTGATTTAAAAGAGAATTTCCATTAGCTTCTAGCAGTATAGGGCTAATGACACACACTTGAGAAGTTCTGGTGACACTCATAAGAGAGCATTGGTATACACATACATGCTCATCAGTTTATTACACCATTGTTATAAATTCAAGACAAAATAATGGCCACCTGTTAGAGCAATGGCTTGCCTAGAGTGGGGTTTCATGAATGACAGCTAAGACCACGTGCTGTAGGTGTTGGCTAAAGATGGTATTGTCATATCTTTGTTTAAGAGGTGGGTTGAAGGAAGAGCTTGGTTGGCTTTGCCTGCAACTAAGTCACAGGTAAGTGTGGTGTTAGGATATGATTGTGAGGAGGGCAGCTGAGTTGATTGCACTGAAGGGATTTATTATCCATATTATGGTACCACCTCAGAGTCCCCATCTTGGTGCAGGACCCGTGGCACTAAGTGCTGTACAAACACAAGAAAAAGACAGCCTCTGCCCCTTGTCACTTACAGTCTTAGTAAACACTGAGAAACAGAATTAGGGGATTCTTTCCTGCAGCCCTCACCAGCACAGTCTCCAGAACCCTGGACAACACTGGGGCAAGACCTCATTTTCTCCACAGCATGTCAGCAGCTCCCTTGGCTCTTCCAGCAAGCTGAGTGATCCCCTTTCACTTTCCCAGTCACACTGGCTCAGTGACCAGACTGCCCAGCCAAGCCACAAATATTTGTTTGTAGGAGTGTCTCAGCTGGCATATTTTGTTTTCTTTATTTTGCACTGAGAGCAGTTGTTTTCCCACTGCCAAAACAAATTTGCCCCCATCTTCATGGATGTATGTCTTAGAACAACTTCACTTGCTGACTCAGTTGACCTACAGAAGTGTTTAGTGTGGACTGGATCTGTACTCTTCCTCCTTTTTCTCCCATTCCCTCCTGGCTTTTCTCTGAATGGTGGAAAGGGACCATGTTCTCTCTTTGCTCTGCTCTGACCAGGTAATGCACCTTCTGGTTCATCTTCTGGGGGAACTCGGAGTCCCTTTGAGGCTTGTTTATCCAGTTCCCAGGAGGGATCGCCTTGTGCTCTCAGCATCTGCACTCTGCTTGCAGGAGATGGAAGCGGTTTAGGTGAAGAAGGAAAAACACCCAGTGGATTTTTAGTCATGGGTTCTTCTCTCTGCTGGGGAGCCCAGCCACAGGAATGATTAACAGGGATTAGTCAGGATCTAGGCTGGTAGCTCTGAGAGGCTTGGAAAAGGTTACAGCATCTCCAGAATCAATGAGGCAAATTCTGTTCTTAGTTACACCCTTTTGAGGTACATGTACAGGCATGGCAGCAAAACTCAGCCTGGCAGACCCAGTTCTCCTGTCACACCCAGGTACATCAGGAATGATTGTGCCAGAATCGCCAGCAAAAAGCCAAGCCAGAACTGAGCCTAATGCTTTTATCTTCCCAGCTGTATCCTGAACATGGCCCTTAAAATGAATGCCCGGTGCAGAAGAACTGAAATAGGTGCTGCTACAGGAGGTTTGGTAGGAGGGTCTGCACCAGCTTTAGTGCTGGTGAAAGGTGCATGTCTGACAGCTGCAGGAGCAGAAGCCTCCATTCAGTGATCAGTTCTGACACTGGCATTGGCTTTCAGGATGGAAAAGGGATAGCCGTGTTAGTCTAGTCGAGTAAAAAAACAACAAGGAGTTGTGTGGCACTTTAAGACTAACAGATTTATTTTTTGCATGAGCTTTCGTGGGAGAAGATCTTTGAAGCATCTGAGGAAGTGGGATCTTCTTTCACGAAAGCTCATTCAAAAAATAAATCTGTTAGTCTTAAAGTGCCACACAACTCCTTGTTGTTTTTTTAGGATGGAAAAGGTCTGTGGTGCTGTGGACAAGGGGAGACCATGAGACTTGGCTTCTGGCCATGCCATTAACTCTCTTTGCAGCCTTGGCAAATTACTTCCCTGCTGCACTTTAGTTTTTCCACCTTTAGAATGGGTATGAAGCTCCCATTCCCAACCTACTTGTGTATAATGGTTTTGACGTAATGGGTGGCAAGGGTGGTAATATTAAGGGCTGGATCTCATTCCCAGCAGCAACTCCTTCTATGGCATAGAGGCAGAAACCTCTAGCTGTAGGCTTCCTGGGCAAACAGTCCTTCCAGAAACACACACCTGTCACCCTATCCAACTTAGTCACTGAGAAAGGAGTGACAGGAAAGTGGAGTGCATGAGAGCATAGCAGGGAGGACTCTCTAGTCCTTATGGCAGAAGCCACAGGGGTCTCGAGACATGGCTGGTGGGATGCCACACTAAGCTTTATTAACTACCCTTTTTCTCCAGGCCACATGGAAAGGGGCTGGTGGGATGAGCTAAGGAGGAAGCTCAGGGTTGCAAGATATAGCTGATGTGATGCAGAAACTCTCAGAGACTCAAATTTGGGAGCTCAGTTCAGCTTAGCAGCAGGAAGCTGCCAATCCCCTGGCTTCACTGTTGTTTACAGCTGGACATAGGTAGTTAGTCACTTGGGCAGAGGGGGCAGAGATGAGCCCCAGTAACAGGCAAAACCAACCCCCTACAAAATGCTGTTTAGGAGGGAGCCTCTGCAAATACTCCAGCTTTCAGCAAAGTACTCAGTCCAGGGATATCAGGGTGTTAGGCAGGTAAGCCCTGATCCTTCATCCCTATTCCATTCCCTCTCTGTTAATTGCTTCCGACTTTTGGCAGAAGAGTGATGGATCAGACGTTGGGGCTCAATAAAGAGTGCTTACATTGTCCAGGAGTTCCTTGTTTCATCTGGACACTTTCTTCACCACTTGGCCACAAGTCAGTCCGCTGGCCTCTGGTAAGTAAGTTGAATCCTTCCCTCCAGAGGGATAGGGTCTCTTTTCCATGGCAAAATATTTGTTCTCTAGTAGATCCAGGCTTGCTTTTGTATCTGTAGCTTGCTGTACAGGCTCATGGGTTCCTAGGCCTAGTAACCAAAGTCACTGCGTTCTGGGCAAGTAGCTGCTGCCTGCAGCACATCACTAAAATACAGCTTTCCCCACACCCAGCATGTTGGCCTGTGCGTGCACTGCAAGCTCATGTTTCACAATTCCTGGTGCAATGTGTTTGTGGCCAGTGGTCTTCAGAGCCTGCTGTTAACATTCAGGAGGGGTCAGACTGCTGTTGGGACATGGCAGGAGCACAGCGAATGCCAGGAGCCAAGGCCTTGAGTGGGGATGGGGAACAGAAGCTACAGAGCTTCGCAGCACAAGGTTGTCTTTAGAAACACAGCCACGTGGCAATGGGGAAGCTGCCATAACATCACACTGGGAAAGGAAATAGGAAAAGGGTAATCAGCAAGAGAGTGTGGTGCAATGGTTAAGACAAGGGCCTGGGAGATGAGACCCCTGGAAATATTCCCACTGTGCAGTTTAGATAAGTCATCTGATCTATCTGACCCTGTGCCAGCTTAGCTCTTTGTCATTAGAGATGTGTCCAGTTGTAAACTCTGACTCTAGCATCCTACTCTCCTGTCTCCTGGGAGGTGATGGGCAAACCTCAAAAGATTCAGCTTTTGCATCCAGTTCGGTGAAGCATCAAATATTCAGGTGCCACCCAGGACAATCTGACATCCCTAGATGTGCCATGACCCCTATTTGGGAGGTTGTCCATAAATTCCAGAACACCATTTTTCAGTGATTTTTGAGATCCAACCTCTCTTGTAAAGCAGAAACAAACTCACAAAATTAAGGAATTAAAAGGACCTTGCACTTCTTAAGGGGTTATGTAATTTATAGACAACCTTGTTGGGTTCTGCTCTGGAGCAAGCGTCATATATATGGAAGCAACTCACTGTCCAGTGTGCTTGTGTGGGTTTGCTGGGCCTTTCCCTTGGTCACCTGTGAGCAAGACACTTGAAAATTCAATTTGCTTCTGCTGCCTGGAGTTTCTAAGTCCAGGTGTAACTAGTCAGGCCTCAAGATGTCTTCTACCCTCTGCCCTCTTCAAAGTCCTAGAGATGTTCTAAGCAACAATGACCCACCACGGAAGTCAGTGGCTGGTGCGGATGCTCACTGTCTCTCATGATCAGACCCAGAGGCAGCACCTCATTGGTGATATTGGCCTATGTTCTTAAGAGTGGCTAGCGGCTTTGACTGCCAAACCTGAGACTCTAAAAAAGGGCATAATTTCTAGAGGAGTGTGCTCTGCCCTTTCTGCAAATCCAGGCCTCTTGCAGGTGTCTTATAATGGGTCTTGAGAATCGTTAGCCAACTTTGAAAACAGAGATCAGCTTAAAAACCATGAGGTTTTAAAAACAGTGTATTTGAGGTTCCTTTTATTTGCCTTTTGGTTCCTGGACCATCAGAAGACACCACTTAAAGCTTTTCTCTGCAACTACCAGGGCTCAAAACTTGCTTCTTTTGGTGAATAAAAGCCAAGAGTCTCATGTAACCACCTGACTCCAGGATCTAGGGCTTTAAGGAAAGCACCCCCAAAATCAGGAGTCTTATCATAAAACCATGAGACCTGGTGACAGTGATCTATAGCCTGTAGCTTTTCACCATGGTTAGATGATTGCCCTGAGTTGCATTCAGCTTTGCATGTGGAGATACAGTAGCTATCCTCCCAGCTGATCCTGTTTGGATGGCTTAACTGCATGGATTGGATGCCCCTGGGAAAGAGTCAGGGAGGGCTGCAAAGAGAGAGAGCACAGATGGGAAGGAGAAAGGATTCTCTTTTCCTCAGAAGTACTTAACAAGAATCAAGTGAAAAGAAAACTGTAGGGAGGGGGGTAAAGAAAAGAAAAGAAAAGAAAAGAAAAGAAAAGATGAGTTGACTTCAGTGAGGGGCCTCAAAATAGGGGCCAGGCTGGGGAGGGGGATCAACTCAGGAATGGGACAGTAGGGCAGTTTAGGAGGAATGAGTGTTCAAGCTTAAGGAAGGTAGAAATAGTTTGTGTTCTTCTGTGGGGTGGAGAACCCTGTGAGTCATAGCCCTGAAAGAAGGGTGAATGTTGAGCTGCTCTAGAACCTGTGATGAATATAGGACATCCAGTGGGCCTAGGAAGGGTCTGTGAAAAAGACCTGGCTTCCCTGCTGTTCCACTTTGAAAGGTCAGGAAGGGCTAATGAGCTTGGACATGGATGAAAGACCTGACATGAGGCTGTTGGATTTTTTTGTGTTACCCTACAAGGAGTGTGATTTGTTGTGACCTGGTTGGAAGGCTGAATCATGAGAAGAGGGGGATGACTAGAGGGGTTATTGAAGAAAGGAGACGCTGCTATGTAATATCCAGCTATAAGGGGGAGACCTAGCTGTTGATTGAAACTTTTACAAACTGCAGTTTTAATTCTCTGATTCATTTAGTCTCTTGTTCTCTCCAGTGTGAATTGTGGTTGTTGGAGGGTCCAACCTGTAACCTTTGATTTCCTTTTTATTGTGTGTTTTGCAAAGAACTTAATTTTTACTTGGAATTTAAAATAAACAGCAGCCCCATATAGTATTTTCTTATAGCTGTGTTGCAGCTGCTGGGCACTGTGCAAAGAGTAGCTAATGAGTGAATCCTTAGGAATGAGCTCAGAATATTTTTGGCAGGACTAGGATTTATTTTACATTTAATCCTTGGGGAGAGAGTTTCTCTACATGGCTTTAAAAATCACAGCAATGTTCCTCTTCATGAACAAATGATTGTGGCTGCCTGATTATCTGTGACTTTTTTTAAGCTTGTGCATGGGTTTCAGGGTGGGATTAAAGCATAGTCACACTCAGGGGTTAAAGTATAATTTGGTGGGCCCTGGAAACCTCCTAAATTGGCAGGCCTCCCTCATGCCAGTGTGGGCCCGCCTCATGCACCCCAGCTACTGCCCCCCAAACGCCTGCTCCTCTGCCCCAGCTACTGTCCCCAAATGCCTGCCCCCACCCCATCTATTGCTCCCTGCATGCCTACCCGCTAGCCCAGCTACTGCCCCTGGCCCTGTCTCGCCACTTGTCCTCCAGCCCTTCCCCACCCCCTGCCATGCTGTGCTATCTTCTCCCACTGCACCAGGACAACCCTGCACACTTTCCCCGCTGGCCAGTTCGCTTGTCCCTGAACCAGGGATTTCCCTAACAACCCCCTTCACCTCCCTGCACCCCCCAAATTTCCCAACACCCCTCCAGTTGTCTGCTAGTAATAGTGTTATACCAAATTAGTGAGCACCCCTACACCCCCCCAATTTCAAGTCCTGGGGAGAATACTGCCCTGAACCCCCCCAGGACCCCTGTACCTGGTCACCATGTGTCTGCAGAGTGGCCTCAGCCTCAGCCTGCTCTGACTGACCATGCTCAGAGGCTCTGAGCATGGTCAGTTGGAGCAGCTCAGGCTGGAGCCTCTGCCCAGAATGGGGCAGCTCTTTGCCAGTTGGAGCAGCATTCTGAGGCCTGCTATTTTTAGATGCTCAGTGTCGGGGCCCCTGAAAATAGAAAATAGAGCTAGAATGCTGCGTTCTGGGGCCCACTGTTTTTAAATGGTGGGCCCCGGAATGCAGGTTTCTGGCTCCATTTTCTATTTTTAGGGGCCCTGGAATGCTGAGCCCCTAAAAATAGTGGGCCCTAGAACGCCAATCTTGTGTGTTTCAACTTACTTTAACCCTTGGTCATACTGGGCATGGGGGGCCCAGACTCAGGATCAAACAATGAGATCAGAATCTCAACTTTGACTTTAAAAAGCTGCCCTAAATTTCTCTTCCTTGTGGATGCAAAGAAAAGCTTGAACTTGTGGCCTGGATATAAATGATTCCTTATCTGAATCTGCAGGAAGCCTGAAACAACAGCTCCAAGAAGAGTAAGCAGCCCTATTCATCTGAATTCTCTAGAACAGTGGTTCCCAACCTTTTTGAGAATGAGGACCCCTTTTTAACATCAAAAAAAATTTTGTGGACCCCCAAATGATAATAGTTATCAGGGACTGACTGCAGGCAGCAGTGCTGCAGAAGGATAGTGGAGGATCCAGCCCCTGCCTGCTCCCAAGGGGGGGTGAGGGGACATATCCAGGGTGTGGCTGCTCACAGCAGGTAAATACAATTCATTTGGAGCCCTCTCCAACATTGATCATTGGCCAGCAGCAGCTGTGCTGGATCAGGCCTGGGCTGCCTGCTGCTGGCCAGCAGCAGCTGGGGCCGGATGTATTCGTGGACCCCTTGCAATAACTCTGTGGACCTGCAGCGGTCCCTCGAGCACATGTTGAGAACCACTGCTCTAGAACCAACTGCTATGTAAATGGAAGTGGGTGGGCACAGCCTGGGGCTCCAGCCCTAGGAAGCTCTCTGTGTATTGTGCCTAAGGCCTTGAGTTTCCTTAGTTTGGCCCTGTGTATTGCTTTCATTGCATGCTGGTCTTCTGAGTGGATATCTTTGTGTAGCTGTGTCAGCCTGTAGACACCAAACTGCAGTGTACCAGCCTGTCTTCTATCCTTTACTCCAGTGTTGCACCTCTGAGCCAGGTCAGTGCCAGCCATCGAAAGTCCTGGAAAGATGCAAGGTGACTACAGCCCTGAATTACTTCATGCTCTCTTTGGGCTGGGTTCCAGTGCTTGGTCGCTAAGGAGTGCCACCTACTTGTTAAGCAACATCTCCAGCATAAACACAGCAACACAACCTGAGAACAACACTGTCTGCCTTGAAGCTGGCTTCTTACCAGTCTCAGAATGCAGGAGTGGATCATTTAGCAACCCAACAGCGATCCCCCTGGGGAGGAGAGGGCTGTGTTGGAAGGAACTAGACATATCTCAAGCCTTTCAGTGTTCCATGGTGCTAGCTCAGACAACCAGTCTTCATATTGAACTCATCCCTCTTTATGAACTCTTGAAAACCTCTTATAAAGGGAAACACTGTAAAAGGTTAGTAGAGATTTTAATAAATTGTCAGAGTTCCACAGGCTGTAACCATCCCTAATGCCTTTTGTTGATGTGCCTAATAGCTGACTATAACACATTTTTCATCCTTATAACAATTAGTGTTTAACTCTCCACATCAAATACTTACCCAGAAACCTGTAATATAAAGTGTGACCAGTGAGCTTATTTTACATGAACTGATTTCACCACAAAGGGCTCTACAGAATAGGAGACCGTTGTCTCTTTCCTCATCTGAGACATACATTCAAAGGCCCAGATCCTCATAGATGTTTAGGGGGCAAAGAAATCAGTTGTGGTAGGCACCTCGATATGCCTTAGGATCTAGATTAATGTGAATTATCCAGAGTCACAGAACTGGGGAGTAGCAGAGCTAGGAGTAGAAGCTGGGTCTCTTGAGTCCCACACCACTAAACTCCCTGGTAGGTCACGTTTCCACTTGCTTGCAGGCCAAGCTCCCCGGCTGGTCTAATCAGGGCTTCCGTTTGGAAGCTGCTCCTCTTTTGTGAAGGTTCTTTACCTTGGCCCTGAAAGATGGGAGGTGAGTAGGTATCTTAAAAGGAGGAGGAGGGTTTTAATTATTTTGTTGCCCTGAAGCACAACATAAATCAACAGAACGTCAGCATAAGATTTCTCATTTCCAAGCACTTCTTCATATGTATATGGCACTAACCATCAACCTCAACCTGGCACTAAGGTGCAGCAGAGTGGATAGTCATCCTTGTTTATTACATATAATGTCGCCATAGCAGTGATTCCTTTTCACTCTCTGTAAACAATGCCTGGAGTTTGTTGGTACAAGAACAATGGACTGCTTGTGAGCTGGCATGTCTGTGCATTGCTCCTCGCTACTGATTGGAATCTAACTTGTGTGTCCTGGGTCCTACATTGCCACACCTCACAGAAGATTCTCCTTTTAGTGTGAGTGACAGCAGGCTGTTGGAACAGGAAGCTCAAAGATCCAATCCAGCTGTGACACGCTGAAGGACCACCTTAAATCTTGTCACTATGCTTCACACCAGAGCCACAGATGTGCTATTATATGGTGCTGTGGTTATGTTGTGTGGCATCCTGCAGGGAGCAGATATTCCCTCCTTGTCAATGGTCACCTGTGACTCAATAGAGGCAGCTTGTCTGTGAGCAGGATGTTTCCCCCAGCAGCCTTCTTCTGGTTAAGTTAAACCTTACCAAATGTCAATAGGTTTATGTTTTAAGGCAGCTGCAAAAGAAACCCAACTACACTCAACGGGAGGTTTTTTTCCCTTGGCTGCCTGCCCTACTCCAATCCAGGAACGCCGGTGGGTGACTCAGATGCAGAGGGAGGAAATGAAAAGGAGGGGTGAGACTAAAGTGAGAAGGAAAGATTCAGGGATGGATGAGGAAAGAAGGGGAGGAGTAAAAATGGAAGGCCCTGGAGAGATGAGTTTTAAGATAGGAAGCAAGGGGACAGAGAGAGAGGAACAATAGAGAAGGAACAGTCAAAGAGGAGAAAGGGTTGAAAGGATCTGAGCGTGAAGAGCTTCCAAAGAGTTCAGCCTGGTGGGTGTGGTGCTCTGCAGACTATCTGGCCCCATGTGTGTGGGTGCTGAGCCCTGAGAAATCTGGCCCTGAACTCTCTGAAAAATCTGGCACTTGGCAACTTGCTGTCTTTGGCAGGCAAGGGGCTGCATTCACAAGCTGCCTAACTGGTGGAGGGATGGGGTTCAGAAAACTTTCATTCATGCACATCTTGGCGGGTGCCTACCCAAGTAGTGATACCCTCTGTGTCAAAATGAGACTTGTCTGCTTCTTAGGTGGGTAAAAGGTATCATTTACATTCCTTTTTTTAAAAAGCATGCATTTTAAAGTTTGCAGTGAGTTCATTTAATCCAGGTCCATGGAAACTGGTGCGGGTGGCCAGAAACATTCTCTCTCCTGGAGTTGGCCATAGCACCTCCAGCTGTGATCTTTTTAGGTTTCATGAGCTAAGCAATGTTGGCTTAGGTAGCACTTGTCTTGGAGACAGTCTAGAAACACCTAGCTGTTGCAAGACGTGCTGAATAAATCACTATGGACACTATTCTTTCTGAGCCATCATTGACCAGCACTTGGGGGTGTGTGGGGTGACAGACTGCTTGAGGGGCTATGTTTCAATGACACATAAAACCAAGAAAGGCAAGTTGCTTGTTGCTAGTGTCTCATAGGGATCTTTATCTGTGGGAGTCAGGGTTTTTGGATGCTGAGTTTAATTAAATTCCAACTTTGGTGACTGTTTGCCTCCCTAAATTCTCCCTTGGGATCTCATTCACTCTCTTCCTAAAAACTCTACAAATGTGTTGCTGTATGTTGTTAAACAGCAGCTATGTTGCTTCTCCAAGGGAGCTGCGTATCAGCGATGGGGCACTGCTAAAAGTGGAATGTTACAGCCATGGTAACTCCAAAGAGGGCCTTGAGCTGCCTGGAAATGCATTGATTTGGGGCTTGCAGGTTTTGAGGCAATGGGACTGCAGGGCAGCAAGTCTGGGAAGTTCCTCTTGTTCAGATTTGCAAGGCAGCCAACTTTCTCTGCCAGTGACGCACTTGGCGTATGGGTGCATGTTTAAATAGGACTAAGCCTGGTGGGGGACTGGGCAATCTCACCACAGGCTGACAGCACATGGAGGATAGGACTTCCCCAGCCTGCTTCTCCATAAGAGGAACTGTTGAGCCATCACTGTGACGGGGCCCAGGCAGCCCCCCGTCTCCCCTCCCTTGCACTCCATAAGAGGAGAAGGAGAGAGGGGCCCCTGTTTGGCTCTCCTGATGCATTCCATTCTTGCCTGTCACTGACTGATATAGCCACCAGCATCACTCCATGCACACGCCAGAGGTGCTGAGGCAGGCTGGAAGGAATTCAGCTGCACTAAGTACTCAGTTGCTCAAGGCAGCAGGCCCAGCTGCCGCAAATGAGACGCGCCTCTCATTTGGAAACCGATCTGATCTGAAAGCCACAGGCTTTGGTATTCTCAGTTGGGTGCTGGAAGCATGGCTAGGTGAAAAAGAAGGACTTCTATTTACAAATTACACCCTCTCAACCAGCAGGATTCCCAACCCCAAGGTGTTTCATAAGCTGTATTTAGGAATTGCTTCCTCCTCCACCCCCACGCAGTTGCTTCTGGGGTGGAAACCTGTAGCAGTTTACCAGCCCATAGCAAAACAATTTAGTCTCAGTGCAGGATGTGAAACATACATGTATTTAATCAGCCTCACTTGAGTCCCTGGAAAAATCATGGAGCAGGTCCTCAAAGAATCCATTCTGAAACATACTTGGAGGAAAATAGAGTGATCAGGAACAGTCAGCGTGGATTCACAAAGGGCAAATTGTGCCTGACCACCCTAATTGCCTTCTGTGAGGAGATGACTGGATACATGGATGTAGGAATAGCCGTCAATGTGATATACCTCAACTTTAGCAAAGCTTTTGATAGTTTCTCACAGCATTCTTGTCAGCAAGTTAAGAAAATATGATTTGGATGAATGGACTGTAAGGTGGATAGAAAGCTGGCTAGATCATTGGGCTCAGCAGGTAGGGGTCAATGGCTCAGTGTCTAGCTGGCCACCAGCAACTAGTGGAGTGCCCCAGGGGTCAGTCCTGGGGCCAGTTTTCTTCCACATCTTCATTAGTGATCTGAATGATGGAATAGATTGCGCGCTCAGTAAATTCGCAGATGACACCAATCTGGGGGGAATGGTAAACATGCTGGAGGGCAAGGATAGGATTCAGGGAGACCTAGACAAATTGGAGCATTGTGCCAAATGAAATCTCATGAGGTTCAACAAGGACAAGTGCAAAGTCCTGCACTTAGAATGGAAAAATCCCATGTACTCCTTCAGGCTTGGGACCAGTCGACTAAGTAGCAACACTGTAGAAAAGGACTTGGGGGTTATGGTGGATAGGAAGCTGGATAAGAGTCAACAATGTGCTCTTGTTGCCAAAAAAGCCAATGGCATATTGGGCTGCATCAGGAGTGTTGCTAGCAGATGGAGGAATGTGATTATTCCCCTGGCAGTGGTGAGGCCACATCTGAAATACTGTGTCCACTTTTGGGCTCCACACTACAGAAAAGATGTGGACAAATTAGAGTCCAGAAGAGGGCAACGAAAATGATTAGGGGTTTGGAGCACATGACTTACAAGGAGAGACTGAAGGAACTAGACTTATTTAGTCTGCACAAAAGAAGATGGGGGGGGGAGAGGGATTTGATAACAACTTTCAACTAGTTGCAGAGGTGCTCCAAAGAAGAGGGAGCTAGGCTGTTCTCAGTAGTGACAGAGGACAGAACAAGGAGCAATGGTTTCAAGTTGTAGCTGGGGCAGTCGAGGTTGGATATTAGAAACCACTTTCTCACTAGGAGGGTGGTGAAGGATTGGAATGGGTTACCTAGGGAGGTGGTGGAATCTCCATCTTTGGAAACATTTAAGGCAGGGGTCTCAAACATGTGGCCCCTGAAGCTATTTCCTGCAGCCCACAACAACACTGTTGTTCCCAGATATTTGCAATATCATTGTATGAAAAGGTTTCCATGGTATGGCCTTCAGGCTAATGTGCTAGTCTTCATGCGGCCCTTCACTAGTCCTCATGCGGCCCTCGTGGTGATTTGAGTTTGAGACCCCTGATTGAAGGCCTGGTTAGACAAAACCCTGGCTGGAAGGATTTAGTGAGAGTAGTGCCGCTTTTAGCAGGGGGTTGGACTAGATGACCTCAAGAGGTCCCTTCCAACTCTATGATTTAATTAAAACTGCTATGGAAATAAAAGAAAGTGAATGTAATAACACAAAGAGTAACTCTGAGACATTGGGTACCAACAGGGCCCTGTCCTTGGGTTATTGTCAGCCAGAGGTTTGTTCTCATGATACCATGCTTCTGTCTCTGTTTCTGTGACTGGGTGTGTTGAGTTGACATCTTGTCTGGGGGAGGAGCCATGGTACACCTTGAAAAATCATGAGCTGGAGCCATGACAAAACAGCATTAGATTGGCTTTAAAATCATAATTCGTTAACATGTGGATGGTTTTGTTTTCACTTTCTGTATTTGCAATGCAATTACTGCAGTAAAGTAATTAGTGTAGTGTAAATTAGGACAGTTTTTAATTTCATAGGGTAGATATGGCCCAAGCAGGAAGAACAAAGAATGGCTCAAGATAAGCCACCTGCTGATAAACACTTTAGGATTCAGACAGCACTCAAGGCATGAGACGTGAAGATCCTAACTCTGGCTCCTGCCAACAGGCATAATGTGTTTTGCCACATGGAGTCAATGCTGGGAACCAGCCACCAGGGCCTTAACCAGGTGCTCCAGCACCTGGAGTAAGCAGTCCAAAACGCACCCCTTGGCCCTGAGCAGGGGCCCATCTATACAGTGGTGGGGAGGGGAGTTGTGACCCTTCCCTCCTGCGGCCAGAGCCAGCAATGGGGGTCCCTATCCTGCCACCACAGGGAGAAGGGACCACCCCCAAACCACCACCTCTGGCCACGGCAGGGGGAAGCAATCCCTCCTTCTGCCTCTGACCATGGAAGAGGGAAGCGATACCCCCTGCTGGCTCCCACCGTGGAAGAGAAGTGATCCCCCCTGCTGGCTCTGGCTGCAGCAGGGGAGTGATCGCCTCCCCTGCCTGTTCTGGCCGTGGCAGGGGGAAGCGATCTCCTGCCGTGGCCAGAGCAAGTAGGGGGATCGCTTTTCTGCCATGGCCAGAGGTGGCAGGGGGGATCACTTCCCTATTACAGCCAGAGTCAGCAACAGGGGTGCTTACCTGCCATGACATGGAAAAGGGACCCCCCACTGGCTCTGGCCACAGCAGGGAAGCGATCACCCCTTCTGCCTCTGGCCATGGCCATGGCAAGGGATCATTTCCCCTTGCCGTGGCTAGAACCGGCAGGGGCGATTGCTTCCCTGCTGTGGCCAGAGCCAGCAGGAGGATTGCTTCCCTGTGGCCCTGGCACCCTTTTAAATTGGTCCCTGGGGCAAAGTCCCTTTCTCCCCACCGTAGTTATGGCCCTGCCAGCCACCCAAAAGAATGATATACTGTTAAATCGACTTCATCCAGAGATTAGACCAGTTGTCAGGGAGCTGGTAAGATTAATGCCCTGTACCTTCTGAGTGTCTGAAGAAGCTAGGCCCTTCTGCCTCACCAGTAGGCTCCAGATAACAGGTCTGTGCACTGTTTTTTGTTTTTATGATCGTTCTCTTTAAATACTTTATTCCTACCACTAAGCTGAAGTAGTACTTAAAGGTTGTTCTGGTCACCATTCACCACTGTTCACAGACTCCTGAAGGAAGAACCACAGATGTGGCTACACATGGTGCAATAGCCAGTCTGAAAGCGAAAGAACTGTGGGATTCCACCCAAAGGGAAGTAAAGGTACAAAACCTGTTTCCAAAAGCCTCCTTTCAGGGGAAACCAAAATGGGGTGAAGGAAACTGTACCAGCCCAAACAGTTTATAACCTGTGTGTACTGGGCTCAAAACCTGTTAAACTCAGGCTTGAAATCAATGTTCAAAACTAGATTCAGCCAAGGGCAGGATACATTTCAAAGTGTTAAGAACTCTCACAGTTTTTTGTCATCCTTGCACTAGTTGGGTTTTATTCCCATTTTAAAGCCCAAGCCCTGGGAATCAAGTGATTAAAATGGAAACTGGGAGGCTCCTATAAATAAAGTAAATGTCTAGCCTTCATTGATGGATGAGAATATCCTGGAAACCTGACTTTTGAACATAAGAACAGCCATGCTATATAACAGGCATGGCCAAACTGTGGCTCAGGAGCCCCATATGGCTCCTGAATTAAAGTGTGGCTCACAGAAGAACATCAGTGAATCAATTTAATGGGTAAAAGTATATGACTGTATGTCTCAGTGTGGCTCTTGAAGGCTTAATAATCAACTTGTGTGGCTCTTGAGTCCCATAAGTTTGGCTACTGCTGCTATATAAGATCAATGGTCTCTCTAGGCCAGTATCCTGTCTTTCAACAGTGACCCATGCCAAGTGCTTCAGAGGGAATGAATAGAACAGGTCATCATCATCAAGTGACCCCTAAAAACTCAAAATTCCAGATGGTAGTAACATTTCTTTTTATCTTTAAGAATTTTATGGTTTTTAAATTGAACTCAATTTTTTTTTCGGATACTGACTGGTGAGCTCTGAGTGCTTGGCACAGCCAATGCTGTTACTTCACAGGCTGTCCCCTGGCCCCCCCAGCCTGCTTCAGCAAGGCTACAAACCACTTTGATAGCAACCATATTTGCATATGATTCTCCAAAAAGCTGCCCAACAGCCAGGGAATGAGGGTCTTCACTTCCCATCACTGGAAACACAGTCTGGCATCAAGGGGGCGGTGCTATTGGTGTTTGCATTTGGCAATTAATTCTCTTAAAACCATTAATAAACAAGCGACTAGGCTGCATCTCTGGTAATAGCAAATTTTTGAGGATTAGTAGGGAGGGCTTAATGTGTTAAATCAATTTTTGTGTCACTTAACTTCTCTGCTCCAGCACCTCTCTCTACCTTGGAGGCACTTTCTCTTCGGTGATGTTGGAGGGAGGGACACAAGCTCACAAGGGCAATTCATGTGCCCATCACCATAGCATATTGCTCCAGGACTTATTTAGCACAGAGCCCATCCTACTAAAAATCCAAGTGAGGGCCCCACATCAAGCAAAAGAAAGTGCCTTTGTCCCATGATATTCAGTAAACTTGAACCTCTGTCAGGTAATCATCCCCCACATCCCTTTGATCTGTTTGTACAGCTCCTAGTGCTAAAGGGTCCTCTTCCATGACTATGGATAGGGACTACTCCAAAACAAAAACTCCCTGGGAGCCAGGCATACAAAGCTCATTGCTGAGTTAAGAGCATTGGACATGGCTGCATTCCTTATGCTTTCATTTGATCTTTGTCCTTCCTTTTGCATGTCCCTGTCTAGCCATGAGTCTGAGTCATCCTATTCAACTCAGCCTCTCCATCCCCTGAGTGCTTTCATGCCTCAATTGCTGGGAGTGGGTGCAGGCAAGGGACTCCCTCCATGCTGTTCATAAGAGCCATGTGTCTGAGGCTGTCAAATGCTTCCTTGGGACAAGGCAGCCATTCCTGCCAAGCAGTATCAATGCCGGTAATGTAAACCACTCCCAGCCTGCTGGAAGGGGCTGCCATCCTGGCTGCAGAGTGAGTGCTGGAGTGGGATCAGATTCAGGCAGCCAGGCTGAACAAGATGAGCTTCCCATTCCTGGCTGCCTCATGCAGCTGCTATTCTAAGGGATGCGCTCAAGAGCATTGAGCCAGGGCAGGGGCCAAGGGAGAGTCCCCATCAAACCTTTGGAAAATTCTAGCTGTAGAGCAGAACCCACAATTTCTATGTTCAGGGATCCTTGGGGTTGATGTGCTCTGGGCTTTTACAGTTCACTGCCCCCCTCCTAGGGTCCTTGGAAGCAGGGCCACAAGAATGAATGATGAAACCTTCACTTAGCTGGAGGAAAGTGGAGTTTGATTAGTGCATTGCCCTTAAAAACAGTTTGTTCAAGTCCTGGGGAAGCTTCACCCCCCCCCGGACAAAAACAATGTGGGGGATGGACCCAAATTCTGCAAGTTTCTCCCACCCATGCGCTGTGTCAGGGTGGACGGCCACACCATGCTGAAGCAGGAGGGCATCCTGTGCCCATAGCAGACTGTGCTGAGGCAAGGCACAATGTGTTCTGAGATACCACTGTGTCGGACCCACAAAACCTCAAAGGGTGGAGAGTCCACACCCCTCCTGAGGTCCCTTCCAACCCTTCTCATTTATGATTTTGTGAAAAGTCCCTGCTGCTTAAGCTAAAGATGTTGCTTGTTCAGCTGTGGGTTGAATCACAGGCTGTCAGTTACTAGTCTTGGCCATGAGTGGGAGACATCCTCATGGGATTCTGCTGGCCCTGGAAGTGAAGGGGTCCCTGGGCCAAACCCTCTGCCTCCTTTAAGTGGCCAAGATGAGGCAGCCAATACAAAAACATGACTGAGCTCAGGAATCCACCTCTCTGTATCTCCCCCACTGATCCTTCCTGCCATGTGGAAACAGGCAGAAGTGACAAAGGCCCAGCACCGGTGAGGCCTGGTTTATTGGATGACTATGTGGAAAGAGCAAAGCCAAGCTGCGAAACCTGAGGTTCAGAATTTGCCATACCATGAGCAGGAAGCGTTCATTACTGGGTTCCATTTTATCCAAATCACTGATGTTCCAGGGGAGCAAGGGGCTTTTGCTAAGATAGGCTCTGTATTAAGTCCTAGACAGATCGACCCCAGGAAGGGCGGCTGAATGGATGTGGTTTTAGAGCAAGTTTTCCTTTCCCTCCTGTGCAATCTCAGATCAGTGCTGGTGTTCCTGCCTACTGTATGTGTGTGTGTATCCAAGCAGTCAGTGGGCTGCTAGGCCTTGTGTGGCTTGTATCCCCAACCTCAGACCTGATCTGATGCAACTCTCTCTCCTTTGTTCTCTCCCTGTGGGATTTTGGGACAAAGGAAATATGGTAAATCTGACTGGGTGGCCTCCTGAACCATTTTTTTTTTACAAGGGACTGAGATTTCTCTCACTCGTAGGAGGGTCTCCTCTGCCAGCTAGAAGGGTTACTGCAGACAGAACGTGAGTGACGGTTGTTGGTTCTAATGTGCTTTAGGCATCTCTGTCCCAGCAACTTGCGAAGGATGAAATGGGACCAGTAGAATGTGCAGAGAACCCCTCATGTTAATGGCGGAGGGGAGCAGGCTAGAGATTGGATGGTTTGGTGACAAGATAGATGGATGATCAGCTGTACAAATCCAGCTCCAGATGGGAGCAACCAAAGGCACTTTACAAGTGCCTATTATTTGTATCACAGTAGCACTAGGGCCTCCAATTAGGGCCCCGCTGTGCCAGGTGCTATACAGATATAAATTAGAGACGGTTGCTCTCCAAGATATTGACAATCTACTGGCTGCATAGTGTTTGCTTGAGGTGAGTTAGTCTAGGTCCCATTTCCAAATCTCATAATTCAAATACCACCCTGCAACTTGTACCAGGCTCTGGATAAAGCACTGAGGGCTGGGACCTGTGATTTTTATAGGCCATGCCTGCATGTAGAAGAGGACATGAGGATGCTGGGCAATTCTGGAGGCTGCACCTTGGCTGTAAGATTTTTAGGCTTGGTCTATGCTGAAGAATTCCACCAGAATAGGTAAGGCATTGTGGCGGGGGGAAATGACACATCCCGGAGTCCTATACTTGTGCCAACCTAACTTGCAGTGTGGACAGAGCCAGGAGCGTTGCTGCCCTGGGGAAGGACCCGGATCACCAGCCCAGGCCCCGCCCCCTGGCTGCAGGCAATGCCCCCAGCCGGAGCAGCAGCCACGGCCATACGGCCGCACAGCTGAGGAAGGGGCTGGAAGTGGTCACTGCTGCTGCATGCTGCTGGGCCCCAGATCTCTGGTCGGATCAGGTCGGAGACTGGGAAAGGCAGGGGCCCAGCAGGACCCAGGGCATGGGCCCTGTGTGCCAGGCACCAGTGACACCCCTGGACAGAGCTGTGTCACCAGAGCTAATGTCATTTTGGGGAGGTGGTGTCCCTATGGGGACAGAAAAACCCCTTCTGTTGGGCAGAGGCATCTCTGATGCCTGGCACATGGGGCCTGGGCCCCAAATTTCTCTGGTAGAGCCCCGAATAAATTTTCTGCAAGCAGCACATAGACAGAAGCCTGTCTGCTGGGGGGCGGGGTGCAGAGCTAAGCTGCTGCCCAGCCCACAAGTCACTCTGCTGTAGCACAGCAGAGTAGTTGGCGGTAGCGTGGCTGAGGATTGGCTGGGGGCAGGTCCCAGGGCACGTCAGGTCAGGCTGGGCCGGGCCAGTGGCAGCACGGTCAAGGATCAGTTGGGGGGCAGGCATTGGGCTGGGCCAGTGGCAGCGTGGCCAAGGATTGGCCGGGGGGTTGGGGGCAGGCCCCAGATCAGGTTGGGTCGGGTCTGGCCAGTGGCAGCATGTTATAGGTTCCGTGGGGCTTGGGCTTGTGCCTCGAGTATTTTCCCCACCCCGTAGTACCTCTGCTGTTGGGAAAGGCTATGTTGATGCTACAGGGCAATATCAGCATAGCTTAGCTGTACCCAAAAACTGAAGCTTGGGCTATGCTACAAAGCTCAATCAAGCCAACATAACTACACTGGCTACAAAAAATTTCACAGTTTGCAATGTAGTTAAGGCAGCATTTCCCCGTCAAGCCTGAGCAGGTGTGCCACCGAATTGTTTGAAAAACTAGTTGAAGAGGTTTGGATTGGCTCATGAATATTCATGAACTTATTTGGAGACTATGTGGTAGTGTGCCTTAACAGAATTCAAGATATCCAGGTGTGCCATGGCAGAGAAAAGATTGGGAACCATCAAACAAGGCACTGTAGGGTAGTTAAGGTTCAAGTTAGGGATAAGGTTGGGGTGAGGAGTTGGATGGCTAATGGAAAAGGAGTAAAAGGGCGATTTCTAAGTAAAAAATGAACAATAAAATAGCTACTAAGAAGAATTGGACAGAGAGAGGTAATCAAGCTGATCCTAGTAGGTTAAAGTCACATTCATATGGGGAGAGCTTTTCATTTTTTGATTTTGTTAGGGATAATGGGTAATTCAGTATTATTAAGGCTTTTGAGATAGGTAGGGCTATTAATATAGCTGTAATTATTGGTTTAATTGCTCTTCTTCAGGTTGAACGGAAACTTAGCAATTGGAAGTCACTTGTACTGTTATATTAGAAGGGTATGAACCTCATCAGTAAAGGAATAACCAGATAATGGCTACAAAGTGCCACTATCATGCAGCTGCTTCAAATCCAAAGTGGTGATTTGAGGTGAAGTGGTATTTGAAATGACATACAAGGCAGGTTAGGAATGTTGAACCAATGATTGTGCGGACTGTGAAAGCCAGTGGCTGTAAAGAATGTGGAGCCATAGATACTATTGGGGATAGAATGTAGCTTCGTAGTATTTTTTGGCTTATAAAATTGTAGAGACCTAATAAAATTGTTACAATGAGGACTTGAATAGTATGTTTTTGGTTAGCTTCCATTAGGCTATGGCAGTGGTTCCCAACTGGTGTGCCGCGGCACACCAGCTCCTTCAGTGTGCCATGAGAATCCCCCAAGCTGGAACCACAGCCTTGGGTGGTGGCCCCATGTGGCCCCAGCCAGGGATTCCCCCAAGTCAGAGTCCAAGCCGTGGGTGGCAGCTCCATGTGGACCTAGCCAGGGGATTCCCCTGAGCTGGACCCATAGCCGTGGGTGGCATCCCATATGGCCCCAGCTGAGGGGTTCCCTGGAGCCAGAGCCATGGCCCAAGCTAGTGGGTTCCTCGAAGCCATGGGCAGAGGCCCCATGCAGGCCTGGCTGAGGGTTCCTCGGAGCTGGAGCCATGGGCAGTGGCCCATGAGGCCCCAGCAGGGCGTTCCCCAGAGCCGTGGGCAGTGGCCCTATATGGCCCCAGCTGGTGGGCTCCCTGGAGCTGGAGCTGCAGGCAGCATCCCCCAAACAGGGTGCCATGGCTCGTGAATATTCATGAGTTAATTTGAACGTTCATGAGTTTATAATGGCAGAGTGCCATGACATAATTGAAGGCATCAAGGTGCACTACAGCAGAGAAAAAGTGGGGAGCCACTGGGCTGTGGCAGGCTGAGGTGATTGTTACTCCTGAAGCTAAAAGTACAGCTGCATTTAGTAGTGGGACTTCAGTGGATTAAGTGGTGTGATTCCTGTGAGTCAGGTGTGTGTGTGTGTGTGTCAATTACTTCCTAGTTCTGCAGTTGGAGCTAGAGGTGAATGGCAGAATGCTCAAAAGAATCCAGCAAAGAAAGATTTCTGATCTAATGAATAGTTCTATGCCATATCATAGGCTGTTTTAAATTAAGGAATAAGTCCTGGTGCACCTGCTGTTAGATCAACGGTGTTATTTTAGCAACTGAGCTACAGCTTCCAGGGGAGGTGGAGTTCCTACAAGGATGGAAAAACCCCTGCCGTTGCTTCAGTGCTGCTGTAATAATTCTGTTGTAGACTTGTTCTAATGCACTCCAACAAGAGGGACAGACCCAGTAATGAAAGTGTAACTTTTGGGTGGGCTAGAATTAATTTAAATTGCCCTTCTCCAGTGCCTCAAAAATAAATAAATAAACAAACCCCAATGCCTATAGAGAAGAAGCTGGAGATCCAGGATTCAGTGTGTAAGGGACCCACAGCAAAGTTCATTCAGTTATCCTCCCACATTGAAATACTACCTGAGTTCATGTTTGTTTGTTCTGTATTAACTGCTAACTTGACAAACTTTATCATTAAAAAAAAAAAGAATTTAAACAGAACAGTCCCCACAGAAACATTGGGACTCAAGGGTTTCTTTTCCACAAAGTTTAGGTGGAGTTCAGCCATAGCTGAGCTGCAGTCTCTATTCAAGCCTAAAGGCTTGAGTTGCAAGAAGCAGCAGTCCTCTTCTTTGGTTGCAGGGATCTTATGTAGAAATCCATGTAGGCTTTTCTTTCTCTTCCAGAACCAGCACCATCTGCTCAGTTTACTGGTTAACCAGCAATCAGTCACATATGAGAAAACTCTTCTGCAAAATGCTTCACAGCAGGGAGACATCATGTTGCTGTCCACTCCTGGCTCAGCTTCTCCCAGTCACACACTGTGTACATGTGCTCTTCTTGCAGCTCTGTGATGACTAGTCTCAGGCTGTTGCTCTCCTAGCATCGGACCACAGCAGCAGTAGAAAACCTTGTGGAGAACACTCAATGAAAGCACCCACTTAATGTCCAGAAGCTTCTGGACCTATTTGGTGGGTGGATGGTGTGCCCATCCACTGCTAAAATCCCTCCCCCAGCCTAAGGGGAGGTGGCACTAGACCCGGGACCAACTGATTTTCAGGAGACAACGAATGAAAAAACAGAGACAGGTGTGAGAGTCAGAGGTTCAAAATGAGGGACTCAGAAGGGGACACAGAGCAGAGAAGCCTGGACAGCACCCACTGCTTCCAAAAGGTGTCAAGGGAGCCAGCAGACGCCACCCAGAGAAACTCTGCCCAGAGGCGTGCTCAAACAAGGGAGCAGAAGTAGGCCCCACAGTTGCAGGCCCCTCCCTCAGCCAACCTCTTCTCCCTGGTCTGGTAGATGGCTGTCTTGGAGTAAGCCAGGAGGAGGTTGACAAGGAGGTCTCATGACTTTGTGGGGCCACGGATGGGGAGTGCATACAGGAACGTGTGCGGGGAGAAGTATAGCCAGAACCTCAATAAGAGGTGCTGGAGGAGCCAGAGGAGGGGCTGCGACCTGGTGTACTCCAAATACACATGTGCCAGGGTCTCCCTCTCACCACAGAATGGGCAGGTGTCAGGATATGGGACGAACCACACCAAGTACACACCTGTGCTTACGGATCCATGAAGGAGCTGCTGACTGATGTCCCCAGCTGGCCATGGGTTTAAGGTGGAAGACAGGCTGGCTCTGGGGGTCTTCACCCTCCATGGGTGGTATCAGGTCCTGCCACTTAGTGTCTGGGCAGGACATGAAGGCGAGGAAGTGGGTAGTATGGAGCCACAAGTGTGTCCAGATAGTCCTGAGGCACGGTTTGAAAGGAGGCTGGCTGCAAGTCTAGCAGCTGGCTCAGGGTGTGGAGGGGGGGGTGGCTGGGGGTGCTCATGGGGCCAGGGCCCAATCAAAAGCTCCAGAGGGCCAGGGCTGGGGGGGGTACTCTCTTGCAGGACCCGCTCAAGGTAGACCCGAGCAGCTGGGAGCAGAGCCGCCTTCACTTCCTGGAGTAGGTGCCGGGGGGCAGGTGTTGAAGGGTGGAGAGCGCCATCCGCTGAGCCAGCATGAGGGGATCCACCCAGTCCCCAGAAGCTTCTGGACCTGGGCAGCCAAATCTGCCCAGCAACATAACCCAGCCTCAAGAGATCTCAAAAAGAGAGAGCTGCTTTAGGCATATGGGTTACAAAAACACGTGTAAAGAACAAACTGCCTCCATAAATCCTCTTGTTGTGAAGTGGTGCTGGAGGGCACGAGGCCCAGGTGACAAGCCTGGAGTGCCAGGCTCAGGGTGCTGTTTTCATTGTTGGTGACAAAAGAAAAAATAGAATGTTTCAGGTATTCTGTGCATGGATTCATTTTTTTCACTAACTTCCTAGAGTGTTTCCAGAAGCTTAGGGGAAACAAATTGGCCTGTCTTATGAATTGAAGCACAGCAGAGATCCAAAGGGCAAAGGCAAGGAAAATGACCTTAGAACTAGAGGACTAGAGTTTACAGTAGGTGAGAGCCTTAGAATGTTATGTTATTTAATACTAGTCCACCTGATGGTGCACATTCAGTTGCTTGATATTTCTATAAGCCTGGAGGAAATTATTTCTTATTATTTGCTTTTATAGGGCATGAATAAATGCAGATTTACAGATCCTAGCATACAAATGTCATGTTTCATGTGACAGCGATAAATCATGTAAGCAAATTCTGCATCAAAGTCATGAAATGGGCTACGAATGCAATAAAAATGAGGTATTTGAAAGTTCAACAACTAGAAGAAAGGAGGCACAGAAGACACTCCTTGCCTGAGGTGCCCTTTTATCTAAGACCAGCCCAGGACACAGAGACAGACGGTAACTGTCCCTTTAATTTCTGATGGTACAACCTCTGCCTGCAAGATAAAATTTCCTCTCCCTTTTTCTACCTGTCTTTCTTGGCAATACAACCCTTCACTAATGCAGACAGGGGATGAGGTGGCAAGGCAGCTGGTTAACAAGTCACCGGGTGAGGGCTGGTTCCAATCCTGTGTTTGTGACACTCGACTTTCTCTGTGCTTGTGACACTTGACTTACCAGACCCAGGCCTGGAATAGCAGCAGATGTTGCTGGCCAGGATTAAGGTGAAGCAGTGGAATTGTGGGAGAAGCAGACCCAGCTTCTGCCTGCACCCTGTTTGGTCCTGTCCACCACTATCAATCCAGCGTTCTTGTGGACAATACGTTCACTCTTCAGTAGTGCTTTATAAAAGGAGTGAGACCATGCCAGGCAATAGCCTCAGCAGAGTGCAAAGCTCCTGAAGCCAAAGTCCATCTCCTCCTACTGTTCCTTGCAGACTGTGGGCCAGAGCAGGATATTGTGTAGCTGCTGTAGATATTGCCTGCTTGGTGGAAATATTTGATGTGCGAACACTGCCTTTTTGTAAACTCTTCCTCCTGAGGCTCTCAAATACCAGTGGTTTCAGCCTTGCAGCTCTTTTAATGTAGGTTCAGTGTAATCACCTGTGTTTTACAGACAGGGAAACTGAGGCACAGAGTGAGACTGTGACTTGCCCTCAGGTCAGTGGCAGAGCCTGAAAGGAAGTGCAGGAACCTTGTGCTTTTAGTCATGAGCCTGCACTCAAAGAGTGTGAATTAAAATCAAGACGTGAGATTTTCTCAACCAAAGCGCTGGGTGTCTGGGCACAGCAGGGAGGCTGGCCCAAGAAGCATGCTCCTTGGCTCTGTTTCTGTGGCTGTTTCTGACTTGGACCATTGGAGCAGCCATTTTGGTGCTGCCACTGATTTCCCCAGCTCATGCTCCCTCTCAGCACATGTGGGCTGCTATTTGTCCTCCTGTGGCCCTGGGGGAACAAGGAGGGGTTGCTGGCAGCTGGTATGGAACCTGGCACTTGTGGATCTAAATGCATCCACCTCTGTGGCCTACACTGAAATACCCAGCTCTGTAGCAGGCTCATCAACCTCTATATGTGGCCCAGCCACCAAGAGATGGGACAGGATGCTGCCCTGAGTCAGTGTGGGTTACATGGGCCTCCCTATACCCCAGTGCTGGGAACTCTCCAGCCCTCCTCCTCATTAATGAGGCTACATGGTTTATATGCCCCAAGAGGGGCATTGCTACACATAAATATTAGGGGGAAGCCCGGCCCCCACTGGCTACCAGGGCCCTGATCCGTTCTCCCCCCCCCCCCCCCCCCCGCTGGTTCCCTGAGCCCTTCTGACCTCCCCCCACGGCACCCCCCAAGCCCTTCCCATCCCCCTGGTCCTGCCGCTGGTCCCCGCTGCCCTGGGCCAACCCCCTCCCCCATGGTCTTTCCTCACCAGGCCGGTGTGCCTGCCCCCAGACTCCCCCAGCCCAGTCCCTTACCTGACGTTGGAGGGAGAGTGGGGCTGCTGCACAGGCTCAGGCTTGGGCTCCCAGCATGCTCAGAGCAGGCTCACTCCAGGGTGGGAATTTGAAAAACTCCCAGGCACAGCATGGGGCAGTTCCCTCCCAACCAGAAGACTCTGTCTTCTGGTCGGGCAGAGGCCACGGCTGCATGCACTCCCACACAGTTTAGAGGGGCTACTCCAGGGCTGGCCCTGAGTTTCAGGGCAGCTGAGGCCCCTGGTTGGGGATGATGCAAAGAAGCACAGTATGGTCAGAGACAGTGAAGAAGTGATGGCATGGTCGGGGAGGCGAAGTGGCTGCATCAGGAGTTAAAATATAATTTGGGGGCCTCCAGAACCCTTCTAAATTGGCGGTCCCCCCTCACGCTGGGGCAGGCCTCCCCCATGCACCCCAGCTATTACCCCCAAAACACCTACCCCCATCAGACCCCTTTCCCCATGTCCTTTTTAACCCCAATCCCCACTCCTAAGCTCCGTGACCCCATTTCAGCCCTCCTAACCCCCACAACCCACCATGCCGACCCTTTATTCCCCCTCCCCCTGCACCCTTCCTGCCCCCACGCTTTCCCCGCCAGATGCCTGACTGCCCCAACACCCCTCCCTTACTTGGCAGAAGAGCTGGGCAGGGGGCAGGAGGCTGTGGCGTGGCTGGCAAAAAGGAGCCCGGGCCAGAGGCTGGGGCCTGGCCACACACATAACCAGGTCCTGGCTGGAAGGGGCAGAGCTACACAGGCTCCAGAGAAGGGATGGAGGGGTGGCTGGGCTGGCCCCAGCCCACAGCTCCTCCCTTCCTCCGGCCTAGAGAATATATACTGGAATGCTGATTTCAGCGTGCCCTTCTTTTCTTAGGGGGCCCAGAACTCAGCATTCTGGTGTGTCCTGTGTTTTGGGGGGGGCCCTGGAGTGCAGCATTCTGGGGCATTTCCCTAGTTTTAGGGGGCCCGGAATGCTTGGTCCCTAAAAATAGGGGACCCCAGAATGGCGTTCTGGGGTGTTCCCCCCTACTTCCCCTGAGTGTCATGGTCAGGGCCTCAGGGACGGTGTGGAGAAGCACAACGTGATCAGAGATGGTGGGGAAGCACAGCATGGTCAGAGACAGTGGGGAAGTGGTGGCATGCTCGGGGACTCGGGGATGGTGCGGAGAAGTGCGGCATGGTTGGAGAGGGCGGGGAGAAGCCATGGCATGGTTGGGATGGCAAGAAGAAGCTAAGTTTTTACTGTATAGATAGGCCTAGTTTTCATGGTAATCTTAAGTAATTATTAGAATCTGACATTAGTAGGATCAATATTTGCCCTCTTTTTATGATAAAATTAAAGCGTGCAATGAATTTTTAAACAGTAATTTTGGATTAGGTGAAATATGGCTATATGCCTCAGTGGAGCTCTTGAAGGTTTAATAATCAACTTGTGTGGCTCTTGAGTTCCATAAGTTTGGCCACCCCTGGTTTAGTGCTTCACTACTGCCTGCAGGGCCATAGAGGGGCCATGCAGCTGGCCTGCTGGGTGCTCGCTGAAGCAACCTGGAGGCCTGCCAGGCACAGAAAGGCCAGGGAAATAGGTACATTAGCTTCCAGGGCAAAACAAACTGATTTCTAAGGCTTAAGCAGCTCAGTGGCTTAAGGAGCTTATGTGGGAAAGGGAACTGGCACAAGCCAAGCTTAGTACAGTAACAAGTGGAAGGAGAGGTTGTGGGGATCAGCCAGACAGAGGCAGGAAAATAGGCTCATGGTGCATGGCAACCTGCCACTGACTTGAGTGCAGGTCAGCATGTGGCCTGACCTACCTATGCTCTCTTCCCAACGGCGAGGCTGGCTCTTCCCTGTAGCTCTTGCTGGAGATGATGCTTGTCAGGCTAGGAAAACCGTCAACATTGAAATAGTTAGACAAGGATGTGACCAAACCAAAAAGGGAGGTGGGGGGAGTAGCTCTGTGGAGCAGGAACTTTGGTGTTAGTTTGTATCACTTGACACAGAATCCTGACGACACCCATGTAAACAGGCCCAGTAATGGGCATGTGCAAGAGGGGAGACAACGAGAACAGCAAGGGAGACTTGAGGGCAAAATGAGAGCTCTTGACAGGGAAGAAATGGGTCTGCACCCAGTTTATGCCTGGCTGACCTTCCCCAGCAGTGCTTTGCTGTCTGACACTCTCGGGGCACTATCATGTCTCTGCCACATTTCCCTGGGATTCTGAGGGGGAGCTGTACTAGAAAAAACATCCCATTTGCAGGTGTTGCGGAGGCTCACTCAGCCTGTCTCTGGACTGATGATTGTCACAAGGGGTCTGCACCTCTCAGACACAAGCCCCCCCCCCCCCCCTTTAAAAAAAAAGATGGTAAAACTCTCTTCCAGAAGCACAGATTATCACTGCTGTTGAAGCCCAAATTCCTCCTCTTCCATCCCTCAGCTCTGGACTCTCTTCCCATCCCTACCCAGTGAGAGTACAGGCCCTTGCTCTCCCTAGGCAAGGCAGGCTAGCAATGTCTGTTACATGGAAGTCTGTCACAATAAGGAAAGATCCTGGGGTGGGGGCTAGAACAGAGGGCTGGGAATCAGTACTGGGCTCTGATTGAATTTTTTTCCAAATTTACCCTTTTCTACAAATAAACAAGGACATCCATAGTTACTTGGAGCTATAATTTCCCCCAGAGGTTGGGAATTCCCTTAAGGCAGTGTTTTTCAAACTTAGGGTTGGGACCCAGTACTGGGTCGCAAACCCTCAGGCACTGGGTTGCAGTGCCTCCTACTGCTGCCATCAAAAAACTGGAGTGCATTGCTTAAAGATGTAATTGTTGATTCAAGGGCATAAATTATTTTTTTCAACTGGGTCCTGAGGAAAAAAGTTTGAAAATCACTGCCTTAAGGGGTCTTATATGTTTTCCTCAGATGCATGTGCCACTGGCCACTGTCAGAGACAGGATACTGGGGTAGGTGGGCCATAGATCTGATCTTGTGTGGCATCCCCTCTGTTCCTATTCCCTTTGATTCACTTTGAGACTGTGGGCAAGTCAACAGCCTCCCTTTTCCTACCTGTGTAACCCTTCTGTCAGGGTAAGATGGCAGAACAAGGGCCAGGTTCTATATCTAAGGGTTTCCAAATAACGTTACTGCACCAGCTAGCTTGAGCCCCCACTCAGTCTTTTGAAAAATCATGCACTATTCCCTAGGCACCCCAAAGGGGCAATGCTTCCCCACTCACAAGCATGAGTCTAAGTGTGGTATACAGGCCTTTAATAGTACAGTAAAAGAATGTAAAAACACAATAGCAAAACCAGCACTGATCTGGAGAATCAGCACAGAACAGAACTTTCACCAAAACCCCACAAAGCATTAAAAAAAATGCAAAGACACAGTAACAAAACCACCCCTGATCTGGAGAACCAGGGCAGAACAGAATTTGCACAAAACTCAATACAGCACCCTCTCCACCTCAGTGTGTGTAGAGAATGTCCCTCATGCTAGCTGTCTGCTGGTGCTACCTGCTGGTCACTCACGCTCTCTGGCCCTCTGCCAGCTGCTCGCACCCTCCATTGGCTCTGCCCACTGTCTGCCAGCTCCACCCACAAGTCACTCATGCCCTCTGGCCCTTCACTGGCCACTCGCTTCATCTGTTGGCACCACCCACTGGTCACTCATGCTGTCCACTCACATTCTTCACTTGCTCTACCTGCTGTCCACCAGCACCACCCACTAGTCTGTCCTGCTGTTCAACCATCTGCTAGCAGCTATTCAGTGATTTCAGCTCAGAGAAACGATCTCCTTTCTCAGTGATTTCAGCTCTTAAACTCCAAACAGCTTCTTCAGCTAAAATAACTAAAAAAAGGCTCCATAAGAAACCTGGTCACTGATTTATTATTTTGTGCTAGAACACATGGTGAGGTAATTCCTGGGCATAGAGCTTAGCTTACTTTAGTTTACCTTACCACCTTTTCTTACTTCTACCAGGCTGAACACAGAGGGTTGGCCCCTCTTTCAAGCTTCCTTCTACTAGTGGTGATGTTTCACCCTTTAATTAACCTAACAGAGTTTAAACAATCAGAAGAGTAGCATATTACAAAAGAAGTATTTCATGTTTCTCTTCAGCAGAATTACAGATATGGACAGATTCATGATCAAATCAACCTAAATACCATTAACCATCATGCCCTGCACCTATCAGTGACACTATATGCTAATACCTAATGGTGTTCTTTGTGCTCATGTAAATACAAAACCCATGCAGGTTAGTTCCGCTCCCCCCCCACCCCAGAAGCTGTTAGGCACAGCTTCTAGACCTGCCTTACAACTGTAAAATGGGAACAAGGACAATGACCTGCTTTCCCATGGTATTAAGGCTGAGCTCATCAGTGGCTATAATGGGCTTTGAGAGCCATGGATGAGGAGGACAGGGAATTAGTGTTAGTGCTGTGTTTTTGTTAATAGTATTTTGTCACCTAGCTTGAATCTCTGGAGTAGGAAAGGCCTCTCTTCCTCTCCCTGTGTTTTAGGAGCACAGGCCTGACAGAAGCCCTCCAGTGCCACGCCACTCTTTTGGATCTAATCTTCAAATTCTGCACCTTCTCTTCTTATGCTGCAGAGGGATTTATTGGAAACTCATTGGTTTCTAATCCTGCAGTCCTTGGGGTGCTCTAATCCAGCAGCTCATACTGTCTGGCTGCTGGGACTGGCTATCGTGAGAGAACAAAGGCAGTAGTCATGGGGCGTGGTCCCTAAGGAACCTGTCATGTCTCTAGCAATCCTGCCACCTGACACAAAGCCCAGTGAAGTTGATGCATTTAACTTTACAAAACTTCAATACAGGAGATGTTCCAATCTGACACATGGAGAGACCAATTAACATCCTGAAGCAGTAGGGAGTGGGAGCCCTGATTTTTCTAATGTATTAATCTTGGTGTCCCATAAAACTGGCCATATTTGATCAGACTAATGGTCTGGGTAGCGCACTATCCTGTCTACCAACAATGGCCAGTGCCAGGCACTTCAGTGGGCATGAACACAGCAATTATCACATGATCCATCCCCCCATCCAGGCCCAGTCTCTGACAGAGGTTTAGAGACCTCAAAGCATGCAGTCGTATCCCTGACCATCTTGGCCAACAGCCATGGAGTATAGGTCCATTAATTAACTTCTCTAATTCTTTTCTTGCAACCCAGGTATACTTTTGGTCCTCACAACATCCCCTGGCAAAATGTTCCACAGGCTGACTGTGAGCTGTGTGAAGAAGTGGTTCCTTATGTTTGTTCATCTGCTGCTGCCTATCCATTTCATTATGTGACCCCAGTTCTTTTGTTATGTGGACAGGTAAATAACATTCCCTTATTCATTTTCTGCACACCATTCCTGATTTAATAGACCTCTATCATATCCCTTAGTCATCAGTTTTCTAAGATGAACATCCCCAGTCAATTTAATCTTTTCTCATACAGAAGCTTTTCTATATCCCTAACAGTTTTTGTTCCTGTTCTCTGTACTTTTTCCAGTTCCAATATCTTTTTGAGATTGGGTGATCAGAACTGCACACAGTATTTAATGTATGGCTATATCATGGATTTATATAACAGCATTATGATATTCTCTGTTTTGTCTATCCCTTTCCTAACAATTCCTAACGTGGTTAGGATTTTTGACTGCCACTGCACATAGAAGTTTTCAGAGAGCTAGGCACAATGATGCCAAGATTTTTTTTTTTGAGGTAACTAGTTTAGATCCCATCACTTTGTATGTGTAGTTGAGATTATTTTCCCATGTGCGTTACTTGGAATTTCATCTGCCATTTTGTTGCCCGGGCATCCAGTGTTGTGAGATCATTTTGCAACTCCTCACAGTTAGCTCTGGGCTTAATGATCTTGAGTAATTTTGTATGATATGCAAATATCACCTCACTTTTTACCCTTTTTTCCAGGTCATTTAGGAATATGTTGAACAGCATTGGTCACAATATAGATCTGTGGGGCAATCCCCATTATTTACTTTTCTCTTTTGTGAAAACTGATCATTTACCCCTACCCTTGTTTCCTTTCTTTAACCGGCTACTGATCCATAAGAGAACCTTTCCTCTTATTCCATGACTACCTACTTTGTCTAAGAGTGTTTGGTGAGGGACCTTCTCAAAGGTTCTCTGAACCTCCAAGTATACAATATCCACTTGATCACTTTTGTCCATGTTTGATGCCCTCAAAAAAATTGAAATAGATTGGTGAGGCATGATTTCTCTCTACAAAAGCCATGTTGACTCTTCCCCAACATGTCATGTTCATCTAAGTGTTGGATGATTCTTTTCCTCCTGATCCTGAAGTTAGCCTGTAGTTGCTAGGATTGCCTTTGAAGACTAAAAAAAATCAGTGTTTCATTACCAATCATCTGGTACAGAGGATTATGTACGCAATAGGTTACATACACAGTTTATAGCATTGTAATTTCATATCTGAACTTCTTCAGAACTCTTGGGTGGATACCATCTGGTTCTGATGGTTTATTATTGTTTAATTTTTCAATTTGGTACAAAACCTCCTCTACTGACACCTCAATCTGGGACAGTTCCTCAGATTTATGATCTAAAAAGAATGGCTTGGATGTGGAAATCTCTCTCTTGTCCTCTGCAGTGAACCTGGATGTAAAAAAATGCATTTAGCTTCTCTGTAATGACCTTTGTCTTCTGTGAGTGCTGCTTTAGCACCTTGATTGTCTAGTGGCCCCAACAATGGTTTGGCAGGCTTCCTGCTTCTGATGTAGTTAAATGTATATTGCAGTTAGTTCTTGTCTTTTGCTAATTGTGTTTCAGATTCTGTTTTGGCCTGCCTAAATATGGGTGGGGTTTGACATCAATAGCATATAACAACATGACGATACCAGAGACAAAACAGCAATGAGTCCTCTTGCTCATCTGAGTTCTGTCTCCCTATAAAGTATGATGAGATAAGGTGGAGATTGCCTTGCGTGTATGAGCTGATTGTCTGTGCACAGAGGGAGCAACTGTTTCGGGTGCAATTGCTCTGGGGCAAGGTGGTGGATTTTTGTCTTCCTCAACAGCAGGGTTGCCCCAACTATTCCTAGAGAAAAGCTTTATTAGCAAATAGTGTAGTGGCTAGTACCTCTGCTTAGTCTGCAGATGGGTCTGGGTTCAAGCCCCAGGAGGTTGGACTTGATGATCTTGTGAGGTCCCTTCTAACCCTATGATTTGATTTGATTTGAACTTACCAGCAGTCACTGCTGCCTTTAAGCAGAGATGTACATAGATCCCAGCAAACAATGCTCACTTCCATGCCAACAGATGGAGTGTTCTCTAGCTAAAGATGAGTGTCTGCACCCTTCACCACAGACACCCATGAGGATCAAACAAGAGACCTTTGCCACCAGAGGGTGTCTGGTGTCCAAAAGCACCTGGGGGCCAAACCCATATTTGTGCTCCCTTGGATGCCCCACACCAATCAGTCTTGTCCCCCCTGCAACATAGCCCAGCATCCCTGTGCCCAGGGGTTTGCCCCATCTCCCTTGTTACACCACTGTTCAGCACCAAAACACAAGCCCTTACTTGGTAATGTACTTCAGAGCAAACAAGTAAATGTAGCTGATCCACTTCTCCTTGGGAAAATAGTGTACTTATGTAAGATGTGGGTAAGGAATGAAGTGTTCACTCCCTCCTGTAACAAGCAAATACTGGCTACATGTTGTCTACCAGCTGGTTATGCTCAGCAACAGATCAGTCATGGAAATCATCACGGTCTGCAAAACTCTGCAACAAGCCATCCTTTCCTGCTTCATGCTGCGTTCACCAAATACATTTGCTGACCATTGAAAACCTACAGCATTTTATTTTCTACAATTTCATGTAGCCTAAACCCAATTTAAAATAGGGGCATCGCCTCACAGCCTTCATGCCTACTATGCCACTGCCTGCCCTGGACCACTAAAAAGAATACTTTATCCCTTTTTCTTTAAAAACACAAACTTTACCACTTGAGCTACAGGAGCAACTGTATTAAGCTGTATCTACATTGTACACTGCTGGTGCTGAGTGTAGTGTACCTGTAGCTACACATCACAGTGAAGAGCAATCTATGTTGTCCACACTGTGGGATGACCTTACAGATGGGACAGGGAAAAGCTGGTGGGAGGGAGGCAACGGGAAAAAATCTGGCTTCTCATGGCACACCCACCCTATTGCCAGGATCCTTCATGGCCACGGCGAAAGTCTCCTTCAACTGGGAGACAGCAGGACATGACATGGCTAAAAACAGAACTGTGGACTGGGCAGGCATGCCCCTTCTATGCTGCTCCTTCTGGGGTTTAGGGGTGCGGTGTCATACTTTACAGACTACCCTAAGATCTACACAAGGTACATGCACATTCAGTAGCAAATAGTAGGTACTATAGCAAGAGCCAGCCACTGAAGTGAGAAGACTTGGAAACAGACATTTTTACAAGTGCATGTTGGAGCGTGTACTCCAGATGAAGTCTGTGTATTGGAACTGGGGCTGGGGGCAGCTGCAGGACCAGGATAATGAACTCACTTACCCTTGACCCAGAATCATAAACTATTGGTCTAAGAAACTGGGTACTGCTGGATTACCTGGAGCAACAGCCTGATTGGGTATAGCAACCCCTAAGTTTCTAACATCTATTGGAAGGCAGATGGTGCACCCCTGGACCTCTTGGTTATGCATGTGATAAAAGGGGTAGTAACATCTTGTTATTTAATACTGAAATTTTGGTAAAGCCTAAATACCTCCACTGAATCAGGGCCCTGTTTCACAAGGTGTTGCAGAGAGATACAGCCAGCCTATGCAAATAAATGTTATTAATTAATGGGGCATTGGAAGATTGGAAAAAATAGCCTTTCTGGCTGCAGATATGTAGGGCCTGTAGATGAAAGATTCCTCCATCCCTTCCTGGCTGGGGCTGCTTTTTCATCGTCTTAGGGGTGAGGCTGACATGTGGCCCTGAAGCACCTTGTAACATACAATCTGTTGGCAGCACATGGTTACCCTGAGACTGAAGACCAAAACAGAAGTTTGTCCAAACTGGTTTCCTCCCAAGCTGATCTTGCCAGACCAGGTTTCCAAGGAGAGTTCATGCTCTGCAGATCTGTAGGGGTGGGGAGGGGCAGTTGTCTGCTTTGCCACCACACACTTGAACATGAGTTTCCCTTAGCAAAGACGCGAATGGTTGAATACTCAAGTGGTGTTTAAACAAGGGGAATGTTTTGTGGAGTATTTCCTTGAATTTTCTCCTTTGGGTGGAAACAGAAAGGATTTGATTTTTATGGCAGCTCCAGGCAGCTGAGAATAACAGCCCTGAAATCTGTGCTGAGGTGGTGGAAAAGTGCAAATCAAACACATTGTATCCATCTGGACCCTGAAATGGGGAAGTGTGGCTTGACGTCCATAATAAGCACAAGTGTCACATGCCTTCTTGATGACCGGGCAGTCAGATGATGGTAGCATCACTACAGTAAGTGCCTCATTCACTGGGGGGAAGTGGGGTGCATAACAAATGTCGTCATTGCTTTGATTAATATTTATTATTTTAGCATGTCTAATTCACAAACCCCTCCCCCACAATTATCTTTTGCTTTTATTTGGCTTTTTGGCTCAGGTACACAGGCTGGTATGTCAAATATAGCTCCCACCCGTGCAGAAAACCAAGCCATTTCTCTCCAGGTTTTGTTTATAAACAGAGCAGTTGTAAACTCACACCACCCCAGAGCCTGCTGTCTGCCCAGCTCATTGACACTTTATCACTACTCCTATTCCCCTGGCTGAGATCAGATGCTACCCTCCTTCCCGGAAGGCGTGCCTCCAGACTGCCACATCAGCCTGTCTTGGTTGCCTCACTTAGCCCATCTACCAGAGTTTTGCAGGACGATGGGTTGCATGGGCCTTTGGTCTATACGAGAGCCCTGTTCCACCCACTCTTTGAAATCCAGGTTCTTTTTGAGTACCGCTCGGATACATTCAGTTACAGGTGTCTACGTGCCGCAGCGCATGGTAGCTCGGATATAGCTCCCTTGGGAGCATTGCACCGACACATCCCAGGAGGAACGTGGGGAGGAGGCCGGGGAGCAGTCCTCTGCTGAATGTGGTACTGAAGGTGGGCTGGATGGCACCGGGTTGGGAGAGCAATCCCCAGTGCCAGATTGCAGTGCGAGCGATGGGCTAGGTGGTACCAGGTTGGTGGTGGAGCCACTCCCTGCGCCAACTGGGCTTCCAGTGCCACAGTCGGTGTCGAGCTGGTTTTCTTCCGCAGTGCCGGAAAGCAGACTGGAGAACGTGTCTGTGCCAACATGGAAGCCTGCAGCATCGGCGGTGCCACTGGTGGTACTGCCTTGGGTTCAGCACTGGGTTGATTCAGCGACTGAGGTGTTCGGTGCCCCGATGGTACTGATGGGGGCGTTGACCAAGACTTTAAGCTCAGCACCAGAGATTGGTCCCTGGGTTTTGGTGCCTGGACCAGTGGGTGAGCTGGCGGAGCACTCTGGGCTTGGGCGGATCAGAGGCTTGCATGATGCTCCCGGCAAGGGATCAGAGGCGCAGGTCTCTGTCCTTGTGAGTCCTCCTTTTGAAGGACTGGCAGAGGGAGCAGCTCTTGGCGAGATGGGACTCACTGAGGCATGTGAGACATCTGTCGTGCGGATCGTCGAGTGGGAAAGCTTTGTAGCATCCTAGGCACAACTTGAAACCAGGCATCTTGAATTTCATGGTAGAAGACAGGCACTTGCTTATGCAAGTTTCTTGGCTGATCCAAAACCGTCGCTGAGGGCGGAAGAAGGAACTGGGAAGGTCAGGGTCGTGATCACCCATATAGTCGTAGTCGCATTGTAGGGGGGTCATTGGCCAGACGGAATCATGTATTTTTAATGTGTCTGCTGGATGGAGGATGTGAAGATATCCTCCTTTTGCCTGACATCTGGTAACCCTACTCCTCCATGAACAGCCAGGTGTGCAAAGGCCAGCAGATAAAGAATCTCTCTCACAGTTACACACGCCACTTGTGCTGGCACTGCAGGCTCTGATTGACTTCAGCCCAAGGCCTGAAACCTGTTACACAACTGTCCAGAGAAGCACTGCCTGCCTCATGCTGTGCTTTGATAACCATCACCAAGGCTTGGGAAATAACCTACTTGTTCCCCCATGTTGGGATTGTAAATAACATCCACTGTAAATCAATCACACTGTTTCCTGAAAACAGGACTGGCAGCCCCTGTACAGAGACTGGAAAGGGAGCCTTGCAGCTAGCCCTTTCTGTTCCCACAAGCCTTGGGGAGCAGTTCCATGTGAGGGAAGTGGAGTGAGGCAGCTGGCTATTAGCCCAACACAGCTCCTCCAACTCTGATAAATGAGCGTCCAGGCTGTAGTTCTACAACCACCACAGCTCTGTGACTGCCTCTCTCCTGTGATCAGCTGATGGAAGGAAGGAATGCAAGAATGGAGAGCAGAGGATGGGGGGGTAGCATTATCTAGTGGTTAGTGATTCTGTGAGACCTTGGGCAAATCACTCTGCCTCAGTTTCCCCTTCTGCCCTTCATCTACCTTGTCTATTTAGACTGTCAGCTCAGTGGGGCAGGGACTATCTCTTCCTATGTGTCTGTACAGCACCTGGCACAATGCTACCCTGACAGTGGTTGAGTCAAGGCTGATATAATTAATGACCAAAGGGGGGCAGTGTTCTCTAATCTCTCCAGGGTGTTCTGTGTGATAGTGGCAAAGAGTCACTTTCTTTCAGAACGGAAGAAGGAACTTTAATAAATGAGGAAAAGAGAATCATGCTTAACACTGTTCAACTTGCCTCAAATTCCCTTAAAAGCCATCCTCAGCAGTGCCCTTGCCCCCACTTGTCTTCCTGTTCCCAATTAAAGAAACAGCTTAGGCAATGCCCCAAGCAGGGACACAGCCACCTGGTCCTCCCCACATCATAACTCTCTTCATCTGCAGGCAATGCTTTCTCTATAGTATTTCCCCAAGATGGACTCCCCTTTGCCTGGGAGTCTCCTGTTCATGTACTGTCAACACCAGGGGCTGTCTGAGGTTTTCTCATATCCTTGGCCATGCTGTGGCACGCAGGCGCTCCAAGTGGGATTCACCAACACCAGCCTGACCCAAGCAGGGGCCTGTGAGCTTTCCTGTACCCTTCACTCTAGCACTTGTTTGGAATCTGTTGTCTCCAGTCTCACCCTCAAGCCCTGCTCCAGAAAAGCCCCATTGTGGTAGGGGAGGGGGGAAACCCCTGAAACAGTCCTGGGATGACAAAGGGATGGTGGGTAGAATCAGCCCCTGAGGTGATGAGTTAGGGGAAAGGGGACCTGGAGCTCTGAGCTAGGCCCCAGGTGATGTGGGGTGGGGGTGGGAAGATATTGAGTCTCTACATGATCTAAAATGATTGCATCCCATATTAAAGGTTTGCGAAGAAGCATTTTGGAAGGCAATGGTACACAGTGCATGTTGGAGGGGGAGGGGGCTGCCTTAGCACTGAGGCCTCTTCTCTTCGTGAATGCTGGAAGGGTTGTTCTGTAGCGAGTTATCCAGGTCAGCAGCCATGGAGGGGGACTGGGGGGGAGGGTGCAACAGTGATAATGTGTGCTGCTCCCTGCCAACTCTGGAGTGGATCTTGCCCAGCATCTCAGAAGACTGTTGCTTTCTTTTCATGTTTGTCCTTCCTCTCCTTAAGTGTCTTTCTCCCTCTTTTCTCCTGCTTTCATCCCCCCTTCCACGCCCATCCATTTCTTTTAACCTGACTCCCATTCCCCTTTGGAGCCACTTTCTCTTCAGGGCCAGCTCCTTGCTCTCTGAGGGCAGAGGTAGTCCCTCTGGTCTGATAGGAAGAGTCCTCTTCTGCAAGAGCCCAACACTACCACCTTGTGGACAGCTCCTGTTAAACAAATGAATAGCTCAAGGCTTCAAAGAGAATAGCTCAAGGCAAATGAAGCTCAAGGCTTCAAAGAGAAACTGCAGAATTAGCATTCATATGCAAATTTGACACTGTTGCTTTAGGGCTAAATAAGGACTTTGGATTTTTTCTCTTTACAACAAGTGATTTGACTTCCTCTTCCTCTATATGTTGTTCTTCAGTGTTTGACTCTTAATAACTGCTTTGATTTGCTGTTACAGTCAGACCTGATCCTATGATTTACATTTCCCTGCATTTATTTCCCCCCATTCTTTAAGCTTCCCCCATCTTCAAGCCATCTGACAACATGGGATTTTTCTCTCACAAAAGCTCATGTGATAAATAAATTTGTTAGTCTTTAAGGACCACAGGACTCCTTGTTTGTTCAGCTTTACCTGGCTGAAAGAGAATCCCCAGTTTGGACATGGTGCTTTCTCAGCCCTTGGCTTGATGTACAGTTGCTGAACCAGGCCAGTTGTTCAAGAAGGCACCAAAAAGACACCACCAGCTCCAGTCCTTGAGTACCTGCTTCTGGGCCTGATTGAGCTGCACAACTTGTTAGGATCATCTGGACATATCTCACCAAATCAATGAGCAGCCATTGCAGGGCCTCAGAGGTTGATGCACCTCAGTCCTTCTTGTTTTCTGCTTGTGGCTTGCAGTAATCAGGCGTTGGTCTAATCCTGGGGGTTGGCTTGGTGTAGGGGTGGCTGGGTGGTGGTTAGTAGCTGGTAATATACAGAAGGTCATGTCAGACTAGATGATCAGATGGTTCCTTCTGGCTTTAAAAACCGGGGGGCGGGGGGGGGGGACTGTACTCTCCTCACAAACCTCATTAATGATATTTTCTGTATCTGTTAATTTTGCTTTCCCAGTCATTATTGAGGGAAGGGGAGCAAGCAAAAAGGAGAAAAGAGGGACAGCAGGGAGAAGGGTGATGCTTTTTGAGGGGAATGTTCCTAGAAGTACAGTATGTCTTGTGTTACTCACTTAGGGCACCATCCATCACTGACACATGGGCGTGCTTCCCCTAGCCTAGAGTAAAGCAAACAGAGCGTCAGAATTGCTTTCCTGTCTTTTTTTCTTAATTGTTACTTAAGAGCATAGCATTTCTCAGTTCTGTTTCTTCAAAGCACTTCACAGAAGTAGGGCTGTACGGTTACGCCGGAAAAGGAAACATCTCCGGGCTTTGGTTAAGGAACTCAACCAAGGTCATGTAGGCCAGAGTTGAATGGAAGTTGCCTAAGGTGCCTAAATATCTTTTGAGGCTCTGATGCTACATGCCCAACCCCCACAATGGGCACCAGACTTTCAGAGCCTCTTTGTGCATACTGATCTCTTGTGCAAACACGGCCCTGTAAAGAGGGAGCTGTGCAGGCACCAAGCCAAGCACTCTGACTCCCAGTTGTACCCTCAGTCCACTCAATCACACTTCACTCCCACAGGTCACAAAGGCAACCCACAACAAACAGGCAGGGCACAGAGCCTCAGTTGATGCAAATCAGCAATGGGCCACTAAAGTAAGTGGTTCTACAGCTGGAGGCTGATCAAGGATTTCCCTAACATCCCCCTACACCCCCTCCCATTGTCAGCTACTAATAGTGTTATACCAATTTAGTGAGTACCCCCAATATCTCCCCAACAATTCCCCCTACACCCCCCCTTAATTTCAAGTCCTGGGGAGAATACTGGGGCTGATCCTTTACTGCTCCTAGTTCTGTACCTGGATTCATAACCAACTCTGCTATCCAGGTCAGCACTGTCTGATAGCACTGTCCTGGGTTGAAGCATTTGCGAGCATCGAGCAAGGATAGGTCTTCACAGATGTTTTGCCCTACCAAACAGTAGGAATCTACAGCCTCACCATACACTGCCTCCAGTTTTCTGCTGTAGCTGGAAAAAGCTTTGCCAAGTAGCATGCAGGTGGACATAGAAATATCCCAGGGCATGACAAGATCATCACTTAGATCAGGGGTCTCAAACTCAAATCACCACATGAGGACTAGTAGAGGGCTGCATGAGGATTAGTACATTAGCTCGAGGGCCACACCACTTAAACCTTTCCATACAATGATATTGGAAATATTGGTAATGACTGTGTCATTCCGGGCTGCAGGAAGTAGGTTTAGGTGCTGCATGTGGCCCACCGGTCGTGTTTTTGAGACCTCTGACTTAGATTGCTCTTTCTCCCCAAGGATGTTTCTGTTCTATTCTGGCTCTGGCTTGGCATGGGTCTGCATGTCGTGCCAGGGTGACTGATATGTGTTTTGGAAGCAGGAGGCACTTAGGCTATGCATGGGCTCTGATCCATGGACCAATGAGTGCCATGTCACAGACACCATCCCCCCCACCTATAGAGATAGTCCTTTGTTAGCAACCTTGACCCAGAAGCCAAGGAATGAGTGAGCCCTGGAGATCAAACATGCCTAGATCCAAGGCATGGTTGGCATGAGGGGGTTCCTGGGGGAAGGAAGAGTTCTGGGGACATATTGCATGCAAGTCTCTTCCTAGCTCTTTGCCTTGGTCTCCCCATCTGTAAAGTGGAGGCAGTGTCATCACTCCCATGGCACAGGATCCTGACTTTGCAGGAGAGGAACAGGGCCCTAGGAGGGCTAGGCAATGTGTGTGAAGTGCAGTGAAATCCTGTGTGGGATTGCTCATGCAGTGCCTTGTGTAGCTGATTACACTGCTGGTACCAGGGATTGTTCCAACCCCCCCATACACCCTCCCTGCACCCCCAGTTGTCAGCTAGTAAAAGTGTTATACCAAATCTAGTGAGCACCCCCACTGCCCCCCATGCCTTCCCCTAACCACCCCCAATTTCAAGTCCTGGGGTGAAATACTGGCTGGTACCAGGGATGGGTTATTTTCACTATGCTCACTTTAGTGCCAGCTCCCCCTTGTCCTGCTGTCCCAAGTCATTTGTTCCTTTCCCAGGATCCCTTCATAGTCTTGTGGCCCCCCAGCTGTGGTTACTCAAGATTCTAATCTCAGGTGCTTCTCCACAGTGCCATGCTTGGCAGCTAGCACCATCAGGCAGGGCTGGCTCAAGGGGTTGTGGCGCCCTGAGCCAAATTTTGCTTTGGTCCCCCCCCCCCCAAAATCTCATTCACAAAAGATTTTCCAAATTGTAATTGCAACCTAAAATTCAAATAGCAAGATCAGTTCATTCCTTTAATCTAAATACAAAAATAAAAAGTAATAATGATGAATTTAAATTTAATTAACAAGTAACATTTATCATGTACACAGTAAAATTTCAGCTTCAAAGGGTAACTTTTCGGGCTTTAACAACAGCAAATTATTGTATCGTTACATCTTGATCTAAGTCCTTGGAGTGGATGAATGGGGTGAATGGGGAGGCTAGAATGGGTGTTTTGGAAGCATAGGGGTGGTTGGGTGTGTGTGGAGAGTCTGGGGTTTGTGTTTCTACAGGAATTGGGTAAGAGGGGGAGGTTGGGGTGGGAGAGGCTGGAGTTGGCGTTTTTAATGGTATTGGAGTGGGGGGTTTGGGAAGCCTCAGGTGGATGGAGCTGGGCATGGAAGGTTGGTGTGGCTGTACTGCAGTTAATGGGCTTGGTGGGCGAGGCTGGGATGGATATCTCTGGGCAGATGGAAGTGGGTGGCAGAGGCTAGTGTGGGTGTCTGTGGGAATGGAATTGGTAGGGGGGGTGAATCACATCTACCTCAATCAGCATATCTTTGTAAAAACAAACAAGGAATTCTGTGTAGGGTTACCAGATGACAAAGCATGGAAAGGAGGACAGGGGAGTGGGAAAAGGAGGTCATTGGAGGACATGGAGAATATGTAATATTAATATAAGTGTCATTACTGTATTATGTTGTGGAAATGGATAATGATTAGTGAATGCATGGCAGCATGAAAAAAATGGAGAACAAGTTGAACAACAGATATAGTTTTTGGCACATTAACTGTAAAAGATGTATAAAACAAAACTGTAACAGAATAAAATTAGTATGGTTGTGAATATACAATTTGTGTCAGCAATGTCACGAGAGCATTTAATTGACCAAATTATACCATTCAAAATGGTAAAGCCTATTCTTGATATTTATCAGCTGAACCTGTTTTTGTCAGCAGGCTATCATTGTCAAGAATATATGAGTTAAATTCCTCACATGACATGTCATTCATATTATACTGAGTTATTATAATGCCCTTCACAGATTTAACTGATAATTGATTCCTTTCCTTTGTCCACTGAGCACTGATAAGAGAGAAAACCCATTCTACATTAGCATGATGTCCAGAAATGCTGAAGAAAACAATTCAGCAATTTTCAACAATTCTGTAAAGCAGCCCACGTTTTCACAGTTTCACCCTAGCCCCCCAATGCCTGCCCCCTCCACCCCAGCTACGGCCCAGGCCTCCTTACTGGTGGGGAACACTGGAAACAAACAGTGATGGATTAATCAATATGTTGCTTGAGAAAGAGCTGAGTGGAGAGGAATCAGTAAGAAGTGTTAATTATCTCAAAAGAGCTGCAGTCTACTGCAAAATGACTCAGAGTTTGTCTGTACACAAAGATTGTACAGCATTACACTGGTGTAAAGCAAGACAACTCCCACCACGGTTTGTATAGGAGTATAAAAGAAGAGTTTAGCCCTCAAGAGGTATTTCCATTATACTGGTATAACTACAGTAGGATGGCTACAGCACTGACAATTTTATCGGTATAGCAAAAACAACAGGAGTCCTGTGGCACCTTATAGACAAACAGATTTCTTCAGGTAAGCTTTTGTGAATAGTAGAATATCAAACAATGAATGTTGCTGAAGAGAAGGAGGAAAGAGACCTATTATATTGTCACAGCACACAGAATTGCCCACACCACAACAAAAGTAAGAAGGTAACAGATTGTCTTAAAATGCCATGGTGAGAGATCATCTCTTGATATTGGAAAGATAGGAAAATTGAAAGATGCTCAAGGAACAGCAACAAAAATATTAGACCTCTGTATAATAAAAAAATCATAAAAGAATAATGGGATCAGGTCATGTTACAGTATGCCATGTCTTGCACTCCCCTGCTTTTATTTTCATCCTATTCTGTAAGTTCTCCCATCTCTTCAAATCCTCTGACAAAGTGGGATTTTTCTCCTGCAAAACTTCATGTGATAAATAAATGTGTTAGTTTTAAAAATGCTACAGGACTCCTTGTTTGTTTTTATTGAACTAGACTAACCTGGCTATTATGTAGTTGTGTGTGTCAGGTTTGGTGGGATTTTTTTACATTTACAAATAAATATGGTCCATTGCCTTGTCCCCTGAAGAGATCCTGCTTCTAGTATTGTGGGGGAGTGGTATAGCCACCCTCAGGCTCCCCCCATTGTGATGCCACTTGGGCTTGGGGGGGAGGGAGAAGAGGGAAGAGACCCCAGCCACACTGTCTGGGCTATGTGGGGGAAGCCCTCCTCAGCCCCCTTTTGCAAAGTGCATTGAGATGAAGAATGCTATAAGGGCTAAATCTTTCAGGAGTGAGGAATTATTTCAGTGTCTATTTAGCAGTTTTCAGCTGTAGCTCTCAAAGCACTTTTCAAAGGGAGATAAGCCTCATCACCATTTTTATTTCGCAGGTGAGGAAACTGAGCCCCAGGAAGGAAAAGTGACTTTCCCAAACAGCTCAGGGCAGAGCCAGAAAGAGACCTTTGGTCTTCCACATGCCAAGCCAAATGCTCTAGGACATGCTGTCCTTCTGTGTATAGTTTTTTATTTTTATTTTTATTTTTTGAACTAGAGACAGGTCATTGGTTTTAAACCAGATCATATAACTGTAAGCAAGCCCTGGTATTCCCTCCTCCCCACCCCCCACCCCAACAGCCACCAGGGGGAACTAGATGAGCTTTCCTGGGAGAAAATCCCACTTTGTCAGATGCTTTGAAGATGGGGGAAACAAACTCCTAAAAAAGCCCGTGCCCCTTGTTTTCCCTGTTCTCCTTCTTTCCCCACTAACCTGGCCCTGAAACAACAATCTAAAGAACCCCACTGAACTCACTGTCCTGGGTGCCACTTCAAGAAACAGGAGGCTTTCATCTAGGCTCCTCCTGGTCCCCCAGGAAACACAGCTGCTTGGGCTTTGTGCAAGGAAAGATGAAAGAGAGGAGAAAGCCCCAGCTAGGCTGTTTGAGTTTGAGGGGGGTGGGAGCGTTTGAACTTCCTGCAATTCCCAGACCATGTCACCTGGGACTACAGCTTCCTGAAGTCCCCAATGGCTAGTGTCCACCCGACTCTCCACCCCAACCCTGCTTCCCTATTGTTATTCCCTTCTGGATTCTGAGTCACTGTGAAGGTATGCATTTCATTAAACTTTCAGTGTCTGCCTGCAAGGGGATTTAAAAAGCACTCTGCCTACATGACTTAAGCTGCAGGTTGACTAACAGTGCCTGAGCTGCTAGGAAAGATTTAAAGAGGTGGAAGCCAGCTTGATCTTCAGGGGGGCCAGGGTGCTCCTAAGAACTGTCACCTGAAGGCATGTCTGTCTCTTGCCTCATAGTAGAGCTGGCCCTGCCATCAGGGCCTGAGTCCCTCATTACAGAATCCTAGGACTGGAAGGAACCTTGTGAGATTGTCTAGTACGGTCCCCTGCATTCATGGCAGGATGAAGCATTATCTAGATTCTAGACCAGGGGTCTCAAACATGTGGCCCATGGGCCGCATGTGGTCCCTAATGCTATTTCCTGTGGCCCACAGTGACACGGTTGTTACTGATATTTGCAATATCATCGTATGGAAAGGTTTCAGTGGTGCAGCCCTCAGGCTACTGTACTAATCCTCATGTGGCCCTCCACTAGTCCTCATGCAGCCCTTGTGGTGATTTGAGTTTGAGACCCCTGTTCTAGACCTTCCCTGACAGGTGTTTGTCTAACTCTAATCCAAGGGTTTTCAAACTTTTTTTCTTGGGACCCAGTTGACAAAAATCATTTATGCCCGCAACCCAACAATTACATCTTTGAGCAACGCATTAGTGTTTCAGCAGCGGCACTTGTGGTTGTCATGACCCAGTACATGAGGGTCTGTGACCCAATACAGGGTCCCAAGCCTTGGTTTGAAAACCAGTGGTCTAACCTGCTCTTAAAAAAACTCCAATGATGGAGACTTCACAACCTCCCATGGCAGTTTATTCCAGTGCTTAACTACCCTGACAGTTTGGAAGATTTTCCCTAAATCCTAAACCATCCTTGCTATGGTTTAAGCCCATCGCATCTTGTCCTATTCCAGTCTGGATCAAGGCCTGGGGCTGTCCACCTTTATCTCTGCTCCCCTCCCCCCATGCTGGGAAGCAGGATCAGGGACTTGACAGCCCCAGCAGGTGCTGCGGAGGGAGTTGCAGGGACTGTGCTGCTGTGGGGGAGCGCAGGCCATGCTGCTGTGGAGAGGCCACTAGGCCATGTGCTGTTGCAGGCAGTTGTGGGGGGTGCTTCAGGCTGGCACAAGCTGTTGCTGCTGGGGAAGGGTGAGACAGATGCCATAGTACTCTTGCCCTACCCCTGGGCTGGCTGGTGAAGGGGCAGACAGGGCTGAAGGTGAGCTGCAGCAGGTCACCATTCAGGGTGGCTGGGCTGGATTTTGGGGGGCTGCAGCATGTAAAACCCCTGCCTTAATCCAGCCCTGGTCCTACCCTCAGAGGTTAAGGAGAAAAAAAATTTTCTCCCGCCTCCTAGTACCAAACTGTTATGTGCTTGAAACCTGTTATCATGATGTGACACTGTCTGGGTCTAGGGGACTGTTTATGATTATTTTTCATATTAATATTTCATATTGGCAATAATCCATATGTGATATGCCATGTTTGGTGTCAATAGAAAAACTGTAATCTGCTGAGAATGATTATATGATTTGTATGTAGGTATCATGCCTAGGGCTACCAGATACCAAAGCCTGGAAAGGAGAACAAGGAAGTATGAAAATGAGGACATTGGAGGACACATGGAGAAAAATGTAGTATTAATGTAAATGTACTATTCTTCTGTTTTTAGGGGGCCGTAGAATGCTTTCCTTTAAAAATAAGGTATTCCATGGCATTCCAGCATACTTTAACCCCTATAAGTAAAAAGCCAGACAAAATCATGTATTTTTAAAATGCCTGCCAGGTGGAGGACGTGAAGGTAAAAAAGGAGGACATGAATCATGCCTGTATTAGAAATTAGAAGTCTATTTGTTTTTATGTGTGTTCCAAGTGATTTGTTCTTAAGGCAATCCCAGACTGGGTGTCTGCAAACCTGTTGTTCCTCTTGACGGCCCCATCAGGGGGGCTCCCAGCTAGCTGCAGTGGGCACAAGAAGAAACCTGTTTGACCAGTTACCCCGGCTGATCATGTGGCCCAACCCCCTTTTGATCTGGCAAGGACTCTGAGATAAAAGGCAGGGGACCCATCTCCATTTTGTCTTTAGTCTCCAGGCTTCAGTCTGTCTGCAACCAGCACTCCCCTCTGGAGCTATTCTTCTGAGACTGAACAAAGGACTGAGACCCACCCAGCTGCTGCTGCTGCTGCTGCTGAGTGCACACCAGAGGAGTGGGGCTAACCTGCAAACTACAGAATCTTCAAGGATTTGCTTTCTATGAACTCCATATCATTTGTATGTATGTGATTCACTTTGACCCTTTAACATCCCTCATATTTTGTTTGTTTTCCTTCTGTATGAAACCTTTAGTTGCAGTTACCAAAAGATTGGCTGGCAGTGTGATAATTTGGGTAAGATCCAAGCCTATATTGTTCTGTGTGATGCGGCTAGCCCTTTGGGGTCAGGAGAACTTATTTCTTTGAGAGACCCAATGGCTAGAGGGGACCATAGGAACTAATGTGCAGTAAGGGGGCAGTTTCTGTTTTGTTATGCTTGGTGATGACCAGCATGGGGAATCAGAAGCATGTTTTGTTACTGCCTGGGAGACTGGTTTAAGTACCACCCGTCAATGGTTTGGGGGTTTGGCCCCTGGTTTTGCAGCTTGCCCTGACTTTGGCACATTCAGAAGGTTATCCCAGGAGGCCTGGGTCACACATTGCCTCCCCATCTTCTCTTCTCCAGAACAAACAAATCAGTTTTTTCAATCTTCCCTCATAAGTCCTGTTTTCTAGACCTTTAAACATTTATGTTGCTCTGCTCTGAACTTTCTCCAGTCGTCTGTCTTTCTTCATGAAAGTTCCGCAGGGGGCACCCTTGTGTCTCCATCTGTCCAAGCTGTGTTAGCCTGTGAAGTGTGCCAGCAGTCACAAGTGCAGCTGTGTGGTGACTCTCTCTATCTGCTATGTGTTTGCAGCCAGCTGTGCAGGACGTGAGCTGAGTGCACAGCTGCTGCCTGCCAGCAGCTTGTGGCCTCAGCCTCCAGGAATAGCAGAGAGACAAAGCAGCAGAGTGTGAGCCAAGCAGAGAGATTCTGACAGGAGGGAACTGGGCATAGGCAGCAAAAACAATAGAAGGGTTCTCTACACCACTTAGGAGACTGGAGCCTTCCCCCACTCTCTTGAGCCCACAAGGAAGGGAGCAGCTGGGATAATGGTCCAATGCATCACCCTGTGATTGTTAGCACATCCAGAGAATTCTCCATCCCATCCCCATCGGCTAAGAGAGAAGGTGCTAAGAACAGAAGGGATACAAGCCTAGGAACTCACTCTGTCTGCTTTGTTTTAGCTGTTCTCAGGCCTTAGCTCTCCTCAGCTGCCAGATCAAATGCATGAGCTTAGAATTTGGCTGCACCAAGATAAGCTCCTCTCTGCTTCTTTCACCTCCCATCTCCAGCTGGCTACCCTCACCCACCCTAGGATCAGGCTGTCTCCCAAAGCTTCCTCAGCAGAGAATGGGGGGTTACTTACCAGTAACCATCCTTCTTCAAGATGGCCTGCTTGCATACATTCAGTATTAGGTGTCTACTTGCCTCAGCACACGATTGATTGGAGACTTTTAGCCCTAGCCTGTCAGTGCAGGGTTGGTGGCCAATGCCCCCTCTGGCCATTTCCATGGCTATATATATGGCCCCGACCTTGACCCTACTCAGTCCCATTTAATCTCCAACTCTGAGTAGCAGGGATGGTGGGAGGGCCCTGAATTATGTAAGCAGCCCATCTTGAAGAAGGATGGTTAGTGGTAAGTAACCCACCATTCTTCTTTGAGTGCTGCTCGCATCGTTCAGTATTAGGTGACTACTAGCCATGCTCTGGGCGGAGTTGAATTTTCCTGCTGTGATGGAGACCCCTGACAAGCCTCCTGGATCCCCTCTGTCCACAGCCAGTCAGGTCTCTGCCACGGTGGAGTCTCCTCCCGTCCAGCACCCGGGTCTCCACGCTCCGTGCAGCCAGCCCCCAACTCCAGGCTCAGAGGGTCAGATCCTTGCTCTGTCTGGTCTCCCTGGGAGGGGATTTCCTCCCCCAGGAGGGTCCCAATTGTCCCAATCAGCAGCGACTCTCAGCCAGTGTGGCAATCAGAGGGTTTATTAGCAAACCAGTTCATACAGCAGCAAGGACAGTTGGTATCAGCATCCTCAGAACAACCAGAAGTGAAACCCCCAGGGGATTAGGGCTACACCCCAGGGCAGGGTCCTGTCTCTTGGACCCCCATTTTCCCTCTTCCCCCTCCGGTCCTTTGTTCCCCTCCTAGCTCTGCCCACCTCTCCGCCCCCTGGTCCAACCAGTTGAATCCAGTGTGACCAGCAGGGGGTCCCAGGTACAGGCTCCCTAAACACTACCCCCCTGCCCCCTAGTGGCTCTACCTCATATCACCCACCTGTGTCCCATCACCCAAATAGAAAAGATAGAGGATCAACACCCGTGTCTTCCCTGACTAATCTAGCAGAGGGTTCCCACTTCTCCACACCTGCCTTCAGCATGGCTACGCCTGTAAAGGCGAACCCAAGGCATGGAAGGTACCTGAAGAGTAGGCCTTCTAGACTACATAGGGGGAATGTTCTGTTAACCCTCAATTTTCCCCAAGAGAATACCGCACAAGAGAAAACACTGATAGGTTGTGAGCCAACCTACCTGGGAAGCTTGAAGTACTAATACGGGCCTGTCCTAACTCATTTTGGATGCCCTCAGTGTTGAACGTAGCTAAACAAACAAGGAAGATGGAAGAAGGGCCATGTTCTGTCCACCCTCTGGGTGACGAGTGATTGTCATGTCCCAGGGGACACAGGGAAGGATAAACCTGCCCTTCCCACATTGGTAGGATTTGACACGTCTACATGTGAGTGTCTGCACTGAATCAATAAGATGAAGGCGCAGGTAGTGCGTCAAGGAGGGTATTTGCCGCCCAATCCTGGCAATACAATGTTTTATCAGGCGCAGTCCCAACTTGATGAAGGAGCCCCTTTTGTGATGGCTATTGTCTAACAAGAAAAGGGAAAATCAGTAGCAGTGACCCTCTAGGGGTGCACATGACTTCTAAGTTCCCTTGGTGAGAAGGGGCAAGAACAGTAACACAGACACACCAGTGTTGAGGGTTTGGGATGTGTAACCTCTATATGTGATATCTGCTCAAACTTGGTTGAGATGAACCCAGGTATGGCCCCCCTCCAGGGGAGCAGACTGTTCCAAGGGGTATGGGCCAGTAGGGGCCCAGCCACGAGCTAGGAAAGGGCCAAAGGCTCTGAGCAGATGGCCTATACCCATGTCTCTGGTATCATTGAGAAGTTTTCTGTCTCAGGACTTTTACTTGGTAAGGCCCCAACCGAAGAATACCCAACCTTTAGAGAGGGGAAGGGGACCTGTAGGGATTGGAACTAGGGTAAGGGGCAAGAGAAGAAGTGCTTGTCTCAGGTTTAGTTGGTCTCCTTAGAGATTCAGGGCCGACTGACCATGTCCCTCAGCCTACTCTTGCCCCACTCTATGGATATGAGCAGGATTGAGAATTAGGAAAAACTAAAGAGGGAGAGATGCTAAGTTAGTAGGCGTCCCTCCTTTCCTCTGTGGCAGGTGCCCAGGCCACGTAGGCTCTGTGGTAGCCTTTTATTTAATACTTTAGTCCACTTGTGGGTCATAAGGAAGTAAGACCCCAGAAGCTGCGGAGCAATTCTGCACCTGATTACAGTTCAGTTGCTTGAGAGGGCCAGATCACAGCTTGTAGACCCTGTGTGTGTGTCCTCTGGTGCAAGGTGGGCTCTCCCCCTGGGCGTTAGGGTGGGGTGTATACTTCTATTTCTCTCTGGAGGGAAAGCATGTTGTGCCATTTATCCAATAGTAGAGGGAAGCGGTGGGGGAAAAGATAGAAGAGGATACCTAAGACAAATCGAGAGTGTCACCTTTGCAAAGGAGGAGGGATGGATTATCTCCCTGGTACAAGTAGGCCTTTGTCCACCAAAGAGGACTCTGACCGGCAGTTGGGTTTGTCTTGCCACTGGCTAGTGGACAGGGATGGTGCAGGAAGATGAGGGGAGGACAAACCCTTAAGGCAAACCATGCAGTATATTGTCCACTTTGCCAAGGACCTCAGTGGTAAATACCATCATGTAACAGATTTGCACCTCCTGGTATGGGCTGTTGGGATACTTAAGATACAGATGAGCCCCTTATGTAGGTCGTCCACGTAGCTGCAGGTGTCCCCACTACCTTTGGTTAAGGAATTTCCTGCAAGGCCCTGATAACTGACAGGCCCCCTTGAGGAGCCAGGGAACCTGTAGTGGGGAAGGGGAGATGTAGGCATTATGTCCATTACCACCTGGATGATAATGGATGGTCCGCCCTGAAAGACCAGGGTACAACCTAAATCAACTTGGAGCGACAAATGCTCAGTTGGGTGTATCACCACTAATAGGAGCTCAGGGTCTTCCTTGCATGTGTGGAATTTGGGGAGACGAAGGGGCCAAGGAGCCCTGAGAGGTCCATATGGGAATCTGGGGTAGGGGTGGGGGTGGGGAGGAGGGGAGTGAGAGTGAGAGAGAGAGAGAGAGATCCTGTATGAGGGCATCCCTATGGGTGCCCGAGGGGACTAACATTAGTGCCCCTTAGTGTGTTCCCCTTCTCCTTTGCCAGTGGGGGGGGAGCTCTCTCCCACCCTGCAGGATTTACAGATGTACCCAGGCACAGACTGTACTTAGAAATGTGATGATAGGGCAACCCAATTATGTGCCATAACGGCGAGAGAGGGATAAGGGGCTTACTTGTCCCTTCCCTTGCATGACCCAGGTGATAAGGCCCCTAGGTCTTCATTTGTAGGATTGGGGAGTGGTAGGAGTCTCGTCCCCTACCCCAGCTGTGTGGGGGTTATCCTACCCCAGGCCTGGTGTGGGTGAAAAGAGGACTGCAGGTGAGTAGGAAAGAGTTGCTAAGTCCTGTGTAAGGGATAGTGGATGTGGGACTCCTGTATGCATCCAAGCAGACTCAGGCTCTAGCATCAAGGGAGCCAGAGCATGGGTGAAGAGGACTGCGGGCAAGTGAGAATGAATGCCAAGTCCTGTGAAGTATAATTTCAGTTATGGAATGGTTGATTTGGATGCAAGGAAAAAATCCTGTGCACGCCCATGTACCTCAGGCTTTAGCATGAGCGGAGCGAGGGAAGAGGCTCTGGGTTTGTATCCCGCCAGGGTAGACCAAGGCCCAGGGAGAGTAGGAGGTGATTTTGAGCCAGATGCCCGGAATCAGGCCTGCGGGCCACGGAGTGGCAGGATTTGGGAAGAAAAAATGGGATGGGACCTAGGCACATGGAGGACCAAGGTGGTAGTCCTCAACAGCCTCTTGATCAGAGTCCCCCTGCAGACTAACATGTTGCTGCTCCCTTTCTAACAGCAGAGGAGATTCTGTGTAGGGGCTTCTGCTGCTGGTATCCAAGCAGCTGCTGAGGGCTAAGGGAGTGGGGGGTGAGCATGGCCATGGGGGCCCCATGGCATGGGGCTACAGGACTCTAACGGGGTGCCCCAGATGGCAGAGGGGATCCTGAACCCCCTGGAGGGCTGCTCCTGCATTCCACGCAGCATGGATGTTCTGCTTGGTGCGTCTGATGCTGGCACCCAAGCTGCTGCTGAGGACTAGGGGAGTGACCGGGCATCTGTGGGGTGAGTATGCCCAAGGACCTGAGCGCCTGTCTGGGTCCCTCACACCTCACAGCAGATGGTCTGTTGCCTGAGCAAAGAGAGATTGTCCCTCAAAAGGGAGGTCCTGGATGGCCTGCTGCATATCTTGAGGCAGGCCTGCCTCCTGCAGCCACGCTGCACATCTCATTATGACGGCCGATGCCCAGGGGCGTTGCTGGCACCTGGCACATGGGGTCTGTGCCCCAAATCCTGGCACCAGTGCCCCAGCTCCCAGCGGGGCCCCTGCCTCTGCCAGTTGCTGGCCGGATTGGGCTGGAGATCCAGGGCTGGCTGCCCGTGGCAGCGGCAGCTGCTTCCGGCCCCTTCCAGGGCCGGGTGGCCCCACAGCCACAGCTGCCACTCCC
>ML681963.1:46022073-46054169 GCA_007922195.1 Podocnemis expansa
TGCCCTGTCCTCAGCTGGGGGCGTGGCCTGCGGTCGGGGGGGTGAGGCCTGGGCCAGTGGCCCAGATCCTTCCCTGGGGCAGCAACAGTCCTGCTGACGCCATGCCACAGCTCACCATGTTTGAGGCATCCCATGCTTCCATAAGGGCATCTTGGGATGCTAGCATGCCCTCTTCCATGAGGGAGTCATAGTCCTCTATATGTTCCTGGGGGAGGAGATCCCAGAATCTCCTCATGGACTCCCAGATGTCCAGGGTGTATCAGCCCACCAGTGCTTGGTGGTTCACGATACAGAGCTGGAAGGCAGAGGTTGAGTACACCTTCTGGTCCATAAGATCCAACCACTTCGCCTCCCTGGATCTGGCTATGGGCTCTGGATAAGATTGGCCCTCCTGCCCTAAGGCAGCTTCTACCACCGAGGAGCTCGGTGCCTTGTGGTCAACCAAAAAAGGGAAGCTCGGTACTTGTGACCTGCTATTTCCAAGACTGGTGGAATAGAAGCGGGGGTCTGCCAGCATACCCTGGCAAGGTCATGCACACTAGGGTGCAAGGGGACTGCAATCGTGTCTGGAGAAGACGAGAACCCTACATCAAAGAGGGAGTTTTGATCCCCTCTGATGGGTTCAACCTCTATGCCCCTGTGTGCTGTTGCCCATCGAAGGAGGTCAAAGTGAGCACTGGGGTCCTCCCTATGGCTATGTCCACACACAAGCCCTTGTTTCAAATCAAAGGCCTTATTTCGAAATGCCTTATTTTGAAATAACAAAAAAGCTATTTTGAAATAAGGAAGAAAGAGGGAATCGAAATAGCACGTCCACTGTGACATGCTATTTCTAAATAGGGGAGGGGAGGGGCAGGGAGGCCCGTGCTGGGCCGGGGACGCCCCGCCCCTGGGATTCCCCTGCCCCCCCCGCCACTTCTGCAGGGGGTGGGGAGCAGGGGAAGCCCCCCACCCCTGGCAGGAGCCACGGGGGGGGCAGGGGAAGCCCCCTGCAGAAGCAGCGGGGAAGGCAGGGAGAGCCCCCCGGCCCTGGCAGGAGCGGTGGGGGGGCAGGAGGAGGGGCTCCAGGGAACCTCGGGGGCAGGGTGCCCCAGGCTTGGGGGCAGCCCCAGTGGAGGGGTGAGCCGCCCCTGGAGTGGCCACCCTGCAGGGGCTGCAGTCCCCCTGACTGGGCTGCGGGGCCAGCAGCTCACCTGCAGCCCAGGCAGGGGGCAGAGCCCTGGGGGTGCCCCAGCCGGCTTCCCCCCGCTTCCCCTTGCCGGGGGTAGGTGGGCGAAGGGGGCTGAGGCACCCGCCCCCCCCTGCTCCCAGCAAGGGGAAGCAGGGGGGAAGCTGGCTGGGGCACCCTTGGACCCCCTGCACTCCACTTAGCACCCTGGCAAGGTGCTGATCCCTGGCCCGGGGTGCTGGGGGGGGGTGGGACCTTCCCCCCAGGGTGCTATGCACCCTGGGAGGAAGGTCCTTGTTATTTTGAAACAATCCTTGTTTCGAAACAACATGTCCAAATGGCTTATTTCGAAACAACTGGTTTCTAAATAACCCTCCTTTCGAAAGCAAAGTGGTTTAAGTTGTTTTGAAAGGAGGGCTCTTGTTTTGAAATGAAGAGCTCTCTCCTTTCGAAACAAGCGTGGACATAGGGACTTTTATTTCGAAACAACCAGTGTTGTTTCAAAATAAAAGCCCTGTGTGGACATACCCTATATGACCACGATCTAGCTCGGGGTTACAGCCAATGGTGATGTGGTCCTGGACTCCTCAGTGCCATGGGCAGTTTCCTCTGAGGAGGCTTCCTGCGGCAGGGACCACTTGTGGGATTGGTACCGGGAGGGATCTGGTGCCTGGGATACCTCACGGGCCTGCCTGCCCTTGCATGAGGTACGTTCCTCCTCTGGGCTCGGGAGCGGGCTGTTACCTGGTGCCAAGGGCTTGGAGTTGCCACGGCACCGGCAAGTTGTGAAATGGCTGGTGCAGTCAGCCATATGGCCCGGACAGGTGCTGGGGGAACCTTTGGGGGTGGGAGAGAGTCCCTCTATCTCTGGTGTTGAAGGGCTCGATATCACCGTGGTGGGCAGGGACTGGTGCTGCGCCGGAGCAGTCCATGTCACCGAGAGGAAAGCCAGTTTTCCTCTTTGCTTCTGAAGCTTAGGTGGCGTAAGTGTGGGGAAAAGCAAGAGAACTTTTGCTGCCTCAGACGCCTCCAGTATGGAGGGGACCTCCATGACCCCAGGCCCGGATCCCAAGAGCGGGGCTGGGGAAGAGCTGGAGCAGCGCCTATGCTTCAGGACCAAGGTGGATGCTGAGCACGTGGTCTTCTGTTCCCGAGGGGAGCAGCGCCGAGAGGACTCTGGTGCCGATCTTGCACACAGTGCCAGGAACTCCGAGGAAGACCCCGATTCTCCAGTGATAGGCTGTCACATTTTCTCTAGGGCCAACATGCAATGCCTCTGCTCCCTGTCTTTCAGGGTCATCGGCTTAAAGGACCAACAAATGGAGCAATCAGTAACCTGGTGGGATTCACCCAGGCACCTTAGGCCCTTCTCATGGGGGTTGTCCGTTGGGATGGCCTTGCCGCAAGTAGCACAGGGCTTAAAGCCCAGCATTGTTGGAGGCAGATGGGAGTGATCTTCCAGCTCTGGGTTTGTAAGCTTAGTAAGAGCAGCGGTTTGCGGTGGAACAATGTCCATGAACAGATCTTCCAGACTGAATGGGCGGCTCATACAAGGTGGAATAGACAGGCACTTGCATAATTGCAAGGAGCAGGCTGTTCTGTAACCATTGCTGAGGGCAGAAAAAGGAACTGAGGAGGGTCAGGGTTGGGACCAAATATATAGCCACAGGAGTGGCCAGAGGGGTCGTTGGCCACTGACCCTGCACTGACAGGCTAGGGCTAAAAGTTTCCAACCAATTGTGCGCTGAGGCACATAGACACCTAATACTGAATGATGCTAGCAGTGCTCAAAGAAGAACTTGCCTGCTAACTTCAGAGTGACTTACCTTGCAGAGTTGGGACTAGGCAGCCATAGGCAGGGTTACCAGATACCAAAGCCTGGAAAGGAAGACAGGAATGTATGAAAAGGAGGATAGTGGAGGACACATGAAGAAAATGTAGTATTAATGTAATGTTCTCCTGTTTTTAGGGGCCCTGGAACACCTCCCCCTAAAAATAGTGTGTTCGGGGGCATTCCAGCATGCTTTAACCCCTGTAAGTAGAAAGCCAGACAAAATCACGTATTTTTAAAATGCCTGCCAGACAAAGAACGTGAAGGTAAAAAGGAGGACATGTCCTCCTTTTGCCTGACATCTGGTAATCCTAGCCATAGGAGACCTGGCAAAGGCACAGTCTGCTCAGCATGATGGCACAGTATGTTTTGCTATAAAACAATGACCAGCTATGCCGTAATCCTTCTCAAGGAAAAAGTTTAAGCTACTCTTGGAGTCTGTCATTACTAGTCTATTGGCTTTCCCTGTAGCGACCAGGCACCTCTGTCACTAAGGGGTTTTATCCACTCAACCCACTCCTCTGCAAGTGAGAAGTGTTAGCCCCACTCTGCTGATGGAGTAAATTAAGTAGCTTGCCAGAAGGGATATGGGAAGTCTTGGCTGATCCAGGTACCAAAGCCAGATCTCCTGCTGGCTAAGTCATCACTAGAGCCACTCAGCCAGGCTGCCTGCCCTAAGTAATTGCTACCAGGAACAATTACTTTTTTAAAAATGTCTGATGAAGTGGGATTTTTCTCCCACAAAAGCTCATGCAATAAATTAATTTCTTAGTCTTTAAAAGTGCCACAGGACTCCTTGTCTGATTTGCTGAACTAGACTAACATGGCTACCCCTTTGGAACTTTTTAAAAAATTTCTCTTGTAGTGTCCCAGTCCTAAGAACTGTTGGGATTAATTGCCAAAGATGCTAATCAGAGTTAGGGCAGGGTGGGACAGAGAATGCAGCTTCTGAACATGAAATCACTGGAAATCAGCATTTCAAAGTTATACTTTCCAGCTTTGGGGATGGATTAGCTAATTTAACACCACTGCCTAATATAGGTTCCTCTGTTTCTCCTTAGAAAGAAACAGTAAAATCCCTGGAGAAAATAACCCTAGTTACAAAGAAAGCTTTTACTCCAAAAAGGAAGAAAAGACTAACACCCACACCAAGTCCACCAGGAACATTGCTTGTTGCAGCTAATTTTAGGTGAATGATGCCCAGACACTGGAGTGATGGGCAGAGGTATATTCCACTACCATTGTCAGGTGCCAGTATAGATCAGGGTTGCATTGCTGGCTGTTTTACACTTGCATAGTAAGAGACAGTCACTGCCCTGAAGAACTGAAAACCTAAACAGATGAGTGAGCTAGACGAAGAACATATCATTATCCCTAATTTACAGATGGGAAAAACGACATTAAATGACTTACCTAAAGGCATACAGCAAAGCCAAGAAATGAACTTAACCCTCCTGAGCCCTAATCTAGTGTGTTAACCACAAGCACCTTCTTCTCCAGCACCAGAACCTGAAAGGAAATGCTCCAGAAGGTCCATGAATCTATAATGAACTTTCCCCTCCCAAGCTCCCTTGCATATTTGTCTCTAGTCTAAGCCCCTGCTCCTAAGCCTACCTTTCCTTCTATTTCTGTTCCCCTGCAAAGCTGTATCCCTGAACTGCATTAGTGTATTATTGCCCTCACCGTCTGTCTTTTCATCATTGCTTACCTTTGGGCAGCAGAGAAATCGTGGCTACCGGTATGTCATTAATGGGAGTTCTTACACTGCCCCCTGGTGTCAGCACCTAGAAATGAACATGGGTTCAGCATCCCCAAACAACTGTTTGAGGAAGTGCAGGTTCTTCTTCAAGCACTGCTCGGATACATTCAGTATCAGGGGTCTACATGCCACAGCACTCAGTTGGCCGGAAACGCTTTAGCCTTAGCCTGCCAGGACAGGCCTGGTGGCCACTGCCCCCTGGCCACCCTGTGGCTATATATATGGCCACAGCCCTGCTCCTCCCCAGTTCCATTTTTTCCGCCTGCAGCGATGGTTACGGAACAGCCTGTTCTTGCTTTATGCAAGTGCCTGTCTCTTTGCTCTGTTTGATGTGTATTTTTTTGCTGGAAGATCTGTTTGCGGACATCACCAGTGCTCCTACTGAGTCCTTCCAACAGAAACCTGAACCTGAGGGACAACTCCCACGGTAGGTATTTTAATACCTGTGTGAGCTTCACCGGGTGGATTATGCTGTATTTGCAGGTCTTTTAAACAAAGGACTCAGGAAGACAGGGAGTGAAGGCTACATAACGTTGTCTAGGAATGGGCCTTGCAGCCGACACCAGGTACATCTGTCCCACCCAAGGATTCACTGGCCTGGACAGGCACCAGAGCCCTCTCGGCGCCACTCTCTGGCTATGAACAAAAGCTGTGATCGGCCTCTAGCTCAGCTCCGTGTGCTCAGTTGGCACTGGAGCCCTCTCGCCACTGCTCTCCAGCTGCAAATAAAGAGCCATGATCGGCATCATGCTTGGCACCCTCTCACGCCATGTGATCTTATTGCTGGCACCTCCTCTGAGAAGAAAGGGCTGGAGCATCTGAGCTCCGTGCTTTGGCAGCAGTTTCACATGCCAGTTGGCACCAAGGCCCTCTCGGTGACACTCCCCAGCAGAGCTCAGGCACGCACGCTCTGGGTCAACTTCGGCAATGAAGTGCCCGTGCCATTTCTGGCCCTCCCCTCACAACTGAGTGCCTGGAGCAGCGGCATCGCTGCCCTGGAGAGGGACCCAGGGCACGGGCCCAGGCCCCACTCCGGCCCGCAGGCCCTGCCCCCTGGCCGGGGACAGGGCCGGAAGTGGCCGTGGGGGGCCAGGCCCCGCATCCCCGGCTGGGGCCGGGGCCAGAAGTGGCCTTGGGCGGCCAGGTCCTGCATCCCCGGCCAGGGACAGGGCCACCACCGCCACAGGCAGCCGGGCCCCAGATTCCCCGCTGCAGCCGGGGGTGGCTGGGCCCCGGATCCCTGGCTGGGGACAGGGCTGCCGTGGCCACTGGCATCTGGGCCTCGGATCTCCGGTCCGATTGAGCTGGAGACCAGGAGAGGGGTGGCCTCACCAGATCCGGGGCACCGGCGCTTGGATTCGGGGCACATGCCCCGGGTGCCCAGAACCAGCAACACCCCTGGCCTGCCTATCATGGTGACACTCACACCAGAGGCCTTTGAAGCAGCAGAGGCCCTTCGGCTCCTGAACACGCCACCAGGCCATTGAAGCAAATGGTAAGTCCACCTTCCATCCTCCACTTTACCCAGCACCAGGGGGAGCCGCTCACTGCTTGGGTCCTGCACCACTGCGAAACTGTGGGCTCCAACCCCTATGGCACCGATACCCTTGCTTTGGCACCACAAGAGATCTGGGAGTGCATGCCTCAGGCCTGGCCTCTTACTGAAGGGTCTGCGGCACTGGGTTCTTTCATGGTACTGCACTCGAAGCTGGCTACCTCTATCTGAGGCCCAACTCAGTGCCATGGCCCTGGGTGAGGGCACACCAGTACCAGGGTTGTCCCTTCTCCCGACTACAGCTATGAACAAGGGCCCGGGTCTTACAGAGAAGACCCTACCACACTTTAATCCCTTCACTGGGTCACCGTCTACCTGGGTCAGGGTCACACCCCTCAAGGGAGACCAGGACCCCTTATTAGACTTGGGGTTCGAAACCTCTCCAGTCGCCATGATGATCTTCCCCCTTTGTACTCGTGTCCTTGACATTGCTGGGACACACTGGCCCAAGCTGCCCTGATTCACCCCCAGGTCCCCTAGGAGTCTCAGAAAGTTTGACCTCCTGGGTAGAAAAAGCCTATTCACCTTCAGCTTTTCAGTCGAGGTTTGCTAGCCATCAGACCCTGGTTAAAAGATATTCCCTTGACCTGTGAGATGCTATGTTGTGTTTTAGCAGCATCTTTCCACAAGACCACTTGGAGAATCTTGATGCCTTCGTCAAGGAAGGTGCCTTGGCCTCGCATGATGCCCTTACAGTGGCGTGGGATGCCTCAAACACGGCCAGCCGCGGCATTGCTACAGCTGTGGTTATGCGCCGAGCAGCCTGGCTTCAGGATTTTGACCTTTCCCAGGACTTACAGCAGTCCATATTAGACCTCTCTTTAGAGAGACAGTCTTTCTTTACCCCCCCAACCTTATTCCCTGATCCATGGCAACTGTGCCCATAGCTCAGCCCTCAGAGCCCTGGGTATGCTTACTCCCTGGGTGCTTCAGTATTCTCCCAGTCTATTGCAACCCCTCAAATGCATGGGGGAGGGGTCCTTGTTGCCCCTCCCCACACACAACTGAAAGGGCTACCTTTTAGGAGCCTTTGGACCGCGGGATGATGGTTCCTTTCCCTCATTATAGGTGATCAGCTCCAACAGGATCGCTTCTCTCCTCCATCAAACCCTTGAATATCAGGGTGGTACCCTAAACGCTTTTGTTAAATGCCCCCTCACAATCAGCCTCAGGATAGCTCTTCCCTCTCTCTGGTAACGAGGTGTCTCCCTCTTCCCCTACCATACCCTTCGGGTCAGGTAAGGGCCTGCCAACCGAAGAACTCTCCTCACATGCACTTGGTTCCAGTTGCATAAGCCCTTGGAGCCTTGGTGGAAGTCCAGAGGTCATAGAGGTATGAGAAGTGGGCACATGATGCCCCCTGCCAAAAAAAAAAGAAAAAAGAAGAAACCACTATAGCCCTCAGGGACAAGGGGAGGATTCCTACACCTCTGCCAACTCCTTCCCAGTCGGGCACACTAAAAAGGGTATGCTCCCATGTCGCTATCCTGAGAGCGCTCCTTCTCTGTGTCAGCCTGCAATGGATTTTGGGGAAACTATTGCAGGATGATGCACCCCACCCCCTAGCTGACAGGTAAGAAGGCAAGTTTGTACTCCTTGTCCTCTATCTTCTCCCTTCTCGCCTACCCAGGTAGTGCCCTTTTTAATATTGCACTTCAGACTCGCATTAGGCTTTTGCCTGAGGGATCCGTGAGCCTCACTGTAGGGGGGTTTTGCCTCTTCAGCTCCTACTCCTCCTCCCCAAGGACCTTCACCACATCACATTGGTCCTTCGGTCCACGGGCAAACCTCAAGTTTAGCCCTCAACTGGAACCTCCTCTGCTCTGGTGCCTCCCTCTAACCAGGCAAGAGTCGCTTTCCTTTGAAAACCCTAGACAGACATCTAGGAGCTGCCTTGATCTTTCTATGGCATCTCTCTCCTCCCTAGAATTCCAACGAAGGGTGATAGTAGGGGATAGAACTCTCAACCACCATCGGTATCCATACACCTAAGTGAGCCATTTGAGGCCCTGTGGTCCATAGCTCAGAGTAGTTCCCCTGCAGAACTCTGGCTCACAGGGAAACTTACACATCCTTAACAGGCTGGAAAGCCTGATGCCTTATGGTGACAATTTTGTAACATCCCCTCTTGCCCTCCTCCATGTTCCTTAAAGGACACAGCGGATTTTCTTTGTTTTCCCTAAATAGGGGGTTGCCTTGTGTTCTCCTCTCCTCTTCCCGGGGTCTCTTCCTCTTCCCTCCTCCCACCTGGCACCTGCCCAAGCCTTACCCCTTCCAATACATGGGAAGGCTCACCAATAACACCCCCTCCCCTCTGAGCAGGTGTTATGGACCACGTCCGACTTGCATCTTGCCTAAAGAGTCATCTTCTCTCCTCATCAGGAGCTATGCAAGATCCCTTGTAGTTGGCCCGTTGTAGCTGGGACCCAACACCGACTCCCACCGCTAGAGATGAGTCAACCAGATGTGTTATGAAGGTTGACTGCCTCTCCATAGAAGTGAAAGTGAGAATATCACGTGAAGGAGTAGTGAGAATATCTTGCGAGCCACGTGCCCGCCCCAACACTCCAATTCTGGAGCTTGGGGCTATGACCCTTGAGGTGGACCTGACCCATCTACAGAGATGGCTGGATACCCCTTCCCTTGATTCAGCGCACCTCTCCCTACATGAGTCCGTGTACCAGGAGAGTAAAGTAAAGGGGCAGAGGCAAGAAAAGTGCACCTAGCCTTGAAGTTGCACCAGCCCCATCCCAGAACCCCACGATGGTTTCTCACTGCCCCTGTCTCAGGTCATTCCCCTGCCCTTTTGGTCGGGGACAACCTAACATAGGAATTCAATCACCTATCTCCCATTCTCTTTCTTGATGCTAGGATGAGTGTACCTGAGGTTTCCCCCTTTTTTCCTACCATAACCTGCTCAAGGGTCACTTCTAAAGAAGGGCCCTTCTGAGATGTCCACTCCTCGCTTTATGACGACTTCCTTGACAGAGCGTCTTTGGCACTCTGGGCCCCAGAGATGGGTCTGCCAAGCATCTAGGCCTTTTTCCGGGGCCTTCACTCCAAGCCCTCCATGGTTGGGTGGGGGTCCCTAGCCACTCCTTCCTCATTATCCTTCTTCCTATGTTAGCTTCCATACAGAGGCGGGACGCCTTAGTTTAGGGCGCCCCTTATCAATCCTAACAATGGCATCTCCTGCCAGTATGCCAATGAGGAAAGGCCTTTGGCCTGTTCCCCTTTTGGTCAGGGGGTGATGTGTTCCTCACCCCCAGTCTTGGTTAGTAACTTAACCCAATTGGCCCCCCCTCCCCCTTTCTGGAGGCAAAGGCGGCAAGGATGGCAATTATTCCACCCTTGCACTTTGCCTGCAGCTGTAGGAACCTGTTGCCCTGGATCATGACTGTCTTTCTCAGGAGTCAATTCTACTAGGAAAGAGCAACCCTCTTACACTAGACAGTCTTGCTGCTGACAAGGATGTTCTTTTGCTATTATGATATAGCAAATTCCCCGATAATGAACTGGGGACTGCCCCTGTTGGAGTTCTAGTCTCCTCACAGAGTTGGAAATGACCCCTCAGCACTCTTGTGCACATCTTCTCTTGAAGATTGTGCACTTGGTAGCATGTCGCTAAGCGTTTGCCTGGCAGCCCACTGCTTCTTCACTCAATTTTGGGTGCTGTACCATCTGTGGGTAGCCATGCTGATGGAGGATAAGGTTCTAACTCCACCCACCTTCCACAGTACAGCTAGCAGTCATCTAATACTGAATGTATCCGAGCAGCGCTCGAAGAAGAACAGTGGGTTACTTACCAGTAACTGTCCTCCTTCAAGATGGGCTGCTTGGATTCCTTCAGGTCCTTCCTGCCATCCATGCTACTCAGAGTTAGCTATTAGTAGGAAGTGGGGAGGAGCAGGGCTGTGGCCATATATATAGCCACAGAGTGGCCAGGGTGTGGTGGTCCTGACAGGCTAAGGCTAAGGAGTTTCCAGCCAATCGTGTGCTGTGGCATGTAGACACCTGATATTGAGCAGCCCATCTCAAAGAAGGACAGTTACTGTTAAGTAACCCACCGTTCTTTGTGTTCCAAGCTGTTCCACATTCCACTTTCCTAGCATCCCATGTTGTATGCACTCTGTGGGCTTTGCAATTCATATTTAGTATTAGTCCTGTGTGTTTTAAATCAGAATAGTCTCCCCCTTTCTATTGTTTTCACACCAAACATTAATGAACAGGAGAATTTCATGCTTTTGCCCAAATTCTTCTAAGATAACATGAAGTGGGATTTCTCCTGTGAAAGCTCATGTGATAAATAAATTTGGTAGGCTTTAAAAGTGCCACAGGATTCCTTGTTCGTTTTGCTGAACTAGACTAATATGGCTACTCCTCTGCAGCTTTAAGAATGTAACAGTTCCCATCCACCTACCCAACCTGTGATCCAGCCTCATTGCACTTTGTTTATGGGTCAGCCTTTTGTCTGGGCATTTTCTATTTGAATGAGGCTGCAGGCTGTTTGCCTACAGGATTGGGATGTACAAACATCCCTTAATTTTACAAAAGCACTTTGGAACAAATGAAGTGGAGAGGTCCCAAATAAACCATCTGGTTTTTTTACATGCGATCCCCCATGCATGCTGGGTATACCACTAGGGGATAGAGGTAGGGGAAAATTCACATTGTTAACGTGGAAACCTGGGGGGGCGGGGATTACAGTATTGGGCAGGGGGCTATTTCTAGTCTGTTCTATGTGAGTCTGTAACCAAACCATCTTTGTTCAGTAAAGCTGCTCCTTCTTTACTTTAACCTTAACTGAGTGCACCAGGGAGGTGGTTAGCTCTCCCCTGCTGCAAATGCAGAGCTGGCAGGGTCTGTAGACTGCACAGCTGGAGTTGTATGTGAAATACACAGCTGTAGAGGTTTACAGAACTGCACAGCTGGTGCTGAACAAGGAAGTCTCATTTGTGTACTCCTCTATGATGGCTCTGCTTCTGCTTCAAGCATCTGACAAAGTGGGATTTTCTCCTGTGAAAGCTCATGCAATAAATTAATTTGTTTATCTTTAAAAATGCCACCAGGCTCCTCGTTTGTTTTGCTGAACTAGGCTAACATGGCTACCCCTTTGTACCCTTTTGGAGCTAGCTTCTTTCATAGAATCCCACCCCTGCTCATCTGTCATCTAACTAGGGCTCCAAACAATAACTATTGCCATTGAGAACTCTCTGCTGATTCCTCCCAACCCCCCAATGCTTTTAACTCCCTTTCTGATCCTATCAGAGCCAGGAAAGCCTGCAAGACTCTCTTGCTGGTTTCCCTCAGGACAGGAGAAGTCCCCATATTTTACAGGTATCCAGCATTCCTCCCAACAAAGCACTGGCATCGTGCCATCGCTGATGTGCTTTCATCAGAGCTAAACCAAACTGCAGCACAAAGGAGAAAATCTGGGCTTAGGCATTAATATCCCACATTAATTTTTCTAGAAAGACTGTAATGAGATAATCCTGCAGAGCCAGCAAGTGCCAGCAGCGCTATTTAGGGAATATTATTGCTGGCCATTGGTCAATGGACATGTATGTTATGTAACAACCCGAGCATTCATGTTCTGCCACCCTGGTTCAGAAGGATGCTCCTCCATGCAGAAGGCAAATGCATGGTTTTGTTTTTTTTCCCCTTTGAATTTGTGCTGCTGTTGCCAAGCCTTTATCCTGGCTCTTCCTCATATCTGCGGCTAACAAGGATGCCAGCCTGCCCACACTCTCCGAAGAAATCACCTGTGCACGGCACTGGATGGGGGTTGGACGTTCAGTCCTCACTTCTGCTCTCTCCTCCTCCACCATCACAATCACCATCATTATGAGTGTGTGTTCCAGTAGGGCCTTGGACCCCTACCCAAGGATCAGGCCCCTAATGTGACAGATGCTGTAAAGAGAAATAAAGCAGCCAGCCCAATTTTACAAAACGAAATGAGGCATCCATGTGGCACAGTGGTAGAGACAGCTTTGAGTTGGTTCTCCCCTGGGCTTTCAGCCCTGGAGCTCATGGAGGAGTTAACAGGCTGTGAGAGGACAAGTGTGGCCTGTTGGGGAAGTTAGTGATAAAGGTGATCAGGGGCCTGGCTAGCTTGGTGTAAAAAAGGCCAATAGTAATGAAATCTGAGAAATCCTGAAGGAATTAACTACTAGGTCTGGGTGGACCACAGCTTGCAGGGGATAAGTGGAAGGATGGTCACAGGGCTGAGGCACTGGATGAAAACTCTGGAGGTCTGGGGTCTTGTCTTGGCCTTGCCATATACTTCCTGTGTGATGCGGGCCAAGTCACTAATAGTAAAAGTAGCTAAGGTATGCAGTGCATCAGTCCGTGGCCATGCAGCTTGGCATGGTGATCAGAAATGAAGAGCAGCTTCCATCCAGGAGAGCAACTGATGGAAATGAGGATATGTGTACATCCAAAATCTGGACCACTTCTAGTAAGTCTGTCAGTAGAAAGTAGAGAAGAATCCCTCTTGTGGTGGGACAGAGAAGCATCAACCTTCCTGGATGGACAGGTGAGGCTGTTTTCCCCACCTTTCCTCAAATTCTCCACCTGGATTATAGATTGACCTGGGGCCCAGGGAGGGCTGTTTTTGAACTAAGTTTATTGTTTCATATGCAAAGTGTTTTCAATAAACATGTTATAATAACTAATAACTAGCAATTAGAACATGCAGCTGGGCAGTCAAGATGCCTGGCTTCTTAGATCTTTCATTGACTTCTCCTGCAATCACAAAGGAGGACTCTTGTGTCGGTTAAAGACTAACAAATGTATTTATTGCATGAGCTGTCATGGGAAGCATCTGCCAAAGTGGGATTTTCTCCCCCAAAAGCTCGTGCAATAAATATATTTGTTAGTCTTGTTAGGATAAGCAAGCAAGCCAGGCCTCGTGAGCACAGAGGGTATCTGGATAGGCAGTATGCAGGCTGTGACATATACACACTCTCCATTCCATGCATGCCTCAGGTCACATACACCTAGCCAACCCCCTCCCTCCCTTGCCTTATATGGAAACTAGTATTTCTTAACCTGTAAAGACAACCCCTCACCACCACCCTGACCCTCTTCCCATACATGGAGTTGTTTTTCCCAAAGTGTTAAAACAGTGGGTTACTCACCAGTAACCTTCTTCGAGATGGGCTGCTCGGATCCATTCAGTAATAGGTGTCTCTGTGCTGGAGTGCCAGATTGGTCGGAAAACTTTTGTCCTAGCCTGTCAAGAGAGGGTAGGCAGCCTCCGCCCCACGCGCCACCCTGTGGCTATATATACGGCCGCCTCACGACCCCTCCTCAGTTCCTCAGAGTCACCAACTCCAGATGCGGGGATAGGGGGGAGGGACCTGAATGGATCCGAGCAGCCCATCTTGAAGAAGGACGGTTACTGGTGAGTAACCCACTGGTCTTCTTCGAGCACTGCTTGGATGCATTCAGTAATAGGTGACTACTAGCCATGCTGATGGATGGCGGGTGGAATTGGGTCTTCTGCCTTCAGCACAGCAAAACGCCCCAGATGGGAAAAAGCCCAGCAAGCAAGATTCTAACCAGAGCCAGGAGACAAACTAGGCTCATGGCGTGGCAGCAAAGAATCAACAACTGAGGGCCAACCCAAAGTCAGGGGCAGGGCCGAACCCGCTGGGACACATGAGTGGGGCAGGACGGACCAAGGTCACCATAACGAGGATGAAGAACGCAACATGAAAACATAGAGGGTTGCGTTTGGATGCTCCACCTAGGTGATATAGCACAAAGTATGAAGACCAGAATATAAGTAAAAAAACAACAAGCAGTTGTGTGGCACTTTAAGACTAACAGATTTATTTTTTGCATGAGCTTTCGTGGGAGAAGATCCCACTTCCTCAGATGCTTTGAAGATGGGTGAACTTACGGAAAGGAATGAAACTAAATGCAAGGGGGTGTAAAACATAGGATCAGGTCATAAAGTAACAGCAAATCAGAGCAGTTTACAGGCTTAAAGAATGGGAAGCCTGAAGTCAAATTACCCTTTGTAACGTGAAAAGAACCCATAATCTCGATTGAGTCCTGCTTTCACAGAATTTAGCTTGCATATTAATTCGAGTTCAGCTGTTTCTCTTTGGAGTCTTGATGTCCCAGGTACATCTCTAACGACAGTCATTAACAAATCCATCATCGAGTGATTAGGAAGATGGAAGTGCTCAGCAACTGGTTTCTTTGTTCTTTGATTTCTGATATCAGCTCTGTGCTCATTCAGTCTCTTACGGAGCTATCGTCCTGTTTGTCCAATATATAAGGTGTTGCGGCATTTCTTGCACATGATGGCATAGACCACATTGGTAAATGAGCCTTTGATGGAGTAGCAGGCTTGATTAGGACCTATGATGGTGTCTGTTGTGTAGATATGTGGGCAGACTTGGCAGCGTGGTTTTTTGCAAGGGTGTGTGCCTGCTTCAATGTTCTTGTTGTTAGATCTGTAGTTGCTGGTGAGTATCTGTTTAAGATTAGGGGGCTGCCTATAAGCAAAGAGTGGTCTGTCTCCTAATGCTTGAGAGAGAGAGGGATCATCTTTTAGAATAGGCTGTAGGTCCTTAATGATCTTTTGCAGAGGTCTGACTTGAGGATTGTTTGTGGTGACTAGTGGTGTTCTGTTGCTTTCTTTCTTGGGTCTCTCCTGTAGTAGATGACTTCGGGGAACCTGTCTAGCTCTGTCAATTTGTTTTCTTACTTCCCCAGGTGGGTACTGTAGTTTCAAGAATGCTTGATAGAGATCCTCAAGATGTCTGTCTCTGTCTGAGGGATCAGAGCAGATGCGGTTATATCTTAGGGCTTGGCTGTAGACAATGGATCGTGTGGTGTGTTTAGGATGGAAGCTCAAAGGATGTAGGTAACTATACCGATCAGTAGGTTTTCGGTATAGGGTGGTGGTGATATGTCTATCCCTGATTTGTACTGTAGTGTCAAGAAAGTGGATCTCCTGTGTGGAGTGTCCACAGAAACACCACCAGAACCACGGCCAGGGAAGTTCTATCTACTACCCAAAATCCATAAAAAAGGAAACCCTGGACGCCCCATCATCTCAGGCATTGGCACTCTTACTGCCGGTGGAGGATCTTCCATTCCTGGAGTGCAGCTTTTCACCCAGCTATGACGGGGGACTGGTGCCGCAAAAGCAGGGGCTGATGTAGAAGGCCCAAGATAAAGTATCCCACTGCTGCTCCCCTGCCGTGGGAAAAGTGACGTTGATGCCGTCCCTATAAGTTCCCTGATCTTGAAGGTTCCAAGTCAGGTACACTAGGTCTCTGCTTTGCGAGTGAAGGGAGGGAGGAAGGGGAAGATATGAGGAGGGCTGGCCACTGCTTCTGGTAGGGTGGGCCTAGGACAAGGACTCCCAAGATAAGGTGTCCTGATAACAACGGAGGTTGCCTGCAAGTGAAGGGGCTGTTACAGGGCCTCAGCTTCTGTGAAGCAGGGTGGCAGGGGTTGGACTGCTCTGCCTTGGCCTTCCCCAGAGGCTAAGGTCTGCCATGATGATGCAAATGTGTCCCGCTTGACAGGTAGGGTAGTGGAGGTTCTCGTCAAGCCGAGGTGTCGAAAGCCCCAGTAGAGTTGGTCTACTTGGCGTGCGGATGGTATGCTAGCAAGGGGAGGGTGTACCCCCAACCCAGGAACGAGAATGGGGCCTACCTGATGTAGGGCATTTGGGTAAACAGGAGCAGTTCTGCGTCCCAATGAATGCCATGTCTGCACGTGTCGGAGCCTCTGCAGCTGTAGCTGGGGCTACTACAAAACGCACTTCTCATCCCTGGCAAGACCCATCCTGTTGCAAACCAGCACAGGGGTTGTCGGTTGAGGGGTACCTGAGAAAAGAAAGGGGGGCGGATCCACCCTGAGTGCCTGAAGTAGCAGCTGCTGAGGATGTCTAGGAGTGGACCTTGGTACAGATGTTCTGACGGTGCAGAGGGGTTTGGCTGGCATGGCCCGTGTCCGCCCAAGATCAGGGAGGGTACATGGCCAGAATTAGTGCTCCCGTGGTCACAGTAGCACAAGAGGAGACCTGGTCCCAATAAAACCCATTCCCTCCCCAAGGGGAGGGAGAGGGTGTCAACTATCCACTGCAATGATGCACTGAAATCTATTGCATCCCCGATTTCTCAAGAATAGGGTGGCAGGCAATTGGGGCAGGCACCTTCCTTACAGGTGAGAGAGAGGAAGAGGTCTCAGTACCCTAGCAACGGGATGATAGCAGTGAAAGGAAAAAGCTTTGCCTGTATTCCCACGATGATGTAGATGAGTGGGAATTGGAGGGGAGGGGGCGTCACCCCAAAAGGTCTGCGTGGGAGGGTTGGGTCCAGGAGGGAGGAAGCCGAAGTATTTGGCCTCTCCCCTGGGGTCCCGACCGGTACCCATCACAGATAGGGTTTCTGAAGGGAACAGGGCGTCCCCTCCGAAAGGCTGGTCGAGGACCACCTGCTGTGCATTAGGGGGCACTTTAGCCTCCCTGAGCCAGGCCACTCGGAGGATAGCTACCGCCAAGGCCATAGTGCAGGCAGCTGTATCCACCGCGTCACGGGCCAAGAGGAGGAGGTCCTGGGAGATTATGTTACTTTCTTCTAGAAAGGCATCATACTCTTCTCTGGCCTCTGGTGGGAGCAAACGTCAGAATTTTGCGACTGACTCCCACACATCCAGCAAGTATCTGCTGGTTATGGCTTGGTAGTTTGCCACCTGTAGCTGGAAGGCCGAGGAGGAGCAGACCTTACAGCCCAAGAGGTCCAGTTCTCTAGCTTCTCTGGAAGATGGGAAGGGGTCGGTAGGGGGCTCCCCCAGGCCTAGCACCATTTGTACCACGTCCCTTGGGGGCACTGGGTGATCGGCAAGGGAAGGGAAATCTGATTCGGGGACCTGATATTTAATGCTTGCTGTGTCCGAAACCTGGGCAGTAGAGCTTGGGCTCTGCCACCGGGAAGACGTAAGGTCCCAGACACTCGGATGACATGGGACTGTCAGGGGTTCTGCCAAGGCAAAGGCTGGCCTGAAGAGGGTATTCAGAGGGGGACCCGAGGGCTGTACCTCAATCCCTAGATGGGCTGTAGCATGGTGCAACAAGTCAAAGTGCGCTGACAGATTCCCTGTATAGGAACCTGGTGCCAGGGACAGGGCAGTACAGGGAGCTCGCCGTGATGGGGAAGGAGTCTCCCAGGGGGACCATTCCTGTGGATGGAAACGGAATGGATACGGTGCCGAAGTGCGGCACCGAGGTTGCCTGGAGCCCCTTGATGGCCCTTCCTCTGGGCTGGAAGTTGGGGAAGGAGAGCGAGACTCCAGGGGCGGTACTGGCGACGGCAGAGTGTTACGTTGCCATGGGGATGGTCCTATGGTACCGGGGCCCAATGGAGTAGATGACGGAGGGCTGTATGGTGAGGGAGAGCTACGCCCATGATGGACCCAGGCCTTGGACATAAAGGCTGGTTTGCCCCTTCTGGCTGGGATTGGGGCAGGTGGTGTGGGGAGTTGGAGGAGAGCTCGAGTGGCCTCCATCGCTTCAGGGGTTGATGGCACGAGGAGTGACTCCGAGCAGCCCCATGTCAAGTCCTCGCCTAGGGAAGGGGGGCTGCCTGGCTGGGAGGGCTCCCGCTCCTGCAGTACCAGGCTGTACCGAGTCTGTGGTGCCGAGGGCAACTGCGGTCGGTGCCAGGGTGAATTCAGCACCAGGGGGCCGGGCTGTACCGGGCCAACAGCGCCAGAGATCCTAGCAAGCGGCACTGGGGTGATCTGGGTACCGGTGGTGCCGAGCTGTGCTGCCGGGTTGATCCAGGTACTGGAAGTACCAGACTGTGCTGGGGGCAACCTTGAGTGGTGCCGGGGTGCCGGGTTGGCGCCAAGGTGCCGGAGTCGGCAATGAGGTTGTGCGGCAGCAGCTACTTGTGGTATGGTGATGTGTGGGCTCTGGTGCCGAGCTGGGTCTCAGCACCGGACAGGAACCCGAAGCCTCAGGTGAAGAGTGCCGAGCTTGCTCAGACGGTAAGGCATGGCGCCATTGTTCCCTCTCCTTGATGGTCCGAGGTTTAAAGTAGCCACATAGGGAACAGGCTGAGACCAGGTGGTCTTTGCCTAAGCACCAGCGGCACTTCCCGTGGGGATCATCCCGGGGGAAGACCTTGCCGCACTTGGAGCAGGTTTTAAACCCCGGCATATTTGACGATGTTCTGGCCTGATGGTGGAAGTCTCCAGTGGTGGAACTATGTCCATGAAGAGGTGCTCCCAGTCGGGTGAAAAGCTCAAAGGAGGAGAACAGGCTGCTTGCGTTAGCAAGGAGCGGACATTCCAGATCCGATGTGCAAGGCGGAAGAAATGAAACTGAGGAGGGGTCGGGAGGCGGCCGTATATATAGCCACAGGGTGGTGCGAGGGGCAGAGGCCGCCTACCCTCTCCTGACAGGTTAGGACAAAAGTCTTCTGACCAATCCGGCACTGGAGCATGGAGACACCTATTACTGAATGCATCCAAGCAACGCTCGAAGAAGAAAAACTAGTTTAAAACGGTAAAAAAGCTATCTGTGTATATAAGCAATTGCCATGCCACTTCCATCTTTGAAGCTGATACTGTTTTTTTCAGTGTTCTCAGTACTGGTACTGTAAATAAACCTCTTCAGTGTTGTCTGTATTGCCTGATCCTTCTTTGAGGGACATTTCCAGACTTACAGTCTTTAAGTGACACAGGACGCCTTGTTTGTTTTACTGAACTAGACTAACACGGCTGCCTCTTTGGCTCCTGCATTCAGAAACCAGTCAATCTTCCTGTGTTAGTTTGTGAAATGGGGATAATACTATGCCAGCTCCCACCATGGGGATGTTGGGAGGTTTAATTAATTAATGTTTGAGCTTGTTGGCAAAAGAGGTTGGACAAAGGCAGTTCATTATGGGATTGTAATTGCAGTGATGCCCAAATGGTGGTGAGGCAGAAGACTTTACTTCAGAGGCCTTTGCATTATTTCAGTTATAGTCATTGAATGGAGAATGGGTTTCTTTTTTAAAGGTCTTTCCCTGCTGTTCCTTTAAGTTGGTTCTATAACTGGGTCAAAAGCTGATTTGCAAATAATCACAGAAGAGGGGGAAAAATGGAGGGATTTAACACCAAGCTGTGCTTTTCATATTATTAATTGAAAACCTCTGACTAATAATGTGTTCCTTCTCCCATCTGAAATCTGTAAGCTACTATTAAAGTCCCCCCTTTCTGCCCTGCTTTTGAAGAAAGTGTCCCTGGGGGGACTAAGCCAACAGCAGGCACAGAAAATGTTCTTTAATAGTCTTGCTTCTGGTGTGAATTGATTTAGAAAAGGGTCAGAATGCTCTAGTTTAGAGTGGGAGCAGCTTAAGTGATGAGCATGGGATTCACAAGGCTGGGCAAAGTTAGAGTTCTCCTTCAAGCGCTGCTCACATCATTCTGTTACAGATGTCTACGTGCTGCAGCACACGGTAGCTTGGAAAGTCTTCAGCCCTAGCCTGTCATGTCACGACATGTGGCCATCACCCCTCTACGCTGTGACCACGGCTATACAGGTGACCGTGACCTTGACCCTCCCAGTTTCTTTTTCAGACCTCAGCGATGGTTTTGGATCAGCCAAGAAACTTGCGTAAGCAAGTGCCTGTCTTCTACCGTGAAATTCAAAATGCCTGGCTTCAAGCTGTGCCTAAGATGCTGCAGAGCTTTCCTGCTCAACGATCCTCACGATAAATGTCTTGCATATCTCGGTGAGTCCCACCTCACCAAGAGCTGCCTCCTCTGCCAGTCCTTCAAAAGGAGGACTCGCAAGGACAGAGAGCTGCACCTCCAATCCCTTGCTGAGAGCAGCACGCAAGCCTCTGATGCCTCCTGAGCCCAGAGGGCTCTGCTGGCTCACCCAGCAGCCCAGGCGCCGAAACCCCGAGACTGATCTCTGGTGCCAAGCCTAAAGTCTCGGTCAACGCCCCGGTCGGTACCACTGGGGCGCCGAACACCTCAGTCACTGAATCAACCCGGCTCCAAACACAAAGCGGCACTGCCAGCGGCACTGCCAAAGCTGCAGGTCTTCATGTTGGTGCAGCCGCATTCTCCGGTCCACATACCGGCACCATGGAAGAAAACCAGCTCAACACCATCCACGGCACCGGGAGTCCAGTCAGCACAGGGAGTGGCTCTGCCCATCAACCCAGTACCGCCTAGCCCGCCACTGGCGTCACAATCTGGCACTGGGGACTGCTTTCCGGCCAACCTGGTGCCGTCCAGCCCGCCTTCGGTACTGCATTCCACGCAGGACTGCTCTCTGGCCTCCTCCCAACATTCCTCCCAGGACGTGTCAGTGCTGTACTCCCAAGCCTTGGGGGCCCCTTCCCATGGATCAGCATCGACTTCACCTCCAGCCTCGGTATGCTCTTCTCCTCTCAAGATGGTAATAAGGGTAGGAGAACATCTAGGGAAATGGTACCGTAAGCGCTCTCCCTCGCCCACGCCTCAACGCAAGAACAGACCGTTGGGCCTGCCTGAGCCAGTTGGGCCTTCCTTTTCCGGTACCACACCGCAACCTAGTCGAGGGCGTTCCTCTCCGTGCCACATGGAGGCCGGAGTGTCTTTTAACGACTGGCCACACGATTGGCTGGACATAGAATCATAGAATCATAGGGTTGGAAGGGACCCCACGAGGTCATCTAGTCCAACCCCCTGCCAAAAAAAGCAGGACCACTCCCATTAGATCATCCCAGTCAGTGTTTTGTCCAGCTGGGACTTGAACACCTCCAGAGATGGAGATTCCACCACCTCCCTAGGCAACTTATTCCAATGCTTCACCACTCGCCTAGTAAGGAAGTTTTTCCTAATATCCAGCCTGGACCGCCCCAGCTGTAACTTGAAACCATTGCTTCTCGTTCTGCCCTCTGTTACTACTGAGAACAGTCGAGCTCCCTCCTCCTTGGAGCAACCCTTCAAGTAGTTGAAGGTTGCTATCAAATCCCCCCTCAGTCTTCTCTTCTGCAGGCTAAATAAGCCTAGTTCCTTCAGTCTTTCTTCATAGGGCTTGTGCTCCAGCCCTTTGATCATTTTGGTTGCCCTCCTCTGAACTCTCTCTAATTTGTCCATGTCCTTTTTGTAGTGGGGAGCCCAAAACTGGACACAGTGTTCCAGATGTGGCCTCACTAGTGCAGAATAGAGGGGAATGATCACATCCCTCGATCTGCTGGTAACACTTCTTCTGATGCAGCCCAGTATGCCATTGGCCTTTTTGGCAGCAAGAGCACACTGCTGACTCATATCCAGCTTCCCATCCACCATGACTCCCAGGTCCTTTTCTCCAGTGCTGCTATTTAGCTGATCACTCCCCAGCCTGTAGCAGTACATGGGGTTTTTTCGTCCCAAGTGCAGGATTTTACACTTGTCCTTGTTGAACCTCATGAGATTCCTCTTGGCCCACTGGTCCAGTTTGTCTAGGTCTCCCTGAATCCTGTCTCTGCCCTCTAGGGTGTCTACCGTTCCCCCCAGTTTGGTATCATCTGCAAACTTACTAAGTGTGCAATCTATCCCATCATCCAGATCATTAATGAAAACATGGTGGCTGATGATACCTTAGTCTCACGGCATGGCTCTATCCAGTCCCCCTCACAGACCATGGACTCAGACTTCTCAGACAATGAACCCGATCCCAACTCCACACGTTGGAGTAGATCGTGGGCCCGTTTTTCCTCTTCGCCCGATGAATACACCTTTGAGAGACCAACTGACTGTAATAAGGACTCTCGTGCCTACCAGGAGTTGCTACACCGCATGGCAGCAAACCTGAACCTGGAGCTCGGGGTCATCCAAGAGGAGATGAACCCCCTCTTCAACATTGGCCAGAGGGTTCCACCTGCTAAGGTGTCTGTACCGCTCCATGAAGGGGTATACAGCACCGTCAAGGCCTGCTGGCAAACCCCATCCTCGATCCCACCAGTATCTAGGGTTGTGGACCATAAATACCACATCCCTCAGGACAAGTTCTCCTTTTGGTTCCAGCATCCCACTCCAGGATCACTGGTCGTTGATGCCATGAACCAGAAAGAGAGGCAAGGTCAACTGGGTTCCACCTCTAAGAATAAGCAGGCGAGGAAACTCGATCTGCTTGGCAGGAAGGTTTACTCCACAGCAGCCTGACCCTGCCAGCAGGTTTGAAAATTTGGGGACCTTGGGGGGCAATTACTGCACCAGCGGGGTACGGGATAATCTTTATTGAAAATGGGTATGGGAGTAAAGTGAGCTGTGGGGTGTACGTGTGGTGTGTGTGCGTGAAGTTTGTCACAGTGTCTCTGCAATGGAGTGTTGTGGAGTGTTCAACCTCGTGGGGCGCAATGAGTTGGGAGGCAATGGGAGTTCTCTGCTAACTTGACTAACTCACAGTAACTTAAAAAGCATCTCAATACCATATAAGAAGGGGGGGGGGATGCCATGCAACTTGGTGTACCACAGAGGTAGAGATGAGTGGAAACCAGCGGGAGAAGTGGGGATTTCAAGGTTGGCAGAGTGGGGAAGGGCAGAAGGGGGTCATGGGAGCAGAAATGGTGCCATGAGAAGCAGCGGAGAGGGAAACCAGAGCCACGGGAAGTGGCGGAGGGTGTGAAAGAAGCCGCAGAGGCGGCAAGGAGGGAGATTGGAGCCGGAGCCGTGGGAAGTGGCAGAGGGGGTGAAAGGAGCCATGGAGGCGGCAAGGACAGGAGGGAAGGAGCCATGGGAAGCGGCAGAGGGGGTGAAGGAAGCCGCGGAGGCAGCAAGGACAGGAGGGAAACCAGAGCCGTGGGAAGTGGCGGGGAGGGAAACCGGAGCCATGGGAAGTGGCGGAGAGGGAAACTGGAGCCGCGGGAAGCAGCAGAGGGGGTGAAAGAAGCCCTGGGAAGCAGCAGAGGGGGTGAAGGAAGCCATGGAGGCAGCAGAGAGGGTGAATGAAGCCACGGAGGCGGTGAGGACAGGAGGGAAGGAGCCGTGGGAAGCGGCGGGGAGGGAAACCGGAGCCATGGCAAGCAGCGGAGAGGGAAACTGGAGCCGTGGGAAGTGGCGGAGGGGGTAACCAGAGCCGTGGGAAGCGGCGGAGGAGATGAAAGAAGCCGCGGGAAGTGGCAGAGGGGGTGAAGGAAGCCATGGAGGCAGCAAGGACAGGCGGGAAACCAGAGCTGCGGGAAGCGGCGGAGAGGGAAACTGGAACCGCGGGAAGTGGCGGAGGGGGTGAAAGAAGCCGCAGGAAATGGCAGAGGGGGTGAAGGAAGCCATGGAGGCAGCAGAGAGGGTGAAGGAAGCCGCGGAGGCGGCAAGGACAGGTGGGAAGGAGCCATGGGAAGTGGCAGAGAGGGAAGCAGCAGAGGTAGGAGGGGAAAAACAAGAGAGGACAAGGGTGGTTTAGGGGAAAAGTTTATTTAATCCAGGGGAGTTGCAGAGGGGAAAAGTAAAGGTACTTGCAAACGATTCTGAGGGGAACCACTAAATGATACAATGTTACACACTATCTTTACACTTCTAAGGCAAATTACACTAAACAATGTTGCAACTTATAATGACACTTAAAACAGCTAAAGAGAGGTATAATAATCAATATAAGGCAGTAGCATACAATTGAGGACCCAGGAACTTTCTTAAACAGTGAAGAGAAAAAAGGCAGTAAGTTAAGACAAGTAAGGAAAAAGCAAACACGCCTGCTCCTAGGAACGTGGGCTTGGCGAAACTGAAGGAGAGCAGTGGCAAAGTAGCAGCACAAGGTGAGGTAACTTTATTTCAAAGAGAGCTGCAGGGGCAGGCTTTTACCAATCCCAGCAGTAGCAGCACCAGCATTACAGGCAGGAGAGAGAGAGACTTGTTACTCGGCTGGCAGTTTAAACGTGGTACGCTCGGGAAAGAACTCATGAGTGGAGGAGGTCAGCGTCTGGGTGATCAGGCCAGGCAGGATGTCAGGAACCGTCCTGCTGATCACCCCAAACTCTGAGCTTTTAAACTGTGTTTCCCGCCAGTGGCTATGATTGGCCACAATTACACGTAAGGGGGAAATTCAGGTGGGCATGACTCATGCCTTCACTATTTTAAAGATCTTGCAATTAGGCAGTGCCCACCTACGCCCAGCCCTGAAAAGGTCAATGGGGTGTCAACGGCCATCTAGTTTAGTTTAAGGGGGCCATCTAGTTGAGCTGAAGGGGCCATCTGCTCCCCTTAACATTCTTTGCATACCTAAGTGATGGGAGGGGCAGCCATCAAATTAACTTAATGAGCAATGGACACAGCCCTTCAGCTGCGCATAGCAAACCACTCAGCCCTTATGACAAGGTATATCTTTAACCTCTGGAACACCATGCAAGGCTTCCGCACCATTATACTGAAGGATCACCTTAGGGACTTCGATATGATGCTCAAAGAAGGGGAAATGGCATCCAGAGATGCTCTGATGGCCATCTGGGATGCCGTGGATACAGCTGCCCGTACGATAGCATCGGCTGTAATAATGTGTCACTCAGCCTGGCTACAGGGCTTGGGTCTACCGCCTCAGCTGCAGCTTACTATTCAGAACCTCCCATTTGAAGGCCTTGACCTCTTTGCCGAGTCCACAGATGTGAAGCTCCATGGCATGAAAGACTCGAGAGCCACGCTCCAGTCACTGGGGATCTACACCCCGCAACCTAACAGATGCTCTCTAAAACCCCATCAACTTCTCCAACAACAACTTCAGCAGTTAAAACAACAGATTCAACTGCAGAGTACATTCCCGATGTCCCTCCCTTTTCCCCAGCGCCACCTTGGGAACATGGACAACAAGAAGGTCTGTTCGGGAAAGAGTGAGAAGTCCCACATTCCCTAATTGGGTAGGTGTGGGCAGGCCCCCGAATGCTTGTTGGGGAAGAAACAGCATTTTTGACAGTTACTACATGACCAGCGAACCCACAACTCGTTCGGTCCCCAACCGCTTACACCGCTTCACACACCACTGGGCCAACATCACATCCAACCAATGGCTCCTTGAGACAGTCACGGAGGGGTATCGTATTCAGTTTCTTTCAATTCCTCGGGACAGAAAACCGCCCCTTTATCTAACCCTTGGAAACCAAGAACTGTCCTACCTTCTCGAGATCGAATGCCAGAAACTCCTCTCCCTCAGAGCCATAGAAAAGTTTCCCAAGCGGGAGTGGGGAAAGGGTTTTACTCCTGATACTTCCTGGTCCCGAAATACAATGGGGACCTTTGACCCATTCTAGATCTCAGAGCCTTAAACAAACACATAAGGAGAACAAAGTTTTGCATGGTTTCCCTATCACAGATCCTCCTGTCTCTGTCTCCCAGGGATTGGTTCATGGCCCTTGATCTGAAAGACGCCTACTTCCACATAGCCATAAGGCCCCGCCACAGGTGGTTCCTAAGGTTCATGATGGCAAACGACCACTTCCAGTTCACCTTTCTCCCTTTTGGGCTCTCCCTGGCGCCCAAGGTGTTCACAAAGTGGATGATGGTGCTGGTCACAGCATACTTTCGCAGATGGGGCATAAGAATTTACCCCATCTAAATAACTGGTTAATAGTCAGGAAATCAAGCTCCCAAGTAGAGCTCCATGTCGGAGCGGTAGTGAGGCTCTGTGACTATCTGGGCCTCCATATAAACCAAGAAAAGTCAAAGCTCCGCCCATCCCAAAACATAAGAGTTCATAGGGGCACATCTAGCTGCCTGCAAGGGGTCAGCATTCCTACCCCGCTCCGGATTTCAGTCCATTTGCACCATCATTTCGGAGCTGCAAATGTCCTGTGACCATAGCCCACCAATGCCTGCAGCTCCTCAGCCACATGGCTGCCTCCACCTCAGTGATCCAAACGGCGCACCTAAGGATGAGGCCTTTCCAATCTGGCTTTCCACGGTGTTCCACACATGGAGGGACTCCCTGAACAAGGTGCTGTATTTTCCCCAGGATACTCTTGGGACAGTTCAGGTTTGGAGGGATTCCCGTTTTGCCATGGGGGACATTCCCTTCAAAGACCTCAGGCCCTCAGTGACCCTAATAACCAATGCCTCGAACACAGGGTAGGGGGCCCACATATCTAGGGGACTCTCCACTCAGGGGATCTGGTCCCACTTGGACGGTCCTCTCCACATAAACGTGAAGGAACTAAGGGCCATCAGGCTAGCCTGACTGACTTTCCTAGACAAGATATGGGGCAGGTTGGTTCAGATCCTCACGGACAATACCACAGCCGTGTTCTACACGAATCAGCAAGGGGGGGGGGTCCACTCTATGCCACTTTGCGAGGAGGCATGCAAACTCCAGGAATTGGCCATACGAAACAATTTCATCCCAGTGGCCTCCCACCCAGGGCCATCCCTAGGGGGGAGTGGGACCCAGGGTGAATCAGTTTGTGCGGGCCCCCCCCCATTTTAAACTTTGCAGGCAACGTTCCCTCTAAGCCAGTGGTCCCAACCTGTGGTCTGGGGCCCCACAGAGGTCCACGGACACATTGCAGGGGGTCTGCAGAGCCTCTCCCTACCCAGGGCCTGAATCCAGGAACAGCCCTGCTGCTCCCTGCCAGGGCTGCCTTTCCCTGTCTGTGGCTGTACCCTGGCAGGGGAATGGAGCCACAGCAGCTCCCCAGCAGGGGCAAGGGCAGGGGACCACAGCTGCTGAGGCTTAGCTCCCTAGTGGTGTGGGCAATGGTGGCAGCAGCGCTGCTCACCAGCTGTCCCACTGGTGCAGGCCAGAGTCTGCCCATGCAGGCCAGATTACATAACTAGCTGGGGTGGTTTGCAAAGATTTTTTTTTTGTTACAAAGGAGTCTCCAACCTGAAAAAGGTTGGGAACCACTGCTCTAAGCTGATGATGCCGCTGAGCAAGTTCCCCGCTGGTTCTCCAGGCCGCAATGAGCTTCTTCCCTGCTGTGCACTGGCTCCCCAAGTGCACCCATAACTTGCTCAGCGGCACCATCAGCTTAGAGAAAACACTGGGCAGTGTCATAATTTTTCTTTTAATAAAATCATAAATGTCTAGCCCTCAGGCTAAAAAGTTGCAGAGAGAGGCAGAAAAACATGACCTGACTTTATCCTAAAGGCTCAAAACCCACAAGTCAAAGAAATAGCTCCCCCTAATGTATTATTTCTTTAAACATCTCTTTCTTTTTAAGTGAGTTTTAATGATGAATTTAAGCCAGACTTGTGACTATTTTTGATGTTTGGGGTAGGCAATACTGAATGTGTCATGGTGATATTTCATCAACCTCACAGCCAAGTGGACCCGAGCATCTGGAGGTACTCTTCTTTGTCGTTCTGGTTTTCTGTTCAAGATGGGCCACAATTTTACAAGTTTAATAATTTTTCTTGGATCAAGTTTTTGTTAAACTGAAAATTCAGAGAGAGCGAGAGATGCTATTTTTGGATAATATCAAGAAATAAATCCAGGTCCTCTCTCATCTAAAAGCACTGGATTCCAATTGTCTAATGCATGTTATTTCCTTTATGCTGCCTGACTCTCTCCTTTCCCATCTTATTTTAATATATGTATCTATACATTCCTCATTGCTTTGCAGGTGATCTAAGTAATGAAACTCGGGTACTGTTTGAGGATGAGAGGAAGAAACAAGGGACCTTTGGCCTCCTCTCAGATACCCTGATGTAAAACAAACAAGAAGACTTGTGACACTTTTAAAGATTTTAAAAATTTATTTATTTGTTAGCTTGTAAAAGTGCCACAAGACTCCTTGTTTATTTTACATCAGGGATTCCTTGTTTGTTTCATTAAACTAGACCCACATGGCCACAGCTGCTTTCCTCTTTTCCTCGCTTTGGAACTGGTGCTCTTACTGCAATCAATGACAATGGGGCATACTTACAGTGCAGAAGGAAGGACAAAAAACTTCTTTAATGTGTTGATTGATGGCCAGTAACCCTAAACACTCAGTATTTCCAGCTAAGTGCTAGCCTGGGGTCTTCTCTCTCAGGTATAATAGATCATTATCTGCACAAAGAAGTTTGCTCAAAAAGACATCCCTGAAGACTGAAAACTCTTGCTAAGTGTAGAAGGACAAAAGTTCCTTACTATCTCGAATGCTTTCTAGAGATGCTGATGTAAATTCAAAGAGAAGGTCCTGATTTGTAAAGGTTGGGGATGTGACATTCTCCTGACTTTGTCCCCGTTTGCTTGACTGAGGCTGGCTCCATAAGTTTTATCTCAACACTTGCCCTTTCTCTTCCCCTTAGGCAGCAATTATGGGAGGGTGGCTACTTAAGTGAAGAGTTACTGTAAACAAACGCTGCCTGTCTGAATTCCCTTCCCTGACCAGCCAGAGCTGCTCCCTGGGCAGGCTAGCTCCTCAGCTTGAAGAAGGTCCCTGCTCCCTTACTCCCACCGGTTGTGTGGGACCCCCAAAAGTGTGAGCCCCCCAAAGCACGAGGCCTAGGGTGGTTGTCCCTTTTAGACCCCCTTAAGGACGGCTCTGCTCCCACCTACTGGGAGTGGACAATGGGCTAGCAGACTCACTAAGCAGAAAACTGCTAGCAAACCATGAGTGGGCCCTTCACGACAAGGTGTTCTCCCTCCTGGTAGACAAATGGGGTCTCCCCCCAGATAGACTTGTTTGTGACACAGCAGAATCGCAAGTGCCCCCAGTTCTGCTCCCTCAGGGGCCAGGAGGAGGGGGTCCCTCACCAATGCCTTCCTCATCAACTGGTCGAGGCCCCTGATGTACACCTTCCTGCCAGTTCCCCTGATATAGAGGGTTCTCCTGAAAATCAACAGGGACAGAGCGAACATAATACTAATAACTCTGGACTGGGCCAGACAGCACTGGTTCCCACTCCTCCGGGACACATCCATAGAGATCCCACTCCGCCTCCCACCGCGGGTGGACCTCCTGACGCAGGACTTGGGGCGCCTTTGGCACCCACAGCCTGGATGCTCTCTGGCTCAGCGAGCAGGAGAGGCTCTGCTCAGACAGGGTTAAGAAGGTCCTGGTTGGTAGCAGAAGACCATCCACCAGGTCCACGTACACAGCCAAATGGAAGTGATTCTCCATTTGGGCTCGGGACAAGGATGTAGACCCTATATCAGCCCTGATTCACCTGATCCTTGACTATCTGCTAGACCTTAGGGAAGGTGGCCTTTCTCCTTCCTCATTGAGCGTCCATTTAGGGGCAATCTGAGCTCTTCAGGAGAATGTGGATGGGCAATCAGTCGTCTCCCATCCAACCTCTGCCAGATTCCTAAAAGGGGTGGAGAGACTTTTTCCCCAACCTCGTAAGCCCACCCTGCCTTGAGACCTGAATATCATCCTCCGGGCAATGACAGAGCTGCCCTTTGAACCTTTGGACTCAGCCACCCTCCTGGTGCTGTCCTGGAAGGTGGCCTTCTTAGTAGCAATCACCTCTGCTAGAAGGGTTTTGGAGTTGAAAGCCCTCTCCTCGGAACCCCCATATATGAGGCTCTATCGGGATAAAGTGGTTTTATGTCACCACCCATCCTTCCTCCCTAAGGTGGCCAGCCCCTTCCACCTTAACCAGGAAATTTGCTTGCCAGTTTTTTACCCAAACCCCCAGGTTACACAGAAACAGAGGAGGTGGCATACATTGGATGTAAGGAGAGCGCTTCTAACTTACATTGAGCCCACCTGGCTGTTCCACAAGACCCCCCAACTGTTTGTGGCTGTTGCTGAACGTAAGAGAGGTTTAGCAGTATCCTCTCAGTGTATCTCTAAATGGATTGTGAACTGCATTAAGGACTGCTACAGAAGGTCGAAAATGCCCCTTCCTGGAACTCTTAGAGCCCACTCTACCAGGGCCCGAGCGTCCTCTACGGCCTTCCTTGCCCAGGTCCCAATCCAAGAGATCTGCAGGGCTGCTACATGGTTGTCGATTCATACCTTCATAAAGCACTATGCCATCACCCAGCAGGCTAGAGATGATGCCGCTCTGGGCAGAGCTGTACTTAGTGTGGGTAGACTGTAACTCCTCCCACCATCCATGGGTGCAGCTAGCAGTCACCTGTAACTGAATGATGTGAGCAGCGCTTGAAGGAGAACGGTGGGTTACTTACCAGTAACTGTCCTTCTTCGAGATGGGCTGCTCACATACATTCAGGTCCCTCCCACCATCCCCACTAACTGAGTTGGCGAAGATATATGGGACTGGGAGGGTCAGGGTCACAGTTACCTATATAGCCGCAGTCACAGTGTAGAGGGGGCGTTGGCCGCGTGCCCTGACCTGACAGGCTAGGGCTGAAGACTTTCCGAGCTGCCATGCGCTGCAGCACGTGGACACCTGTAACTGAATGTATGTGAGGAGCCCGTCTCGAAGAAGGACAGTTACTCTTAAGTAACCCACAATTTCTCTACTGCAGAGTTCTGTAAACTAGGATCCTTTTTAATTCAAACAAATTGAAGTATTCCTTCCATGGAACCATACTAATAATTCCTAGGTCTGATCAGTCACAGCCCTCAAAGTGCTTTACAAAGGTAGAAGAATGCCTCACCCGTTTTACAGATGGGGAAACTGAGGCACACAATCACAGAAAGTCACCCCAGCAATTCAGTGGCAGATTCCAGACTGGGATGCAGTCTGGGACTCTTCAAAGTCTACCTGACCTGGAGGAAGTTGAGGTGATTTGTTTGGTTTTGAACAGGAATCCAATGCTATGTAATGGGAATACCCAGCAGGACAGGTAGAATTCTGAGAATCCAAGGGGAGGAGAAATTCTCAGGTGTGTTGCAGTCACTTTATGACAGAGATAAAGTCTGCCTCCAGGCTGCTAACTGCCCTAGGGATGGTTCTGGCCAAAGAGAGGAGTGAGTCAGTTATTCTACAGTGGCAATTTTTAAACAAAAAGGTAAGCTTTTAGCACTTGCAGTGTCAGGGAAAAGCTTGAAGATGTGGTTTAAATGACTTAGGGACTCTGACTCACGACTTTTGAACACTTGGGTTTGGCTTTGCTGCTCCCATGTGAGTACAAGGATCATTGTTGTTTGGTTTCCAGGGCCACCATTCTCTTTGTCTTAGGATAATTGAAGGTTACAAATTGAACTGAGAGCAGGAAAGTTGCCCCCAGGCAAAAGCAAACTCATCAGGTATTTAAGTAGATCACAGTCACCCACAATATTCTGCTTCTAACTAATATTCTTACATATAGAGGTAAAGACGTGTATGTTATAAGCACAACTGGTCCCAAAAATATTTTAACAAAGGGAATTTCTTTCCTGTAAAACAGTCTATCACTGAAAGCCTTGGCCCAGGAGTCACATGACCTAGGTCAGGCTCAGCAACCCAGAAGGTAAGAAGATTCATTTTTAAAACTAAGACCCACAGTGGGCGTAGCCTCCTGGTGGAGGGAACTAAGGCTATGTTCACACATAGCTGACTATTTCAAAATAAGTTATTTTGAAATAAGCTAATTTGAAATAAAATCCTTAATTCAATTTCACTTAAATCGAATTATGGAAAATGACCAAATCAAAATAGCAAGTTCTGACACAGGACTTGGTATTTCAATTGAGGAGACGGGTACCCTGGGAGGTGTGGCAACATGGCCACCTGGCAGGGTCATGTTACTAGCCAATCCCCTGCGTGGCTCTCACCTGGAGAGCCCACTGCCCCTACTTGCAGAGCATATCAATATAACAGAGCCAGACGTGGTTATTTTGAAACCACAATTTTGAAATAACCCTCATTTCAATATATAAGGAGGTTTTATTATATCAAAATGGTTTTCCTTATTTCGAAATCAGGAAACATCGTCTGGACATTGTCAAGGCTTTTTCCCCACTCTGGCACTCTGAGTGCAGAAGGTGGG
>ML681963.1:46059859-46096330 GCA_007922195.1 Podocnemis expansa
AGTTGAAGAGGCGGGAGCCAGCCTGACCTTCAGGGGGGCTAGGTGCCACTAAGAACTGTCACCTGAAGCCAGGTCTGTCTCTTACCTCATAGTAGAGCTGGCCCTGGCAGAGGGCCGCACCATTGAAGCGTTTTCGTACACGAGTATTGTAAATATTGGTAACAATAGTATCATTGCCAGCCACAGGAAATAGGTTTAGGGGCTGCATGCAGCCCATGGGCTGCACGTTTGAGACCCCTGGGACAGGGGCTTTTAACAGCTGTTAGCCAACATGCACCCAGGGCAGCCTCCTGCTCTCGATGTCCCCTAAACCAGTGCTTAAGTTGTGCCAGGGTGAGGCCAGCCAGCTCTGAACTAAGCAGTTGATTGTCCCAGCATCTCTGGGCTTGCCACACAGTTATAAAACTAAAATCATTACTTGAGCCTCAGCACCTCTTTCCTTACAAATTAAGCACTGCCCTAAGCCTCTGACTGCCAGAAGCTGGGACTGTGTGACAGGGGACAGATCGCTTGATAATCACCCTGTTCTGTTCATTCCCCTTGAATCACCTGGCACTGGTCACTGTCAGAAGAAGGGATATGGGATTAGAATTGGTTTTCAAACTACAGGTCAGGACCCGGTACTGGGTCACAGCACCCCCTGCTGCCACTGCCAAAGGACTGGATTGCATTGCTGAAAGATGTAATTGCTGGGTCATTGGCATAAGTGATTTTTTTTTTCATCTGGGTCCTGAGAAAAAAAGTTTGAAAACCACTGGAAATGGACTAGTGGTCTGACCTGGTAGGGCTGTTTTTATGTTTGTATGAATTATGGGTACAAACACTGCCCAGGTAGCTTTCACTGCACTCCTCACACCCACTCTTCAGCCACATGCACCCACCCAACACCTCTTCCCAGACATATACTTTGTCCACACACACATCTCTTCCACAAACACCATCCTCCTTCCTCAGGCACACACCCATTCTTCCCCAACACACCTCTCTCTACGCAACATATACACTAACCCCACACATACACCCCTTCCATAAATGCCTGTATCCATACACATGTCCCCTCCTGAGACACCCTGCCATCTAGACTTACTTCCATCCCCCAAACATACTCTCTCCTCAAATGCACTGAAACTTGTCCCCTGAAGAGATACTCTCCCCACACGCTCACAGGGTTGTACTCTCTTCTGTTCAGACCATGCCCATCACCTTGGCATCTGTGGGCACTAGCCTTTCCCAAACACTCCCAGCCACACACCTTTCCCAGACACACCCAGTTTTGCTTGACATTGAATACTGCCCTGTGTAATGACTTCATGTTCCTAGAATGGTGATGGTTATTGTCATTTATCGCCACAGCACTCACATTGGTAAACAGACTGAAGGTAAGTGAGATAAGCAGGGAACTGGCTAAAGACCATCATGTGTTGCTAGGCATCATCTGATACACCTTCAGAACTCTGTTGAGATGAATATTAATAGCATAAAATCATCTCTGTTTACAAGCCTAGCCAGGAGAAGAGAATTCTTTGCATTCATCATCCTTTTTGGTGCATTTATGCTATAAACCACCTACATTCTTCTCTCCTCTTGAGATTCCTGTGTCTGGTAGCAATCAGAAAAATTGGGATCTCTTTCCTTCCCTCAGTGCTTGCCAGTGAGGCTGTTAAAGAAGATTCTGGGGCCAGTGGATTTTTCTCTGCAGTTCACAGAATTCAGGTACCTGAGCCTCATATTATTGTACAAGAAAGAACAACTGGAGAGGCTGCCACAAACCTTATTAATTTCTCTCCAGGTTGTAGCTTCAGACATTCTCGAGCACAGACTTTGAATTCCACCATTGGAAGGTGGGGAGAAGTTGCATCACAAAGGCAAAATATCTGCCCCTCAGATTTAATAGTGTGAGTTAGGAATGAAAGTCAAATCAACAAGGCAGGGATCAGCAATAACTTGGAGGGGGATGAACTCATTTCAGGACAACAAACAGGGAGTCCTGTGGCACTTAAAGACTAAAATTTATTTAGTCTAAGTGCCATAGGACTCATTTGTTTTACTGAACTACACTAACACAGCTGCCCCATTGGAACTTCGCATCATTTCAGGACATCTCTGAAATATCACTGATTCCATGGTCTCGTCATTGGTCACTTAAGGGGGAAATGGGTAGCCATCTTCATAAAGATGTTAAATAGGAAAATAAAGGTGACTTGTTACTAGAGCCTAGAGCCCCTGAACTATAGATCCTTTGTTTCAGCACTCGCTCTGGCACACACTGCAGCATGACTGCCAATGACATTATTATATAAGACTATTAATAAAGCTTAGAGTGGGCTGGGTTGGCAGATCAGAGGCCCTGCCAAAAAAGAGTGTTCTGCAGTGGGAAGGTGACACAGGCCCATCTGCCCCCAGCTGGAAAACAAGAGGCAGCTGCACCAGCCATCCCCCTCCTAGGGTATTTTCCTTTAAGTGTTTTGCTCTTATCAGGACACAGTGTAACTAACTAAAGCTGTGCCTTAACGCACAGGAGAGGCACATGGGGATGTGCATTGGGGTCAAGGGATGCATGTGCCTTTCACCTTGTTAAGAAACACCTGTGGTTTGTTTCACTTTGTGTGTTAAACTTTTGAGCGAGACAATGCTCCCACATGCCCCTCATATCAGTGCTACATCAGATGCTGTTGCATCATCACTCTGCTTGTCCCTGATTGCCAGTCCGTGCAACCAACAGCCCTCTCTCCATTTAGCAATCTGCTTTGGCATCGCCTCTGCTTCTGCCACTGCATCTAAGATTGAAAGAACTACCTTGCTGCTCCAAAAGAAGCTGGTATTTTCTAAGCACCATTGAACAAGCCACTGGGCACAAAAATATTGTTACAGACTCTTGAGATATTGAGGAATGATGACTATTCTAAGCCCTGAGTTGTTGCTTTACATATGTATGGAACATTCTGTATAAAATCTAAGGCAAAATCGACACTCAGTTTTAAGCCTGAGACCACTGTTAGTGCCTCTGGAATAGCATATTCTCTATTATTGAATGAGGCCCCCTTTGTGAGACAAACTTTTGCACACAGTTATTTCCTCACCTTCAATCCCCCACTCCAAAGCAGCCCTTCATAGAGTGAGCACTAATAGGTACAATTTATGAGTCAGAAAATCTTCCACTGTAATTATTGACTGTGCTTGGATGGAACTTGTACCCCCAAGGAATGAAGAAAATTGTCTTGAAAAGACTGGTTGCATCTTTCCTCAGCCTGTGGGAGCAATAAAGAAAGAAGACTAAGTGCCTACCTCCCCTTGGAATAAAATCTGATGATGAAATAATTGCATGTTTTTCTGGATTTTTTTTCCTCTGCCTAATGGAGAGCAGAAATTCTCTGCTTCATTTGTGCTTTCAGGTGAGCATCAAAGCCATTCTGTGTTAATTTGCAATTATATGTTAATAGTTCGGGTATGAAGAACCATGCGCATCATGCAGGCATCTGTTTGTGACTTGACTATCAGGGATGGAGAATTACTTTGCTTATTTTCTCAAATATATTTCATTTCTTAATCCAAGGCACATCAGCTGCACCTGGCAAAATGTGCCACAGAAAAGCAAAAGATGGACAGGCAAAAATATAAACTGAACAGGCAGGAGGGAAAAAAACAGAAAGCTGGGATCCGAACAGAAATTATCTAAAACATACAATAATTTGGGATTGTGAACTGCTGAACACCAGGTTCTGTACAGATGCAGATTTTTGTGGGTTGTGAATATTCATTTGAAATGAAAACCCTCAGTAATTAGTTACGGGCCAGATTTTCAAAAGTGCCTGGCTGCTTGCATGGAGTGTGGTTGTTCTCAGTTGACTTATTCTTAGGGACTCATTCTACTGCCTTTGAAATCATGGCAAAACTACCTTTGGTTTAAATTAGAGCAGCATCCTATTAACGATAACAAGTTCCAGAGGGGTAGCCATGTTCGTCTAGTTCAGCAGAACAAAGGAGGAGTCTTGTGGCACTTTAAAGACTAACAAATTTATTTACCACATCAGCTTTCGTGGGAGAAAAATCACACAAACAACTGAATAAGTGGAATTTTCTCCCACAAAAGCTCATGTGGTAAACTTGTCAGTCTTTAAAAATACCACCAGATTCCTTGTTCGTTTTTCTATTAATGATACTTCATCTACACATCCCAAAGCACTTTACAGAAGTATGTATAACCATTGTAAATCAGCTATTCTTGGTGCATCAACAGCAGTAATCAAGATCAAACTCATCTGAAGTCCCAGTAATTGTGGATTGATCCTTGCAGCTCTTCAAGGTTTTTTGTTTGTTTTTTTTTAGCTTCTGCCTCAGTAAGGACTGCAGGGTTCCTCCCTTGTCATTATCAATCACTTGAATCCAGAAGGGTTGGATTTACATTGCTGGGCATCAGGGTCGGATCAAAGCAGGAGCTACAGGAGCTGAAGCTCAGGGCTGCAGCCTAACCGTGGGCCCTGAGCTCCAGCTCCTAAGGCAGCTGCCTGATCTCTCCCTCAGTGCTCTGCTTAGTGCGGGTGAGGTTTGGGGGAGGGGGTACTGGAAGGGCCCCTGGCCTGCCAGTGCTGGGGGGAACATGAGGCCCTGGAGCCAGAGGCTAGGTTCCATCTATCGCCCTGCCCCTGGGTTATTGGCAGGTCTGTTCCCAGGGGTAGGGCAGGCAGGTGCCTGTAATGCCTCTCCACTCCACGGGCAGGGCTAGCTGGCTGTGGTGTAGTCTCCCATGCAGCCTTCCAGGGCCTATAGCCCTGGAGGGCTGCACCAGAGGACAGACCAGTCAGCGTGGGAGGGCTGTGGAGAGTGGCTCTGGACCCAGGCCCCCAGGCCCCCCTCAGCTCCAGCCTAGCCACAGACCACGGTGGGGGGGCTGGGGCCCCAGGCTGGAGGAGTTGGGGGACCCACAAAGGTGGGCAGCCCTGCCAGACTTTGGAAGCTGGATCTGCTTTCCGATTTTTACTACATTTGTTTATAGACTGGTTCAGGGAACTTCACCCAGCACCCAATCTGACAGTTCCTTGGATCCAAGTATTTATAAATCTGAGCCTGATTAGTTCACAAGAGTAGACAGTTAGCACATACATCATGTGGTCCCTCTTCAAAGCACTTCATACATGTTAATCCAACCCCCTGTGCTCCAGTGCCCTTGGGAAATAGGTAACTAAAAATGAACCATCATTTGCCAGAGGCAGAGAAGTTAATGGCCTGACCACACTCCCAACAATGTAGAAATGAGAATTTTATCTCCTCTACCACAGGAGCAGGATTCGGCCCTCAATGACTTATTCAAGGCCTTTCTGTGAGCCAATGGCTGAGCGGGGATGAATTCAAGCATTCTTGAGACCCTGCCCTTTGTTTAGCCATCTAGACCTTATTACCTCTCACAAGCTAAGTCCTCCCACCCCTGCTCCTGAGGTAGGACAGTCCAAGGAGCCCTCTCTCACACTGGTGTTTCAACCACCAAATCGTCTAAACCCATGCAGAGCAGGTGGTAGGGATGCCAGCTGCTGCTCCACACTTTCCTCTCAGAGTCACTGTTGCCAGCATCAGAGCACAACAGGGGGACCTTCAAACAAGACTCCCAATTATGCTTCTGAGCAGAAACTTCAGGCATTCTGCTCCCACTGCAGTGTCTTGCAGGCCTTCCTATGGGTCATAATAGGCTCCAGGCTTCCCAGCCTTAATCAATGCTCCCAACTGCCCACAAGCAGAGGAAAGATGAATGAATGCAAACAAAGTATCATATCAAAGGCAATAGTCCCACCTCCCCATACACTCACTAGTACCCCAAGAAAAAATATTACCCCACAAGCTGTTTGTGTCAGGAGCACGTGCTGCAATGCTGAAGGATTTACACCCATGCTGAAGTGACAGGTTTTTAATAATTCAGCAGAGGAGTCTGAATTTAGCAGCACTCAGAATAAACCTTTGATGTAAAAGGCGGCATGTGAGCTTTATTCTTGCCTTGCCAGCAGCAGATGCTAGCATACCTGCATATAGAGGTACATGACACCATCACTGTGCAAGTCAAGACTCAAAAAAGCACACCCCAAATATGTGCAGGTATACAAGTGATCATTATTATTTACTACACTCTATACCCAGCTGCTCATGAATCATTACCAACACTTATGCTATTATCCCGAGTCTCTTGATATCTGGCGCTTTACTTTAAGCCTCAGCTCCTGGAGTCATGGGATTATGTCAAGCTCTTGATTTGCATTTTCTTTTTAAAAAAAGGTTTCAGTCCTCATGATTGCAGAGAAAAGATGGACATTATATCCCACAGGTGTCCCTAAAATCTTAGAAGCCCAGAAAGCAAATGAAAAACCCAGTTTTTTAAATTCCTTATTTGTAAGCCAATGACACTGCACACTACATCAAGTGAAGAATGGCAAGCAAGACAGTAGCAGGGAACTAATTTGCCAATGGTCACAGGAGAATGTAACCAGGCCAGCTGCATTGTAGCCACCTGCTTTACTTTACTTTCCCATGCACAGCCTGCCAGATATCCACCAACAGACAGAAAGAAGACACACAGAGTCCGCCCCTGTGCACTGATGGTCACATGCTCTGTGTGCACACCCACATTGGCATCACGGTCTTTCAGACAAGATCTAGGGCAATAGCATGGCTTCCCCAAAATGTTTGGGGTGTTGTGGTCAGATCTTGGATCAGATGCATATCCCTCCCTGTTCCTTCTGGTCTCTCCCATCACTCTCTCCAAGCTAGTTTGAGTCCTGATTTAGTTCAAACAGATTGTACTTTGGAGACTAAGCATTTGGAGAAAACACAATCTGCTTTTAGCATTCCATAATTCAGCAATAGCCCAGCTGTTGTTACTGGCTTGATCCTTCCACACTACCTCTCCTTTGCCAGGCATATATGGGGTCACCCTCTTCACCCATTTAACCTCTGGGATCTTGACCATTCTTGCCACCTCTGCACTAGGAAGGCCACTAAGTGTCTCTGCTTCAAAGTATGCCACCCTCCCTGCGATGCCCATGGGCCAGAACTGGCATGGGACATCCTGCCTCATTCAGTGGATTGCAGCTGCATGGTGCCAAAGCGACAGCTCAGACCCACAAGGAATTAGAGGTAATACTTTAGCTACAGAAGGGAGGATTTTTAGCTACAGGAGGGAGCTACAGGGAGGAGTTTGTATCTCGTGACCAACATGGGACAAACCTGGCAACAAACCCCGTCCCCCTTCTTCCATAGCAGAACCAGCTTGGGGGGGGTGCAAAAAGGAGGCAGTGTGGTCTACTGGTTAGAGCAGGAGGCAGTGGTCAGGAGACTTTCAGCTTTGCTACTGACATCGGGGAAGTCATTTCACCTCAGTTAAGTCATCTGTAAACTGGGGCAAACAGCACAGCCCCCACTCTGATGGGGTAGGGCAGCTTTGCCAGTGAGTGTGAATCTCACCTGGGAGACCTGCAGAAAAACTAAGCTGTGTTATTACAGAAGGGGTGGAGCAGAGACAGTCTTAGGCAAAGGTTGAGTCAATCCCTGTGCTTTAATGGGGACCACCCCCCAACCCTGCTGATGTGGTCTGCTCCATCTGCACATCCAAGACCCCTGTCCAAGCAGGATCCAGTTTCTTTATCAGTTATCTGCTGATGGTATCCTGCCCAGACCTGCCCTGTGAGGCACCAGCTGTAGCTGAGACATCACCTTCAATGTCCCACGTCCAGCACATGCAAAGGATCCTGGGATCACACTTGGGAATTAGAGGCTTCTGTTGTGGGATCTCAACTGCAGCAAAGATGCCCTTGTGGGAAAGGAAATGGCTGGGAGGAGATGTGTGGAGCAAGCTGATGATGGCCAGGAGTGCCTGGTTTCAGTTTCATGGAGGGCACTAGTAAAGTTTGGTTTTGCTTAGAACACTAATGAACTGAGGGTTAGGTCTGGGAAAAGAGAAGGGATACTGGGACGGGGCATATTGATGTAGTGTATTGAGTTGCTTTAGTAACTAATGGTGGCCTGCCATAGTAATAGATGGTGGGGTGCCACAGCAACAGATGTAGGTAAAAACCAGATTGGACAGTTCTTTAGTTCTTCCCTGATAAAGCCACACACTTTTGGGCTCCTCGTTGTATGTCTGTTTCTAATACCTTTTGGATATAAAGACCCTACATAACAACTGATGATGAGGATGGGATGAAGGTGACTACTTTGACAGTTCAAACTGAAACTAAAACTGGCTAGCTTGCCTTGAGGAAGGCAGCAGCCTGGAAACAAAGACAGACTCCTGAAACTGGCTCTGCTTGGCCTGACAAAGCCACAAACAGACACAAAAGGGCACCAATGGCTTCTCTTACTGGTCCCCCAGAACCCTTTGAGGATAATTTTGGAGCAATGGCACACATATACAGTGTATTTTCAGAATTTTGTTGTGGCCACTGGTATAACAGAAGAAAAGAAAGCACCAGTCTTCCTAAGTGTCATTGGAGCTCAAACCTACAGCTTGATATTCAACTTGGTATACCCTGAGAAGCCAGAAACAAAATCTTATAATGACTTAGTGGAAATCCTGGGAATACAATTTTCCTCAAAACCACTGGTAATTGCAGAGAGTTATAAGTTCCACCAAAGGAACCAAGGAGAAAGTGAATCAGTTGTGTAGTTTGTAGCAGCTGTGAAGAGGCTTGCTGAACTCTGAATTTAATGAGATGTTGAATGAGGCACTGCATGATAGGCTGGTGTATGGCTTGCACAGTGAAGCCACATGGAAGCACCCATTGACAAAGGCTCAGGTTACTTTGCAGAAGACCACCAATATTGCAGTCTCTATGTAAATGGCCACAGAATTGTAATGCTCTGTTTTGGCACCCAGGGTGCATTCTGATCAGAACACGCCCCATGCAGTTAGCAGCACCTGAGACCAGCAGCGCCAAATGTGCCCTTTAATGGAAAGACTCTACTGAGCTGCTCTGGGGTGCCTGGGGCAAAGCCCTGTTCACCCTGCCATAGTTACAACCCTGACTGGCCACATAAGACATTCAACAAATCAGGACCAGAGTGCATAAGCATTCCCAGAACCTACCCACAAGGCAGTGGGGAGGAGCAAATGTTACCAGTGTGAATAACCAGGTCACCATGCATGGGAGTGCTGGTATAGAGAGCTAATGTGTTGACAGTGTGACAAGAAAGGACACATTGAGTGTGCCTGCAAACAGAAGAAAGCTGGGCCAAACAGAAAAGGCAGACCTGAGAGAAGGAACCTGTGGTCAGGCAGACCAAAAGGAAAATCTGCATGTAATAGAGCAGATTCAGGGTGGTCAAGACAACCCCCAGTCAGATGATGAAGTGTCACTCCACACCTTGTCCATGACAGCTGGCCTACATGAATACTGGGTACCCCTCCTGTTTGAAGGTAAACCTGTACACATGGAACTGGACACCAGCGCAGCAGTTTCACTAGTTTTAGACACAGTGTAGAAAAAGAAGTTAAAGCACTTTCCGCTTGAGCCAACAATAGTTTTTCTGAAGATGTACACTGGAGAGGTGGTCCCCATGTTGAGTACTATTGATGCTAAAGTGTAGCTCAATGGACACACTGATAAATTGCCATTGTTTGTAGTGAAAGGCAATTACCCAGTTTTAATGGGAAAGTCTTGGCTTAGGAAAATCCAGCTCAACTGGGCAGCAGTGCACAGAATAACTAAAGAACAAACAGGTCTGGCAGCTATATTAGAGAAACATGCTGCTGTTTTGGAGAAGATCTGGGCAGCATGAAGGGAATCATTGTGAAGTTACACATGAAGTCTGACTGCCAACCAAAATGTTTGAAGGCTCAGAATAGTGCCATTTGCCATCAGACCCAAAGCTGAAGCAGATTTGGAGCGCCTAGTCGAAGATGGAGTCTTAGTGCCAGTTACTAACCACCAATGGGCAACACCAATCATCCCAATAGTGAAGAAAGATGGCTCCATTCAGATTTCTGGAGATTTTAAGGTCAGTGTTAATTCTGTGTTATGTGCAGAGCAATACCCGCTTCCCCACATCAGTGACATCTTTGTGGGTTTGGCTGGAGGACAAAAGCTCAGTAAGATTGATTTGAATCAAGCATACTTACAGATGCATGTTGATGAGAAATCTCAAGAGCTGTTGACTATTGTAATGCATAAGGGGCTGTACCAGTACTGCTGCTTGCCTTTCAGAATAACATCAGCTCCAGCTTTGTTCCAGAGGACTATGGACCAGATCTTGAATGGCTTACCAGGCATGCAGTGCTGTCTTGATGACATCCTGCCCCCTGGCAAGAATGAGGAGGAGCACCTTATGAACATGCAGGCTACCCTTCAGTATCCTCCCCAGGACTTGAAATCAGGGGAGGTGGGGGACGGGTGTTGGAGAGCTCACTGAACTGGTATAACACTATTACTAGCTGACAGCTGGTGGTGGGGTGGGAAATTCAGGCAGGTGCGGGAGGGGGGGTGTTAGGGAAATCCCTGCTGCCCTTCAAAGACTGGAAGAGTATGCCCTACAAATCCGCTGAGAGAAATGTGAATTCTTTCAGTCTTCTGTCGAATATTTGAGGCATATTATAGATGCAGCTGGCCTTAATAAGTCTCCAGCAAAAGTCAAGATTATTGTGGGTACTCCACCTCCTCAGAACATAAGGCAATTCTACTCATTTCTAATGTTCTTGAACCATGTTCCCTCTAAGCTGTGCACATGTGCACTTGCATACAGATCATGAAACCTGCGCACACACCAAAATAAAGTGCTCACAAAACAACTCAAAAGTGCTAATATTTTTATGCTGCTTTAAAAAAGTGTTTTCAAGTAGCATGTTTCAAATAAGGTTTTGTAATTTATAAAATCTTTTCCATCACCATATCAAAATAAAATTTAGATATTCTTTGCATCATACACACTTGCTTCGTTGCACTCACAAGTTTGACCACACTCACTGGATTGCACACAAATTTGACAACTGGTTACAAAAATTTGCACAAAAGAAAATTTTTATGCACACAGCCTACAAAAAATTATGGGGAACATTGTTCTTGAACTATTATGGGAAGTTTATTCCCAGTTTGCAATGCTACTGAAACCCCTACATGAGCTCCTTGGCTAGAACAAGGGCTGGAAGTGGGCTGAAGTCTATGATGTTGTATTAAATAAAGCTAAAAGTGAATTGCTAGATTCAAGGATTCTGACACATTTTAATCCGTCCTTACTTCTACAGTAGGCCTGTGATGCCTCCCCTTATGGAGTTGGTGCAGTAGTGTCACACATTATCCCTTCAGGAGAGGAAAGGCCCATCACTTTTGCCTCACATACCTTAAGGAAGGCAGAAACTAATTATACCCAAATTGAATGTGAAGCACTGGGAAAATGGGAATTGTTTTTTGGCATCTGGAAATTACACAATAACAGTTTGGAAGGAAGTTCACAGTTCTCACTGACCATCAACCTCGAATATCAGTTTGGGGGCTACACACAGGCATTCCGCCATTTGCTGCTAGTTGTTTGCAACACTAGGCATTGATACTTCCCAAACACATGTACAAGATCAAACATCAGAAATCTTTGCATGACAGCACACATGGTCTTTCAGGACTGCATTTACCAGTTACACATCAAGACAGGGACCTGGAAGCAATCTTTTACTTTGAACAGATAGAAAACACACCCATCAATGCTACTCAAGTAAAGAGAGTAACTCACATTGACCCAGTACTGTCTGAAGTCATGGACCTCTTGATACATGGAATATCTCTACATGACTCTCAGGTCTCACCTGACCTCCTTCCCTACATCTCTAGGAGGATGGAGTTATCAATTCAGTCTGGTTGTTTGTGGTGGGGGATGCAGGTCATTATTCCACCATTACCAAGATGAGAATTGTTGGAACAGCTACTTTCAAGTCATCATGGCATAGTGTGCATGAAAGAAATTGCACAAATCTATTTTTGGTGCCAATACCCTGCACCAGGCCATTGAAGAGAAGGCAAGGGCTTGCATGTCATGGCAAATTGTAAGGAACGCACCTCAGTTGGCACCCCACACGCCAATGGGATTGGCCTGAAAAGCCATGGCAATGTATTCATGTTGATTTTGCTGGCCCTTTTGAAGGAAACGTGTTCCTAGTTCAGGTCCAAAGGGACAGCCATGTTAGTCTACTAAAGCAGAAAAAGCAAGGAGTCTTGTGGCACTTAAAGACTAACAGATTTATTTATTGCATGAGCTTAAGTGGGAAAATGTCCCACTTCGTCAGATGCTTTGAAGAGGGAGAACTTACAGAATTGGATGAAAATAAATCCAGGGGAATGTAAGACGTGGTATCAGATCACAATGCAACAGCAAATCAGAGCATTTGTAAGGATTCAAACTCTAGAAAACAGCTCACAGAGGGAGGATGAATTCAAATTACCTGTTATAATGTGAAAAGAATCCATAGTCACGATTCAGCCCTTCTTTCACACAATTTAATTGGCATATTAGTTCGATTTCAGCTGTTTCTTTTTGAAGTCTTGATGTCCCATTGATTTTCTTGATGACCACCGTTAACAAATCATCAATGGAGTGATTAGGAAGATAGAAGTGCTCAGCAACTGGGTTTTTGGTTTTTTTTGTGTTGTGATTTCTGATGTCAGTTTTGTGTGCATTTCTTCTTCCGTGTAGGGATTGTCCTGTTTGTCCAATATATAAGGCTTGGGGGCATTTCTGGCACATGATGGCATAAATCACATTAGTGGATAAGCAGGTGAAGGACCCTTTGATGGAATAGCTGGCCAGATGATGCCACAGCAAAGCTTGTGACTGAACTTTGTGACTTTGTGCTCACTCACAATCGTTTCAGATTTGAGGACAATTTATACCTCCAAGTCAGTGGCACTGCTATGGGTACCTGTATGGTCCCACAATATGCCAACATTTTTATGGGTGACTTAGAACAATGTTTACTCAAGTCTCATCCCAAAACACCTCTCCTCTACTTATCCGATATTGATGACACCTTCATCATCTGGACCCATGGCAAGGATGCTCTTGAAGATTTCCACAGAGATTTCAACAATTTTCACTCCACAGTCAAACTGAGCCTGGAACATTCCACACAGGAGATCCACTTTCTGGACACATCAACACCACTCTATACCGAAAACCTACTGATTGATATAGTTATCTACATCCCTCAAACTTCCATCCTAAACACACCACACAATCCATTCTACAGGATTCCATTTTCTACAGGAAAGGCGCAAAAAAGAAAACAATAGAACGCCACTGGTCACCACATACAACCCTCAATAAATAGATCATTAAGGACCTCCAGTCTATTTTAAAAGATGACCCCTCACTTTCTCTAGCCTTGGGAGACAGACTTCTCCTCACCTATAGACAACCCCCGAACCTTAAACAGATACTCAACAGCAACTACAGACCTAACAACAGAAACATTAAAGCAGGCACGTATCCCTGCAACAAACCATGTTGCCAACTCTGTCCACATATCTGCACAAAAGACACCATCATAGGACCTAATCAAGCCAGCTACTCCATCAGAGGGTTCTTCACCTGCTCATCCACTAACATGATTTATGCCATCATGTGCCAGAAATGCCCCCAAGCCTTATATATTGGACAAACAGGACAATCCCTATGCAGAATAAATGCACACAAAACTGACATCAGAAATCATAAAACAAAAAAAAACCCAACAGTTGCTGAGCACTTCCATCTTCCTAATCACTCCATCGATGATTTGTTAATGATGGTCATCAAGAAAATCAATGGGACATCAAGACTTCAAAGAGAAACAGCTGAAATTGAACTAATATGCCAATTAAATTGTGTGAAAGATGGGCTGAATCGTGACTATGGATTCTTTTCACATTATAACAGGTAATTTGACTTCATTCTCTCTCTGTATGCTGTTTCCTAGAGTTTGAATCCTTACAAATGCTCTGATTTGCTATTGTAAAACCTGATCCCATGTCTTACATTCCCCTGGATTTATTTTCATCCAATTCTGTAAATTCTCCCTCTTCAAAGCATCTGACGAAGTGAGATATTCTCCCACGAAAGCTCATGAGATAAATAAAACTGTTAGTCTTTAAGTGCCACAAGATTCCTTGCTTTTTATGTTCCTAGTTGTTGTAGATGCCCAATCTAAATGGCTGGAAGTCTCTGTAATGCAATCCACTACTACTGAACACACTAGCAACTAGGTGGATTCTTTAGTTGTTATGGTCTCCCGTAACAGCTGGTGAGCAACAGTGGACAACAGTTTGTTTCCCAGAAGTTTGAAAATTTTATGAAGGAAAATGGAATACAATCACATCACATCTGCACCATATCATCCTTCCACCACTGTATTAGCTGAAAGGTTTGTGCAGACTTTGAAACAAGCTCTAAAATCAGTAACGGGACATTCATCTCTTCAGAAGCATCTGGCCAACTTCTTACTATCCTACAGAAACACTCCTCAGGTTATAACTAAAGCATCCCCAGCTTTCCTAATGATGGAACAGAAGTTGCACACTTGCTTTGATTTGCTGAAACTACCCAAAACACAGCAAGTTGTACAATGCCGACAGCAAAACCAAGTTATCAAGCTTACACCAAGAGCAAAAGACCGTTGTCACACCAGCACGGCCAGTCCTGCCACAGAGGCGACCTAGGCAGTTGCCTCAGGTGCCAATCAATAGGGGGTACCAATGGTGCTCCCCAGGGCTATCCTTGGGGGGGGTGAGGGATGATCACCTCTGGCCTTGTGGTTCTGTGGGCCCCACACTTCCCTGCACTGGCTCTCATGGCCCCACTGTCCCCCATCCTCTCCCTGCGGTCTTCGGCACGGAGCCAAAGGCAGCAAGGAAGCGGGGGGGATAGGAAGGCAGAGCGCAGCCTCTGGGCTGGCCCTCCCCGCTGCTAGGGAAGAACAGCCACCCCAGGGGCAAAGCAGGTCAGCCCAGAGGCCGGGATCTGCTCTCTTCACCCCTTCCCTGGACTAGCTGTTCTGCCTTGGGAGCGGGGCAGGCTGGCCCAGAGGCTGGGCAAGGAGAGCAGAGCCCAGCCCCAGCATGGCTCAGTCTGCTCCTGGCTCAGGAGAGGGGCAGGAGTGTGAGGCAAGCCTCTGGGCTGGCCTGCACCACCCCCTCCTGCTGGGGGGGGCAGCAGAATTGGGGGAAGGGGTGAAGATACTTGCTGAAAGCAGTATCTTCTTCTTCAAGCACTGCTCACATCATTCAGTTATAGGTGTCTATGTGCCACAGTGCACGGTAGCTTGGAAAGTCTTTAGCCTTAGCCTTAGCCTGTCAGGTCAGGCCACACGGCCAATGCCCCCTCTGTGCCACAACCGTGGCTATATAGGTGACCGTGACCCTGACACTCCCAGTTGCCTTTTCTGCCTTCAGCGACAGTTTCGGATCAGCCAAGAAACTTGCGTAAGCAAGGGCCTGTCACCCTTTTCTGTGGAAATCAAAATGCTGGGCTTTATACTGTGTCCAGCATGTTCTTAAGCATTTCTGCTTGATGATCCTCACGAGAAATGCCTCACGTGCCTCGGTGAGTCACACCTTGTGGTGAACTGCTCTATTTGCCAGTTCTTTAAACCCAGGACTTGCCAGGACAGAGAGAGGTTCTTAGGCACACTCATGGTGGACTGTGCGCCCACCTCTGATGCCGCCCGAGCTATTAGTGCTCCGCCAGCACCCCGGGTCACTCCTGCACTGGAGCCTGCCTGACACAGACCCCTGGCACAGAGCTCAAAGCCGCGGCCAGCATCATCATCGGTTCCACCACAGCACTGCTTGCCTCCAGCTCTGTGTTCCCCCTCATGTGAGACAGGACCGGGACTGTCTTCGATACCGTCGACGCTGCAAGCCCTAGTGATGGCATGGGCTCTGTTCCAAGACCCGGCTCCAGTACCAGCAAAGAAAGCCAGGTCGATGAGTAAGGTGACTCTAGCACCTAGGGAGTGGTCAACACAGGAATCGGCACCGCCCTCAAGCCCAGTACCATCCAGCCCCCATCCATTGTCACTCAACGGTACCAACCATCACTCCAACAGTCACTCTGACCAGCACTCATCCCATGAGCCCTTGGTACCGTGCTTGCATGGCCCTAGGAGACAGAGGTCCAGCTTGTCCTCTTTGTCATCTTCGGCCCCTGTCCACTCCTATGATTCTCCAAATACCATCTCCAGTACCTGAGAATGGACAGGTAAGCATTGTCTAAAATGCTTCCTGACACCCATACCAAGGAGGAAGACAACCCCGGCAACCCTGGTACGGAGGCCGCAGCCCAATTCCTTCTCTACCACCAAGGCTTCCCAGGCGGGCAGGGGCCGCTCCTCCCTGCGCCGTACCACAATCAGCGATTCTTTCAATGACTGGCCGCACGAATGGCTAGACACAACAGCCAATGATAGCTCGACTTCGTGGTACCATTCGGCACTGTCTCCACCCCAGACCCCGGAGTCCTTGGATATTTCCAATGATAAGCCCAACCCGGACTCTACACAGCATAGTAGATCTAGGTCCCCTTCTTCGTCCTCCCCAAATAAGCATACCTTCCAAAGGCCCCTCACCTATAAGGATGACTCCCACGCCCAGCAGGATTTGCTCTGCTGCATGGCAGCAAACTTGAACATAGAACTAGGGGTGGTCCAGAAAGAAACCGACCCTCTCTTTGATGTAGGGGATGCTGCCCCACCAGCCAAGGTGTCTGTTCCCCTTCACAAAGGGGTGTACAGAACCGCCAGGGCGTGCTGGCAAATCCCATCCTCAATTCTGTGGGTGTCAAAAGTGGCAGATCGCAAGTATCATGTCCCTTCAGACAAATTTGCATTCCTTTTCCAACACCCTATGCTGGGATCCCTGGTGGTGGATGCAGTCAACCAGAAGGAGAGATAGGGACAGCCAAGCTCTACTCCTAAGAATAAAGAACCTAAAAAGCTCGACTTGCTGGGCAGAAAGGTCTACATCACTGCAGCCCTACAGCTGCTTATCTCAAATTACCTGGCCCTTATGGTGAGATACGTCTTCAATCTCTGGAGACACTACAGATTTGGAAGGACCCCTGGTTTGCCATGGAGGGAATTTTCTTTGAAACATTAAAGCCCTCGGTGACACTGATAACTGATGCCTTGGACTCAGGGTGGGGAGCCCACATTTTGGGGGGCTTTCCACCCAGGGACTTTGGTCTCATGCAGACAGCCTTCTTCACATAAATGTGAAGGAACTGTGGGCCATCAGATTGGCTTGCACGACCTTCCTGGACAAGATACAGGGCAGGTTGGTCCAGATTCTAATGGACAACACTGTGGCCATGTTCTATCCAAATCAGCAAGGGGTGTCCGCTCCCCAACTCTCTGCAAGGAAGTGTGCAAACTTTGGGAACTAGCCCTGAAATACGATTTCACCCTGGTGGCAGCACACCTACCGGGTGTGGACAACAGGCTGGCAGACTCGCTCAGCAGAAATCCACTAGCGAATCATGAGTGGTTGCTCCACAATACGGTATTTTCTTACCTGCTAGACAAATGAGGAACACCCCAAGTAGACCTGTTTGCAACACGCAAGTGTCAGCAATTTTGCTCTCTCAGGGGTTGGGAGGAGGGATCACTCAATAACACATTCCTCATCACTTGGTCAGGCCCCCTAATGTATGCCTTCCCACCAGTCCCGTTGATACACAGGGTCCACCTGAAAATCATGGAGTAAACACGATATTGATAGCTCCGGACCGGCCCAGACAACACTGGTTCTTGCTACTACGGGACCTCTCCATAGAGACCCCACTCCACCTCCCCTTGTGGGCAGACCTCCTGACGCAGGACTCAGGGCACCTGCAGCACCCAAATCCAGATCGTCTGCATCTGACAGCCTGGAGAGTCTTTGGCTCAGCGAGCAGGAAAGACTCTGCTCGGACAAGGTTAGAAAGGTCCTGGTCGGTAGTAGAAAACCATCTACGTCCACCTATAGAGCCAAATGGAAATGATTTTCCAACTGGGCTCGTGATAAAGGAGTAAACCCCATACAGGCTCCTTTACACCTACTCCTTGATTATCTGCTAGACCTTAGAGACAAAGGTCTTTCTCTTTCCTCACTGAAAGTCCACCTAGCGGCGATCTCAGCCTTCCACGAAAGGGTGGACAGTGCCCATGTTTTCTCCCACCCTATTTCCACTAGGTTCCTGAAAGGGTGCGAAAGACTATTTCCACAACCCCGTGAACCCATCCCTCCTTGGGACCTGAAGGTGGTGCTCCAGGCACTAATGGAGCCCCCATATGAACCCTTGGACTCATGAACCTTACTGGTCCTTTCCTGAAAGGTAGCCTTCTTAGTAGCAATCACCTCAGCTAGAAGGGTCTCAGAGTTGAAGGCCCTTTCCTCACAACCCCCGTATATGAGGTTCTTTCCCAATAAAGTGGTACTGCGACTCCATCCCTCTTTTCTCCCTAAGGTAGTTTCTCCCTTTCACCTACATAAGGATATTTGCTTGCCAGTGTTTTTTCCAGATTCTCAGGTTACAGAGAACCAGAGGAGGTGGCACACTCTGGATGTAAAAAGAGCGCTCCTAACATACATGGAGCGCACACATCCATTCTGCAAGACCTCCCAACTTTTTGTGTCAGTCGCTGAATGCAAAAGAGGTCTCCCAGTGTCCTTACAGTGCATTTCCAAATGGATAGTAAATTGTGTCAAAGACTGCTACAGAAGGTCAAATATGCCCCTTCCTGGGACCGTTAGGGCTCATTCTACCAGAGCCCAAGCTTCATCAATGGCCTTCCTCGCCAAGGTCCTGGTCCAAGAGATCTGCAGGGCAGCTACACGGTTGTCAGTGCATACCTTCATGATGCACTACACTATCGTCCAACAGGCTAGAGAGGATGCCGCATTGGGCAGAGCCAAACTCAGCATGGGTAGACTGTAACTCCTCCCACCATCCTTCATGGGCTAGCAGTCACCTGTAACTGAATGATGTAAGCAGTGCTCAAAGAAGAACAGTGGGTTACTTACCGGTAACTGTCCTTCTTTGAGATGGGCTGCTCACATACATTCAGGTCCCTCCTATCGCCCCACTAACAGAGTTGGTGAAGGTATAAGGGACTGGAAGGGTCAGGGTCACGGTCACCTATGTAGCCACGGTCGCCACACAGAGGGGGCATTGGAACTGTGCCCTGACCTGACAGGCTATGGCTAAAGACTTTTGGAGCTACTGTGCACAGCAGCACCTAGACAGCTGTAAGTGAACATATGTGAGCAGCCCATCTTGAAGAAGGATGGTTACCAGTAACTAAGCCACCATTTCTGGGCTTCTTTTTGCAAAGGTGACCCCAAAGATGAGACTAGCAGTAGCTGGTTCATGGTTCCTCATGCCCCTTTTTTTCTTGCCATTACTAAAGTCTCCAGAGCCCTCTGTATGGCAGATGTTGCATGGAGACATGGTGCACTGTACCACAGTGCTCCTGCCTTACTTTTGTTTCAGCCACTCACCATGCTCCAGCGTAGTGATATGACAGGCAAGATGCCCTGGTGTAGCTCTGTGAGGCAGCTGGCAGGGGCAAATCCCAATGCATACAGGTATAGTTCATAGTAAATCCCAGTCACCTAGGATCTCATTTGCTGTTGACTTTGGGTCCTTGGACCTTGATTGCAGCAGCAGGGACAAAATTCAGAGTCCTTTACTCCAAAAGCACAGTTCCCCACAGCTGAAGTTAAAGGAGAATCTCCATCAGCTGCTAGTGGGACAAGGTCTCTGAAGGTTCAGTAGATCTGCATTTAGCCTGTAGGCATTCAAATTGCAGACACACTGGCCAGTTCATTATCATCTGCTTACTCCCAATGATTATACTGTTGGATTTTTATTTTCTTTGAAAGTGTAATAAGATGTTGTGCTTGTTTGATGTGCTAGCTACAATGTACAACATAACACGAGCCAGTTCTTCACATTATGTATGTGAAAGAAGGCACAAAATTGGTGTCCAAATCCCTTTATATTTCAGGAGGATATGGATTAAGAAGCCCCAGATCAGAATTCAACTCTGTGACTTGGTTCTGAGTCAAGTCCAGACCAAGAAAAGCCTGTTTCTGGTTTTGTTTTGGATGCAGCTGATCTGAAAAATGTCCACCATTTGGAGGCTGAAATCTCATAAGAACAGCTAATGAAATTCCATTGGTGTCAGATTCAAATGTAAATACCTCCAACCCCTCCTCCCTGCCTGCCTGCCCCCCTGCTGACCTGATTCAGTCACAGACTGGATCTGGAGCACCAGCCTCACTGAATCCAGTTCTGAGCACTGCTTTCTTGGCCCATCCACAGCATGGTCCTTCCGATATATGGTATGTTCTCTATGCTTGGTGACCTGGACTGTGTAGGGAACAGATGTGTGACCATACTGTAAATCAGCATAAAATATTACAAATACAGGCAACTTTAATTCTCTATCTGTATCAATGGGAGGAGGATTCAGGGCATCCCTTGAGTTATGCTAAGAGCTAAAACTGCCATGAAGATGAGCCCAGAGGGCCATGAGCTGGCCTTTACACCCATTTGAAAACATTTGGATGGCAGATGCTATAGAAGTGCAGGATAATATAAATACATAATTAAGTAATACAATTACAGTTGCTGGGGGCTTTTCCCATGTATGTCTCCAGGCAGCATGGGGAATCAAATTGCTGTAGCTTTCCCCTCTTCTCAGCCTACTCTCCAGGTCCTGATCTAGCTAAAGAAGGAGCAGAGAAAATCATGTCTAGTGGTTAGAACACACAGCTTGGCATCAAGACATCTGGTTTCTGTTCTCAGCTGTGCTGCTGACTCACTCCATGACCTTGGACACATCCCTTCCCTTCCTCGTGCCTCTGTGAACTCATCTGAAACAGGGATCATGATACTGGATGTGAGGGTGAAAGGAGCAGGCAGGATTAATTTGTTAATGTTTGCAAAGTGCTCTGAGAGATCCCTCAGACAGGAATGGGCTACTGGAGGGCAAAGTACTGCTGGTTAAAAGGAAGCATGGCTGCACAACTGGGGTGTTGCTATTGCACAGCTCCCAGGGAAACTCGAGTGACACCTCCTTGCAAATGAGTGACTATGTTAAGGAGTTATAGTCAGCGGTGTCCAGGGTCACACTGAAAGGCTCAAAGACTCTGGCAAGCTCCATTCCCAAACCTGCACCTGGATTTCCAGAATGAGTAAGGACGGTGCCAGGGCTGGCTGCAGTGGAAAGGACAGATTTAAAATTAGCAGTGTGCCTGACCTTCACTAAAGATGTTTGCAGGCACTTTCAATAGCCTTAGTCTTCTGGGAGCTCAGATCCTGCACTGCACAGATGCCTCTGAACAGGTCTGACGTCAGCAGATGTCTTGCATGCTAGTAGCTGGCCAAACAGCTCCAGCTGATGCACTCGCCTCTGTGCAGCTGACTAATGCAGCCTGCTTGCCCACACTGTGACACAGAACTGTGCTTATCAGCAAACTGTTCTCTTCCCACCCAGGCCCTGTGCCCACTGTCACTAGCTTAAGACTTTTCTCCATACCCAATGCTAACATGACAGCCTTTGTACTGGGGAGAAGGGTAGAGAATATTGGCTATAAATTTGGAAGGAAGCAACCTGAGCTGCGTCTGTTGCTAAAAGACCAGAGCATTTCCAGTCTTCGAGGTGACAGCTCAGGTTGGAGAGATCTAACTGAGGTGCAGATGAAACTGTTTCCAGGTGTTTAAATATTAGCTGGAACCAAGGCAAAATGCCAGAGAACCAAACAGCCCTGAATTCAGGGGAAGTTTGAACTTCCTCGCTTGGGCCCAGCTCTAATAACACAAGAATAATAAATGAAAAATGCCTGTGAGGTTTCTTGCTCTCTTAATCAGTGCTCTAGACACATGACAACACACCTCCAAACAGCACTTCAAATTACACCCAGCTTAAACCAGGCCAGCAAAAAGATGTGCGCTGGAATGAAGCATGATGCTCCATTGCAGAGGCTACAGAAAATCAGAACCAAGTTTTTGTGCCTTTTTAAAAAGGAACCAACCACTTGGCACTAGCAGCACATTTTGATCTCTCTTGCAGACCAGCTGGCGCATCACAGACAACCTGGTGTGGTGTCACTCTTTAGTGTTCCAGAGATGTCAGCTCTGTTCTTCTCAGATCCCTGGCAGCTGTCAGGATGGGCTTTGGACATGAAGTTCTGCTGCACCCCATCACTTCCCTCCTCTCCCCAAACCCTGGAGCAGAACAAAATGCCTCCCACTCCTGCACTCCAAGCTGGTGAATCATCAGCATTCAGAGATCCAGTGAGTCACTCAAGACAGCAGGAAAAAAAAGTGAATGAGCTGAGCTGCCTGTCAGATCTTCTCTGTGGAAAGCGCAGTGCGTCTCCAGCACATGTAATTGCCTGCCACCACCATGCTGGGAGCGACACCAAAGCTAAGCAGCAATATCTGGAAGCTCTTCTTCCTTGTGAAAGCAGGCACTGTGCTTGCATGGGACTTACTGTGTATTTTCTTAAAATCACACTTCCCTGCCATCCCCACATATTGCTACCACTGGTTCAGATTCAACAACGGGTGCTCTAGTACAGACCCAGCACTGAAATCCTAACCACTGTTTCATTTCATGTGGTGCAGAGCAGATCTAGATGACATGGGGGTTAAAATGCCAAGAGCCACCTTCACCCTGTCTACTACACTGGAGCTCCCATCACTGCTACTGCAGGTAGAGCCACTCTGGCAGAAATGATCAGGACAAAAGTTTAGTGGAGACAAGGCTATGAGTCATGCCACTCATCCCCTGATCCAAAACCCACTGAAGCCAAAGGAAAGACACCCCCTTCAGAGGGCTTCAGATCAGGTGCCCAGCTTGCATATTTTCATTGCTGTCATGCAGCAGCAATTTTCTGGGTTAAGTTTTTTTTTGGCACTTATTGGGCCTCTCCAGAGCCCTGATGTTCTCAGAGACCCTCTTTGAACTGGAAATGCAGCGGTTTGCAGGGGTTCATGTGAGGTTTTTGACAAAGTGTTGCTTTATGTGGATATTTATGCCCTTTCTTTATTATGATCCTTGCCTTTGTCATTCCCAGCCATCATCATGGAGCCAGTCCCAGTGAGTAAGTGTGAGCTCAGATCCCCAGCAACCACACAATTATTACTGGTTGTTCAGACAGCAGCAGAGGGGCACACTGCATCTCCCAAGCCTCTGAACTACGCTCACAGATCTTATAAGCCACAGGCCCAACCCTGCAAACACTTGCTACTGGACATAAAACTTACCTATTGACCCCAAAGCAATGGGGCCTGCTGGTAAGCAGTATGCCTGGTGCAGTATATATTTGTCTGATCAGGTCCTAAATTAGGACCAGGAGAACACAAATGGCATATCTTTTTAACCCTTCTGCCAGGGCAGGCTGGCAGAACAAGGGCAGGGTTCTATAGCTAGGGCTTTCCCAATAATGTAGCACCACCAACCGGCTCGAGCCCCCAGCCAGATTTCCGGGAGTTCCTGCACTGTTCCCGGGGCACCCCAAAGGGATAAGGCTTCCCCACTTGCAAGCACGAGTCTGAGTGTAGTAAACAGAACTTTTAATAATAGTAAAACTGAGTTTAAAAGGCCAAATAACAGAAGTCAGTGCTGATCTAGCAAATCAATACAGAGCAAAGTTCCCAATAACCCACACCGCATAACAGAACATACAAGGTAAACTCACTAGCAAAACTGGAACCAATCTAGAGAATCAGTACTAACTAGGCTCCCAACCAACCCTAGGGTACGTAGGGAGTATCTTTCACACCAGCTGTCCACCGATGCCACCTACTGGTCACTCACTCCATCCAATAGCACCATCCCTTGCTTCCGCCCACTGTCTACCAGCTCCTCCCACCAGTCACTCACACCACCCAGCTCACCACTGGCTGCTCTCACCATCCACTGGCTCCACCCACTGTCTGGCAGCTCCACCCACCAGTCACTAACACCACCTAGCTCACCGCTGGCCGCTCTCACTGTCTGCCAGCTCTGCCCACCAATCATTCATCACCCAGCTCACCACTCTCACTGATGGCTGGCTCCTTCATCTGCTGCTCCCCTTGAGTGATTTTAGCTCAGAGAGGATTTTCTCTATCTCTATTGATATTAGCAGAGAGAGAGAGTTTGCTTCTTTCTCTAGTAATACCAGGTCTTTAAGTAGCTGCAAACAGCTACCTCTATTTGAATGACAAAGGTCTCAGAAGAACCTTAGACACAGGAAGCAATGGGGGGGGGGAATAGAATTAGCCTCAAACCCCCACCCCTGTCAACTTCTTTCAGGCTGAAACATGCAGTTGCCTTTCCCACAAGCCTCTTCTTAACTAAGGCTAGTTTTTACCCTTTAACTGACTTCCAGGTCAGTGTTTGCCTGCAGGAAGCAGCAGCGTCCCATCAGGAGACCCAGGATTTCAATGATCCCCAGAAAATCAGGCTCCCAGTGAATCATAATGAGCATCCAAAATCAGAGGCCACTCTTGCAAATATTGCCTGTAGCCTTTGTGCCTTGACTTCCCCATCTTTAATCCAAAGGGTGGCTTCTGTGAAGTGCTTTGAGGTCTATGCATGAAGAGCACCATGTTTTTTTCTTTTTACTCAAGCTGAGTAGATGAGACTGGGGTGAAATTTTGCTTCGAGTGAAGAGAGAGGCTAAGTGTTTGGCAGTAGCCTAGTTACATAGAATAGAATAGAGTCATTATTTGTGTGATGTTTTCTTTTACCTATGGGGTCTGAGAGCCCATGAGATGGGCCTTTTTTTTTTTAAGGCTCTAACTATAAACAAAAGGCTATGATGGTTTTGATAGATAAGGCATTGTCTATGGCAGCGTGATAAAGATTAGTAAGGGACATCTGCCCTTGTTGTGGAGGACATGCTCTCAGTCCTGCAGAGACAGGTTGTTTTGAATCGAATCGAATCGAATCATAGGGTTGGAAAGGGAGCTGATTTGTTTTGTATTGGTCACTCAGGGGTTGTGCTGAATTTTCATATATGTGTATCACTTAAAACTGCCTCTTTGGCGACTGGTAGTTTCAAGGTCTGTTGAGAGAAGCACGTTTTAAGGCGGGATTAAAGCAGATAGGGGTGCGCACACAGCACAGCATGTATCAAAGATGCAGACGTATGGCACATTGCAGTAGCTTGTCCCTCATAAAAGGGCTTTGGAAGTCATCATACAAAGTGCAGGGGTGCAAATAGTGGCAGTGCTCTTACATTAATTTCTAAGCATACATATAAAGAGATACATATAATAACCCTTTGCTCTCTATAGCAACTCTCATCAGATATCTCAAAGCACTTTGTAAATATTAATTATTTGTATTATTACAGTATCTGAGACTCTGAGATGGGGAAATACTAGTCTCATTTTGCAGGCAAGTAAATTGAAGCAATAAGAACTGAGAAGATTTCCACAGTATAATAGAGGGAGTTAATGGCAGAGCCAGAAATAGAAACAATGTCTTTATGCCAAACTCTGTTTTAACTGTTAAACCAAACTCCCTCTTTAGATTGTAACAAGCTGATGCTTTTAGTCTGTATTATTGCGTGAACAAAGCTTCACTGGAAGCTTGCTGCAGAACCATGCTTGTCAGACATGCCAGACAAAGAAACAATCCAACAATGCACTATCTCCCAGCAACACAGTCTAGGTCAGGAAAAAGTGGTCTGGGGGATTTTTTGCCTTGTCCCAGGTTCCAAATACCCTGACTTTGGGATCACCAGTCTGGTTGAAGAAATGCTTTAATTTAAGGTATTTGTACTTTGAACTCTTCCAGTAAACAATTTTCAAAATGATTTAATTGGTGAAATGTGAACAGGGCATCACAGTCCTGATTACCTTCCCTGACAGCGGATCAGGGCACTGCAAGCTCCCTTCCTCTGTAAACAACCCAACTGTCATTTTGCTCCAGTCTCTGCTTGGTTTGCTACATGCAATGTTATCATACATTTCTACTCACTGATCCCCCCCCCCCATTTTAAGGTCCTAGATGTCATCACATGGAGAATTACAAGGACATTGTGCTCCGCAGTAGGAGCTTGTATCTTGGCAACAGTATTTGCAAAGACAGTTCAAAAGTAGAAGGGGTTCTGAGTGTCACTGATGCAGTGGATGGAGAACTGTAAAAAACACTAACCCAACTTTATGATTCTATTCTATTCTATTCTATTTCTGGATCTAAATTGTTTGAATTAGAGGAGGATTACTGGAGGTCAAGGCCGCCACCTACTGGCCAATTTATTTCTTCTTCTTTTTTTTTTTTTAGACCTTATCTACACTAGCCCTTATGCTAGCAAAAGTTTTGTTGCTCAGGAATGTGGAAAAAAACCCTCTTCCCCAAGCAACATAAGTTTTACCTACATAAGTGCTTGTGTAGCTGCATTATATTGATGGAAGAGTGCTCTCCCAGCAACATAATCAAACCACCCAAACACGGGTTCAAAGGGGCAGCCGTGTTAGTCTAGTTCAGGAAAGGGGAAAAAACAAAAACAAAAAAAACCACACACACACACACACCACAAGGAATCCTCTAGCACCCAAAGACTAACAAATCTGTTAGTTTTTAAGTGCCAGAGGACTCTTTGTTTGATTTGCTAAACAAGGTTGGTAACTATGTTGGTGGGATACAGCACAGCTCACATAAATGCTTATGCTGGCACAACTTTGTTCATTCAGGTGAGTGTTTTTACACAGCAAAAGTTTTCCCAGCATAAATGCTAGTGCAGACAAACTTTAGTGAAACAAAAAGGATTTCTGTAGCACTTCTGAAGACTGACAAATTTATTTATCACATGAGCTTTCGTGGGCCTAATCCCACTTTGTCAGCTATAATGCAGATATCTGCAGATTTACAAATCTCAGTTAACTAAATTTTCCTGTTGAGGTGACTGGCGTTATTATCCACATTTCAGGGATGGGTAAACCAAGACCCAGCTCAAACCAGGTGTTTGGTCAAAGTTGGGTGTAGAACTCAGGCATCCTGACTCACTCGCCTGCAATAACCCCTAGGCTGTGCTCCCTTTTGGAGGCCAGTCTGTACCTCCCACTGCACCAGTGTTCAGATACTGACTCTTGGGGAACGCCGGGGGCACTGCAGCCTGGCTCTTGGGGCAGCAGCGGGACTCAGGTGCAGAGCTCTGTGGCTGGAGCTGGGGGTCAGGTGGGGTGCAGGCTGCTGCAGGGTTAGGGGTATGGGTTCAGTGGAGGAAGGCTGGGGGATAATTCCCGGAGGGGTGTCAGGGATGGGGTGTAACAGGAGGGTTCGTGGTCACGGGGAGCGAATCAGAGGCTGGGAGTGTCCAACCCATGGATGCAGGGGGGCAGGGATTTCCCTAACACCCCCCCCCCTCAGTTTTTAGCTAGTAACAGTGCTATACCAATTTAGTGAGCCCCAACCCCCACCATTTCAAGTCCTGGGGGAGGATACTGCGGGGGGGCACTAAGAGAGCAAGAGGCTGGCAGCCCTTGGGAGGGGGTAGGCGGGAGCTTCGCCTTTCTGGGCAGAGTGTCCCTAGCGGCAGCCCGTAGCAGCGGGGAGTCACGTGGGCTCACCTGGCCCAGGTGAGGGAGGGGCCGGACGCCGTTCACCTGGCTCGGCAGGTAACGCTAGGGCCGGGCACTGACCCCCGACGGGAGGGGGCACTTGGGGAGCCCCACCCCCTCCTCGGCGCGCGGAGGGGCGCAAGCCCCGCCCCGCCCCTCCAACGCACGGGGGGTGGACCCCGCCCCTGCCCGCGCTCCCCCTCCCAGAGCTCCCGGCCCCTGGGGGCGGGGCGGGCGCGAGGGCCCCACCAGGCACGGAGGGGGGCGTGTGGGCCCCTCTGTTGCTCTCAGCCCCTGTCTGCGGGTCCCCTGCGCTCAGGCCCCAGAGGCCACCAGTCTGGGCGCCTCAGCTTGAGGCGGGAGGCCCGTCTACACCAACTTCTGCTGGGTGGCGCAGGGGGGGGGGTGAGAAAAACGCCCCTTCCCCGAGTGACAGTTCTGGTGGCCTAAGGTTTACAGCGGGAGATGCTCTCCCACCAACAGCTGCCTCCACTTGTCGAGGGCTGTGGCTTTCAGAGCAGGGCTGGGACCCAGAACTGCACCGCAGACCCTCAGGCACCGGGTCATGGCACCCCCATTGAAAGGCTAGAATGCATTGCTCAAAGATGGAGTTGTTTGGTTACAGGCATCCATTTTTTTTTCAACGGGGTTCTGAGGGGCAAAAAAAGGAAACCTGTTTGTTTAGGTGATTCTGTTATATAGCAGGAGAGCTCTTTTCTGTGGAAGTAACAGTTGTGCCACTGTAAGTTTTAAGTGTAGACTAGTCCTCAGTCTTAACTACTGACAAGCTGTCTCCAATATCCCCCTGCCCCACCCCCAGCTGCCTGTGCTTTCTTTCTGATAATGTGAGGTTCACCCAAAAACTCTGGATTTCTCATCTCCTTCCCCCCTGCCCGTCTCTGGGGAGGTGACATGAATGTTGTGTTTTTGCACTTGGAAGGGTCCTGAGCTCCATGCGAGAGGACAAATCTGATCTCTTTTGAAGAAATCTGAGCAAGCTTTCTAGGAAGCATCTGATGGACTGGAAGCGGAAACTCCACAGCCTGTGCTCTGAAAGGCTGCTGTGGGCACAATACTCATGGTTCCACAGTTGTACAAGATGCACTTCTCTTACTCATTCTTCGAAAAATATTTTTAGTAGTTTTTAAAAAACTAACAATAGGCTGTATTATCAGGAACTCCCAAGGTGTTTGCGTGTGTCAAAGATAGACGTACTTCCATTTATGTGAGAATGATTTTGTAGTGAAACTTCAGGAGAATGAAGAGTTTATTGTGAGTTGTACAATAGCGGTGTCAAGGAGCGCCAACTGAGATTGGTAGCTCCAGCGTGCTAATATACAAATACAAGTGCTTATGATCTAAATAGACAAACCAGATGTGTGGTGAGAGGGGCAACTGAGGCACAGAGCCAAGAAGCGAATTGCCCTTGGTCACTCACTCATCAGACCAGTGGTAGAGCTGAGAATAGAACATGAGTGTCATGGGATCCAGTCTGTCAGCTAAAAATGTATGTATGTGGCACCTTGCGCTCTGTAAAGCAGGTTTGAACCATGACAGCAATGTGGTTTCTGAGAAAACGGTAAAAGCCATTCAGTGTTGTGTGTGTGTTTGGGAGTAGGTCACATTGGAAATCCAAAAGACATTAAATATGAAATACAGTAGTTTTAATGTTCTGAAGGCCCCCCCACCGAACCCCAGCCAGTGTTTCCAAATCCTTGGGTGCTGCATACAGATGAGTCCAAGTTGTTGAAAGCCTGGCTAATGACTTAGTGATGTAGCTAATCCAGCTAATTCTTATAACTGAATGTAGTTATGAATCTTTTGAAGTAGATTGCCTCTCCCTCTGAACAAGATCTTAAACCCCAGCCTGGATAATTAGATGTTCAAACTACTCCCAAATACCATGCCATTCTTCTGAAATGGATGCTTAATCCCTTTAAAAGGACCTTGTTGATTCAAATAAAACTGATGCTTGAGGAGGAAGAAGACTACCAACTTCATTTTCAATGTCAATTTGGCAAGTGGGTTTTAGTTCAACTATTATCATCGTTAAGCAACTGGTTACCATTTAGCATCTGATCTTACAAGTCAAAGTGAACAAGCTTTTGCAATCCTGGTAGCTGAGCTGTGACTATAGTTTGGTTTCTGTGTTGGCTGAGAAGTCTCCATTTGTGATCTTAAATTTGTGATCTTGTGGTGAATAAAGTGTGTAGCTGTGGTGGATTGAGCACAGGGTGTGAAGCAGGCAGTAGGTTCTATCTCTGTCACCGCATTTTGTGCAACCGCATAAGTCATTTAACTTCTGTGTCTCCAATGTTTTTTCTTGTATAATGAAGATAATACTCATTTTGTAAGGTACTTTGAAACCTCAGGCTGCTAATTGCTATATAAAATAACCCTTACCTTGTGAGCTTTGGATCGGATGTATTCCGTTCATTTAACATGACTTCTGTATTATGAGTAATCTCTCCTTCTGTAGACCAGTAATGGTTGTCCCCTTGCAGAGTTTGATCAGCTCAGGTGGGTTTTCTGGTGCACGAAAATGATGAAATTGGGCAAACCCTAAAATCCTGAGAACCTACAGCTCCTTGTGACAGCAATGGGTGCGTAAACTAATTTTTGAAGATACTTTCTGGGTTTATATTATTTAAAATGTCTAGGAATAAGGGAAGCAGAATGCTCAGGATGTGTGTAAATTTGAAAAAATATGTAAGTGAGAAAAGGTAACTGGAAGAGCTCTGTGTAGCTGAAAAGCTCATCTCTCTCACCAGAAAAAGTTGACCAATAATACATATTCTTTTTCGAGTGCTGCTCGGATGCATTCAGTAATAAGTGTCTCCACGCTGGAGCACCGGATTGGTTGGAAAAACTTTTGTCCTAGCCTGACAGGAGAGGGCAGGTGGCCACCACCCCCCACACTACCAAGTGGCTATATATATGGCTGCCTCCCAACCACTCCCCAGTTTCACTTCTTCTGCCTTGCGCGTCAGATCTGGAACGTCCGCTCCTTGTGAACGCAAGCAGCCTGTCTGTGATTGTATGAGCTTCATGCCCGACTGGGAGCACCTTTCCATGGACATAGTTCTACCAAAGAGGACTCTAGCTTTCGGGCCGGAACATCGAGATCCACCTCTCACCATGCCAGGTTTTAAATTCTGCACTGAGTGCAGCAATGCCTTCCCCTGGGATGAACCCCACGGAAAGTGCCTCTGGTGCCTAGGTGAAGACCACTTGGTCACCGCCTGCTCCATAAGCCTGGCCTTTAAACCCAGGACAATCAAAGATAGGGAGCAAAGCTGCTGTGCCCTAGCCTCCAAACAGGCTCGGCACTCCTCACCCGAGGCTTCGGGAGCCTATCCGGCACCGCGAGCCGGCTCGGCACTGGGACCCACCTGGTACCGTGGTGACGGTGGCCTCAGGAGGACAAGCTCGGTACCAACTTCAGTACCTCAGCGCCAACACAGTTCATTGGCACCGGGCTCACCCCAGCGTTGCTCGAGGTCACCGCCGGCACTGCATTCTTGGCACAGCCCCGTACATTGGTACGGGGCATGCCTCAGCGCGGCTCGGAGTCACCTCAAGTCCCGAGGAAGGTCCGTCAAGGGGTTCCAAGCGGCCTCGGCGCCGCGTTTCGGCACAGTCACCATTCCACTTCCACCCTCATGAATGGTCCCCACACAAGATGTTGTCACCATCAGCCCTGCCGCGGGCACCAGGTACCACTCTGTCCCCGGTACTGGGCTCATATACGGGCAATCTATCAGCGCACTTTGACCTCTTGAGCCGTGCCGCAGCCCATCTGGGGTTGGAGGTACACTCCTCCGAGCCCCCCTCAGATACCCTATTTGGGCCGATGTTTTCCTCAGTGGAGCCAGTTACGGTTCCCCTTCACCCCAGTGTTTGGGACTTTGCCTCCTCTCAATGGCAGAACCCGGTTCCATCTCCACGGTGTCAGACACGGCCGGCCTCAGGTATAGAGTCACAGGATCAGAGTTCCCCTCCCTCATCGACCACCCAATCCCACCCCGGGATGTGGTACAAATGGCACTAGGTCCTGGTGAACCTCCCAGCGACCCCCTCCCAGCATTGAGGGAGGCAAGAGAGTTAGAACTTCTGAGGCGTAAGGTCTACTCCTCCTCGGCCTTCCATTTACAGGTTGCAAACAACCAGGCCCTGACCAGTAGATACATGCTGGATGTGTGGGAATCTTTCACAAAGTTCAGACATCTGCTCCCACCAGAGGTCAAGGAAGAATATGATGCATTTTTGGAGGAGGGAAGAATAATCTCCCAAGACCTCCTTCTGTCAGCCCGGGACACAGTAGATACGGCAGCCCATACCATGGCCTCAACCGTAACAATCCGTCGAGCAGCCTGGCTCAGGGAACCCAGGGTGCACCTGTTTCACAACAGGTGACACTCGACCTGCCCTTCGGGGGTGACACCTTGTTTCCGCCTGAGACCCTGGCAGTAGTGGGTACTGCACGTGACCCTAGGGGAGACGTAAAATACCTTGGCCTCCTCCCATTGGGGTCCTTCCACGGCCCTTGGCCACATAAGGCTTATGGGCTCAAGACCACCCCTGCCCACGCCCTTCCCCGAAGAGCCTCAGGTAGGGACTTAGTCCTTCCCCATCACCCTTTCAGTTAACATTTTGGGTTCCGCTCAGATGGCCCTTCCTCCCTCCCTTTCTCCTCAGGGAAGGGGAGCCTATTCTAATTAATCTGTGACTGCCTTACCATGGGTTCCCAACAAACTGGGATATACCCACGGCTCCGGCCTACCTCCAGAGAATGTAGGCAACACTTCTTCCCCTTCCTGCCTTTAGCTAGAGAAAGGGGAATTTCTTAGGGCTGTCGTACCCCCCCCCTTCTGTAGCATGGGGGGAAAGCCAGTCCTTAACCCTGCTCTTCTGATTTCATGGAGGGCACTAACCCTGTAATCAAAGCCCGCCTCAGTTATCAATGGCCCAACCCAAGACTACGGCTTCATTCCTGCAGACAATCCTTAATTCATTGCTGCCCTCAGGGATGTCATTGGAGAAAAGAAATGAGTAAAGAATATGAGAAGAGGAAGAAAAGCCCCTTACCCCACCCCCAGGTATTGCTTCGACTGGCGATCCCTTCCGCTCTTAAAGGCGTTAGGAAGATCTTCACTAAAGCCGAAGGACGCATCACCCAGTAGCTCTAGTCAAAGCTACAGACACCTCTGGTATGCAGGGACGCGTGTGCCCGACCGGATGACTGGGAAACCCTTCGCCAGCCCGCCGCTTGCCCTGCAACGGGTAGGACCTGCTTCTGCACCTTGAACTTGGAAGGGACCCTCCGGGCACCTTCCCATCCCTACAAAACCAGTAGGTGTGCACACCTAAGTTGGTCCTAGTAGGTCCTTTAGCAACCTCTCCAGTGCTGTAAATCTTATTTAATTACTCCCACCTGTTGGACAGGAGTATGACACTAGGTAATATTTACCGCGTGCTGCTCTATGCCTTCGGTGGACGCTAAGGCAGAGCTGTATTCATGAATCTATACCTTGCTCCTCACTTTTTCCCCTTCTCTCCCTATGGAGAAAACAACCAGTAGTGGACAATAATTTGACCTGCTTCTCTGGGACTGCTTTATATCTACCCAGATTATCTTTGATGGGAGTCCCTATTTAGGCTCCACACTCCCAGGAAGGTGGTGGTACCTCTCCACCCCTCCCCTCTTCCCACCCCTGAAGCAGCAGCTCTGTGTACTCGGCCTAGAATCAACCAGGTCAGTGAGATTCACGAGAGAAGAGGCAATATTACCCCCCACAGCCTTTCAGACAGAAGTGGGAGGAAACTTGCCCAGTGCCTCCCAATTAACCCTTAGCCAATCAAGTGGTGATAGCTTGGTGACAGACATGCTGCGCACCGTTGGGCTTCACACATGGCCATCACCCAACCGGGCTATATCCTAAATGGTCCATTCCCTGGGATGATCAGAGATTCATGGTCATCCAGGCCTAGCCCAGAGCACTGTCACCCGGGCACCTGGCAGATAAGATTTCATCTTCCTGTGTAGGACCCCAGGTCCGAAAACCGTTTGGTAGTATTTGCATGATACTCTCGCCACAGGAGACTGCTAAAGGGTTTCTCCTTCTGCTTACTTGACAAAGCTTAAATCAACCAAATCCCAATTTCCAACTTGAATGGAAAATCAGGAAATAGTTGTTTTCCCCATGGTGGAATTCTATCCTAGGCAAGACCAGATAACATAGATAGGTCACCCTTGCCAGATTCTCCAAATATTCAAGGTACACCTGTGGAACCACTGACTGTACCTTGTGAGCATCATATCCTCGCCAGATGGTCTTCAGAGAAGACCACTGCCTCCTCTGTTACGCCTTATTGCTTGGAAGGGTTAGTTTCTCTCTTACGAGTTCTTCAACCACGACTCACATATAGGTGCGTCATAGCTAGAGGCTGGTATCACACTTGCCAGTGCCCTTGGGCACGCAGGGTCACATAAATCAATGTAAATTCTAATCCCATAGGCCTCCGGGTCATCACAACTAGGTGTCTAGTGGGAGGCATCGCGAATTCTGCTTTCCTTGCTCCCTCCGTTCTCCATGTGGTCTTCTCGGTAGTGGAATTCTAGGATAGAACATGATGGGACAACAGGAAGCTTTGCCTCCTTTGGTCTTCATAAGAATACCAAGGCCAACAGTACTCCCTAAGGCCCATCATGCTGGCTTGCAAGCACCTCGTGGGTCTGGAGTATTTCTTCCAAAACCATAAGAAGTCTCCCAGGTCAAGGCACTGTAACACTGCTGGAGATCTGGTGTTGCATCCTCCCCGGCCAGCCCAGGGTCTACATGGCTGATATGCTATGTGGCGCCAATCACACCACCTCTGGCATTTTTCATTTCCCCTTAATCAGCTTGAAGTTTCTTCTTTTAGATTCTTCTTGCCTAATTTCGCTAGCCCCTTTTTCCCTTGCAGGCTGAATGGTATACCAAGTTCACACACCTCTTTGGGCATGTGATGTATGGGTCTTTACGTGGCTGGTTGGAGGGATGATGTTTTATCCCCTCCTATTGCTCTCTGCATAGGCAGTGACCGTCATGACCAGCCCGGGATCCCTAAGGCTCCCAGATTTCTTCATAAAGTTTACGCTGAAGTGTTCTGTGGCCAGAAGATTAACTCTTTGGACGTCATACCTCGAGCTATACCCTCAGGTAGAGCACTCAAATGCGACTTCCTCCACGTTAGTCGTGTTGCACTGATACATTTTCTGGTGTAAGGTGACTTAGTCCGTCCAGCTCACGCAGGCTAATTGGCTTGGGTGGATTGGACTTACCCCCTGCTCGGGGTTGGCCCTACATTGAAGGCTCTAGTGCCAGATCAAGAGCCCTAGCTGGTCTCTTAGTCCTTGTAAGGACCTTGCTCGCTGGGCCTACACCCTTCTGGGGTTATGCTGTGCTGAAGGCAGAAGAGCCAACTCCACCCGCCGTCCATCAGCGTGGCTAGTAGTCACCTATTACTGAATGCATCCGAGCAGTGCTCGAAGAAGAATGATGGGTTACTTACCAGTAACTGTCCTCCTTCGAGATGGGCTGCTTGGATCCATTCAGGTCCCTCCCCTCCATCCCTGCATCTGGAGTTAGAATAGAATAGAATCATAGGGTTGGAAGGGACCTCATGAGATCATCTAGTCCAGCCCCCTGGAGTTTGAACCCAGGACCTTCTGCATGTAAAGCAGATGTGCTTTCTCGACTCCTAGGAACTAGGGAGGGGTCAGGAGGCGGCCATATATATAGCCACTGGGTGGCATGAGGGGCGGTGGCCGCCTGCCCTCTCCTGATGGGCTAGGACAAAAGTTTTTCCAACCAATCTGGTGCTCCAGCACAGAGACGCCTATTACTGAATGGATCCAAGCAGCCCATCTCAAAGAAGGACAGTTACTGGTAAGTAACCCACCATTCCCTCCCCACCTTGTCTCTCTAATGTCCTGGGCCCAACACAGCTACAACACTGCAATATACATAACAATCAGCCCCAGCTAATGAAGCCAAAATGTCCACAGAAGACAGTCATACAGAGACTGAAGAGGCTTATCCCCAGTGTTAAATAGCTGCCAAGCATTCCCGGTTCCCCTGTCTGTTACTTGGGCAGGGCTGGTGTGTCTACTTTTACAAGGTGGCAGTGGTCCATCATAGTTAAACTTGAAGTAGGAATGTTATGTTCCTTGTGTATCTGGCACCGGTGCCCCATGTTGGAATACTGTGTCCAGTTCTGTTGGCTGCAATTAAAGAAGGATGTTGATACATAGAGGGTTCTGGAAAGATTCCTGAAAATGATTAAAATGTTGAAAAGCATGACTTATTATAGCGATAGACTGAAGGGCTATGTCTACACTGGCAAAGTTAGTTTGAAATAGCTATTTTGAAATACCTTTGCCTCGAAATAATAATTTGAAATAATTATTTGAAAAAATGTGACTCCTTTTCTGAAATAAAGAAGGAATTAGTGTTTCAAGTTAGACAGTCTACATTAGACTTTCTAACTCAAAATAGACCTCCCCCCCAGGCAGGTTTCCCTACCTGGGGAGAGATGCCACCTCCAGGGCAGCGAGGAAATGCTGGAGGGGCTGTGGCAGGGATGCGCTCCGGGCAGGGGGAAGCCAGGAACCCTGGTGGAGGCTGCGCTCCGGGCAAGGGGCAGCCAGGAACCCTGAGGGGCTGCGCTCCCGGCTGGGGGCTGCCAGGGAACACTGGAGGGGCTTTGCTCCCTGCCAGGGAACCCTGGGAGGGTCCGTGCTCCCCGCTATGCAGCTAGCGACCCGGGGTGCTACTTCGCCCCCCACCTGCTGATCTGCCCCCCAGCCTCCCTGTTCAGAAAGCGGGGGGGGGGGGAGGGGAGTCTAGCAGTGAGCTAGGAGCCCCATCGGGCTTGAATCTGCTTGCA
>ML681963.1:46096430-46269655 GCA_007922195.1 Podocnemis expansa
GTGTCCAGGCAGGCATTTGCTTTTTCAAAAAAAAGCAGATATGTATTTCAAAAAAGCTAAGCACTTTTTCAAAATCAGTCAACCTGTTTTAATTTTGAAAGAGCAAATCTTTCAAAATAATTATTTTGAAAAAAGCCATTCCAAGACGTGGAATTAGCTTTTTTGAAATAATTACAAGGGGATTCCCCCGGGAGGGCTGTATTTTGCCTGGGGTCCCTCCCTGGGCAGGGCAGGATTCCCTACCCTGCCCAGTGACAGATGGCTCCCAGGGCTTTGTTCCATTACAGAGTCCCCCAACAGGGCGGCCAGGGAACCTGGAAGGGCTGTGCTCCCCACTAGGGCAGTCAGGGAACCCCAGCGGGGCTGCGCTCCCTGCTGCACAGCCAGGGAGTCAGGGGTGCCACTTCCCCCCACTTGCTGATCTGCCCCCCCCCAGCCTCCCTGTTCAGAAATGAGAGGGGCGGGTCTAGCAGGGGGCTCAGAGCCCAATTGGCTGTGAAATTGACCAGGCTGGGAGCTGCTTGCCAGGTGCCGCAAGCAGCTCCAAGCCCGTTCGGGCTCCTAGCCCCCTGCTAGACTTGCCTCCCTTCTGAATAGGGAGGCTGAGGGGCAGATGAGCAGGTGGGGGCAGGGAGCAGCACCCCTGGTTCTCTGGCTGCGCAAGGGGGAGTGCGGGCCCTCCCGGGGTTCCCCGGCTGCCCCAGTGGGGAGCGCAGTCCCAGCTGGGTTCCCTAGCTGCTCCCTGCCAGGAGTGCAGCCCCCACTGGGGTTCCCTGGCTGCCTCTGTGAGGAGCACAGCCCTGCTGGCGTTCCTGGCTGTCCCCACCAGGAGTGCAGCCTCTGCTGGGGATCCCTGGCTGCCCCCCATCAGGAGCATAGCCCCTGCTGGAGTTCCCTAGCTGCCCCACTGGGGGACTCTGTCACTGATAAAAAGCCTGGTCCAGTAATTATTTTGAAAAAGCCAATTCCACATCTTGGAATGGCTTTTTTCAAAATAACTATTTGGAAAGATTTGCTCTTTTGAAATAAAAGCAGGTTTAATGATTTCAAAAAAGTGCTTAGTTTTTTCGAAATACACACCTGCTTTATTTTGAAAAAGCAAATGCCTGCCTGGACATGAAAGAGTTTTTTTCAAGATAAGCCTTTTCAGTGTAGACGTACCCAGAGAGCTCAACCTAGCTTAACAAAGAAGGCAATATATAGCTTGATGGGGAGGAAATATTTGATATTAGAATCATAGGCATGTAAGGCTGGAAGGGACCTTGAGAAAAACCATCAAGTCCAGCTGCCTGCACTGTGGCAGAGCCAAATAAACCTGGACCATCCCTGGCAGGTGTTTTGTCCGACTGGATTTTAAACACTTCCAAAGATGGGGACTCCACAGCCTTCCTTGGAAACTTGCTCCAGAGCTTATCTACCCTTATAGTTAAAAAGTTTTTCCTAATGACTAACCTAAATATCCCTTGCTGCAGATTAAGCCTCTTACTTCACATCCTACCTTCAGTGGGCGTGGAAGGTAATGGATCACCATCCTCCTTATGCCAACTCTTACCATATTGGAAGAATTCTCAGGTCACCCTGCAGTCTTTTCTTATAGCTAAACATGCTCGGTTTTCTAAACACTTTATCATTTTTATTGCTCTCCTCCAGTTTCTTTACAATTTGTCCACATCTTTCCTAATTTGTGGTTCCCAGAACTAGACACGGTACTCCAGCTGGGCTCTCAGACCCAAATTAAAGTGGGGCAATTACCAGCTCTTACATATAACACTCTCATTAATACATCCCAGAATTATATTAACATTTTTGCAGCTGAATCACATTGATGACACGTTCAGTTTGTGGTCCATTGTAACCCTCAGCAGTATTACAAACTCAGTTATTTTGATTTTTGTAGTTGTGCATTTGATTATTACTTCTTAAATGAAGTACTTTACACTTGTCTTTACTGAATTTCATCTTGTTGAATTCAGACCAATGCTCAAGTTTAAGATAATTTTGAATTTTAAATCTGTCCTCCAAAGTACTTACAACCCTTCCAGCTTGGTGTCATCTGCACATTTTATAAGCATGCTCTCTACTCCATTATCCAGGGCATTAATGAAAATACTGAACAGTAAAGAACCCAGAACTGACCCTGCAGGTTCCACTAGGTGTACCCTCTCAATGTGACAACATACCATTGATAGCTACTCTTTGAATGCAGCCTTTCCACCAGTAGTACACCAACCTTACAGTAATTTCACTTAGACCATATTTCCTTACTGTGCTTATGAGAATGTCATGTGGAGCAGTGTCAAAAGCCTCATGAAAATCAAGTTATATCACATCTACAGCTTCCCCCCATCCACGAGGTCAGTAATCCTCTCAAAGAAGGAAATTAAGATGCTTTGGCGTGATTGGATTTTGACAGATCCGTGTTGATTATTCCTTATAATCCTCTTACCCTCCAGATGCTTACAAATTGTTTATTTAATAATTTGCTTCAGTATCTTTCCAGGAATTGAAGTTAGGCTCACTGGTCTATAATTTCCATGGTCCTCTTTGTTCTCCTTTTAACATTTGATGTTATGTTTGACCTTCTGCCATCTTCCAGGAGTACTCAAAGATAATTGCTGACTGACCTGAGAGAGCTTTGGCCAGTTCCTTAAGTATCCTAGGGCAAATTTCATGAGGCCCTTCAGACTTGAATACATCTAACTTAACTAAATATTATTTAAGTTTAACCTGTTCTTTCTCAGTTTTGGCATGCATTCCTTCCCCCCGCTTGTCAGTATTAATCATTTTAAATATCTGGTCATCATTAATTTTTAGTGAAGACTGAGGTAAAGTAGGCATTTAGTACCTCAGATTTGTTGAAAGCACCAGTTCTTAGCTCTTCTTTGCTAAGTAGAAGTTCTGTGCTTTCCATGATCTTTCTCTTGCTTCTAAGGCATTTAGAGAACATCTTCGTGCCTTTTGTGTCCCTTTCCAAGTGTAACTGATTTTGTGCATTAGCCTGAATTATTTTGTCCCTACAGACTTCTGCTGCTCTTCTGAACTCCTCCTCATCTATTTGATAATGGTTCCACTTTTCGTAGGCTTACTTTTTGATTTTCAAATTATTAAAGAGCTTCTGGTAGAGTCATATTGGTCTTTTAGTAGTCTTCCAATCTTTCCTTTGCTTTGGAATAGTGTGCAGTTGTGCCTTTAAGATTGTTTCTTGGAAGAACTATCAGCTCCCTTGAACTCCTTTTTTCCTTTAGATTTTCTTTGCATAGTATCTCACCTACCAGTTCTGAGTTTGTTGAAGTCTGCTTTTTTGAAGTCCATTATCTATCTTCTTCTGCTCTTGTTTTTTTCCTTTCTTTAGAGTCCTGAACTCTCATTTCATGATCACTGTCACCAAATTGCCTTTCAGTTTCGGATTGCTACCAGTTTCTCCCTGTTGTTGGTCAGAATCAAGTCTAAAATGGCTGTCTCCCTGGTTACTTCCTGCAGTTTCTGGAACAAAAGTTGGACTCTTCAATCTAGCAGACAGAGGTATAACAAAATCCAGTTGCTGGAAGTTGATATATATAGGACAGCTTTGGGGCCCAGAGAGAATAGGAGAAAAGGGGCCACAGTAACAGCACAGAGTAGGGGAGACTGACATACCTTGGCTCAAGCATTGGGCAGTAGTACTGCATACATTTATTTTTCCTCAGAATGTAGGAGTAGGCAACCCACAGCATGTGTGCTGACAGTGGCATGTGAGCCCATTCAGAGTAGCATGCAGCATCTGCTGTGGCACCACAGAAATTTCCACTCCTGCCAACAAAAGCCAGTCTGGGTGGTTTCTTTTAGGGCAGCTGGAGTACAGTGTGTCCCTGCCATGCCCATGCCCCAGGCATGCCACAGAAAGAAGCTGCCCGGAGTGTTTCCTCTCCACAGCATGCCACTGCCAAAAGGAGCTGATCCAGGCAGCTTTTTTCCAAGACATGCCTGGAGACTCTGGTGTGCAGGCATGCCACTGAGAGAAGCTGTTCTGGGAAGCTTCTTTCTGCGGGAACCCTGGGGACCATGTCCCCAGGCACTCAGCCAAGAGGAGTCACTCTGGGCTCCTTCTTTCCATGAGCAGCTCCTTTCAGCAGCATGCCCAGGAAGCAACCCTTCCACCTCCAGCTGTGGCCACTGCTGAATTTTCAGGCAGCTGTCTCTTTTTTTGGTGGAGGGCCACTGGCTGAGGGTTGGCAAAGGTTGCCAACCCTGTTACACATGGTGACTTCTGTGTTCAACTCTCATTTGCTAGACTGAAGGATCTAAGTGTCAGTGTATTGCATTCGAAGAGGGGTATGCAGAGCCAAGGGAGTAATGGAAGGATGTACCTTTTAAAACCGTAGGCCTTGAGAATAGAGCAGTGGTCATGTGTTGCCTTATGTTGAGCTTGTATATAAAAGCCACATTAAAGATTTACTCTTGACACTCCGTTGGTTCAGTTCCATGAAAGCATCTGCTGTAGAAATGGATAGAAGCAGAATTAGTTTTTCCTTTGGTGTTTTTTGCATGATGTGACACTGATTAACTAGCACAATCTGGACCAGCAATTCCACCCTCACCAAATCCCCTGAATTCACTTAACACCAAGTAGCTTAGAGCTCAGTGTTCCTGTTGGCTGCTTGTGTAACAATCAGTCAGTTGTCATCTTCTTCTAGGCACAATGTGGTTTGAAATGGAGATGTCTCATTCCTGGAGCCTAGCTTAATCCCAAAGAATGCAAGACTGAAAGAGAAATTGTTCAAAAGCAGGTAGAATAAGGAAGGTGCCAGCTGGCATCATCTGCAACAGCACTTTTAGCTTCCGTGCCTTTTGAATAATTTCAGAGTCTGAATCTCCTTCTCTCTGTGCTGGGACTCTTCTGAAGGTTATGGTGACTCTGATGCACTAAAAATAGCTATTTTTTTCTGACTCTCTGTTTTCTTTTGAAAGACACATAAAACTAGATGATCAAAGCACTAGTAAAGATACCGCAGAGAACAATTCCATCCTTTTCAGGGGTTGGGCTAGGTGACCCAGGTCTTGTCTTTCTCTAATGATTCTTAGATACTGGCTAAAGACATAGTTACTGTGAAAATGGCTCTTAGTTTGACATGAGATCTTATCCTTCAGGTGCTTGAAGTGGTGAGCCATGCTGGGCAGGAGAACAAGACACCCCCAAGAAGCAATCAGCAAGCACCGGATGAACCTGTCCCACCAGGATGCTATGTCTCAAAGGATCAATGCACCCAAAGAGAGTGACATCAGCCTAGAGGTCTTTAGCAATTCCACATCTGAAGTCAAACAGAGCCGCAAATTGGCCCAGCGAGCACGGGACAGGAGAGCCCCCAAAGCTGACATCAGAGACTCCAACAGGAAGGAGGCAGAAACAATTACCTTTATCTCTGGCACCACTGAGGCTCCCCAGACCCAAAGCGTGTGCTGTGTTTCTTTGTCTCAGGCCTGGAATGCTTCCAAGGCTGTCCTCTGTTGCATAGTGACCTGTGGGGGCTTCTTTAAGAATTGCAGCATTCATGTCCCCTGCCTTGGGCACACTGAGACTTCGACTGACGATGGAAGAAACAGAGAGCAAAATGGACATGTACCTAACCATAGTTCTGCCAACATATCCTCCATTGAAAAGAATGGGAACCAAATCAAAAAGAACACCATGGGGAGCAGCTTCAGCTACCCAGATGTGAAGCTGAAGGGGATTCCTGTATATCCAAACCGGAGCCCTGGCACCCATACAGATGCAGATTCATGCTACAAAGAGCCCCTGCCAGAGAAGACTTTCAGAAACAGCATAGAAAAGCCACCACTCCCCAGTAGCCAGCGAAGTTCAGAGGAATATTACTCCTTCCACGAGTCTGATCTGGACCTCAGTGAGCTAAGCAGCTCTATGTCCAGCCGAGAGATTGATGTCTTGATCTTCAAGAAATTGACCGAGCTCTTCAGCGTTCATCAGATTGATGAGCTGGCCAAGTGCACATCAGACACAGTCTTCCTGGAGAAGACCAACAAGATCTCAGACCTGATCAACAGCATCACACAGGACTACAACCTGGATGAGCAGGATGCGGAGTGCAGGCTTGTCCGAGGCATTATACGCATCAGCACTCGGAAGAGCAGGGTCCGGCCCCACATTCCCATCCCTGCCACCAGGAGCCACGAGGAGAAGGCAAGCAGAGGAAACCCACCAGACAGTGGCAATGAAACCATGCTGGAGTCCCTAATCACCAGCCAAGATGGTAGGTGCAAGTCCCTTACAGCAGTGGTTCCCAACCTGTGGTCCGTGGACTCCTGGGTGGACTACAGACATGCTGGGAGCTGGGGCTGGACTTTGCTGGGGTCTCAGATTGCCATGGAGACCCAGCTAACCACCTCCCGCCCCCACTGTCTCCCCAGTGTTCCCTGTAAGCTGCGCAGGCAATGCTCCCGGCCACATACGACCGGCCTCCACGGCCCCGCCTGACCGGAAGACACAGTCTTCCAGCTGGCAGGGAGCTCTGCCGTTTGGGAGTTTTTAAAACGCCTGCCCTGAGCATGCGCAGATGCATGCTCAGGGAAAGCAGCCTGTGGCGTGGCCAGGTGCAGCAGCTCCAGCAGCCATGTAAGGGGGGAAGAAAAGGGGCTGGGGGGGGGGTCAGGGATGGGGAACCAGCAGGGGGTGTCGGCGAATGGGCCAGCAGGGGGGGAGGACTCCGAGTGGGAGGGCACGGCTGCGGTGGCTCTGCTCCCTAGCAGGGGGAGGGGGCAATGGCCAAAGCAGCGCCACTCTCCTGCCAGTCCTGGATGCCGCCAGAGCAGCAGGGACCAGATTCTGACAGCAGGGGTGCTGCTTCATCCCACTCTGGCCTTGAAAAGGTTGGGAACCACTGTCTTACTGCACTAGCTTTGCAGCTCAGCTCCCTGTGATTGAGAGCTGGGTTTACCTTGGGATATGGAAAGTCCAGACTTGTGACAGTACCTTCTTTGGAGTCTCCAGGGAGTGAATTGGAAACTGAACTGTCGTTAAAGTGATTTTCCTGAGTTGAGGGAGTCCTCATTCCCCCATTCGCTGAGAATCTACTTTGTGGCTATTATCCTTCCAGATAACATTTTAAAAGGCCAGAGGGGCTTGTGCTGAGTGACACAAGAGGCTAGCCATTCTGGCTGTATGGTTGTCCTGGCACCCCTTCCAAATCCCATCTTAGGAAGTGAGGCCCTGAGTCAAACTCAGAGTGCTGCAGTGATCAGACCTGGCCTGTGCAAGAACACTTCCACTAAGGCTAGTAAGCTGGCCTTCGTAATTAAGCTTTGACCAATGTTCTTGAATACTCTTCATCTCCTGATGCTTTCTTCCCCATGCCTCATTCTCAAGCCAAAAGAATCTCACTTGCTCTGCTTATGGCATGAAGGAACTTTCCCAGCCCCATAACATCCACAACCACTATCAGCTATGAAAAACCTTGCAGAACTGGCTGGGCAAGTGGGGTTTCACCCTGGTAATTTTCTCATGTCTTTGATTCCCTTTCTTTTTCCTCACTCTCACCTTTAACTTAGACTCCAGTAACATACCTGATATACTTGCAGGCTTCTTCACGGTGCATTGAGACCATTCATTAGAGTTCTTTTTTTTTTTTTTTTTTGGGGGGGGGGGTGTTGGTTTGTTTTTGGGTTTTTTTTTGTTTTGGTTTGGTTTTTTTGTTTTCTTTTTTTTTCTTTTTTTTTAACTCTTAGGAAGGGAGGCTGCAGCAATTTTTATGGTGGAGGAGCCAAAGAGCCACTCAATCAAAATGCAAACCTTATATATAATGAAAGCCACTTGAAGCTACGGGTGAGGCACCACCCCTAGTTCTAACATCTGTGTTCTTAGATGTTAGTTGCCTGTAAATAACTCAAGTGTGGCCAAGCCCTAAAAGAAAATGAGGAGCTGCTAATGAGCTGAGAGAGCCTCTTTGCTTGGAATGTGCACCCCTTCTTGTATGAGTGTTTGAATCTGTTAACCTTCAGGTCATGTTACAAGATGCGCTGGTTTAGGGTCTGGAAGAAGCAAATATGGTTGGATGTGATGTTCAGAAAAAATGGGGGAAGACTGTTCTATTTGTGGGCTCTCTGGTTATTTAGTTATGGTGGCTGGTCCATTATCGTATTTAAGTAGTTATTGGAGGCACTCGAATGTTCAGACAGGCACTTCTCGTGACTGTTTCTTAAATGTAAAGAATGAAACAATAGCTACCTTAGCTCTGATACATAGCCAAATAACTGTTAATGGCTACTGGGGGAGAGATTTGTATGTTCACTGGCAAGCGTCTCTAACAGGGATCACACACACTTTAAGTCTTCCACTCTCAGCACTTCTGAATTTTCTTTTCAGAGTTGACTGTGCAGATATCGGAAGAAACCACAGCAGATGTGATAGCTAGGAACATGAGGCGGTTCAGTGCAGCAGGTAAACCTCTGTCTCTCTCATGGCCCCTGAGAAAGCAAAGGCTACGGGTCTTTTAAAGGTGTGGCACTTATTGAAGAGCAGCCATTTCCTTCACAGAGAGGACCCATGATCATTCCTGGATATACTGCAGTAGACGGAGCTTCCCAAAACCTTCTGTACTGCACATGGCCTCAGTTTTCAGTCTGTAAAACAAGGATAATACCCCCCTCTTGGAATGGAATGAGGTTACTGCTGGACAAAAGGCCTATAGGAAGGCAATTGGTGGTGCTGACTGTGTTCAAGACTCATGATGCTCCACATTTAGCTGTTCTGGGACAAAGGGAATGAAACAAAGCTTAGACTTTATACACCCTCTCACCAGCCCCCCCATACAAAGTTCCCTGGGGCTTGAGACCAAATCTGAGAAGTTTCAAACCCTAAACTTCTTAATAAAGTTTGAAGGGAAGTGAAATTATACTTGGGTTTGGATTTGGACTTTACTTGAAGGTAATATCCAGTGAAGTGAAGCATAGGGGTGAACTACTTACCAACTACTTACCCTTGTTGCTTTTAATGTTTAGCATCAGAGCACAGCCTGGGGCTGAGATGTTAGTTTCACTGTGTATGAAGTGACAGGATCCCTTTTAAAAGTTGGCTGATACTCTGAGGCTGTTTTCTGCCTGAGAGCTTCATGCCTCTCTCTCTGCCCTCCTGTTAGGTAAGACCCTAGGTGGTAGTTGTATCCTCTAACTCAGCAGTTTGCAGACTTAGGGTCTGGACCCAGTACTGGGTCACAGGGCCCCTTGCTGTTACCACAAAACACTGGACTACGTTGCTGAAAGATGTAGTTGTTGGGTTGCAGGCATAAATGATTTTTTCCAACTGGGTTCCAAAAAAAAAAAAATTTGAAAACCACTGGTCTAACTCCTGAGGAAGTTGCTGCTGCAGTGTGTCTCAATTTATGTGAACTTATCCTTCCCCATTTCTTTTTAAGGATCTCCAACAAGCAGAGCTTCCTCCTTCCAGGACACAGAGACTGATTCGTCTGGAGCACCACTGCTTCAGGTTTACTGTTAGGATAATGGACAGAAGCAGCACGCTGTGAAGGAAGAGGTCGCCAGTCCTAACAGCAAACAGAGTTCCTCATCTCCTTTAGTATAAAATATGCTATGCAACTTTATTTTTCCCACTTCCCCTTTTCCCTGGTTAAAGCTCAGCTGACCCCTCAATCCATGGGGTGCATTGGATTCCTCTTTGGCGGAAATGGACCATGAATCTAGGGCGCTTACTCAGACAGTGGGATGTGTGTTTGGGGAACAAAAGATGGACAAGGGGATATTGACCAAGGGAATATGTACTGCCATCATGGGAACTTACAGTTCTATTTCTACTCTTGAAATGTGGTTCTTGTACCCAAACAGACTTCAGACATCCAGCTATTGCCCAGCTCTGAGAGTCATCTGTAAGGGTTTGCGCTTCCGGCACTGTAGATGTTAATGTATGATGTGTAGCTATGTTGATGTTTTTCCCCCGAGGAATTTGTTTCCATTTATAGCTGTAAGAACCCACAGCTGTTTAAGATCCCAGCTCTCTACTTACAGTTGCTGATGGTCCTAGACTGATATCCTTTGTGCACGCTAGCCAGACAAGCTTTTTTAACAAAGTGCCTTATATCTGTCCTGGAGGCAATTACCTCAGAGAGGAAAAGATAGCTCAGCTTCAGGGTTTGTTTAATCCATGGCCTTTTTATGACGACTGCCAACAAAGCAATCAAGCCAGTTGTAATGTGGACAACTTGTTGGTGAGGCCCAGCTCTGGTCATACAGGTTACCATGCAACCATGGAATAACAGCTTTAAATCACTGCCAGAGAACCACTGACAGGAGGTATTAAAGAATTACAGGTGTTGATTTGTGACTTATTTGCCAAGCAGCCTTTTCCTCACTCATCTGCCAAGGCTTACACCTGCCTCTCCTCACATGGGCCCTGGTAGTTATAGTAACTGGTGGAGAAGGCCCTGAACTGGGTCTTGACAAGTAAGTGAAAGAACAGACTTTTTTCTAAGTCACAAGTCAGTCCTCCCTGTAACTGCCTGTGTGTTTTGAGATCTGCTTGCTCCCTAGAAATACTGTCTGGAAAGTTTTACTGTTGTCTTTAAGAAAGAGAGAAGGGCTTTCTGGGGGAGTCCTCCATGAAGAGTATTTTAGGGAACTGATTAGTTGTGTGTAAATGTGACTCACATTCCCCCTCACACATGGCCTCTTTCCTAGGCACTGTGTTGTCCCTCTTCCATCCAATTATGAAAGAACAGGCAGCTTTGCTACATTAAAGGCACCAGACTGGTGACCCTGAGGGCTGCGGCATTGCAGAAGCCTAACAGCAGCACCTTCCTGGCATTTCCTCTTGTTTCATGTATCAGAAAGTAAACACACCCAGCCATGAGATTTACTTATACACATTGGTGCCTTAGTAGGGAAATAGGTAATGCTCGTTGGTGGAATTAACCAATAATGAAACTAGAGCAGTGATTCCCAACCATTTTCAGGCTTGGGACCCCTTTTTAACAAACAAAATCTTTGCGGCCCCCTGGCTGATTATGTAATCTGACCCATGCCAGTCTGGTGGTGCCGCTGGGACAGCCAGCAAGCGGCACCACTGCCACCATGGCCCGCACTGCTGGAGAGCAGAGCCACGGTGGCTATGGCCACCTGCCCTTGCCTCTCCTGGGGAGCCACTGCAGCCTCATCCGCTGCTGGGATCTGGCTGTGGGCACGGAGAGGCAGCCCTGCAGGGTGCATTGGGGCTGCAGCTGGATTCCAGCCCTGATAGGGAGAGGTTCTGTGGACCCCCTGCAACATTTCCACAGACCCCTGGGGGTCTCCGGACCCCAGGTTGGGAACCACTGAACTAGAGTAGCCAGTGCTGCTAGAGACAGAGTGTGGCAAAGGTGGGATCTGGTCATGGTGTAGGCTGTGCTTTGGGGCCTAAGCAAAAGGAAGGTGACTTGAGCTTGTCACCTGGGACTTGAGCCTGTATTTACCACCTTTGCTTTTCACAGATTGGGATCCTCACTTAACTAATCAGGGCTTGTATAGATGCTAGCTGTGAACAGAACCCTTTGCAACATGCCATTCACCTGAGCCACATTTTAAGTCACACTCAGACCTACTTGCTGTTCTTGTAAATTATTTGCTTATATCCTCCCCCCTCCTTCATATCACTGTAAACATCAGAATCACTGGCTCCAGAATACATCCTAACGCAGCAGTGATATGTAGGTTGAATAACTGAACCATCACTTTGAAGCTTCTTCCACGTTCAGCTATGTTTTCTTGCGGCTCCGTGTTCCATGTTTGGACCTTTGGCAGGCTGAGAGTGATGGTCTGGGAATGCAGGGACCACTGAAGCTCTGGTGCGTTTGATTTGTTTCTTTTGGCTTTATTTTTAAAGCAATAAAATGTACATTCGAAAAAGCCCTCCCTCTTGTTTACGGGAGGACTTGCCTCAAAGTGGTGGCAAGGCCTCCTGGGAAACTGACTGTAAATATGTAATATTTTGCATACCGTATTTGATGGGCTTCACTAACTCTTTGCTTTTGAACTAGTTTGTAAATATGTATTTGGATAAGTTTACTTCTTAAGATGCACATTTCCATGACAAACTGGGCAATAGGTGCTGCTGAGCAGCTATGAGGAGGAAAGCAGGAAGAGCTGCTAATTGCTAAATGCAATAGCAGACTTCAGTTGTTTATACAGCCACAGGGGGTTTTTTTGTTTTGTTTTGGGTTTTTTTTTTGTTTGTTTTTGTTTTGTTTTGTTTTGTTTTTTTACTCCTTATGCTAATAGTGCCTGACAATGTATGTGGATTAAGTCTGCAAAAAACTCTGAGTGAATAAACAGTGAGTGTTAAAGGTGTAAAACAATCCCTGAAAACAGCAAATATGTTATTTGACTCAGTCTTTGGGGCAGGAAGCTGCTTTAACTGCTCCCTAATTATGCTTTAAATTTCAAACTGGAGCAGATTTTAAGTGTTTCTGTGCTGGAGGGTCTGGGAGAGAAGGATGTGTGTAGTGTGAACAGAGCTGGGCCCTTCTGTGGGCAAACAGCAGTACAGCAACTAGATCTTTCCCTTGTGTTTGACCATTGTATTAAGCCTGCATGTGCTGTTTCAGCTGATTTAATGCAGCCTGATGTCTGGGGAGCAGGGAGGGTCTGTGCAAATAAAGGGCCCTCTTGGGAGCTGTGTGTGTGCGTGCACGTGTGTGTGCGCGCGCCCATGCGTGCAGGGAAATGGGAGAGTAGTTGTAAAGGGGAGATACTGTTAATGAGATTCTGTGGACTGAGGCCAAGGGGTGGGGGTGGGTGGCACTTTTTTTTTTTTGCTGCTGCTGCTGACCGTGACCTGACCCTCTGACTTGAAAGACCAGTTTCACCTTTTTTAAGTCAGTTATTCAGCTAGCTGGAGAAGTCCTGCTAGGGGGAGAGAGTCAGTGAAAGCCTCTCTGTCAGCATGCTTTCTAGCCTTGTCATTAGGTGAGGGAGTCTGGCTGTGAGCAGGATAATTGCCTCATAATAAACTTTTTTTAAAGGTCTAGGGGGTGTGGTGAGAATTGGTACCAGACTCTCCTTTCTCTTCTTCACAGGGTGCTTCCTAGTGACAGTGGGGCACCATTAACATTGAGTGAGTCCCCATTTGTTTGTTTGAGGTGTGTTTGGTTAGGGGAGTGGGGTTAAATCTTGCTGAGTCAGTGGCTGCTAGGAGGTGTGAAGCAAGCTGGTTGGTGTCAAGCCAGAGATGCACAGCCCAACCTCCTTGGTCTACTTGGGAGCTATTGCTCACTTCCTAGAGAGGCAGAAGTTGAGATCAAACTCCCCACTTGCTCCTGCAGATGGATCCTCCATGTGGAGGCTCAAAGAAAGATGTTTGCATTGTATTTATTGATGTGGTAGCTGTTTGGTTAAGTAGAGGACTTCAGACTGTCGGCCTGTCAAGCTGCCATCTTCCAGCAACACTGAATAGCTAGCCAGAATCTTGCAGGAAAACAGCCTTCCTATTTAAGGATCTTTATTTCATTAAAAAATGTAAAAGGATTAAAAATCCTCGTTCGAGGCTGGCGGTGTGTCTTGGTTGGAGGAGTGTGTCAGTGTAGGCAGACTTGTGAATGGAGCTTTTTCATTGGTGAACCAGGGTCACAGGTATGCAGAACTACTAGGGCCAGCTCCACTTGAGTAGAGTTAATGTTGGCTGTGTTTCAGCCAGCTTTCTGAACATCCTTCCCAGCAGGGTCCTGCAGCAGGACTCCAGCCACAGCCCGTCATCTCTGTTCTCCCAGGCTGTTCCTGAGCAGCTTTGGGGGAGAGACTGAGGGCAAGGCAGCTCTTACAGAAAACAGCTCAAGGATGAGCCACTTTCTCCTCTTTACCAGCTGCTCTTTGGGACCCGAGCGGGTTTCTCTGCTGCTTTGCCTCCTTCCTGACTGGGAGTAGCTTATGTTGAATTAGTGGTGGGGAGTGGCTGAGTGCCACAGAATTGGGCTGTCTGTTTGGTACTTCCTTGACCCCATTCAGTGATCAGGCATATTTTTGGCATCCAAGGCCATCCTAAAAAACGTGACTCAGGTTGTTACTCCCTTTTGCTGCAGCAGTGACTAGAGACCCACCACCATTATTGATTGCCCATCAAGCTACATGCTGTGTACACATGGTGAGACCGGTGCCTTCCCCGAAGAGCCGTGTAATCATATTGAGCTGGCCCTTTGCCCAAACCTTCATTTCCTACAGGTGGGAGATTAATGACTATTCTAGGAATATTTCTAGGGAGTGATGAGGATGTCAGCTGCCACCTTAGACTATGTTTAAAATAAAGAACTGACAAGTGCATTGTTGTCAACTCTTGGTTCCTTGTAGAACAGCAGGAGAAGTGCCTTCAAGCCTCACTCCCTACCCTGAGTGTAGCTTTGGTTTTGTCTGCCATTCATACCTGAGTGTTGAATGAATTTGCAACATACTTTGTTACTGGAAGGGTTGGCATGTTTGTCTGCAACAGAAGTTTCTTAGTTGCTGCGCCTGGATCCATTCCAAGCTTTAGTATTGGGTGCGGTACTGAATGGGGCAAGTGATCTTTTGGGAAGACCCTTGTGACTGAGAACTAGTGAGATAGCACAAGAAGAGACCAACAGCTAAGCAGTGCAGCAAGGGGATTTTAGGCAGATTGGTTTTAACATACAGTTACTTCCAGAATCTAAATGAACATCCATGATAGGATGTCCCCACACCCCTCAGATGAGAGCCCACTAAACCCTTCAGTTCCGGGTGTTTCATTAAAAGAGAGTCTGATTCATGCTGAATCTAAGCATTAGTGCTATTCCATTGTCTCAGGCTTGTTGGTAACATAAATGCCTGGATTTAACAAGAATCTATCTTCATGCTGAACACCCATCTTGCTGAATTCAAGCTGCAGTAGCATGGAGGTTATGCCCTGTGAATTTACTTCCTTTTGGGAACTTGAGTCAACATCTTTATTTCACTGTTGACTTTTTGATTTTATTGGACTAGGCTTCCAAAGAAATAAATAGCAAGTCTCCAGTGAGCAGGTGTCTGAATCACCATTGGAAAACCAACACCCACTGCTGTTTAGAGATTTTATGATCCATCACATGACTATGCCCTTAGCAGAAACCCATTATCAGGCAGGTCATTGACAAGCGCAACCACAGTAGCACCTATATCTGGCCATGTTTCTCTGCATACATAAGAATCTAGAACACTCTTGGGTAAAAATCATCTCCATATGCCCCAGGCCTGTGCTTTCAAACCTCTTGACAGTGTTTAATTCACTTTTATTTTGTTAATGTTAGCAAAAAGCCATTAATTTTCTGGTGAATTAACTAGCTTTAGCAGTGCCAGTTGTGATTAGATACACTCCTGGAGATTTTATCAGATGGCATAATCTTCAACTGTTCTTTAATTCCTGGAGATTCACCATCCCTACCGCTGGTCTGAATATTTTAATTACTTTTTGGAGCATGTAAATAAAGCCATGTTCCTCACCCACCTGCCTCTTGAAATGATTGTTTTCTCTCCCTGTGACAAAAAGTGAAGTGGGAACATTGACTGGTCTACCTCAACTCTTTCAGGGTGCAGTCCTTAGAGTCCCTATCCCTTCCACACCCGATTAATTGGGAGGTACAGCCTTTGGTCAAATTAAAAAGCAATGATTTTAAATGTCTAATAATGGTTCTTTTTCCTGTAGGGCTTTGTTGTTTAATAGTTTGTTTATAAAGTGGTACCACAGCCTGGGCTGCTTCCCGTTGTGTTTCAACATGTATTGGAGCTTAAACAGCTAATCCAGGGCTGGTGTTAGGAAAGAAAAGTGGGTGGGAACAGGAGAGAATTGTATTTCAATCTGGAAACACCTCTACAAAGAGTCTTCAGGGCTTTGCTTAAATATGTGGGCAGGGATGAGGCCCCCTGAGGGTATGTCTACATTGCAGCTATGAACCAGCCTCCCAGCCTAGGCAGAGATGCACTCCAGCAGTGCATGAGTCGATCCACTAAAAATAGTGTGGACGTTGCCACTCAGGCCCTCAAGCTGTGGGAGTTAAGTGGGCTTGAGAGCCAGCACAGCCATGTCTGTGTGGCTATTTTCATGCTAGTTTAAGCCCTGCTGGTGAGAACCTGTTTACCTGGGCAAGAAGCTCACTTCCAGCCGTAGCATAGATGTATCTGAACAGTGATAACCTTTACCACTGCAAACAAGGAGTCCAGTAGCACTTTTAAAGACTAACAAATTTATTTATCGCATGAGCTGTCGTAGGAGAAAATCCCACTTCATCAGACACTTTGAAGATGGGGAACTTATAGAATGGGAAGAAAATAAATGCAGGGAAGTGTAAGTCATTGGATCAAGTCACACAGTAACAGCAAATCAAAGCAGTTGTTAAGATTCAAACACTGGGAAACAGCACATAGAAGAGGGTGAGGTCAAATGACCTGTTGTGATGGGTAAAGAATCCATAGTCCCAATTTAATCCTGCTTTCTCACAGTCAAATTTGGATATGAATTCCAGTCCTGCAGTTTCTCTTTGAAGTTTTGTTGTTACCAATTTGCTTGAGCACAGCTATTAACAAGTCATCAGTGGAGCAAGAAGAGAGATTGAAATGTTCCCCTATCGTTTTTTTAATGTTATTTCTTGTGTCAAATTTGTGTCCGTTTATTCTTTTGTGAAGAGATTGTCCTGTTTGTCGAATGTTTATGGTGTAGGGACATTTCTGGCACATGGTGGCATAAATCACATTGGTGGATGAGCAAATGTATGATCCTTTGATGGAGTAGCTGGCTCGATTAGGTTCTATGGTGGTGTCTTGTGCAGATACGTGGGCAGAGTTGGCAGCATAGTTTGTTGCAGGGGTACATGCAGGAGTTAAAGTATAATTTGGCAGGTCCCGGAACCCTCCTAATTGGGTGGGTCCCCCTCCCGCATCTCAGCTACTGCCCCCAATATCCATTCCCCTGCCCCAAAATCCACCTCCTGCCCCCAATACTCATCTCCAGGTCAGGCGCTCCCAACACTCCCCCCACCCCACCCCCAGAACAAGCCAGGCCGCCCCGGTACTTACTGGCAGCACGCTGGGCCAGGAAACTGCAGCCTGCACATGTGCAGGGAAGCCCACCCCCTTCCCTGCCTGCCAGAACCTGGCAGAACGCCGTTTTGGAGCCTGCTATTTTTAGGGGCCCAGCGTTTAGGCCTCTAAAAATAGAAAATGGTGCTGGAATGCTGCATTCTGGGGCCTGCTATTTTTCAATAGCGGGCTCTGAAATGCAGCATTCCGGCTCCATTTTCTATTTTTAGGGGGCCCAGAATGCTGAGCCCCTAAAAATAGTGGGTCCTGGAACAGCATTCCGGGCCATTCTGGCATACTTCAACCTCTGGATATGTGTCTGTTTTAATGGTTCTGGTGTTAGGTCTGTAGTTGATGGTGAGTATCTGTTTAAGGTTGGGGAGCGGTCTGTAGGCGAGGATAGGTCTGTTTCCCAAGGCTTGAGGGAGTGAGGGATTGTCTTTTAGAATAGGCTGTGGGTCCTTAATGATGCACTTTGGAGTTATAACTGCAGGACCCCTCGAGGCATGGTAAATTGCTGACTTACACAGTGACTGTGCAACCTCTAACTCACAGACTTGAGTAGATCTTTCAAGGCTTTTGGTCTGCTGTTTCCATGGTTCCTGCTCTGGTCCGTCACCTTCTCAATGGGTAAAGCTAGTTTCCCTGCCTGCTTGCCTAGAGTTCTATTGGATTGCCAAAGGCAACTCCAGCCCTTGTCACAGGGTAATTGATTTTGTTTTGCTTCATGTGTCCAGAGCCAGGCAGCAAGCCTGGGGGAATATTGCCCCTGTGATCCTGTCTTGAAAATCATCCCCTTGCAAGTTAAACCTGCCTAAGAATGGTAATCCGTATTAAACATGTTTCTATGCTGAGTGCACCTTTCTTTCCCAGGGGGTGGCAGCACTGACCTGAGTGCTTGGCTTTGTTTTTGTAGCTAAGCAGTTAAAAGGCCAGAGGCTCCTCTCCAGATTATCTCACTCTGTACTAGTGGACATCTGAAGCTTTCACCATGACAAGGCATTGCTAGATATCTAGCTAGGGAACTGTTCTTCAGCTGATGTAAGCACATGGCTTGTGAGATCCTACTTGCATCATATTAAGTATGGCTCCTAGTCACAGGAAGAGTCTGCAGTTCAAGTAACTAGCTGAGCACTTGTCCCTTATTTGCCTGGACACCAGGCCAGTTAGGGCCTGCAGTTGTGGATCACCTTCATAGTTGCTTATAAATAGAAATTCCTTTAACCTGCCCTGGTTTATTTCACTCCAGTAGGAAACTGTCCATTGGAGGTGTTTGTTTTTTCTGACCATTCACTAGACTGAGTCAATGACACCTGGGTGGTGGCACAGGACAATGTCAGCAGGGAAAAACACCTTCCATTCCGCTGGAGGGAAGGGTTGAAGTCCATGGCTTTAGGCCTACAGCCAGCCTTGATTCACAAAGACTAGAATGTTAACCTTTGCATTCTCAATTCCCATAACTTTAGCAGGTTCATTCTTATGAGAGGATATGGTCCCCTGTCAACACGGATAATAAAACAAAACCATTCCCTTGAATCAACAGCAGCCACCTCTAAGGTGGCTGGTGTTTTCTGTCACTGCTGACCTTATTTAACCACATTTGCTTTGCTACTTCTAACTTGATGGGGTGCTGTTGTAACAGCTTGTTTCTCATTAACTCCTGTGACTGGCACATATGAAACAGAAATTCTAGTGCCAGACAGGACTAGAAAATGGAGATTTAATGTCTTGAATATGGTTGAAGTTAATCACTATCATGTGCTGTGAGTTTTTTGTCCCAACAGTCATGAAGTGAACAAGAACAGCTGCTAAATTCAGTCTCAGGAATTAGAATAGAATAGAACCATAGGGTTGGAAGGGACCTCATGAGATCATTGAGTCCAACCCCCTGGGCCTTGAACCCAGGACCTTCTGCCTGTTAAACAGAGAATTGTCTCAATCAAAATAAGAGGAAAGTGTTTTTTTAATATATAAAAAACAAAACTGTAAACTCATCAAAAGGTTTCTCATTTCAGTTCTATAGCAAATGACACCCCCATGACATTCACTACCTTTGATCTATTTATTTTCATTGTGGGGTTAGCAATAAATATGACTGCCTGCATGAGTGGTAGACAAAATGTCTTTTTTTGTTGGCTTTGCCTTATCTGAAGCTTGCTGATCTAGTATCCTCCTCACCTCTGAACTGTCCCTTCTTCCCTCAACAAAACAGGGTGACAAACTAGATTTCTTTAGCACTAACATCTACCAGTGAGGGATGAAGTGGTCACAGTGAACTAAGGAAATAATTCCAGGAGGATGATGCTACTGGGAGTTCTGCACTGCACCTGCCTGTACTTGCTCATTAGGTGGGGCCAGAGGATGGAAGCTAGTCTGAGTGCAGGCATGGGGACTATAGCCTTGTTCTCCCCTTTGTTCCTGCTGTTCTTCCTTCTCCAGGGACAGACTGAGGCAGATGTGTACAGTGAGCTGCCTCTGTGACTTCTCTGAACTGCGGTTCAAAATAGAGGTAGGCTGTTACCAGCCATTCCCAGAGCTGCAGCTGCAGAAATACTGACTGGATTTCTCTGCCTGCTGTACTGCCAGGGGCTGAAACAATGTGGAGAAAAAGTAGGTATATATGAAAAATACATTACAGGGACTTCCGTCACCCCACAATGGAGAGAAATAATGCTCATGCATGTCAGTGGCTGCCCCTTCAGTTTTTAATGCAAGACTGTGCAATCCTTTTTCTCCCTCCACCATCTTTATTTCTGGTACATGTGAGCATTTACTGTCAGCAAGGGTAGGATGAGACAACCAGTTGTGAAGCAGCAGGGTTTGCTGCTTGGGCAGAGTGTGGCAGTCATGGCAGCTGCACAGCTTCAGATTCTCTATTACAGGGCTGCTGCTATAGAGGATCGTGCAGGCACCACTGACCTTTAGGGCCAAAATGTACAAAAGTGAGGCAGAACAGACTGGCCTTGGCTAGGCTGAGTGCAAATAACCCTGTGTCCTGTTGCTGTAAACAAACAGCCCAGGTACATGGGCAGAAGGGACTTTACCCCTTTGCCCAACCAGTTCCTTCTGTCAGTTTTCCCAGCTCCCCGCAGATACAAAAAGGCAATTATTTCACTCCATTGAGTACAAGGGGGAAGTCAGGCAGCAGACGTGACAGAGACCTGCTCTCTCTGTAACCTGCCCAGGACTGGGTTCTCTGCATAGCATCCTTCATGACCAGCAATGTGCCTCCAGCACATCATATGCACCAAGCCCCTTTCTCCTGGAGTGGCACTGAGCAGGGCCCAGGTCTGCTACAGGGAGACAGCAGCCTCAAGAGTAGAACCTTTGCCCAACATCCATTAAAGTATACAGGGCCGGGCCCAGGCTGTCACACCACCAGCTATGTGCTTGAGTTAGTGGCAAGTCAGAGTTGGCTATCCACCTTTAGTCAAGCTGAGTGAGTTGCTCACTGAGCAGGACACCAGCTTTTTCTTCCTGCAGACCCCCACCCTACTATTTCTTTCAAATGTTTCATTCTGGGCAGCACACAGCTGAGGAAGGTCCAGTTTGAGACTCCCTGGCCTAAACCCTCTCATCAGTTCAGCCCTTGGTTTTCCAAATCCACTCCTTTCAGATAAGGTGCTTAACCCCCAGTCAATCCACATGTTGTACCACTGCCTACTCACCACACCATTACACATGATTGTCACAGTTTTGCCTTTATTTTACAAGTGCAGTTTTAACAATGATATGAACATGCAGAAAGCAAGTTATTCAAATCTGCCACAACCCAGAAAGGAGAGAATGCAGAGGACACTTGCCAGCCCACCAGCAGCTGGAAGACAGGCCTCTTAGAAACACTAACTTGAAACAGGTGGAGAAATTAGAAATGTAGTCTTCCAGCAAGACCCATCACTGTTGAAAGGGCTCCTGCCTACCTACCATCAACTCCCCACCCTTTGCAACAGCAGGCCTTGCTGCTTCTTGTTCACAGGATAGCAGAACTTCAACCCAGCTGTCCAGCTTTGCAGGGATTTATTTGTCCCATTTTCAGCAAGCCAACCCCACACAGGCAGCAAATCAGCCACTGAATCTGCCTCTCCCCCCCCACTTAATTCATCTCTACATTTGCCCTAAAAAGGTTCACTGAGCCCCTTTCCCACTATTTCTATCTGGTGTGGAGTGAGGGAAGTAAAATCTCTTTTGTAGACAAAATGGTATTTTAAGCAGCACCTTGGCCTCCACTCCAAAGACTGCTAGAGATGTGGCAAGCCTGAATGGGAAGCTCCCCACAAGACAAACAGATAAAGGCCAGGAAATCTTTACAAAATAAGCCAGCTGTTGCCAGAGACAAGCAGGGCAACCATAAATGCAGCATTAAAAGGGACTTACCCAGTACAAACAGAGGTGTATCACTACAGCTAGTACCAATACTCTTAACATCACAACTGATGCAGCCTCTGGGTCTATTTGCCTGGTAAATATAGGTGGGCTTGCTTTTGCCAGGTCCTGCGTCAAGTAAGAGTTCTGCATATGCAGCTTGCTTAGAAGCAGGTACATCAAGAGGTGTGACGGGGACAGAAGATGCACATTTGCCCACAAAACCTCCAACTACCCTCTTTCAAAGTGGGAGCTTGGAGGACAGCTGCATCAACTGTACACCTGCCACAAGGACTGGGGTACTGGGTGCCAAGAGTTAAGTAACAGTCCAAACAGATGTTCAAACATTGCTGTAACCTGACTTGTGTAACCATGACTCCCTTTTAGCCCCTCCTTTCAGCCAAGCAAGGTCCTATCTGTCTATATAAAGGCGAGTCTGCTGGCTAAGTGACTGTCAGGTGTGATCACTGCAAACTGATATAGCAGCCTTGCACTGTGCTGGATGGACAACGGTGAGGACAACAGCCAAAGTTGTTTTCATGGCAAGCTGACTTTGCGATGACAAGAGTGTTTACTCGCCCAAGATCAGATGACCCTTCCCCCCAACCCATGCACATCTTGCCCCATTCCATGACTTGTCTGAAGAGCCTAGGAGCTGGGGGGGGGGGGGGGGGCCCTCAGTTGAATTTAGCTTTTGAGAAGTCCATTTCCGGATGCTGCTCCATGAACCTGTAAGAACGAACAGTGCACAAGTGAACTGTCTGGCTTGCTCACACCCTACAGAGTAGCACTGTATTATGCACTTGCTGTAGAGAGCCTGACATTTCCTTAGCACTACTCCATCCATCCTCACAACAGCCCCCTTATGAAAGGGAATCCCTTTTTCAGCACAGGAAGAGGGAACACCCTCTCCACTCCCTTCCAGTTGCCACTAGGGTGGCTGCTGCCCACCATGGCCATGCTGATTTGCAAAGCTTCCCATGCCGGAAACCCTGGACACCACCTCACTCTTTCCCTTTCCTGCTCAGGTTACTAACATTACCCAGTCATCAAGGTCAACAAGCGTAAACAAGAAGCAATAATTAATCATAGATGCCCTTGGGAACCATTATCTTCAGGCTAGACACGTAGCAACTAGACAATTGATAATAGGGGAGGGGAGTTCTGATCTAAGCTTAGACATATTACCTAGTCATGCATGTTACTGGAGATGTTGGGAATGTCACCACTGCGGGGGAAGTGAGAACAGCAGCAAGAGAAGGGTGTCACAAAAACCCTGCTCCACTAAGGCCAGGTGAACCCCAACTTAAACATGCAGCTCTTTCAGCTAATTTGGTAAGATTTCTGCTCCTCCAGCCCCTTCAAGCACCATGCTATGTGAACAAGTAACATTGTACATGGCAACAACCCTCCCAGGTAGTTTAACATGATGCAGCCACTGGCTAGGCTAGGGTCTACATGCTGCCATAGCATGGGATAGTCCCATTTGGCCTGACCCTGGAGAAATCCCACTGCAGTGACAGTGCCTTTGTACATCAGCAGAGAGGATTTTGTTGGCAGAGAGCAGCAATCTAGCTGGGCACTATGGGCTGAAGAATCTTAATTTCTTACCCATTTTCCACCAATCAAAAAACATGGGAGCTAAGCTCATAGAGAACATTCAGCAAGCATTCTTGTATACCAAAAATTCTATCTATGTTGGTCAGAGAAACAAGGACAAGCCCTAATTCTTTCTGAGGGATGGGGGGAGACCATCTCAGCTGAGGGTCTGATGTACATCTTGGAAGTACAGGTCTCAGCTCACCAGAAGTGCATGTCCAGCAGGGTTATAGGCTCTTTAGCTTAACCAAGCCACTACAGTGCTGATCAAAAACCTACAGACAGCACTGCCAATAAGGTTTGCATCTATAGAGGAAAAATCCTGGAAGGAGAAATGTAGCAAGAAAAACTCCTGCTACACTAATCCTCCTTTCACACCAGAGATAAGAGATGGTTTTTCATTTACAAGGAGAAGCAGCATGACATAGAATTACCCCAGCTCTGTTCCCCAGCAGATGTGGGCACTGACCCCATATGGCCTTGGCAGGAAAGTTACTCACAGAAACTCAAAGGTGCAGTTATACCAATCAAGGCTATAAAAACATAAAATGTGCTATTGGTTTGGAGACAGCTGTCTAATATAGGATGTGGAGGGTGGAGAGATTATCTGGGCTACTAGATACAAGGAGATTAATGAGCTTTAACATGATCTCAGTCACTCCCTAGAGCTAGTACTCCTAGCCAGACTCTCCCTGCTGTGTCTTATTCCCTGAACTTGAAGCCAGCCCTCGAGTAGAATTGTGCAGCATAGAACAATTCACTAGATTTCATCCCTATGTCTTCTCCTAATCAGCAATGAATATTAATCTAGAACATTTAAACTGAGCCCTGCAAGTGAATGCAAACAGGCTTCAAGGCTGAACCTGTCTCATGCTCCATCAGTCTGTCTCCCACTCCTACTGCTCCCTGACATATGGCCAAAGTACAAAATTGCTCAAAGGAGGTAGGGAAGGAAGTTCCATGGATGAATTCTCTCTACGTACTTTTTCAGTATATCCTGTTTCTTCTGTTCATCAGATGTGGGAAGCCCCATGGATTTCTGACGTTGATCATACATCATTTTCTCCACCATGCTGCGAGTTTCACTGTCCAGGTCTGACAACTAAAAGCCAAGGAGATTCTATTATAGATGAAGGAACAAACCACAGGTCCCATGGTTTACATATAGAATCTTTGACTACAGTGAATGAAGACAATGAAATTTCAATACACCACAGCATGCAAACTGCAGACCTGCTTATACAGAAACTGAAAATCCAGCTACACTCACTATAATATGGTTTTGCTGGATTCAGATTGCATGGTAGAGTAATTTTCAAGTTGTCAATGCAATCTCATGCTTTTGAATTACTTAACTTGCTAGATCACCTCTTCATAGTTATGCCGTCAATGTAGTCTCAAACATTGTTACAGTAATGCTTTGAGTAAAAAACTATTCCCTGAGGAGGCACCACGTTCCTTCTAAAAGGCTTCCTGCACCCTGCCAGGTGAAGACCCACTGGATGCTACAGGAGTTTACCTCAGCAAAACTTTTCTGAAGTAACATAATCCAAAGTCATGGGAAGGGATTTTCCTTACTCTGAGCTGCAGGTTTTTCATCAGACTGATAAGTCATCATTATGGGTACTTGAAAGTTTACATCTTGTTTTCCCAGGATACAAGAAATTCCACAGTCCAACTTCTAATTCAGAGCAAAACTCACATGTGGCACCATAACAAGTTGCCAGCCACACTTAGTTTTACAGGTCAACATTTCTCTCCAGTCTTCCTCCCCTTTGGAGTCTTTGTTCTTTGGTTCCATTTACTTTGCTTGCAGACAGAGTGAATACATGGTACAGCCCAAAAGGTTTAAGAAAACTTGCTCACAAGCTGATCAGAGGAGATTTTTCCTGCTCACTAAAAGTGAATGCGGTGACAAATTGAGCTATTACCTTTGAATTCTCTGGATTAATTTTCTTGGTATTGATTTCTGGGTCTGTGGGGACTAGCTTGCTCCACCATTCCATCTTGTTGATCTAGAGAAGAAGGCAGTAAATACCATTTTACAAACAACAGTTTTTCTGGAAATGTTCCTAGGGGTTAGTTCAGGGGTTTACTTGTTTGTAACAAAGAAACTGAGTTGCCAGAACCAAGCCCAGCTCTTGGAGCCCTTTAACTGACAGCAACATCAGAAGATGAACAAAGCCAAATATAAGGTGACTTTCCCCTTCCCAACGACCTCAGTTTAACCCCAAATGGCAGGAATTGCCACTGCAGGCAACAATCTACAAGGAGACAGTGTCCAGCACAGGCAAATCCCTGTTCCTATGATTAAATCAACTGCACCTGATATGATGTACAAAGGAACACTGCCGCACTGACACCTGTCAGCACGTGCCCCACAATCTGGGCTCAGATGTTCACGTGGAACAGGTACAAGACAGACCAGAACATCACTATGATAATGCACTTAACTTTGAAAGAAAAGCTGGCTCCATTCACTCTTCTTTCTGAAGGAGTGACTGACCATTCCAGCAGCATGGATCAATTCAAAGTTAATGCTGAAAATCTAGACTTGGGTTCTAAATACATTAACGTCTCTAAGTGAAGCAGTATACAAACTTACACAAACTGTACCAAAGAACAGAAGTGGAAGTAAAAACTCAACTCTCAAGGTTACTGGCTTTGGGGGTGTATATAACAGATATGAGCATGAATGCCACCACTTGTTTCACCCTGCCTTGGACATGATGTGAAAAAAATTCCCACACCTGAGCCTTGAAGAGGAAAAAAAATGGAAGCCTGATTTACATCAGGATGAGTTCAGTGCAACTATGCTGCTCAGAAGTGTAAAAAATCCACATTTTTAAGCAATGTTGTGAAGGTCAAAAATATAACAGGGTTCAAAAAAGAACTGGATAAATTCACAGAGGATAGGTCCATCAACCGCTACAAGCCAAGGTGCTCAGAGCCAAAATCCCATGCTTTGGGTGTCCTTAAACCTCAAACTACTGTAAGCCTAGATGGTATCACAGGGGACAGATCACTCAGTAACTTGCCCTGTTTTGTTCACCCCCTCTGAAAACATCAGGCACCAGACACTTCTGGAAGAGAAAATACTAGCCTAGATGGACCATTGGTTTGACATAGTATGGCCTTTCTTGTGTTCTTACCTTCTCCAAGTGCACAGTAACTGTTTTACCATCCTCAATCAGCCAGGAGCTCTCCTCCACCTTCACTTCATTGTACAAATCTCCTTCAATCACAGGAGGATGACCCTTCAGCCCCACTTTCAGGTGCCGTCTCTGAATATCCACCACCACATCCTTCCCCTTCAGCCGGAAGTTTATCTTGAATGGGATGGCCAACTGGATAGGAGAGATGGGACAGAGGGAGGGATCAGTGAGAGCTCTCAATTTCCCGTGTTGCTGCCCCCAAGACATTCTATCTTGAATTCATCTCAGCTACAAGGCATGCTTTTGCGCACTAAAATGCATGGATTCTGTGGGGAGTGGGTTGAAGCAGAAATTTGGCAAGATGACACCTGACCTGTCTCAAGTGGGTCACACAGGTAAGCAAAATTATAAGTGTTGTCAATTCCACAAGGTTGGGATTGAGGCAGGATGGCAAGAGTCTTAAACAAACTCCCTTTATGTGTGTGCTACAACTGAACATGGTTACTGTTATCTTCTTGGGCAACCATAATATAAATCATTGAGCTAGCTGACCTTGTTACTGATCAACAGCTCCACCGTTCACAGCAATGACTGCCCTCAGGTTTCAAGGCTAGAACTCCAGATACCCCAAATCAAACGCAACACTTACATCAAGTTCAGAAAGGGTCTGTGTCCACCTATAGTTTGGAAGGTCAGCCCCATTCCCAGAGTTTGGTTTAAGTTTTCCTTTATCCTTCTCATCTTCTTCCTCTTCATCTGTCTCCTAATCAGATATAATTTATCCATCATTAAAGAGTCTTTCAAACCTGCATATCCATTCACTAGTATACTGGCTCTTTAAATTCATATAGGATTTTCCAGTTATGTATTTGATAGCCAAGGCACTCCATGGAAACCCAGAGATTTCCTTTTAGCACATCAGTTTTTTTAAAAAAAAAAAATACAGAACATTTGAAAATCTGGTGTAGTCTTCAAATGGGCAGGGAGTACAGATGGCAGAATCACTGAAAACCTCTAGTGCGCATGCACACGCACACAAAAATAAAGGATACTCCACACATTTTGGGTAGCACTCTCCTACAAACTGAGGGCCCATTTGCAGTGCTGCTCAGATGCATGCTTCCCTCTCCCCAGAACTGAAGATGACTCTAGGAACATATTACCTGTTTGCTGGACTCTGGAGATTCTGTTTGATTCTCAGAGGGTTTAACTGAGACATCTTTGGTATCATCTTGGTTTTGCTCTTTTTTCTGTTAAAAAAAAACAAAAAAACACCACCATCTCCCAGAGTGATTATCCTATGTCTGTGAGACTCTAACAAGTGAAGGGTACCAATATGGCACTAGGTGGACCCATTTTCTTCTTTAGGTAAAGTTGTGGGCTGTGCATAGCTCACAACTACCAGAAACTTAAGGACGCAGGAAAGATTTCCAGTCCTACTGCACTATGTAACAGGAAAGCCCCACTGGCCAAGAGGCAGACTGGAATGGAATTAGCCCTCCTCTGCTCCTTTCCCCAGTGTAACTGCACAGAGTTACTCAGAGGCAGTACCCGAGTACTCTGCTGCAATACGAGTACTTGTTGAGGGCACTGGGCAAGGTAACCTGTAAGAGAACCCAGGAGAAGAGTGGGCAAGTTTAGATTAACTTGAAAATGCAACAGCTGCTCTAGTCTGGTACTTGGTATCTGTAGAAGCACAAACCTAACTGAATTTTCCAGTCACTTCTGACTGAGTTTCACACAAGCCAACAAAGATGACAATGCACACAGGGATCACACAAGCTCACCATGCTGGGCTCTCACCTGGTCAATTTCCAGTTGCAACCTTTCAGCCTCTTCCTCTGTAAGCTCCTTGATCCTTGGCTCCTGATCTTCCTGCTTCTTTTCCTTGGCAAGTTTGGCCATTCGCTCTGCCTTCTCACGCCGTTCTGCCTCTTGCCGGGCCTTCTTCTCCTTCCGCTCTTTCTGAGCCAGCTTGTTGTGGTGGCTGAATGTCTCTGTGATCAACTGAAGGGAAAGATCCCACTGAACGGTGAGTTAAGAATTTACTGTATTCCTGAATCTGAGTGGCAGCACCTGAAGGTAGACTCTGCCTCCTTCAGAAGTCTACTGCCAAGTATTGACAGGTTCCTCAGCTGCACTCAACTTGAGATATTTTCCTTTTTGTCTCAGTATTTGAGGTGGTGTCTAATAGGATAGCTGGGAAAGTTCAGAATACTTTCCAAGTCGCTGCCCAGTCCTTCTTTGGGGAAAAGAACTCCTTGAGCCCAATTTTTCTACCATTTGATCTGATCATTTTTAAAAGCTACTTTGCACAGATGAAAGTGCAATGGAGACTCAGCACCCTAGTTTGTACACCTACCTCTCTGCACCCAGGGTCTGCTGTCTCACCTAGAAAATGAGGCTGATACTGTCCTATCTCACAAAGGAACAGCAGACTTTGATAACTAATGCTTGTCAAGTGCTTTGAGATGCCCCTATGAAAGAGGTATATGAGCACAATGTATTATAACTGTACCTGATGCTTTCCAGGTATGATATAGAAGGTCTTTTCCATCTGAAGTTCCCCCTTGCACCCCAGATGGATAATTATCCACTTTAATATTGAGATAGTAAGCTCCTTCCGAGGGAAAATGTGCATTCATTCAACCTTTTTGTGGCCACCTTGCATGACTGGCAGACTAGGAACAGTGAAAGCAAATAATGAATATTTAAACACCTAGAAGCGTCAATTTTTACTTTACAACTATAATTCACTGAAGAGAGATTTGAAAACCCAATTCTATTGCTTGGGAACAAGTTGCCATATCACACTGCCCCAAAGGGATCTCAGCTCCATCATCTTGCAGTGATTCTGGTACACCCAAGAAAGGCAGAATATCAGGGTCTGTGGTGTAAATGGCTGCACTGCTTGGAGGGTGAGTTGAGCAAACCAGCAGGAAGCTATAGCAATAATCTACCTATTGATAATGCCAGAGGTATTGTGTGAGGCAGCACATAATGAAAACACAGTTCAGTTTCACAGAAAACACTAGCTTTCTTCAAAGGGGTAGTTGTTAGTCTAGTCTAGCAAAACAAACAAGGATCCCTGTGACACTTTTAAAGACTAACAGATTTTTTTATTGCATGAGCTTTTGTAGGAGAGAATCCCACTTTGTCAGATGCTTTGAAGATGGGGGGGGGGGGCTTACAGAAATTCCACCATCTTCAGAGAGTCTGATGAAGTGGGATTTTCTCCCAAGAAAGCTCATGCAATAAAAATATCTGTTAGTCTTTAAGTGCAATGGGACTCCTTGCCTTTTTTTTTTTTTTTTTGGCGCAGAACTACACTAACATGGCTGCCCCTTTGGAACTTGGAAAGGAGGAGATGGCAGGAGCTGCCTTGAAGAGAGAATTCAGATAAAAGCTGGAACAAAAGTGCTAGTAAAACCTGACTAAAAAGTGGAGAGCCTTGATGAGTTGAAGGCTTGGGCAGCAGTCCCTAGGAAAAAAAGAGGATGATACAGCTCAGTCAGGGGAAGCCAGGCTGAAAGCAAGTGGGCTGATGCAGGAAGATTGATTGCCTGCCAAGGGACAAGACGTACACGTAGGGAGGTCTGGAGGAAGAGCACCTAGGGCAGGGGTCGGCAACCCAAAAAATAAGAGCCATTTTTTGAAATTCCTTCAAAAACCAAGTGTCTGGAGAGCTGAACCAGGTGTAGCTTCTTGGTGGAGGGAGCTGATCCAGGGTGCCTGCTGCAGGGTCCCCTGGCAAGGGCTAGCCGGGAGCAGACTGCCCACAGGGTCCCTCGGTTGGCGGGTGGTGGGCAGGGCAGAGCCAAGAGCTGCAAGAGGGCAGCCAAAGAGCTGGAAGTCATTCTGGAGCTGCAGGTTGCAGATGCCTGACCTAGGGCAAAGACCTAAGTGAAGGGCTGCAAGAAGATGGATCACCCTCTGGCAGGGAAGCCTGGAGAGACACGCCCTAGACAGAGGTAAAAAGAATGGGGAGCAGAATGAGGAGAATGCCTGAAGAGGTGGTTTAGGAGGAGAGGAACACATTGCATCTTCATGTTTACTGTGGATATTGAAGAATGGTTTTACCACAAAGTTTCTTGAGAATTACTCCATTGGTGTGCACCAGTTTTGCAGACAAACAAGTTCTGTATCCAAGACAGACTGTTTCTTTCATGTATGGACAAAAATAGGAAACTAAGGCTGGGAGTCACAACCTGTTGCAGCAGGGGTACTTGAAGTGGAGCTGCCCTATGAAAAGGTGTTCTCCAGACTCTTCCCAATCCACAAACATGGATTCAATACTGTGGTTTCCTCTTCCCTGCAGTTAATTAAATTCCAAGCTATGGTCCCAAGGAGTTGCTTGAAAAAGGATCAGTGCTCTTTTCCAAAGGGCGGTGAGGGAAGCACGCTCTTTCTGTCTGCAGTACTCCTCACCCACACCTCAGGACAGTTAGGGAGTGAAAACACCACACTGATGAATACCTGGGTGCATACTGCAGAACGTTATGCAACCACTTGACTGTGGAACTGGCTTGGTTTTCAAGTGTCTTCACTGTTGGAAGATCCTTGAAGTTGCTCCAGCATTTGAATAGCCATGAACAGAAGCAGAGTCTGTATTTTCATGTAGTATTGTTTATTGCCTGTACAGTGATTTGTCAAAAACTTGTCTTTACTGAGGAATGAATCCACAGAGATTTAAACCCATTGAGTTACAGCACAAAAAGTTCTTAAAAAAAAAAAAAAAAAAAAAGACACTTCATGTCAGCATAATTCCTCTTATCTTGCCACCATAAAAACTTCCCTTGGTGCTCTGAAAATACACAAGAAGTTTTGGTCCCAATGGAAAAGTCAGAGTTGCAAGAGGTAGGAGGAGAATGGGACAGAGCAGGATGGCTTCTTCAAAACTCTGTTGGGAGCATGATCTTGTGGAAGGCAGAAGAAGTGACACAGTGTCTTTCAGAGGATCACAAAGCACACAAGAGAATTTAGTTATTCTTCTGACAGGTGGGGAAACTGAGGCACGGATGCTAAGTGATTTGATGTGCTTTGTGGTACTTAAGACTAACAAATTTATTTACTGCATGAATTTTTGTGGGAGAAAAAAGCATGAAAGCTCACACAATAAATAAATTTGTTAGTCTTTACGTGCCACGGAACTCCTTGTTTGTCTTACTGAACTAGACTAACATGGCTGCCTCTTTGGAACTTGAACTGCTCTGTAACTTTCTCAGTTTTAGTTCCTAACTCTAGTCCACCACAGGTGCCACTCATTTGAAATTCTATTAAGAGTGCTAATTGCATTTCATTCTAACTATATACTCAGCCTCCTGCTGGCTTGAAGATTTATACCCCCTCATCCCCTAGATTGAGAGGGGAACAGGAATTAATCTTTTGAATCATTTCTCCTAAAGCTTCTTTTTCATCTTTGTTCTTCCATTTTACAGATGAGGCAGCATTTGTAAATAATGCTACACTGCCAACTGAAGCTACCTATGTGGAGGTCCTAGACCAGAAATGTTTGGTAGCGCACACAGAGAACATGTTGGTCTCATTCAGTGGGTTCTTCCTCACCTTCACTTGCTAAACTACATTAAAAACACAAATATATTTTATAATTTCCTAACACCGATTCCTCACCCATGCAAGAATTAATGTGAGTGCCACAGATATTATCCAAAAGCCAATAGGAGGGGAGGTGGTTTTTGTATAGGAATGTTTCCATGAGATGCTATTAATACACATAGGCAACACTGCAAAGAAGTCTGAGAACTGCTGCTACATAGTTAGCTACATGAGACATGCAGAAAGTTTGGATACTTCACATTTGAGGATTTAGACCTGTTGTGAGGTTAAAGATGAAGTGTAAATACTTGGCAGTAGGGTCCGGAATATCAGGCTGCTCAAACTGGAGTGGTCTGGTTCTCCCGCTCCCACACAATGACCACCAGCCTCACGCCAACACTATCTACCATACACTGCAGCTCAGAAACAAAGTGGCAAATACATATGTAGTGAGATGAACTTTGTACTTTTTCTGAAATGAACAAACAAGGTAACCTCGGTTTATCAATCTTGCGGTGTCTGTCACTGTTAAATCAGGATGCCTGGCAGGCTTGCTTTCCAAACAGGCCTTTGACCAAAGCATGACCAAAAACAAACAAAACAAAACAAAACCAAACCCCTTCACCACTGATGTCACTCAGACAAGCAAGCATGGTCAATTGTGTATGAGCTACTTTCTCATTACCTTGTTTCCTCAGCATGCTTCAGCCGCAGCATGGAAAATTAGGCCCAGAGAGCAGTAAAAAAATAAACAGATGGTAATAGGAGAGCACACTGAGGCAGAACAATAACTAGAAAATGTGGAGAAAAATTCAGTCTGCCAGAGAAATGAGTGTTTCCAAATACAGCATAGTTTATTCTAGGTAAGCAAAAAATCAATCATGGCAATTGAAAAGAGGGGAAGGAAGTTACCTTCTCTGCCACTCCCTCTTCTCCACCTGTGAAGAAATCAGTTTTACGTCTGAGGAAACTGAAGAATGTGTTCACAAGCTGAAAAACAAAATACAAGGTAGTTTCAGGAGATTTCAAAGAAAGATTTCACACTACCCAGAAAAGCTGAGAAGAAACCAACAACGTAACTTTACTCTTTGGCCTTCCAGAACACCAAACTGCCCCAGCGTAATAGGCCTCCTTGCTAGTTTCAATGAGTACTCCTCACCTCAGTGAGGAGAGATTTTTCATGTTCTATGCTGTGGCCCTCAGCCATATCAGCTTGAAGATGTCTAAAAGCTTGAAATCAAATTCCCATACCTACCTCTCCAATCAACAGCAATTAGCATATCCTGCAAAGTTCTGCCTTGAGTTCTCTACCTTTAAGAGACTTTCATGAGATTATACAATTGTCAAAGTCTGAAATTCCTTCACCTTCCCTTAGGAGTACCATGACTATTGTAGCTAGAGTGGGTCCTCCCAATTATCATAACCATAAAACCTGTTTGGCATGGGAGAATTTTGGTTTTCGTATGTATTATAACTATCATCATCTCTCTGCTCCCATAAAACCCCAGTAGTTTTCTCCTGTACACACAAATACCAAGTCATTCCTCAGCTAAGCAAAACTGCAATAGCTGTAAAAGACCTTATTTTATTCAAGTCTTGTTTATTTTTGAGACAACAGCACACTTGCTTAAATATGAAGTATTATACACCAGGCCTCAACAAATCTGTTTCTAGTCACCATGGCAACTAGTTTTAGTAGCCTGTCATCTTGCTCCAATGCAGAAATTTAATAGAAGATTTCTCTCTGGTGACCGAAAGTACAATTGCTGGTGCCTAGCTGTGAGTAAATTTTGTTCACACCTGTTATAAACTGAAGCTACACTTGTAAGAAGTAAAACAACATGGCTCTGTATCCTGGATTTTGTTTCCAGTTTTCTTTGTTTATTTATCAGTTGGTAAAATTCTGTAATTCACAGTGGCCAGCAATGCAAACTAGGGACTTAACATCTACCATGTTAGTTTAATAAAGGCAGATTATAGCACAGCTGCAAGAAAAGTCACTGTCTTGAAACAGAATCTTTACAATCCCTTCTTGCTTGCTCCTAATCTTAGTAGCATTGCACTGAACAAATCTTTATCAATGGTCTGAATGAGAAGTATTTCAGCAAGCACCCTTACTCCCAGACCATCAACTAAGCCAAGGCTCAACAAACCCCAGACAACAGGCTGCCATGGCATCTACCTTCACTGCAGTGTTTATAAGCAGAATGCCCCCTGGCTCCTTAAAAAAAAAGCTGCTAGTGCCTTCAGTGACACTACTGCACTGCCACCAATACTGGCAGCAGCAGCCTTTTTTTCAGTGGTGGGGACCTTCTTTCCTCTGCACTGCTGCTGAAAATGGCAGCTGCTTTTTTTTTGGTGGCACCAAGGCCGCCTCCTTGCTGGGTGGCAATTTTGTCAAGCCCTGCACTAAGCAAATTTCTTACTCTGCACTGAAGAAAAAGATAACTGGAATTGTGGTGTTGGACTGTTTTGGACAACTTTAATGTAAGATTAATTTTCACTGGAACTAAACAGAAGCAGAAGTAAGTATCTGCTCCAATATGGCACAGCTGAAGTATAGCCTTGCATAATGGCCCACATGCATGGAAGCAAAGAGAAGGAATTGCTTCCATCAGACACACAAGAAGATTAGATTATGTTTCAGCATGACAATTTCTACAAATAATTTAGAATTTCTGGTAGGTAGGTAGAGGAAAGACAAATAGTGCATACTGAGATTAAGTCCTTGCTCACACTTCAGCCGGAGGTCAGTAAGAAACACTCTTGCTACTGTGGTTTCCCTGATGTGGGCAGGGATTTGCTCCTCAAAGCCACTGTAACCAAAGCATCCTATTTATCTTCCGAGGTCATTTGAAAAAACATGTAACAGTCATTGCAACATTTTGGAATGACTGTCAGTAACAAAATCCCTGCCTACAGTGACTAAAGAAACTGTTCACGTTTAAACACTTTAGTTTGCCTCATGGTTACAATGCTAAAAGCTGGAACTGGATTACAGGATGGATTACTTGATAAATTGCCCTGGTCTGATCTCTCCCTTTGAAGTTTCTGCTGCCAACTCCTGTTGGAAGACAGGATACTGGGCTAGATGCACCACAGGTCTGACCCAGAATTGTCATTCTTGGATCACAGCTCACCATGGATGGGGCCCAATGACATAGCAACAAACAAGGCACATGCCATGTAGCCATTCATATGTAGTGTAGTTGTAGCTGTGTTGGTCCCAGGATATTAGAGACAAGATGGAGGAGGAATTTTTTTTTTTTTTTTTTATCTCCAAGTATCTTTCCCAAACTTGAAGAGCTGTATGCGCCTCAAGAGCTTCTTTCTCACCAACAAAAGCTGGTCCAATAAAAGATGTTACCTCATCCACCTTCTCTCTCTAATATAGCTATTCCGTCAACTTATTTTTTATATTGTATCCCTTATGCCTGTATTTTGTCTATTAAAATTGGAACATGGGTGTCAACCTTGTCTTCTTGGTTGTGTGAAAGTTCACATAGGCCCAGATCATCATATTGTTGCTGAATAGAAAGAAATACTTGCAAGTTAATATTTGGAGAGTTGACACATTTGTTTGTTTCCAGCAAAGAATGAGTAATCCTGTAGCAGCTTACAGGCTAAAAAAAAAAGGGGGGGGGAGCTTTCACAGGCTGGAGCCCCCCAGTCTCTCAGATGCTGACAAAATGGGTTCCAAGCCATGAAAGCTTATGCCCAAGGTGCTCTGGGACTCTTCATCCTTTGTATTCAAGTCAATGCCCTGTCTACACTTACCAGAGTTTTTGGCAGCAGCCAAAGGGAGATACAAAAGTTACTTAAAACAACTTGTGTATCTCCCTTCAACTTCCTAATGCTTACTCACCGGGCTGCCTTCAGTGAACTGAGTCGAAAGAAAAAGGCCTCCCATCTCCTAAGTGTTACTCTTTTTCAGGGGCAGTCTTACCCAGTCAACTGACCTCAATCAATCTGAAAAGATCACCTGTTGGTGGCAGATTTACTGCTGTTAAGCACTGACCCGCATGATGTCTTCCAGCTATAACCTCAGGCCCTTGTTTGCTAAGCCCTGGGGTCTAACGAGGACTCTCCTGGAAGCCACCCACCGGGGGACCATCAACATGCCAACCTCCGTGTCCCTCCCAGGGCCGTGCTGTGCTTCTGAAACCCGCATCAGCCGGGCCCTGAGACGAACCCCTGCAGCCGTTATTCCCTGCCTAGGCAGCCAGGCGAGGCCGGGAGGGGAATAACAGGCCCAGCAGGCAGCCTAGGGGGAGGGAGGCACCACGTGGTTTAACGCAGCCACGGATCACGTGGACAGCGGGGGGGGGGCTCGCAGCTTCCGTGCAGGGCCCCCGAGGGGCCCCGCCCCCACAGAGCCCGAGCCCAGCTCGCGGCCCCGCAAGGGAGGCGGGGCGGCCTCAGGAATGCGCCCGGCCGGGTTACCTCCTGCACGCCGCCCTGGTGCTGCTGGGCCATGGCCAACAGCATCCCGTCGAACCGCTCCTCCTGCTCCGCCGCCTCCGGGCCCATCCTTAGCCTTATCCTCGCCGCCGCCTCGACCGGCCCTTCACACCGGAACCGGAACCCAACCAACAACCACGTCCCGCCTCCCCGGAGCGTGCCAGCCAATCCTCGGGCCGAACTTCCTCCCGTCCCGTCGTCGATTGGCTATCGCCGCGTCCAATCAGCGGAGAGAAGGCGGAAGCAGCCGGAGAGGTGCTGCGCCGGGCGTTGGTTTCCATGGTTACTGACAACGTCCGGGGCCTTCCAGAAAAATCTGCAGTGGTCGCGTGGCCCTAAAAGGAAGGGGTCAAAGAGCAGAGGTCATAGGGCATGTCCGTGCGCACAGGGGCCTGAGCTGGAGTCGGGCTGTGGTTTCTCTATTGGAGTCCAAGGGGAGAGGCCTCTCAGCGCCTGTGGTATGGGGCAGGGGGCAGCTACATAGCAGCATTAAAGGTCTTAGTTCAGGGTCAGTGTTCTTGTATTGGGGTCAAAGAGAGAAACGGGCCTGTGATAAGGCTGAGGGGGAGAGGTGAGGGCCCAAAGGGGAGGAGTCATGTTCCTAAGTTAACCAAAGGTAGAGCTACCAGACACCAAAGCCTGGAAAGAAGGACAGGGAACTATGAAAATGTGGACAGTGGAGGACACAAGGAGAAAATGGAGTATTAATGTAATATTCTTCTCTTTTTAGGGGCCCTGGAATGCTTCCACCTAAAAATAGGGTGTTCCAGGGAATTCCAGCATCCTTTTACCCCTGTAAGTGAAAAGCCTGACAAAAGCATGTATTTTTAAAATGCCTGCCAGATGGAGGACGTGAAGGTAAAAAGGAGGATATGTCGTCCTTTTGCCTGACATCTGGTAACCCTAACCCAAGGAAGGTAAATTCCTAGGTCGGGGTCTGACCTGTGACTCCTGTCTAATGAGGGAGTGCTGTGTGTGGGCAGAGGGACTCCACACTTTCTGCTCATTCCTCTCTTTGAGCAGTGACAAGAGGAGCTGGTTTCACTTTCTTGGTCTCACATACCAGGTAATGACCACATGTGGGCTGCAAACATGGTAAGGGGACATTTAAACCAGGGCTTTTTGATCTACAAAGAAAAGGCAGGTCAGTTTCATAGGTGGAAACAAGCAAGGGCTTCCAAACAAAATGTAGGAAGGCAGTTCTCTGTAACTTGACATCCACATTGTGATGACAGTCCTGGCAAACTGACCAAAGGAAGTAATGTGTTCTCACCTATAATCACAAGAAACTAAAACACCAGGAGCAGCAAATATGGGCCCTAGCTTATGGATCTGCCTCAGTGGTTGGTTAGGCTGCTGTAGATAAAGGAAGAATAGTCATTAGAGGAAGTGGCTGTTATCCCTTGCATTCCTGCTATTAGTAACCCTGACCAGTACCATGACTGAGGGCTGGAAAGACATTTCATTCTTTTAAGCACCCTCTGTGTGTATCACATGGTCAGTACTGTGTACGTACGTGGAGCAGTTTCTCTGTTCTCGCACTTTCTGGGCTGCTCTGCATGTTGTAGAGGATCCTACATGATTTTGCAATTTGGAACTTGGGTCTTTTTGAATACAGTGTGAAATTTATCAGTTTCTCTTGTATGTTGGGATGGGAGGGCAAAGTGTGGGCTGTGTTTAGAGATCTGCAAAACAGTGGAGTGGAACGAGAGAAATGCCAGGTAGCTTTGTTCTGGGTGCAGTATACCTGATCAAAACAAAGTGATCCATTTTCACTGCTCTCAGATGGAGACCTGAGTGCTTTCCAACTTTAGTGGTACAAAGAGGCTATCTTGAGGAGATATTTGTTGAATTTAGTCAAGTTCCAAAGGGCTAGCCATGTCAGTCTACTTCAACAAAACGAGCAAGGAGTCTACTGGCACTTTTAAAGACTAACAAATTTATATATTGCAAAAGCTTTCATGGGAGAGTGACAAAGTGGGATTTTCTCCCACAAAAGCTTGTGATGAATTTGTTAGTGTTTAAAAGTGCAACTAGACTCCTTGTTTTTTTGAATAGTCAAGTATCAGTTTTGAAATACTGAGATTGCAGATATCAATCTATAGACTCCATTCAGCCCTTTGTTCTTCAGAAGTTAAATTTATTTCCACACAGTTTACAGCATGTGGGTTTTTCCATCAAGATCTTCAAAATTCAGGGTCCTGATTTTCAGAGGTGCTCAGCATCTGAAGATCCTCTTGACTTTACTGAGTGCTCAGCACCTCTGAAAATGAGTACACAAAGCCCTTTCAAGTTGCACTTTTGTCTCACTGTCCTTGGCCTAAAAATTCTCCTTTCCATTCACCGTTGAACTACCACTGCTGACTATCCACTGCTTTGGGAGGCTACAGGATGAAAGTTGCTGTAAAATGACATAAAATAATAGTCTGTAAGTGCAATTCAGACAAAGATTAAAAGGAATTTGAAAATGTGGATGCATTTTTTTGGATGAAGTTAGGGTTTCCTTCTTTTGTTGATTGCTCAGACATTGGAGGCGAGAAAAAAACTAAAATGGTACTTGATTAAATAGATTTTATATTTTCACTCCCAAATCCATTCCTATTCTACTTTCTAAATCCAGGGCTGAGAAGATTAAACATCTGTGTGTCATACTGAAGTGGAAATATCTTGGTTAGGGTTACTTGGAGATGTTATAGAGTAATGTGGAATTCAGGATTCTTTGTGTTTCAGTAGGCAAAGCTCTACTTCTGAAGCAGTTCTGAACCAATGTTACAGTAAGGTACTGGGAGGTCATGTACTGTTGGAAATGCCATCTTTAGGATGAAATGTAAAACTGAGGTTCTGACCATTTGTGATCATGAGCTGTTCCATGGCATATTTTGCAAAAGTGGCCCAGTTTGCTGTATTTCTTAACTTTTATTATATAAAACACCTCAGTCCTTACTCAGACCAAGTCACTGACTTCAGTGCAATTCTGCATAATTCAAGACACTGAATCTAACTAATCTCTCTGTGTCAAGGTTCATATAATGTGCTCACCACCCTCATTTTTGAGTCCCATGTAAGAGAAGGTGAGTGGTAGACCAGTGCCAGCTTTTACCCAGGCCACAGGTGTCAGCTGAGCACTGACAAATTCATAGCTGGACACCAGACAAGCTCACCTATTTGTTAGTATTATTCAAGATAAGTATTAGAGTTGTAAAGGTGTCATTACTGTTTAAATTCTGTAACATGCTTGTCAGTTGCTGCATGCCTTCATCTTATTTGTAATGTCTGTCTCCCATGCTATAAGGCCAAGCTTATGGAACTTGAGAGCCACACAAGTTGATTATTAAACCTTCGAGAGCCACACTGAGGCATATAGCCATATACTTTTACCTATTCTAAAATTACTAAGTTTAAAATTCATTGCACACTTTAATTTTATGATAAAAAGAGGGCAAATATTGATCCTACTAATGTCAGATTCTAATAATTACTTAATGTTACCATGAAAACTAGGCTTATACAGTAAACGATCTATTTGCTTCTTTGTATTTTTGTTTCTTATTCGACGTCATGCTTAGAAGGACTTGTAAAACACGATTTTATTTTAACGTGTAAACCGCATTAGGGCCTACGAGAAAATCTAAACATTTCATACTTCTCCCTGCCACCCCTGACCATGCCACACTTCTCCCCACCATCCCAACCATGCCTCACTTCTCCCCGCCATCCATGACCATGCTGCTGTTTCCCTGCCATCTCTGATCCTCTTCCTAATCCCCAGGTCCTGGTGCTGGCTCCCCCAGGTCAACCCTACCCTTCCATGGACCCCCTTACCTGGCTGTTCCAGCAGCTAGGCACAGGCTGGGGCTTGCTCCCCTCACTTTAAGCCCTGCCTGGGCTGAGCATCCAATATGGCTGCTCCAGTGACTAGGCACAGGCTGGGGCTCCCCCACGACCATGTTCTGAGCATGCTCAGGGTGGGAGATTTAAAACTCCTAGGTTGGGGCTGCTTTACTCTCTATGACCCACGTATAACCCGAGTTCTTCTGCAAGTCACATTTTTTCATTCAAGAGCCGCATGCGGCTCCTGAGCTGCAGTTTGGCCACATCTGTTATAAGGAAATATGTTCCAGAGAGGTAGCTGTGTTAGCCTGTTTCAGCAAAAAAACCTCACACCCACACACACCAGGGAGTCCTGCAGCATTTCTAAAGACTAACAATTTTATTTATTGCATGAGCTTTCATGAGCACAATCCCACTTCATCAGATACATGAAATGGAAAATGTAGCATGTTAACTGTAAATATAAACATACAGAATAAAGTGGCTTACAAGGTCAGTTCAACAGTTCCAGGGGGATAGACTGCTAGCCTGTCTCTGCAAAGTAAACAAGCTGTTTTGATTCAAACATTGTTGAAAAGGAACCCTTCTCAGCTCTTGCTTTTCCTCTCTAACATGAGGTGGCAAGATACATTGGAGAGTCCAAGTGTCTGTGACTCCATGGTAAGACTGTGATAGTGCTTCACAAATTCGCATTTGTTACTGAGTTGGTGAAACTAGAGATAAGAGAGATGAGGCCATCCCATGTGCACAGAGCTCTCCTGGGCTGCGAGGCTCCTGAAAAAGCAGTCTGTTTTCCTTTCTGTTGCTAAATACTAATTCTGGCCCCAGAGCCTCTTACTAGACCTCACATCAGGCAGGTTTCCAGCCCCTTTCTCCAGTGATCTGCCCTCTTTTCAGAGAGGTTTCTCTTCAGTTCCACCAGGACCAATCATAATATCTGACATGGAACCCAGACCTTCCTTTAGCTCCCTTCTGTTTTTAATTCCACTGTGAGATGTGTGGATTCTGAAAACCATCATGTAGCAAGACATCAGGGGACAGAAGTGCGGACCATATTTTATTCTGATTTCAATGCAGACAGTATATCAGTGAGCGCTCAAATCAGCCCTTTACCATTTAGAAGGCTGGACAGAGAGTCATGACTCAGTCTGTCTAAATGAGCCTATTAACATTACTGAGATTCCTATCATTTTTGATAGCCTTCACGATGGACTGCTAGTGACAAAAATTTCCACCCTGCCTTACACTGACTAAGTTGGTTTCTTCTGCTTCTTTCTACCTCTTTCTTCACTCCATTCAGTCCTCCTCTGTATTCTCACCCAGCTTTCCCAGCTACTGCTTTCCCACTCACTAAGGCAAAGAACTTGTAGATAGCCTGGCTTTTCCATTCTCCCTTCCATCCTTCTTTAGGATTGGACTCCTAGATCATGAACGGGATAGTTTTCCAACTAAGTGAGTTCTTGCCATCCTAGAAACTCTTCTGAGGCATGGCACTCCCTGAAATTTGAAGCCATATGCATCCATGTATCTAACCGGTGCCTAACGCAGTTCCTAGCTATAAGATGATGAAATCTCCTGGGAAATCAAGACAAAAAGTAAAAAAGACCATCAAACCTCTCTGTATTCCCCCTTTTCTGAAACACACAAGATACCGGAGGCTCCAGTCTTAGTGTGATTACTACATGCCCTTTGTCTTTTGTTGGATTTCTTTTCTTTATCAGCAGCAACGGCAGCCTGCTGTCAACAAGGTTAAACAAACAACCTGCTGATAAAATGACTTCCAGGTTGTTCTTTCCAAGGCCAGAGCTTGCAGGCTGTTTTGCTACTGGGTTCTTGCTCCAGACAAATTCCGTGTCTGTGTGTGTGAACTCTTTGGCAGTGACACCTGTCATATAGCATTGCCTGATTACACACCTGGGGCCTTGGTGCCATGGTACGGCTGGGTTAATGACTTTGTTTATACTGTTTGGCTAATCCAGATAAGGCAGCTGCTCAATCTGCCATCCCATCCCATCCTCCTGGCCCCAACTGGCACTTCCATTGAGAAAACTCTTATCGGCACCACGTGGAGATCCCACTTCCCTAGCCAATCAGTCCAGGGTCGAGTTGTTTTTCAATGAGTGCTGCTTAGTCAAAGAGAGGTCAAGGCTGGCAAAGGGGTGATTCACTCATCACAGTCATATAAATAGAGCCAGGAATAACAGCCAAGGGGATGAGAGAGACTACTGAGCTGGGAGACTCAGGCTCAAGATAGAGATCTTTGACTGATACAACAGCGGGCTCACAGATCCATCTAGCCAGGTGCACAAGAGTCCCTTCGCCCTTGGGACTTGACAGCATCTGCTTGCCAGGCTTGGGCTAAGACTACATGCACCATGGACCTGGACTGTGAGAGGTGCCGGTGCCATGGTGAGGAGAACCGGAATGCCATTCTCTATACCCTTCTGAGCCAGAACTTGAATCAAAGCTGGGGCAGCCAGAGCCCACCCCAGCAGCGCTGCCTGTGCCAGAAGCGTCGCACAGTCTGCCTCCAGACACCCCAGGTTACCTGCCAGGCAGCCTCTGATGTCCTGGTAAAAACAGTCAGCTTCATGAAGAACCTGCCCTCTTTCCACCTGCTGCCCCGGGGAGACCAGCTGCTGCTTCTGGACAGCTGCTGGGTTCCCCTCTTCATCCTAGGGCTGGCTCAAGAGATGGTGACGTTTGAGGTGATGGAAACCCCCGCACCCAGCATGCTCAAGAGGATCCTCCTTGACGGCCAAAGTAAGAGACAGGAGCCTGAAAGGACACAACCCACACTAGCTGGGGTGCAGCGGCTGCAGTGCTGCCTGAACACATTCTGGAGCTTGGACCTGAGCCCTAAGGAGTATGCCTATCTGAAAGGAGCCATTCTCTTTAACCCTGGTGAGTGCCTAATCCTTGTACACCTTTCCCTGGGCCGGGAGAAAAGGCATGGCACAATAGCAGTTGGCAATTGTCAATCTTTGCAAAGAGGAAGGAGTGTCTTCATTTTACAGACAGATAAACTGAGGCTCAGCATTTTAGGGGCTGGTTTTCAGTGGTGTTGAGGATCTCCCCATCCCATTGACTTTGGAACATCAGGCTGTAAGTGACTCGCCCCACTGGTCACTCATAGATCACAGAGGCAATTATGCTGATAGGGATGGCTCTGTCTTGAGAACTATAAGTCAGACCCCCACAGGGCTGATTCAGCAGTTCACCTGAGGCAGATAAACCAAATCCTAGTCAGTTTACTGTGGATGAAGAGGAAAGGAAATATTTTAAATCATACTTTTAAGTCTTGCGTATACTTCAGAGTCAGTAAGATCTGAGAGCATATTTTACTAGAGTTGGGTTTGCCCTGCCTTCATTGGTCAATATTTTTGCTCCTTTGTTGTGTTACACGCTATTAAAGAGTTGCTGAGCCTGCACTTCAACCCAGAAGTGTATTTCAGTTGTGCTGCCTGTATATCACCAGTGAAGTACTTTAGGACTCTTGGGCGCTATGGGAGTATAAGGAGGCATGGGTGTTTCTCTGCTTGGGCCTGTGTGCAATTAGTAGAAAGAAATCCAATGTGATTGTGAATCTCTAGCCATAGCATTTAACATGCCTTCAGCAGAGGCATATGAAGGGTAAGAAACTGGAACTAGAACTTAGCTTGGGATGCAGAGCCTAACTTTCATTTGTATCTCCTGTTGTTTCTCTCTCCATAGATGTCCCAGGTCTCAGGGCCTCCTTGTACATCGAAAGCCTCCAACGGGAAGCACAGAGAGCGCTCCAAGAAGTCCTAGTGCCCCTCCATCCAGAGGACCAGGGCCGCTTTGCCCGTATCCTGTTGATTGCTTCCACCTTGAAGTCCATTCCTCCTGCACTTATCACAGACCTCTTCTTCCAACCGATCATTGGCAGTGCAGACATTATTGAGGTGATCACAGAAATGCTGTATGAAATAACCAGCAAACAACTGACGCTTTCATTGCACACAGCCTCCTGAGAGATCAGATTCAACAGCTGCCTTCACATGAACATCTGGAGCACTGGGTTGAGTTTCAAAGACTACCATTAATTTTATAGTTGGGATGTAGTAAGAAAGGTATTGTGGACTTACAGAGAGCTGGATTTGTGTGTGTATTTCACTTGGGTGCAGGCAACAGCTTCAGTGGTTGAAAATCTCAGCTTAGGTACAAACCGTGTAAGAATTTAACTCTTACTTAGCATTTGTTTACAGCAGATATGAACATCTGTACAGACTGAAGACCAGTTGCTTCTCTGTGTGTCTGATGTTACTATTTTATGGTCTGTAATGTTGAAAGAGGTTGGCCAATGTCCATAAAACTTTCCATAAAAAATAATCCTCTGGGCTGACATTTTCCCTGTGAAATATTCAGGTCAGAGGAGCATTATTTTGAGAAGGAAGGGGACTGAAACCAGGGCTTCAGAGCAAATGGGGTTTTACAGCTTTAAAGGACAAAATTGCCATAGAAAGCCTCTGTTACACAAACCCAAAAGCTGATTTCTAGATGTAGCACGCTCATGGTGACTACCAAGCTCAGTGGATTCAGTGGCTGCTCAGAACCTCTGAAAACAAGTCTGCAATACACAACGCATTAGGGCATGATCCAAACTTTGAGATTCAGGATCAAATCCTAGCCCCACTGAATTCCATGGGAATTCTAGCATTGACTTCAGTGGGCCAGCATTTCACCCTCACAGCCTAGCCCATACAAGAAGGGCCTGATTCTGTAGTCTGTAATCATGCTGAACAGTATTTGACTTGAATAGCATCACTCATACAAGCGCTGCCAAGTATAGTAGAGTCACAGTACCTTCCTGTGTGTGCTATCTGACCAGTTAACGAAGTGCCCTGGAATTTTAGAGAAGTAGCCATAAACACCTGTCCCATTTTCAAACACTGGCAGGGCAAGGGCCAGACAGTATTAAAGCTGCAGAGAGAGTTCACAGAGGGTTACATTTTGCCACATTCAAACTAAGGAGTCATGGAGGAAAAAGTGGCATTACTCTGAGTGATGTGCTGTTTAACATTAGTACTGCTTAATGTTATGGTGGCAGGCTCTAATATCCCTTAGTTAATAAATGAGCTTGAGTGGCTGAGGCAAAAGCAATGCATGACTAGAAAACATGGGAGTCAGGTATCCCACACCCAGTTTTCTTCAAGGGTGGGCATTGAGCTGGGAAAGGCACCAGACCCCAGCACACCCCCTGAGCTCAGCTAGGAGGTGCGAGGCACAGGGAAGAGACAGCTGGCAGTGCAGGTGTGCCCAAGGGAAGCTTCCTGACCTGCAGTTGCTGTTACCTACTTGGCAATAGGTGTCCAGAGCCTGCTCTAGTTTGCACAGCACCACATCTGCAGTGGGGTGGTGATGGGAGAAGTAAATGGGGAAGAATTGGTGGAGGCATATTGGGGGAAGGTGGTGCCAGCTCAGAGCACATGGAGGAGGATTAGGAAAAGGGCCAGAGATGACATGGAGAGGTCACATACTCCCCCTCCCCAAACCTTTAATTTATGCCCTCCATCATCAAGAATTATGGGTCTGGGCTGAGGGACCCTTTTAGCTAAATGTTATACAGGTGTTTGTAGTGATAGTAAGACCTGCTAGGGCTGTTGCACTTAAATCCATTTTTGTAACAGTATGTGATAATACCTGGCTAACACATGCTGTTTTAGTGGTTGCACAGACCATTCTACAGCTGAGTATCTGCTTCCAAGAATACTGGCTGGTTGCACAGCTGGAGAGCTCCCTCTTCCCCATTTAGATTAATTCTACACAAAGAAAACAGCCTTTGTACAGAGTTCAGGCATCAGTATTTTGTGAGTGGATGTTAGTCTGTGATCTGTATATAAAATGCAATAAATTATTTTTTGTAATAAAATGTTTTACATTTTGGAAAATGGTGGCTCTATTTTGAAAAGGGTCTATATTTATGCATATTTCATTTTACTGAGACTTAGAAAACCTGCCAGAGGTCTGATAACCCAAAAGTGATTCAAATGGGAAGGGACAGTCATTCACCAGCAAATCCCCTCAAAAAATGCATCCTATTTTGAAAACATTTGTCATCTTAAATTGCAAAACAAAATTAATGATGTACATAAACATTGCAGAGGAAAGGTATCTGATTAATAGCCCTGGAGACTGAACAGGAAAACTACAGGCAGCAGAATTGCAACATTCCCCTAGAGCACTTCCCTTTACCAAGTAATCTTTAATCCCATCCTGAAGGCACTGGGCCAAATTCAGAAGTGATGTGTAAACTAGATTCTCTGATACTCACTTAAGCTGTCTTCATTATACACGCTATAACGGTGCAGTTGCAACACTGTAGACTCCCTTTGGCCTAGTCTACACCTAAAACTTAAGTCAACATAACTATGTTGCACAGGGTGCAAAAAATGTTGTGCCATAAGCATGGAAGTTAGGTTGATCTACCTGCCAGTGTGCACACAGCTATGTTGATAGGATTCTTCCATCAACTTAGCTACTGCCTCTCAGAAAGATAAGAGTACCAATTCCCAGGGGGTTGGACTCGATGATCTCATGAGGTCCCTTCCAGCCCTATGATTTGATCTGATCTGATCTGATCTATGCTGATATAAAACCTTTTCCCTCTGTGTAAGCAGCATCTATACCAGTGGTGGTTCTCAAGCTTTTGTGGGTCATGATACTAGCCCACTCCCCACAAGCCAAAGCCAGTTGTCTCACCAGCTCTCCGTGACACACTAATGTGTTCTGACAGTGGTTGAGAACCACTGATCTATACTACAGAAACACAGCTGCAGTGCCATAGCTGTGCCTCTGCAGCGTAGCCATAGACAGACAAGGCCTTGTAATCTGTAGACTTGGTAGGCCAAATTCAGAATTGATGTGAAAGAGTTGGGGATAAGTGAGTCTGAGTGTCAGAGAGGCCCAGTTAGCATAACATACATGTGGGTGGGTCCAGAGGAAGGTTTGCTGCAACATTCACACATCTAACAATTTAGCCCTCAGACACTAGCAGTAAATGGAAAATTCAGCTCCACATCCATGCAGTCTTTGGCCTGTCTTCTGAGACTGCTAATTAACAAGTCAATTTGTGCCAGTTGTGCTGATGGATTAGTGATGTTGCCTCCACTGGGAACTGAGCTGAGACCTTTTAAGTGATTTCATACAGTCCACACCAGTCAGCAGCTGGTTGTTTTATTATTCTTGAGCATGTAAAGAACCGATGAATGTTTGAGTCTTAGCATAGGACATAATTTATGAACAATATCATTATCACAATTACCAACACACCTGATAATACAGGATACATTCCTTCACAGGACTAAAAAAGCCTCCACAACTCCTGCTGTATGTTCACAGCAGAGCTTGCAGGAGGGCTCCACTTTCAGCTTCTCACTTGCTCCCTGCTTTGCCTAGGGCTACTAGATATCAGAGCCTGGAAAGGGCAGGGATGTATGAAAAGGATATTGGAGGACACAATTTATGTAATATTCTTCCATTTTTTGGGTGCCCTGGAACACTTTCCCCTAAAAATAAGGTATTCTGTGGCATTCCAGCATACTTTAACCCTATAAGTAAAAAGCCAGACAAAATCATGTATTTTAAAATGCCTGCCAAATGGAGGATGTAAAGGTAACAAGGAGGACATGTACTCCTTTTGCCTGACACCTGATAACCCTAACTTTGCCTGGTCCATTTTTCTTTAACTGCAGCTTCCATACCTGCTAACCCCAAGCTTTCAAAAATAACTCACAACCCAAAATCATGAGCTCAGTTTAAAAACTCATGAGTACTTAAACTAATCCATTTGGGTTCTTTATATTTTCTGTTTCCAAGCTTTAGGGTGCCTACAAATCAGAACATCATTTTTTTCCCCTACAACCACCACGGCTGGCTGGTGTTCTGTTTCAAGGAAGCTGGCAGCCTCCCATATTCACACGACTCCAGGAGCTGGGGCTTTAAGAAAACACCTCAGCGGCCAGGACTCTGTGATTAAAATTTCCAGAGCTGGAAGCTGCGGCAGGATACCTCCAGCCCACAGGACGACCCGAGATCGTTTGCGGGGCCGCAGCACTTTCCTGTCCTGGCTTAGGCCTTGCGCCTCGCACACCGACAGCTGGGCCTTATTGTGACATCATTAACCTGCGACAGGGGAAAGAGAATCCTCGCGCGCTGCCCTGACGTCACCAACGATCGCGCGCGACGCGTCGCACGTTAATTCCATGCGCCCGCGCCGCTTCACGTGATCGCCGCCCAGAGGTTTGAAGATGGCGTCGTCCAGCTGTTCGGAGCCTGATCGCGTCCCCGCTAGTTACTGCCTGGTGAGCTGTATCCCGGCTCAGCTCCGCTCCGCCCAGCTCCGCTCCTACTTCAGCCAGTTCATTGAGGCCGGCGGCTTCCTATGCTTCCACTACCGGCACCGACCCGAGCGCAGCGGGCCTACGGGGCGGGGCCAGGGACAGGGACAGGATCGGGGCCCTGGCACTTGCTGCTGCCTGGTAGCGGTGCGGCCCGGCCAGGCCCAGCGGCTGGTCCGCATGTACTCGGGCAAGCACTGGGTAGATGCGCAGGGTGAGGGGCTGCCCGGCCGCTGCGTGATCCGCAGGGTCCGAATTTCCCCGGACTCAGGTACAGCGATAAAGAGAGTTGTGGGGGCGGAGAGCGGCGGCTTGGGCGGGCGTTTGGGAGCTATTAGTCATGATGTCAAAGTGGAGTCTGTGAAGCAGCGTCTCCAGCTGGTGGGGCAGGAAGCCGGTTAGGTTAGTTGTTGGTCTGAACGATGGTGTTTACAGCAAAGATAGCAGTGGGTGGTAAGACAGCTGCAAAATTCACCCACTCCCCAGGGCAAAAATAGTAGTCTGTATATAACTTCATTGGGTTAAGTGTTTTTTCTGGGAAGGCGCTTCAGGTTTGTAACGTGCAAAGGCAGACAGTGTGTGTTCTGGACACAGAGTTAATGGAAGCTCGTTTGGTGAACAAGAGCGCTGAATCCTTGATATAACTGGCTTGGCAGTTTCAGCGGTATACCGTGTCACGAAAGCAATTGCTCACTCTGAAGTATGATATACTGATTAGACTTAAGTAGCTGAAGACCAGAGAGATCTCTGCCTTTTCTGCAGTATAAAACAATGCTATCCTGCTGTATGGCAGGGGTCTCAAACTCAAATCACCACGACGGCTGCATGAGGACTAATACGTTAGGCCAAGAGCTGCATTAATATTGGTAACAATAGTATCATTGCGGGCCACAGGAAATAGCTTTAGGGGCTGGATGCGGCCCGTGGGCTGCGTGTTTGAGACTCCTGCTGTATGGTATGCATTTATAAAAGCTTGAAACAAAGGGCTGATGAAATTCTCTGTCAACATAATATTTTCATAGGTTGATTCTAAGATTCAAACAGTCCTTTATCATCTCGTCTCATGCAGCTCTTTGGTAAAATCTGTTATTGTGGACTCCCTTTCTTAGTTTGATTTCTGTCTCAGAGTGGCTCAGAGAAACTGGACTCTATTAAATCTGTGATTCTGTCTTAACTCGCTGTTTATTTCTCTTAGATTTGGGCATAGATAAAACTAGAAAGGAGCTTCATAATGAGACCCAGAGTGAACTATTTACCCAGGCAGACTTAAAGCGGCTGCCTGAACTGAACCCCCCTGTGTTCATGCCCCAGGGGAATGTGGGAACCCCTCTGAGAGTCTTCCTGGAATTGATCAAGGCCTGCAGGCTGCCTCCTCCCATTATCAAGAAATTGCAGCTACGATTCCCTAAGACAGGGTCCTCTCGCAGGTATGGGAATGTGCCCTTTAAATATTGGGACACTGAGACTGTTGAACAAGAAGAGCTGGTTTATACGGACACCGGGGAAGAGATCACAATGGAAAAGGGACTCCTGGCAAGCTCTGGGATCACTCAAACTACTGATGAGGAAAACTTGGAAGACCCAGGGAAGGAGAAAGCAGAAGAGTCTCATTCAGATGATGTAAGTGGTTTCTCATGTGAAACTGAAGCACTAACCAATGACGATGGGGTGGGGGATGCTGCTTGTTTCTGGGGAGCTGGTATCTGCTTGTGTAACAGTAGCATGGCATGTATCTGAGAAAGGTATTATAAAGATTGAATATATGCTTGTCTGTATATGCTGAACTCTGGTTATGTGACTTTTGGAAGTATTTCACCTTAACTTGGATAACAAAATTAATTTTATCATCACCAAAGCTGGCTCTCCATGGTGAGCTGACTATAGGGTGCCAGTGCGCACATTCTGATGAGCTTGGCTTAGCGTTAAGAACACAGGATCAGGATTTTAAATGCACATCTCTGCTTTGACCCACTTGCCATGTGACAAGTCATCTTGCTGCTTTGCCTCCGTTTTCTTACTTATAAAATGGCCTTGCTGGGCTTGAGTGCTGAAGTGTCTTGAAAATGAAATGTGCTGAGCCAAGTGACTGGTCACCCTTAGTAACCATCTGGCCTGTAGGAGATGGTGGTCACACCATACATCCCTGTAAATGTAGTTTTTCTTGCATCAGTGACAAGATCTTGGAGTTGACATATGACTTCAACAGCAGAGTATTGCTCACTGTACAGGTAAAAAACTTGTCATTGTTATTGTGCAATCTTTGACTAGGATTAATTTGACTAGGGTTAATGAATTTCTAACTAACTTTACACAGAACATACATATGCTCCATGTGTATATAGTCAGTGGATGACTGAAAGCATATAGTGTTGTATGCATTTGGGGGAGGACTGGAGAAGGAATTATGCCTTTACCAGTTCTCCAGATAACTGACTTTTTCTGAAAAGCCTTGTTCAGTGGAATGCAGGGACTGTTACTGATAATGTTGGTGTTATGATGTGCCCACAATGGTGCATGAATGCAATGCCTGTATCCTATAGAGAACATAGTCAGCAGGGCAACTGGCATGTGTGGGAGAGAATGTAAGGATGCGAACTGGAGGAGAGTGGGTCTGGGTAAGTGCCAGTCATTTATTAGTGTCACCCATCTTTTTCCTTGTTTCTTTGCAGGATGACGATAGGTGTGAGGAGTGGGAACGACATGAGGCTCTGCACGAGGATATAACGCGTCAGGAACGCACGGAGGAGAGGCTGTATGAAGAGGAGATTGAGCTGAAGTGGGAGAAGGGAGGCTCTGGTCTGGTCTTCTACACAGATGCCCAGTACTGGCAGGAAGAGCAAGGAGGTAATGTTGCTTGTGCTGTTCTGTGGTGGAGGGGTGTGTTGTCCTAGTCATCTTAGCATGAACATCTTTATACAGGGTTCAGATGTATGAACCTTCTTGGTTTATTATCCAGCGTTCTGTGGAAGGATTTGATCACAAAATTGAGCAATAAATCAGGAGAAGCCCTGGGTATGGTTTATAAGAATCAAGTTAGATAAACTAGGAAAGAAGGTGTAATTTGTAGGCAAAAAAAGCAAGGAGTCCTGTGGCACTTAAAGTCTAACGTTTATTTATTGCATGAGCTTTCATGGGAGAAAATCCCACTTTGTCAGATGCTTTGAAGAGAGGGAAACTTACAGGACTCCTTGCTTTTTTTGCTGGACTAGACTAACATGGCTGCCCCTTTGGAACCTGGCAATTTGTAGGCAGGACTCCTTCCTTTTGTCTGGTTGGTCATCCACATGATCAGCTACTGGTCCACAGCACCTCATGTGGAAGGTGTGGTGTTTATAAAGGGTTTATAGGAGTCAGGCGCTCAAAGTACCCTGTAAAAGTCTTTGGTCTTTCAAGTACTCTTAGTAAATTTGATGCTGGTGTGGTGCTGACAGCCAAGGATAGTTTCCAGCATGGACAAAAGCAGGGCAGGTTTCTTCCCATCCAAATGTTGCTTTCCTAATGGTCATTCTTTGTGAGAGGGACAGCCTGCTGCTAAGGATGGGAGAGTTGCTCATTTTCAGTGTCCATTCAGAATTTTCAATCCAAGGTAACTGCCACTCTTGCCAACAGTGGTGGTGGTTTTGAAAGTTAACATGTCCCCTGGAACTGCAGCTGAGGGATAACCTTGGTTAAATATGCCACATCTTAAGCTCTAGAGGATAGCAAGACTTGGTGTTGAATTTTCAGAAGTGGATGTAACAAAATCACAACAGTGATCAGTGAGCCCACAACCATCCCTGCACAAAATCGTGTGCATGCAAGCATTGCACCCCGTTTGCAAAACTTGTATTCTGATATCACAAATCTGGGCTAGATTTGATCCAGTGACTGAGACCAGGGTCAGTATGCCATCAACACCACCACAGGAGCCCTTTCTGTAGACTCCACAAATGCTGGATAATAACAAGGACAAGTTGGGGAATAATCTCTTTTTATCAAACCAACTTCTGTTTGGTGAGAGAAGTGTTTGAGCTTATGCAGAGCTCTTCCTCGGGTCAGGTCTGAAGAAGATCTCTGTGTGAGAGCTCACCAACAGAAGTCGGCCCAGTAAAAAAATTACCTCCCCACCATGTCTCCCTAATCCCTGGACCAACATGGTTACTGTGGATATTCACACACACTTTACTGTGCTGGAGAAAATGCTACATTGGATGAAGGCCTGTGTCTCTGCCAAAAAAGCTGTTCATGTGACATGGATCCTTTGTCTAATCCTTCACACTGTTTTCTCTCGTGACAGACTTTGATGAACAGACAGCAGATGACTGGGATGTGGACATGAGCATCTACTATGACAGAGGTATGTATCAGAGGAAAAAAAAATGTGCTGATTGTCTCCAGTAGGAACAGGTAGTGGTGGCTGGCCCAGCAGCAAGACTGCTGTTGGAATCTGAAGTTAGCCAGAGATGTTCTCGCGTGTCTAGCATCTCAAAATCCAAAGAAGCCTGGCTGTCTTTTCCACCAGGCTCCTGTAGGGACACAAGGGACCTGAATTTAAAGGGAAGTTGGAAGCCCTTCTGAGCCTGAATGGACAGGGACCTTTGAACAAAAGCCTGTGTAGTGACTCTTTAGTTTGGTAAGAGGGAGATACTTGATGCTTTGTATAAAGCCTCTTCCTTGTACTTTTCTCTGCTACAGGAGTGCACGTGTTAAATCTCACAATGACTTTTCCTCATGCTGCTGCCAGTTGTACCATTCCAAGGCTCTGATTCTGAAAGTTAGGGTTGTTAAGGGACATCGTCCACGATTCCGGACTGAAAAGCCTAGTACTGCATTTTATCAAGTGTCCTGTAAAGACTCGGATGCTAAACCTTCCCAGGATTAACATCTGAATATTAAAATAAGACACTGTAAAATTCTGAACATAGATGCCATACCAAGTGGTCAGTTGCTTGGGACATTCAAACTGGTTAACTGGCTTCACGATTGTTCCTGTCAGTCTTGGTTTCAGCACTATAGAAGGAAACTTTGTTTTCCAGCCCGGCAGGTGAATACCTCAACTCTAAGCAAATGAGATTCTCTGAAACCCTTCACTGATACTCTCTGGGTCAGATCTGGCTGCTTTTAAACTGTACAGTTGGAGCTGGAAGCCTTTCTCTCAGTGTGCTGCAGCATGTCTTTTAGACTGTTATGTCTAATTTAACTAGCTTTAAAACAGTTGGAGCAACAACATTCCTGACTTGATGGTAGAAGCTGCCAGATGCTCCCCTGCTCATTGTGTTCTCTGGGGAAATGACTGCAATGTCATTTTTTCCCTTATCAATTTTCTTTGAATCCTAACTGCTTTGAGTTGCTGTTACAGTGTGACCTGATCCCATGATTTACCCTTCCCTGCATTCATTTCCTCCTCTTCTGCAAGTTCCCCTATCTTCAAAGTGTGTGACAAAGTGGGATTTTCTCCCGTGAAAGCTCATGCAATAAATACATTTTTTTTAGTCTTTAGAAGTGTCCAAGAACTCCTTGTTTGTTTCACTGAACTAAACTAACATGGCTGCCCCTTTGGAACTCAGTTCTCCTAAGTCTTGTGTCTCATCAGATGGAGGTGATAAAGACGCCCGTGATGCAATACAAATGCGCTTTGAGGAGAGACTCCGGGATGGTTTGGAGGATGGATCTGTTTCAGGGCAACAGATTGGGACCTTTGAGAAATATACCAAGGTAAGATTAGAACACTTGCTGTTCATGGTGTCTGGGCTGGAGGTTGGCCAATGGAGGCTTGAAATGCCAGAAAAATAGTAAACTATTTTTTTTTCTCTTGGGCTTCCTCTTCAAAGCTTTTTATAAATCTCTGTAAAAGTGCAGGTGTCATGCAGCTGGGTTTTAGATAGTGGCATATTGGAAGGGTTGGGGGAATTTGGCTAGGATTGACTCTTCACTTAACTGCTAGCCCTCTTATTAAAGCTCTGCAACAAAGACTATTTGACACATGATTCCTTGGTGTGTCACTGACCTCAGTGAATTTATTCCTGATAATGACCTGGCCCCTTTACTTGCAGAATTAAAAAAAAAGGGAATCCTGTACTGTGACACTTTGAAATACCAACAAATTCATCCTACCCCCAAAAGTTTATACAATAGATAAATTTCTTGATCTTTAACAGCGCCACAGGACTCCCCTTTTTCATTTTGTTGAAATAGACTAACATGGCTACCCCCCTGGAACTCCCAGAACTGATGCCAGGTTACTTGGAGTGGTTTCTTCTCTTCCAGGGCATTGGCAGGAAGGTGATGGAAAGGCAGGGCTGGATAGAGGGACTGGGTCTGGGGAGCAGCAACTCAGGAATGGCTGAAGCATTGGACAATGAGGGCCAGCATCCCAAATGCAAGAGAGGATTGGGGTAAGTGCTACAAACTCCTGGTGTCCTCTGCCGATGGATGGTGCCACTCAAAGGTGTGCCAAAAGCTAAAACGTAGCCAGTAAATGACAAGTCAAGGAATGTGCTTGACCAGAGTATGGACTAGACTAAATCAGGACTGGAAGGGATGTCACCAAGGCTCTGAGGCACAGTCCCTCTTGTCAGCATTGGTGTGAGTGTTGATAGTACAATAGAGCTCAGGCTGTCTAAGGCTGATTAGAGTATGGTGTGTTCTCACCTGAGCCACACAGCTATGAGATCAAACAAGTCCTGAATCTTCAATCCTTTTTCTTTTTTGCTACTTCAGCAGTCCTGGGCACCTGTCTCATCTGTAATGGGGCCTTCCAAGTTCCAGTCTTTTTGTCTTGCTTTAAGCCGTGTTCTTTGCTTCCTAATTGGAGACCTTGTGACATCTGTGCTGGTGATGGGATGTGCACAGTTGATCCATGTACAGATGCTGCTGAGTGATGAGCTAGAAAACATTAATCGATCATTCTGTTTCAGCTTTGACTTAGTCAGTTCAGGCTTTATGCCCAAACTATTCCAGATTCTCTGCACCTTCAGAGCTAATTGCAGCTCAGGGTCTCTAACTGCTTTACAAACATGCCTCTGAACTGCCTGCAAAGCAGTTACTAGCTCATTTTGGAGCCAGGTTAATGAAACTATACCTAAAAGTCTGTACCAGCCATGAACAGGACATAATCCTGGGTCTTAGTCCCCACGTTCAAGCCATGGGCTTGCACCTTCCTTCATTAGTACTTGCTAAGTACTGGCTAGTATAGAAGGGTTTTCCATGTCACAAACAATGATGCATTGAAACATTGCTCTCTGCCCACTCCTCTTAGGTACCATGGAGAAAAACTACAGACTTTTGGCAAACTGAAAAAGCCCCGTCGGGACGGCCCCATCCTCATCTCTACAGTCTACGATGAGCCCCAGCCCATGGACTGTGGGGACCAGCTACTTCGACGCCAGCCACCCATTGCCATGAAATACAGACAGGATGTGGCATTTGTCCGAGCAACTCAGAGTGCTCATCAGAGCCCTGCTACCTGATGAGAGTTGCTACTGAACAGAAACTTGGGGACTTGTTCACTAGAGTAGTAGCAGAACTTTTGTATTAGAACAGCCTCTTCCTGTTACATGGACACTGGCTTCTGTCTGCTGTCCGATCCTAAACAAAACATTAATATATTTTTCTGGAAGAAATACCAGATTTTTTTTTAGCCTGCAAGTCTTTCTGTTCTAACAACTGCTGTATTACAGGGGGTCCTCATATTCCTGCCCCTAGCTGAGACCTTTGATCCTGTTTTGTTTGGCAGTGGGAGAGTAAGTTTTTTCTAATGAGTATTAGCACAAATATTATAAGCAAGGCTGCTGTGTGAATGTTTTGTTCAGGCTGTTGCAGTGAGAGAATTCATCTGAAAATGTCTCTGCAAACAGACTTATCTCTTTTTTTGTTTCTTCCTGAGATAACTGTCTTCTAGAAACACTGGGCCAGGAGTAAGTTATCTTTGTCTAGTGGTATTTATCCTGCATGCCAGTGAAAACTTATTAGGGCAAGATGACCTTTTTTGGAGGCCTTCACTATAGTAAATGTTGAAGAGGAAAATGAAGACTTCTACACGGGTAGTGAGATTAGCTGTGCTTCCATTCTATATGGAACCTGACTGTAGTAAGTAGAGAAGAATCACAGGCTAAGATGCACACCTCAAGCTCTGTTCCCTTTTCCAGTGACTAGCAGCTGTATCAGCATGTACTTAGTACACGCTTTTTCTGCATGGGAAGATGCCCTCCTTTCTCCCTCATGACTTTACTGCAGCAGTAAGTACTACTTAGTAGTAGTATCTGCTCAGGAAGGCTTCAGCCTGTTCCTGTTCAAATGGGTCACCTTGTTCTATTTTAGACTGGAGAATGCAGAGTTCAGTTTTCCAATCTCACTTGACATTTTTATTTCACACTAGCTTTATGTTTAGAAACCTCATTACTGGCCTCTCCTGCATTTTACTCACCTAGCCCTCATCTTCTAACTCACCTTAGCACAGGCTACAGCTCTAGGGTATCTTTCTTTACTCAGTCTTGCTCATAAAACAATGCAGGCTGAGCCTTGTGCCTTCTTCCCGTGTCTCAACAATCTGCTTTACGCCTAGAATACCCTGGCACAGGAGTGACTTTTTACTTGTGGTGTTAGAAGTGCTGGGCCCTTGCCAGGCAAGGATTAGAAGTAGTCTGCTGCAGAGTTTGATCTAATTTTCTACTATTGTACTAAAACAAGCTTCAGTGATGTGGAGTAACTTCCATTTCTGACAAACTGTTTAGGCCTCTGGAACGGTTGGCTCTACCCTGCATCTTCCAGAGCCTGGCTCTGACGGCTCATCCACTGAGAACAGATGCCAGTTGCACACACAGAATGGATCCACTGAAACTGCTGCCCACTTTTTTGTAACAGTAGCTGGGCAAATTCCTTTTGGAGTATATTAAGCCAGGGTTTGATCACGAAGGTAAACTAAATGTTCTACCTTTAAAAAAAACAAAAAAAACCCTACTTGTGTGGTGTTTAGCTTAAGGCGAATTGGGCCCAAGTGTCAATTCTGGGCCTTACCATATGAAAACTTCAGACAGACAACATAACTTTCTGTTCCTTAGGGCATGCTGCAGAGCTCCTGTCATGTAGATCTCTACATGACAGGAGCCAAGAATATCTTCTAAAAGAAAAACAAGGAGTCTGGTGGCACTTAAAGATTAACAAATTTATTTATTGTAGGAGCAAAATCCCACTTCATCTGTCAGATACTCTTCTCCCATGAAGGCTCATGCAATAAGTAAATTTGTTAGTTTTGTAAGTACCCCAGGAGTCCTTGCTTATTTTGCTGAATGAGACTAACACATCTGCCTCTTTGGAACTCTAGAAGAAAGGCTTTGTCTATAAATAACAGCTTAGTCTCCTCCTAACTTGCCCCAGGCTGGCAGCACCTGCTTGCTGTCATTATGTTCTCTTTTCCTTTGGGCCAACACTTGAAGAGTTACTGCTGAAGCTGTCAGAGGCTTAGGCCTGCTTGTGTCAATGGCCCAGCTTCCCTGCATAAGTGCGCTGAGGAATGGCCTGAAAGTTAGACTGCCAGCTCCTCCTTAGTGGGAATTAGTTGTGGGAGTGGAGCCCTGGGGGAGTGGGCATGTTGTGGGTCCTGGGTAGGGTTACCAGATGCCAGGCAAAAGGAGGACATGTCCTCCTTTTTTACTTTCACATCCTGTGTCTGGCAGGCATTTTAAAAATACATGATTTTTTGTCTAGTTTTTACTTACAGGGGTTAAAGTATGCTTCAATGCCCCAGAACACCCAATTTTTAGGGGGAAGTGTTCCAGGGCCCCCTAAAAACAGAAGAATATCACATTAACACTACATTTTCCCCATGCATCCTACAATGTCCTCCTTTTTGTACTTCCCTGCCCTGCTTTCCCAGCTGTGGTATCTGGTAACCCTAGTGCTGGGTCAGTAACTTCCAGGGGTCACTCCCCCCAATGTTGGCAGGGCCAGGCCCAGAAGCTAAGAACCAGGAAAAGTGGAGCAGGCTGCCTCCAGGCTCTATGGGGCAGAGCTACAGGGCGAGTCCCACCCTGGGGTAGAGGGGTAGCAGCTCCTAGCACACCAGGGCTACTGGGGTTTCCTCAACCGCTTCCAGTTGCTGCCCTCCCCGCTGTGGCCGGCAGGTGGAGCCCGTCTGCTGGCTAAGCCCTGCCGGCCCGGGGCGGTGCTCGTGAATATTCATTAGCTCTGTGCTAGGGAGAAGGTAGCGCTGCCCGGAACCTTCCCGCTGGCGTCCGCACAGCCAGCCGGCCTAGAGTCGGTGCGACACACCCCGGAACACAGCGCCGCCGGACCGGAAGTAGTGTGCCGGACCGGAAGTCGGGCGGGCTGAGCGGCGGCGGTGAGTGGGGATGGGGGGAGGGACACAGGGCGCCCCGGGGACCCCCCAGCTCCACAGTCGGGGCGCCCCTGCCCCCGAGACCCACAGTCACCGCACCCCGCTCCTCAGAGCCCCCGCTTGGCTGGCTGTGCCCCGACCCCCAGCCTGGGACCCCCCCAGCCCCAGAGGTCCCGCCCTCCCTCACTGAATCTCACTGAGGCCCCAGGCTGTGTTTTATTGCAATGATCTGGGGGCGGCCAGTTAACAGTAAATAGATGCTGGTGGGTTGGTGAGCTAAAAATTGCGGGTTGCTGTGTGCCGGGTGTAAGGGAAATGGTGAGTTGTCTGGAACGTTTACTCTAGTTGCACGCTGCTACCATGACTTTTTGCCAGACTATTTTGTGCCTTGGGTTTGAGCTGGTTATGCTGCTCTCCTGGGCACCTGCTCCTTCACGCTCTCTAACCTCTTAGCCCTTCCTCCCCCCCATCCTCATCTCCCTAAGCTTCTCCAGGTCTCTTAGGGACCCCATAACACACCTCACTCTCTCACTTCTTCTGTGGTCCCCCACTGGCTAAGGCCCAAACCTCTCTCAGGTCCCCTTCATGGGAGTCCAAACTCCCTTACCCCACCAGCACCTGTGGCCTCGCTCAGCCTCCCATTCTGCTCTGTTGTCCACCAGTCCTCTTTCCCAGCCACGCCCCCATCAGTGACTACAAAGCAGATCCTGGGAGTGAAGAGGCATTACAGACTCCAGGGACTTAATTTGTCTTCTTTTGTTTCTAAGATTTATGCCCAGGGATTTTCCTCAGTGCTTGCTTGGGTTTGATATTAGTATTATTAATAGATGAGAATGCTCTATAGTGACTTAGCTGTGTCCTGAAATGAGACTGACCACTGCATTACAATTTCAACCAAAAACTATCTTCATTCAGTAAATAAATTCCCCTGTGTATCCAACTGCAGGATTCCCTGTCAGATTGCAAGGGTGACTGTAACAGCTGCATCAGAATGTAACAGTCATCAGAGGCTGAAATAACCTAAAAGAACCCAACATCTTGTCAGTAAAAATCTGAATCTTCTTCCTTCAGTGGGGTGACCCTTTGTATTGTGATTATTTCCTGCAGCTGATTTGGGCCTGTGGCAGGGCTGAGATATTACCTACTCCAATGACTGGGAGGGACTGCAGACTATCTGAACAGAAAGGTTAAAACAAGGCTAATTCCAATGCCTAGGCATGGTCTCTCCATATCACTTAGAAGGGTGCCACTTGATATGTCCTTCAAGTCTGAGAAGAACTTGGCCATCATAGTTTCCAATGGATAATATTCATGTAAACATGAATAATGGGCACTATCTTAACCTTTTTTTCCCCTTTTTTTCTAGAAAGAGAAAGAAATGATCTGACATGTCAGAAAACCGCCATGTGTCTTGCCCGGCCTTTGGCCAGGCAGTTATTGGGCCACCTGGCTCAGGGAAGACCACTTACTGCCTTGGGATGCAGGAATTCATGTCCAGAATTGGGCGGAAGGTGGCTGTGGTGAATTTGGACCCAGCCAACGAAGGGACTCCCTACCAGTGTGCTGTGGACATCTCGGAGCTGATCACCCTGGCTGATGTGATGGATAATCTGAAGCTGGGGCCCAATGGTGGCTTGATCTACTGCATGGAGTACCTGGAAGCCAACTTTGACTGGCTGCAGGAAAAACTGGCAAAACTCAAGGGTCACTACTTTCTGTTTGACTGCCCAGGGCAGGTAGAACTCTACACCCACCATGATGCACTGAAAAATGTCTTTGCACAGTTAGCTAAGTGGAACTTCAGGGTATGTTTGGGGTTTTGTATACGGTAACAAGATGGATTCAGCATCAGGAGCTCTTGTTTATGTTTTAAAACATTGTGTCTTGCAGTTAGGCCTTATGAGTATGTGGACTTTGTGTAATAATTAGTAATCTGCTTTTACTGTGTATTGGTACATTCACCCAAATATATCAAAGCACTTTGCAAAGGTAGGAAAGTGTTTTGGGGGAGGGGAAGGAATGATCAAGGCACAAAGAGAACTTGACCCAGACTGCCCAGCAAGTCAAAAGAATTGAATCCGGGGCTTTTCTCTCCCACCCCATCTTTCTACTCAAGGTGTATTCCTATAGCATTTGCATATATTAACCCAGTGAACATCATAGCTTTGGATAAGGAGGAATGTCAGTATGCCAGATTACTAGAGACTAGTAAAATTGTATCCCAAGAATTTCAAATTATCTTTCAAGATGTGTAGCCCAGATCTCATTCAGTTAAAAATTATGGTGCAGTGTGTTCAGTGCAAACATGTACACTAATGTAACATTTTTGTACATGGAGCACACTAGTTCCATGCATTAAGTGAAGACTTCTATAACAAAGCTAACTTGCCCACCTTACTTTTATCTAATAGTTTGAATTACTGACTAGACAGGTTCCAGAGGGGTAGCTGTGTTAGTCTAGTTCTGCAAAACAAACAAGGAGCCCTGTGGCACTTAAAAACTAATAAATTTATTTATTGCATGAGCTTTTGTGGGAGAAAATTCCACTTTGTCAGAATGCCACAAGTCATCACCCACAACCCCCAAGTCAGACCTCTACAGCACATCACCATGGACCTACAGCCTATTCTGCAAGATGATCCTTCACTCTCTCAAGCCTTGGAGACAGACCTCTCCTCAGCTACAAACAGCCTCCTAACCTTAAACAGATACTCACCAACAAATACAGACCTAACAATGAAACCGCTAGAGCAGGCACGTGTCCCTGCAACAAACCACACTGCCAACTTTGCCCACATATCTGCACAAAAGACACTATTACAGGACCTAAAAAAAGCAGCTACTCCATCAAAGGCTTATTCAGCTGCTCATCCACCAATATGATTTATGCCAGAAATGCCCCTCTGCCTTATATATTGGAGAAACAGAACCATCTCTTTGCACAAAAGAACAAATGGGCACAAGTCTGACATCAGAAATCATAACATTAAAAAACCAGTAGGTGAGCACTTCAATCTTCTTGATCACTCCATTGTTGATTTAGTAATTGCTGTACTCAGACAAATGAATAACAGCTCAAGGTTTCCAAGAGAACCTGCAGAATTGGAATTAATTTGCAAATTTGACTCTCTCTTCAGGGCTAAATAAGAACTTTGGATTTTTTTCTCATTATAAAAGATAATTGGATGTCATCTCCCTCTATATGCTGTTCCCTGGTGTTTGAATCTTAACAGCTGCTTTGATTTGCTGTCACAATGTGACCTTATCCCATGACTTATACTTCCCAGCATTGATTTTCCTCCCATTCTGTAAGTTCCCACATCTTCTAAGCGTGTGATGAAGTGGGATTTTCCTCCACGAAAGCTCATGCAATAAATAATTATTTTAGTCTTTTAAGTGTCACAGGAGTCCTTTTTTGTTTTGACTAGACAGATAATCAATATACTATAGAATCAAGATAAGTAAGGTATTTTTACTTGAGAACTTTATTTAGAATCAACTTTTGCATGTGTATGGTCAAATCAACATGTGGCATTACAGTTACATAGTTATTTATATTTAATTTTTATCCTTTTTTGAAAAAGAAAAGAAAAATCAGCTCTAGCACTGCAGAGTTGCGTGGTTGAGGTCTAGTGTGCATCTGCAAACTTCAGTAGTCTATAGATATAGGAGGAAATCCAGCTATGACACAGTCTGGAGCTGCATTTCTGCAATTTCATGGTACATTAATTAGTAATGTAACTTGAGACCAAGCAAGGAAAGTTTCATCCCCAAAGGAAAGAAATTCTGACCAAATGATCAGAGGGGGCTGAAATGGAAGAATAGTTGCAATTTTAACAATCTCTCTTGTTGTTAGTGGAAGTTTGGCACACCTACAACATTTTTTTTTTTATCCATTCATACTAAGGTACTTTATAAAGGTGGGTCAGTAGCATTATCTCCATTGTACAGATGAGAAAATTGTGGCATAACAAAATGATTTGTTGTAAGGTCATTCAACAAATCAGTTACAGGTGGGAAACAATCCAGGTCTCCTTACTCTTCATTTGGTCAATATTCTATACAGTGGATAATGCTTAGGAGTAAAAAGTATATAAATAAATATATGAAACCTCTCAGGAGAAGTTGGCTGTTGTTTGGTTTTGGTTTTTTTCTGATTATAACCACAAGGACTGGGGTCTGGATGCCTTTACCATTCTCCTATGTCACAGATTTGCTTTAGTGGCTGCCCCAAATTTGAGTAGACAGCTTCTGCCCTGCCTCTGACCTTGTACTATTTCTCTCTCCTTTCCATTCTGTAGTTGGCTGCAGTTCATTTGGTGGATTCTCACTACTGCACGGACCCTGGAAAGTTCATCTCAGTTCTTTGCACCTCCCTCTCAACCATGCTCCATGTGGAATTGCCCCACATCAATGTCCTCTCTAAGATGGACCTGATAGAACAGTATGGCAAGCTGGGTAAGAGCTTTTGGGGGCAGAGCATAGAAGGGAGGCCCTGGAACTAACCAACATCAGAGATGATCCAACTTCCTGATAATCAGCAATGTTGGGGATGATGGACAGGAAAAGTATATAAGGTCTCATGGAGGTCTTGGTGAAATATACTGGCCTGTGCAGGTATCTGTGTCCATTAGCTGTCTTATAAGCAGTTTGAAAGCTATTCACTGAGAAACAAGAGACTGTGAAATGGCCATAGACCAATAGCTCCCAACCTTTTCAGTTACATGGGCACACTTCAATGAGACAAAAAAATTCCACAGCACACCCACTTTTTTCAGCTGAATTGATGGCTCATAAATGTCACATTTACTTACATTTATTATGGCTATGGTCTTATTAGAGAGGTTTGCAACATAGTGCATATAGCAAGATAAAGAAGGATCAGATGTGCTAATGTTTCAAATCCACTGGAAAAAAAATACATCTCAGTTTTGTTCTTTTGGCCACCTGCATTTAGCATGCTCTTGTTTTAGAATCAAAAGAGCAATATTTCACTTTTAATTTGATGATTAATTTTAATTAATTCTATAAGTTGTTGTTTTGGTTGGCTACAATACTGTTTAAGACGAAACAATGTTTGTTTTACCTGGATTTTCATTACCTTTGTGCAAAATTTCACAGTACGCTTGGGCAGTTCTCATGGCACATCAGCGTGTCACAGCACACCAGTTCCTAAGCTCCACTGGCAGCACATGTGGCCTATCTGTGCTTTCTTCTGCTCTTTCTGTTCAATCCAGTCATCGGCTTCCTTCCTCTGACATATCACACAGCCTCACCGCTCTCAGGGCCAAATCCAGTGAGCTGAAGTGAGTCTAAGCTGGTGTACCATGCACCTTTAACATACATTTTTTATGCCAGCTTACACTCAGGAGGCCAAATTCAGAGGTGATGTGTAAGGTGGGTGTATTGTTGCAAATTGAGGGTGAATGCAAGGGAGTCCTCATTGCAGTAACTTGTTTGCAGGGGGTAAAGTAAGCTGGAATGTGCTGCAATAGCATTCTGGGGCCCACTGTTTTGAGGTGGTCAGCATTCCAGGCCCCCTAAAAATAGAAAATGGAACTGGAACGCTGTGTTCTGGGGCCCACCGTTTAAAAATAGTGAGCAGTGGAATGCAGAGTTCCAGCTCCATTTTCTATTTTGAGGGTCCTGCCGAACGCTGAGCCCCTAAATATAATAGGTCATGGAATGCTGTTCCAGCACATTCCGGCAGGGCAGGGAGCTGCCTCAGTATGGGAGATTTTAAATCTCCTGCCCTGAGCCTGCTCTGACTGAGCATGCTCAGAGCCTCTGAGCATGCCCAATTAGAGCAGGCTCTGAATGGGAGCCTCAGCCCAGGCCAGGGCTACTCCACATGACGGCCAGGTAAGGGGGCTCTGCAGGGGGGTTTCAGAGACAGGCGAGCTGGCCCAGTAGGGAAAGGGCACACAGGAAGGGGTTGGCATGGGGGAGGGGGTTGGCCCTGGGGCAGTGGGGGAAGACAGCATGGCACATCGGGGTTGGGGAAGGGTTAGGGGACCAGTGGCAAGATGGAGGTTTGGGGAAGGGTTTGGGGGGGCTGGGGGCAGTAGCTGGGATGGTGGGGCAGGTGTTTGGGAGGCAGTAGCTGGGGGGAGGCAGGCATTTGGGGGTAGATGTGATTAGATTCATCTGCTCTCCACTCACCAGTCCCTGTCATCTGGAACAGTCTCCTTCTATCTCTCCATTTTTTTCAGTTGCCTTGGAAGTCCTATCTTCTGTATGTGATCTTCACATCTTAATTCCCTCTCTGCTCTACACAACTTAGTACTTAACTATAAAAGCACAGAATTGTAGGATTGGAAGGGACCTTGCAAGATTGTCTGATTCAGTCCCCTGCACTGGAGGCAGGACTAAGTATTATAGATCACCCATGAAAGGTGTTTGTCTAACCTGCTCTTAATAATCTCCAATGATGGCAATTCCCACTGCCTCTCTCAGCAATCTAGTCCAGTGCTTAACAACTCTGATAGAAGTTTTTTCTAATGTTTAACCTAAATGGCCCTTGCTGCAATTTAACCCATTGCTTCTTGTCCTATTTTCAGAGGTTAAGGAGAACAGTTTTTCTCTTTCTTTGTAGCAACCACTTTTGTACTTGAAAACTATTATCATGTCTTCCCCTCAGTCTTCTCCAGGCTAAACAAGCCCAGATTTTTCCATTTTCCCTCATAGGCCGTGTTTTCTAGACCAGGGGTTCCCAACCTGTGGCCTTTAGGAGTTATCAAAGTGGCCAGTGTCTCTGATACTGCTGGGTGCAGAATAGAATTGCTGCTTAAGGTCCCAGGTGGAACACATTTCCAGGAGGCTAAAAGAACAGTGCAGGCTCAGTGCTGCAGCCAAGGGGATGGGAGCTATGTTCCCTCTAAGCCGTGCACATGCGCACAGGTTGTGAAAGCCATGCACACAACAAAATAAAGCGTGCACAAAAAAATTCAACCGTGCTAATATTTTTAGACTACATTAAGAAGGCAATTTCAAGTAACATGTTTCAAATAAGGTTTTTTAATTTATAAAATCATTTCCACCACCAGATCAAAATAAAATTTAGATATTATTTGCATCATACTCACTTCAATGCACTCAACAAGTTTGACCACACTCACTGGAGTGCGCACAAATTTGGACACTGGCTCCAAAACTTTTCACAAAAGAAATATTTTGTGCACATAGCCTATGAAAAATTAGAGGGAACATTGGATGGGAGGATGGAACACTGCCTTGTCTGTAGTAGAGAGCATAGCAAAGTGTTCCACCTAGGCTCTTAGACACTGGGGTCCCTGCTGGAGGCAGAGGGAGGGAAACACGGATCTTCCATCACGCTGGCTGCAGAAGGGAGCCATTGCCTCATGGGCCCATGTGTAGTGCACGGGGCTAAAGGATGCATGCAGTTTCTGTGCTGCAGCCGGGCAGACCGGGACCAGCGAGGAGGTAGCCTCCTTGCTGAACTCCTTCCATCTGGCTGCAGTGATGGCCGAGCCTGCTGGCAGAGATCTGTGGCCCTCAAGGCAAAAGGTTGGGAACCACTGTTCTAGACTTTAATAATTTTTGTTGTTGTTCTCTAGACTTTGTCCAGTTTGTCCACATCTTTCCTGAAATGTGGTGCCCAGATCTGGACACAGTACTCCGGCTGAGGCCTAATCAGTGTGGAGTGGACTGGAAGAATTACTATTTGTGTCTTGCTTACAACACTCCTGCTAATGCATTTCAGAATGATGTGGGGTTTGGGGCAGGAGGAGGGGTTGCAAATATTACACTGTTGATCATTATTTAGCTTGTGATGCATTATGACCCAGGATCCCTTTCTGTGGTACTCCTTCTTAGGCAATCTTTTCCCATTTTGTATGTGTGCAACTGACTGACCCCATAAGTGGCGTACTTTTCATTTGTCCATAATGAATTTCATCCTGTTTATTTCAGACCATTTCTCCAATTTGTCCAGATAATTTTGAATTTTAATCCTGTCCTCCAAAGCACTTGTAACCTCTCCCAGTTTGGTATCATCCACAAACTTTATAAATAAAGCAAGGAGTCTTGTGGCACTTAAAGACTAACAGATTTATTTATGGGAAAAAATCCCACTTCATCAGATGCTTTGAAGAGGGGGAACTTACAGAATGGGATGAAAATAAAAGCAGGGGAGTGCAAGACATGGAATCAGGTCATACTGCAACAGCAAATCAGAGCATTTGTAAGGATTCAGACTCTAGGAAACAGCACACAGAGAGAGGGTGAAGTCAAATTACCTGTTATAATGTAAAAAGAATCCATAGGCACGATTAAGTCCTGCTTTCACACAATCTAATTCGCATATTAGTTGGATTTTGGCTGAAAAAAAATCCAACTAATATGCAAATTAGATTGCTTGAAAGCAGGACTTAATCGTGCCTATGGATTCTTTTCACATTATAACAGGTAATTTAATTTCACACTCCCTCTGTGCGCTTTTTCCTAGAGTTTGAATCCTTACAAATGCTCTGATTTGCTGTTGCAGTATGACCTGATCCCATGTCTTGCACAACCCTTCATTTATTTTCATCCAATTCTGTAAGTTCCCCCTCTTCAAAGTGTCTGACGAAGTGGGATTTTCTCCCACTAAAGCTTATGTGATAAATAAATCTGTTAGTCTTTAAGTCCCAAAAGACTCCTTGTTATTTTGCTTTACTAGACTAACACGGTGGCCCCTTTGGAAACTTTATAAATGTGTTTATATAGAATGCTGGGATATAGTTTGTGTGAGACACTACACAAAATATTTGTACTGTACTTGTTGGGGAGCTGCCAGTGCTGGAGGCCCGTGGGCCAGTGGGATCACTGGGGGGCTGGCTGACTCAACCCTCTGTGGGCAGAGACATGCTGGCCCCTGGGCTCTGTTGCATATTCTCATTTGATGGTAGGATGGCACTGGAGTCCTTGAAGAGGGAGCTTGCCCTGCCAGCCCCACAGATGAGCTAGTGACATCACAGAGAATGTTCAGATGGGAATAAAAAGGGCGGGCCAGGATTTGGATTCATAGACTCTAAGGTCAAAAAGGGACCAATATGATCATCTAGTCTGACCTCCTGCACAATGCAGGCCACAGAACTTCATCCACCTACTTCTATAATAGACCCTTGACCTATGCCTGAGTTATTGAAGTCCTCAAATCATTGTTTAAAGACTTCAAGGCACAGGAAATCCACCAGCAAATGATCCGTGCCTCAAGCTAGACAGAAAAGTAACCCCCCTGGGCCTCTGCCAATCTGTTTAACCCAAAATATGGCAGTCAGCTAAACTCTGAGTATGTGGATATCCACCTCCAAGCCGATAGGAAAAATGCAGCCCCTGTAAATGTTTCGTGCATCTGCTTCTCTTGTCTTTCCTTGCAGCTTTCAATCTGGATTATTACACTGAGGTTATGGACCTCTCTTATCTAGTAGACCATTTAGCCGCTGATCCGTTCTTTAAAAACTACCGTCGCCTTAATGAGAAGTTGGTGGAGGTGATTGAGGACTACAGCCTAGTCTCCTTTGTTCCACTGAATGTCCAGGTAACCCAGCTGAGGTATGGGTGGGTTGGAAGTGACTGGAAAAATTTTACAGGTAGCTGGCTGGTTCATTAACTGCCTAGATTAAATTTGTTGGCTTCTAAAAGAAGATGCTTTCCGCAAATTGAGCACATGTTGTGGGTTTCCTCCCCCCGACCAGACTTTGATTGTGTCAAGTAGAACAGTAATTTTATAGATTTATTTTATATTGTTGAATAAGTGTAGCTATATGGGGCTCCTTAAAAAAAAAACCACACACATACACACACCCCTTTATTACCCATGTGGGTATAAGTGTTAAACCCAAGTTTATTAAGTGTCTTCAGGAATGGTCTAGAACAGTGGTTGTCAAAGTTCGGGTCATGACCCAGTAGTGGGTCACAGACCTGCAAGCAGGGCTGTCCTTGGGGATGGGGGGGGGGGGCAATCGCCACTGGTTGTGCAGTTCCCTGGGCCGTGTGCTGTTGTGCCGTGAGCAGGGCAGCGTGTCCACCCTGTGGCCATGCTGTCTCCTGCACCCTCCCTGCTCCTTTCAGCGCAGAGCCGACGGAAGCAGGGAGCGGACTGGGAGCATGCAAAGCTGGCCTCTGCTCTGGGCTCACCCACCCCATCCCCAGGAAGGGAAACAGCCAGAACAGGGGCAGAGCGGGCCAGCCCAGAGTCCAGGCTTCGATCTCTTGCCCCTCCCATGGGCTGGCCCTTCCGCTCTGGAGACAGGGCAGGCCAACCTAGAGGCGGGGTGGAAGAGTGGAGCCCAGCACCCAGACCAGCCTTCCCCCTCCCTTCCACCAGCACAGGGAGGAGTTACAGGGGCCCCACCACAGGCCAGTTGTCCCTGGCCTTGCACCCCTGTAGGGACAGCCCTGCCCATAGGTATCGGGTTGCAGGCAGGTGAGATGGGGGGAAGGAGGTGACTGCCTCTCGCTGATCTGCAGCCTGTTGTAACATAGTATCAGGCTCCAGTAGAGAGCATTGAGACAAATGCGAGGGATGCCAGTTGTTAGGGTTAAGCATGAGGTGCTGATGGTTCAAACAATCTCTGTGCCTTGTCTCTGAGTCAGTATCTCTCTGGGCTTCTCTCATTCATATGAAAAGGACTGAGGTCACTGGCAAGCAACCTTTGTATTTTTTATCAATAGCTCCAGTGAAGAAAAGAAAAAACTTTGAATACCCCCTTACTCTACCATTTCTGGGATCTGGGGATTGCAGTTATTTTGCAGAGTAGGACTTGCCTCTTTTTTTCAGTGGATTGAGAATTCCCTTTCTTGCAACAAAAGTTATAACTTGTAGATTTTAGTAACTCTTTCCAGAGATTTTTTTGACTGATAATTAAAAAGAGAAGAGAAAAGAAAACTGTTCTAGTAGGAGTCTGTGTTAGGAAGTATGGTATTTTTTTCTAGAATTAGAAAGTCTAAGTAACAGAATAAAATCCAACTCAAGGATGTATCTGCTTAAAGGAGAAGTTTGGATTGTACACACACCTGGTCTTGCAGGAGTTGACTTAATCTTACTGGGGAACAAAGTAAAGAGGTCTGTAGTGCACTAAAACTCATCACTGCCTCAAGTCTCACAGAAGTCCTGGGAGTCCTGAGAAACTACTGTTTCCCACGACAGAGTGAAACTGAAACGGCACAGGTTATAACAAGGTCCCAATCTGAAGGGGAGAGGATAGCCCTGTTGTGTTGCTGTGTTATGCACACTGACAGCGATAGGTGTCACCAGACCAAGCAGAGAAGGCTAGCATCCCTTCAGTCACAATACAGTGGACAATTGTGTGTTCATTGAAACTCATGTGGACTCAGGGAGCAGATGAAGAGCAGAGGTGAAGGTGGAACCCAGAGAGGCTGCTTCAGTTCCTGGGGTCTGGCAGTGGAGAAGAGAGTAGGACCTGGAGGGACTTGGACAGGCTCAGCAGCAGATAAGGACTTCCATGACCTTTTTTTCCAGCCTGGCATTGGCTCTCTTCTTCTTCCTCTGTCTAAGCACTTCCATCTCATTTCTCCACCCAGTCACCCTCTTCCCCCATTTGCAAGGAGCTCCCAGAGACACATTACAGGCTACTACATGCAATTTTAGAGACTTGACATGCTTCCTGATTTGAGACAGGAGTATGGCATGTGGAATCACCCTCTGCATGTCCATGTAGGTGATCTCAAATTAGATGTGTAGATTTCAGAGATGCAATAGAAGCCTCAAGAGAAAGGATGTAAGTCATGATGGATTCCCACCCCTTCCCCTCTCAGCCAAGGTCACTGTTCAGTTTTCTGGCGGTGGCTGCTTTTTTTCAGTGGAGGGTTGCCACATGGCAGAGGGGTCCAGAGCTGGGTCCTGAGGAAAAAAGTTTGACAACCACTGGTCTAGAAGAGGGCTTAGACAGGAGAATAATGAAATTCAGATGGTACTAAACTTGAAGGGATTGCAAACCCAGATCAGGGTGGAGAAATGCAGAAAAGAGCTAGAGTAAGAACAGAACAAAATGAGTCTCCTCCTAGAAAAATATCACTAATGTGTCAGAATAGGGAGGGAATCCAAAATATCAGATACTCACTAGTATGAAGAGAGGAGGCAATAGTAGTGAGAGAGATGTAGGGGCAAGAATGGAGAACAAATGGGGCCTGAATTTATACACAAAGTATGGCACAAAACTAACCTATTGCAGAGTAGGGATGCATTGGCACTGCATCATGGAGCAGGGAATTAAGAGCTCCCCTTTGTACCGCTGTCATCATCTAACTGTATCTGTAATTCTGCATTCGTTTGTAGATACTGTATCACCTGAAATATGCCCAATAAATTTACTCAAGAGAAGAGCAACAAAATTAAGTAGACAGGAGGAATAATGTCAGAAGGAAGGATTAAAAGAAGTTAATCATTGGAATACGAGACTTTAAGTCACAGTGGGCTTGGATGGACAACCCTACAGATATTTGAAAGGAGAGGAGTTATTTATCTGGCACTTCACCTCTTCAAAACACTGTGCAGGCATTGATATCACCTGTAGGTTAAACGTGTAGGTATCATGATCTATCAAAAAAAACAAGGAGTCGTGTGGCACTTAAAGACTAACAGATTTATTTTTCGCATGAGCTTTCGTGGGAGAAAATACCACTTCGTCAGATGCTTCAAAGTGGGATTTTCTCCCACGGAAGCTCATGTGAAAAATAAATCTTAGTCTTTGAGTGCACACAACTCCTTGGTTGGTTTTTTTTTGCTGGACAAGACTAACACAGCTATCCCTTTGGAAATTATCATGATCCACGTCTTAAGGCCAGACTGGGAAATTAAAACACAAGAGGGTCTGATCCCGCTCTCATTGAAATCAGAGGGGAAAATACCCTTTGATTTTTCTGGGCATTGGGTTCGGCCTGGAGAGAGGTAAGAATTTGCCCAAGGCCCTGCAGTAAGTCGGTGGCAAAGGGGATGACTTAATGCTCAGTCCTGCACTCATTCCTCCAGATCACATTGGTTTTCATGCAAAACCCTCCTAACAGGGAATATGGAAGGCTGTGGATGACTCTTCGGGTGGAAATAGTTATGTACTGGAAGGGAGACCATTCAAGTCCCCCTACTGATAGGCCTTTTCTCCCTCTTACCTCTATCATACAACACTTGACGTCCTTCAGAGCAGCAGTTTTCAACAGCTGTGTCGCAACACAAAAGTGTATTGTGGTACAGCGGGGAGTGTGTTGCATGCAGGCTGAAAGCCCCCCTGCCTCCAGAGAGCTGTATGGACAGGGAGTGTTCCTGTGTAATGCAGGCTGGCTGTCCTCCTCATCTGTGCATGCCTGGGAAGCAGGGACTGGAGCCAGGCAGGGGACAGGGGCTACTTCCTAGGGCCATGGACACTGCTGGGGATGCTGTCGGGGGCCCGCCAGGGGTTGTGGCCGTGTCTGGGCCTGTTGCCAGGGGTTCTGGGTCCAGGGCCACAGCTGGGATTGCAACCGCAGTTGGGGATTGGGGCTCCTGCTGCTGCCTGGTGTCTGGACCACGGCCACTGCCAGGGGTTAGGGCTCTGCCAGGGACCAGGGCCACAGCCACTGCCGGAGGTCAGAGCTGCTGCTGCTGCTAGAGTTGGGGCCATGGCCAGATTCAGAGTTGGGGTTGGAGCGCTCCTGCGGCTGGGGCGCCCCACTGGGTGTTGTGGACATGGCCAAGCCAGCTGCTGGGGCCAGGGTTGGTGCTGCTGCCATGGCTGCTACTGCAGCTGCTGCCTTGGGGACTGGAGCCAGAGCTGTTGCTGGAGGGATCCCACTGGGGTTGTGGCCACTGCTGGGATCAGTGCCAGAATTAGCATGTGGGCCCACAGGGTAAAGAATTGGGCCTGCAGAGGAGTCTTGCTGTGTTGCAGCAGAGGTGGGAACCCTCCCAGCTGTATCAACTGAGGAAAGGTTCAAAACCTCTGCTTTAGAGCATTTCATACACACTAATCCCCATCCACACCCTATGACATGGGTCAGGGGAAGTGTCATTCACTGCATTTCATAGATAGAGAAACTGAGGCAAAGTTGATTTACTTGCACAGTAGGGAATCATCATTTGAATTCTGGAAACTCGGGAGTTGCTAACTTAGGCCCACTCTACCCTGCTGTCAAAATTCGTTGGCAGTCAACAGGAGTCACTCAGGTTACCCAGAGTAGCGTAACTCGCATCGACTTCTTAACTCCCCTTCAGCACAGCATTTTCACTGTGCTGTGCCACTGGAGGTGGAGTTTTACTAAGCTGATTTCCATGTTGACATAGTGTGTCTTGACTGATTACTCAGTCAATCCAGAAAGATCAACCTGATGGCACCACCATCAGTGTAGACATGGTCTTACAGTCTCTTGCTCTGGCCACTGAACTGTCTTTAGATCACCGAAGTCTTCAGGGATATGAAGATTTATATCAAGAGTTGGCTGGAGATCATCCTTGACATAAATCCCAGGCTATTGGCTTGTTTAGATTAGGTCCTCTTAAAAGATGGCCAAGTCCATCAGTTAGATTACTAGCCCCTCTGGTGCAGGGACCTGTTTTGTTTTTTCTGTGAAGCATCTGCTATGTTTGTGGGTGCAATTAAGAAAATGGTTTAGTAATTAATGTTAGTAGACACAGTGCCCAAAAGCTGCCATTGGAATTTGAAGCCCTTGTATATTGTTCTTTGAGTGAACACAGCTGTTAAAATTTTCCTCATCTCTCTCCCCAGAAGGCCTTCAGAGACTACAGACTTCATTTCTTCATAAGAAGGGGGTCGCTTTCCAGTTAGACCTGTGAAACTTCCCTTCACCTCTCCCTAGGCTGAACGTTCAGCTATGGCATTGCATCCACCATCAGTAGTGTAGCAACAAGGAGGCCGTGGGGGACCAAGCCCCCAGGTGCTGGGCTGCAGTTGGGGGGGGCTGCAAGGCCTGGAGTGGCATGGGGCATCTGGGGGAGCACAGATGTGGGCACCCTCACTATGCCACTGTCCACTCTAGCTAGCTCAGGCTGTATCTTATTAATGCTCTGTTAAAGCAGCTATTTCTCATTCCTATCTTGTCAGGCTGTATCTTATTAATGCTCTGTTAAAGCAGCTATTTCTCATTCCTATCTTGTCTATGTGTCACCCTTCTCTTCTTCTCAGGATAAGGAGAGTATGCGCCGGGTGATGCAGGCAGTGGACAAAGCCAATGGCTACTCCTTCGGAGACTTGGAGCAGAGAAGCCTTGAAGCCCTGATGTCTGCAGCAGTGGGAGCTGATTTCCATTTCACATCGTATCCTTTCAGCTGGTCTTCTCTCTGACATGGAGTCTTGAGCTCAGATTTATGGCTCTGGGGATTTGGTCTTTGCCTGCCATCTCAAGGTCTGAATTCACTAGAAGTTACTGGTACCATTATCTGATGCAGTTTAATGGCATGTGTATGATGAGTTGTTAGATTTCAGTTCAGATCCTAGTGGACAAGTGTCAACACAAACCCATGATAACCGTATTTGGCACTAATTGGTATCTTAATTATGGTGATATCATTGCCTGCATCTCTGTAGTTCATGGTCGCTAGGCTTGTTCCTGCCATAGTGTGTAATTAATTAAATTAATGCCACTTTGTTTAGTGCTCGTTTGTACCAGCAAGAGCTGCAAATACCTTGAATATTGCATCTTCTTACCACTGCTCCTAGTTGCCATGTTAGCACTCGGGCTAATGTTGAATCTGTTCTCAGATGAGAATGTTAGAGCTTCTCTGCCTCCTTGGGTGTTTTGAACACCAGCCGTTCTTGCTGTCTTGTTTTCCTTGATTCCTGCCTAATCAGCACACTTGCAGTTCAGGAAAAGTATGTGCAGCCTCAGGAGAAAACCGTGGAACAGGAAGCAATGGAAATCTAGTGCTCCTGTATCTTTCAGTGGGCTCATTGAGAAAAGAACACCCTTCCTGATTTATATGTGACTCACCTCTTCCCATGAAGAGCATGAGGGACATTTTGTCTAGCCTAATTCAGACCCAGGCCTGTCTGGGCAGAAGTCCAACTGGTAGGCTCCCTTTGTGTGTGAATGCAGTCTTGCCTCTAGATCCTGCAGCATGTGAGCCATCGTTTTCTGGGTGACAGTGAGATCAGCACTTCATAGCTGAGTGCAGGATGAATCCAATATCTCCTACCAGGAACAAGAGAAAATGTTAATCTGATCTGGGACATCAGCAGCAGAAGAAACAACCTCTCTGTAGAGAAGACAAGACATAGAAGATAACTATTGCCAAGTCTTATCCCTCACCATCATCACCAAGGCCAAGTCCCAACTGAAAGACAAATCAGCATTTTCCTGCACTGAATGGAGCTGTTGCTTATGCTAGGAGTTTTCCATATATAGAACGGGACATCTGTGCCACCTTCTTAGAGGGCCAGTCCCCTTTCATCTCTGTGAGTAGGGAGAGCTGTAGTGTTTTTTGTTTATGATCCACTCTTTCTTAACAAAAACACTTCTCCACCTTCACCCTGTACGCCTATGATGAACTCCCTTGACATGAATAAAATAAAATAAAATGCAATGGCTCTGCAAAGCCTGAGGGACAAGAAAAGCCATGAATAGTTCCTGTTGTATCTGCAGACACTGCCATGTGTTTCTATTAAAATTCCTCTGTTTCCAGTGTTGTTTCTTCCTTGATCTACCTGGAAACAGAACAAGTATCTGCTTGGGATGGGGTGAAGGAAAGGAGGTCACTTCTTGTACTCTCTGTTCCAGTGGACAAGTTCTGTCTCTATGGCCTGCATAATAAAACTCTGCAGGAGTCCTGTTGTGAGCTCTTGACAGTTTTGCCCAATGCATACTTACAGGGGTGTTCATAGGCTTACAACAGGGGACTAGCCTGTGCGGTTCAGTGGACAAATGTAGCTCTGCAAACATTATCGCAAACCATAGAAGTTAATTCTTTCCTCGTTTCTGACTAAGCCCTTTATCATTCATAATCTTCCTTTGCAATGTCCCTCAGTCTGTTTGGGATTGTTCTCTACAATAGCTTGTCCAGTGCTTTCCCCACCAACTTTAAACGTCCTAAGCAATGGTACTAAACTGTATTTATAATTTAGTCTGCTCCTACTTCCTGTTTGCATCTTCAGGTAAAGAGAGAGAGAGAGTTATCAGGCCAATTAACTGCTAGTGTAAGCACAGCATCTCTGCTCCATTGGCATCCAATGATCTGAATCTGCCCAGAAGGAGGCTGCCTGAGGCAGGTACATATTGTTCTTTAAACTGGTCATACCTGGCAATTAGCTTGTAATATTCAAAGGAATTTACAAGTGGATTAATCTGAAGACCATACCTGTAAGGCTGGTGAGCAAGTTTTTACATTTTTATAACATTTCAGACATGGTGAAACTGAGACATTGAGAGGTAAGGAATTTACATAAAACTGTAGTGGGCAGGGCTAGATCAATTTTCTTGCAGCCCTGAGGCTGCCCATTCTTGTGGGCCAACCCTCCCATGATGGCATCAAGCCTGGGGTAGGGTGGCCCTGCTGGTGCTGGGGGTGAGGCGTGTCTGGGGCCTGCATCCAGACTGGTGCTGGGCGTGGGGGAGGGAGCCTGGGTTTTGCAGCCCAGCCAGGCAGTGCTGGGGGGCCAGGGCCCTCAGGCCGGAGGCTGCATCCTGCAGAGCTCCTGCCCCATCCCTGGGATTGCTGGTTTCTGCTGTAGCAGACCATCCAGCCTCGGGGCAGGGCAGGCCAGCCAGCAGTGGGTGGGTGCAGTAGTCAGGCTGGCTGGGGCCAGAGTTTTATGTGGCAGCAGGACCCCCCGGGTTACAGCTGCTAAAGCCCCTGCCTTAATCCAGCCCTGGCAGAGAGGTTCAGTGCAGAGCCAAAATTTTAATGGTCAGCAGATCCTGGGTCCCAGTGCTGTGCTCAAACAAGTTTTCCATCTCTTTTCAGCTGACATTTTATAACAAATAGTATAACTGCTGCTTCCTATAGATCTCACCAGGAGATTTTTCCCTCTCTTCCCCATCCCATCCACTTAGCAAATGAAAGAATTGTGGACTCATGGCTGGTAGGAAATCTAAAGGTGGGTGGAATTAAGACTCAACTGTAAAAGAGTGAGATCTGCATTGCCCTACATCTTATGGTGCTGTGGCTCTGAGAATGAAATGCTCTGCTGTGTTGATGATGGAATGGGAATACGTGAGACCCACACAAGTTTGGTTGCCTCAGATCAGTCAGGTCACAGAGACCACACAGGAGTTTAAAACTCCTGTCTGCTTTGTGTGTTTGAAATTTTCATGGCACCTTAGGAGTAGGATCCTACCTACATTGTTAAGCAGTGGATAGTGCTCCAGTTAGTATTCTCCACCACAGTAGTAGCTACTTCTCAGTGATCATATAGTCATAGAAACTGGAAGGGACCATGAGAGATCATTGAGTCCAGTCCTCTGCACTCATGGCAGGACCAAGTACCCTCTTAAACCATCTCTGACATGCTTGTCTAACCTGCTCTTAAAAACTTCCAAGGATAGAGATTCCGCAGTCTGCCTAGGCAACTTATTCCAGTGGTTAATTCCTCTGACAGTTAGGAATTTTTTCCTAGTGTCCAACCTAAACCTCCCTTGTTGTAATTTAACCCTATTGCTTGTTGTCCGATCATTGACAGTTAAGGAGAACAATTTTTCTCCCTCCTCCTTGTGACAACCTCTTAGGTACTTGAAAACTGTTACCATGTCCCCCTCAGTCACTTCTTTTTGAGACTAAAGAAACCCAGCTGTTTCAATCTTTCCTCATAAGTCAAGTGTTCCAGACCTCTAATCATTTGTGGTGTTCTTCTCTGGACTTTCTCCAATTTGTCCACATCTTTCCTGAAATGACACACCCAGAACTGGATACATTACTCCTGTTGAACCCTAATCAGGGCGGAGTAGAGCAGAAGAATTACTTTGTGTGTCTTACTTATAATACATCCCATTATGTGCATGGATTGAAGTGCTATCTTGTGTTTAGATTGAAAATTTCATCCTTGACTCAGCCTGTTACACCATGTGAACTGCACAGCCTGTGTGCCGAAACTTGCCTACCCTTCTGTTATCCCTTCAGTCACTTGAAATGATGTTTTTCATGTGTTCAGTCAGAAATATAAATTTTATGGCTTGGAAAAATTCAGTGATTCATGAGGGTGTTAGGTCAAATTCAATATAAAATTGAAAACCAATAGAGAGATTTCTGTTGTTTGCCTTTTTAAATTTCTAAGGCAAAAATCTTTTTTTTAATTCACCTGTAGTGTTTGCCATTGCAACATTATACTCGTGCAGGAGAATGCAATGTAAAACTGACTAGAAACAAATGACATTGAGTGGTCCCCGTCATTCTCCAGGCAGAGAAAAATGCGAAAGTCAAACAGCATGAAAAGTAAATGTTCAGTGTGCCAACACTGAGGGGTTCTTAGTAATAGCTCAAGAAATCCATCTCTAAGTTCATGTGAATGCTAACCTTTCATTCTCACTAATCAGAGAATATGTGAGTAGCAGAAAGCTTCTTCCTTTACTATTTTACTTCCTATTTTCTCTCCATTTCATTCTGGAAAGCAGAAAGCAACTTCTTCCTCATCACTTAGAATCCTTTCAACCATGTGTAGTGTGGAAATACTGTCCCAACTGTTGGAGGGTTTAGGACCCAGGCAGGTGGGCATGGGGATGGAAGTAGGATAACCACATGAAAACAGTGCCTCGCTTGTGTATCAGAATTTCCTCATGCCAACACACACAGATCATGGGGCAGAGAAAACAGCAATTGCCTGATAATCAAATGCAAGGCAGCAGAGACCCATGTATGGTAACAGATCTCTATGAAATTAATAATGAGACCTCTCATGTTCTTGAGCTAAATGAGTCAGAAAGACTAATTAAGCTGTACCTCTGTATGAACTTGCTGCTTAGTCATGCAAAGTGTTGATGTTATAATGGGAGAACTGCTGCACTGAAAAGCCAGTAGGGAAATGTTTCTGGCTACATCTTTCTTGGTGCAAGTGTTGCCTCTTGGACACTCAGGTCCCAGTTCCTGCCAATGCCCAAATGTTAGACAAGACTCAGCATGAGTAAAGAAAATGATATGCGGCGTGCATAACTATGGGGGGGGACCAATTCCATTCATGTTGATAACTTTCTTTCTGCTCAGTGCCCTTGAAATGAATGAGAAAACAGGTGGTGGAAAAGATGCTGATGTACACATGGATGTGCACTCATTGCAGCTGGACATCCTGCATGGTTACACAGCTGATGGTTTCCAGAAGCGGGGAAGGGTTGCATTTTGGATCATGCCTGTATCTAACACAGGCATCATGTGGGTGAAAGGATGGTTGTTATTTCTGAAACATCAGGTAAATACATGGCAAGCTTATGTGGCTCTGAAAGTCTCATAGAGCCAGAACTCTACAGGACTGACTCTACCTGCACCTGACCTGACCACAACTCCCAAGTGTAAGTCACTGTTTGTATCAGAAGCTGTGAAGTTTGACCATTTTCAGCCCCTCTAAAGAGTGGGCAGCAGAATGTGACTGGAAGGAAGGGCAGAGTGTGAGGGCATGGCTTCAGCAAATGTTACTGAGACACTCAGTGCAGTAATGAGCATGCTCAGTACAGCCTCAATAACGAGATTTTTTTGGAGGTTACACCCCTCTGTGTTTCAGCTCTCTCACTAGCTTCCCTAGGTGCCTTGTGATTTTACAGTACTGGGCTCTTGACGTTCAAGGCTGTCGACATGCGTGTAGGCTAGGACTGTTTGTTGTGGTAACCAGTGCCCTAGGAAAATGTCTGAATGGCTCCATTGTTTGTAGCGTAGCTATGGCTGTGTTGCTCCCAGGATACAGGGGAGACAAGGTGGGGGAGGTCATATCTTCCATGGGACCAACTTCTGGGAGAGAGACTAGCTCCTCTGGTCTCTCTCAACAGCTCGGCACAGGAATCAGAGCTGAGTGCACAATGGTAGCTCCTCCGTCACTGGCTGGATAACCTGTGAGATCAGCATCTTTAGATGTCATACGTGGACTTGTCAGTTGCAGTCCCTGCCTCCTGCCCTGCATTGCTGGTGCTAAGCAAACGTGATGTGGCATTAAATGATGAGGGCTTTGCTTTCTATGTGCTTCCCAGCTGTGGACTAGACTGGGACACTGTCTGTCCAGGTGCCTGATGGCAGAGCTTTGGTGTTTCCTGTGCTGTGATGACCAGCACCTGTCTCAAGCTGTGTGCACACAGCACCACTGACCTAAACTACCACTGCCGCATCCTCTACTAGATGGAACCCCATGTGCTGCTCTTTCCCACAATCCAGCCCTGGTCTCCTATCCTGCCATACCTCTCCAGGACTGACCTTGTGGCCTCCTGTGTTGCACCCTTTAGCCCCATCAGCCTCCCCACTGCAAATGCATCATCCACTGTCCTCTGCCAGTTCCCTTCACTCTGCACTTTACCTAGGCACTCTTCTTCCAGCCTGCCAGTGCACCACAGCCCTGAATTTCTGCACACCCTGCTGTGCCAGTCCTGGGCAGCTAATGTGGACAGCTATCCATTTCTGGGTACCTCTTCCCTGTGAATGCCAACAGTAGCTTGTCCCTAACAGAGAGAAACGGTGCTAGGCAGTGCCCCTGCTGTGGTGAAATAAGGGGTGGACTGGGTGACATTCACAGGGTCTGTTTAATACAGGCAGGAGTCTGGTCCTCACTCGCTCACCTGATGCCCACTGATGTGGGTCGCCCACCAGATAAAGCATTTGACACCTCACTACAAACCATCAAAGGCATAAAACAGGCAGGTGAAATCAATCTTTTGTGGGTGACTGTCCTGCTCCTATCACATGCTCCACCCTGCCCTGAAAAGGCTGCACCTGTGCTGTAACTGGGCACAGGGCCCATGAAATCTACAGTGTGCTAAAATCACCATTTCCTATCACTTTGGGCTCAGTCTACAACAGGTGGTGGGGAAGAAGGGGTATGAAAAATGCTGGGCTCTGTGTCCCTTAATATGAGCAGTTTGGTTTGAGTGAGTGGTTCCTGCAGCCTTCTGGGACAGTGATGCTTTGAGTGGGGGAGGACAGATGATGGGAGCCGGGCCCCAAGCCTAGGTGCTAGCTAGGCATTCCCAAGTCCTACCCCTGGCTGTGACTGTGGGCAAGTCTTCTCCTTGCCATTGCCCTGTCTCATGGGGCTAATAGGCAGCATTTCAAGGCCTTGCCCCACTGAGTGCCCCATGCAACCTCAACTGAAAGGGGGGTTTCCTTTGCTCCCTGCTCTGCAGCAGCAATGTTCTGGAGCCTGCCACTGCATCACAGCCATACGAACCCCTGTGTGTATCGCTGGAGCTGTTGTAGCCAGAGAGCTGGGAACAGTGTCATAGTTGCAGCTAGCTCCTTGGCTCCCTGCCCCCAAGGGGCAAGTTGAATGGTTGGTGCCTCTAACACAGCCCCTTTGTGGGCTGGTGCTCCAGGAACCTCCATGGCTGCTGGCTGGGCTCTAGGCACTTGGGGGGGAGTAAAACAGCTGCCTGACTGTGGAAGTGCTTTCCTCTGCAGCCTTGGAAAAGAGGGGAGCTGACGGACCTAGGCTGTGGGATGTATACAGACAGAGAGGCGGGGGGCGGCGGGGGGGGGGGTTGGTCTCCAGCTCTCAAGCCTGAGGCATTACCCAGTATGTGGAAGAAACTCCCCTTCCTCCATCCCCTGAACAGGGACAGTGCTAGGCCACAATGGAAAACACTCTGAATAACACACAGGTGAGGCCACAGATGGCAAAGGCCTTCAGGTCCCATCTGGTCCCTCACATGATATATGGTGGGATCATTGCTTGCACTGTGCACCCAGTTATGGGGCTGCCTCCTTCCTTCAGGGGGAGATGACTTCACAGCTAATTCTGCTTTGCTGTCAGGAACTGTTTCCTGCCCCAAGGTCCCTGTTCTTAGTTCCCCAACATGACCTGGGGCTCCCCTGTTAGCAGTGGGCAGCACTGCTGGATGGGCCAAGGAGTGCCGGCTCTGATGCCAGGAAAATCTTGGGATGATTCCTAGACAGGATCTGTTCATTTTTTCCAGCCACGTGCGTGCATCAACATGTCCTTTTGTGCCCTCTTGGCAGCAGAGATGTAGCTGAGCTTATACAGCACTCTCTCTGCAGCCTTGCTGGCGTTGTTGCAGTTCTATATGCCTTTGGAGAGGAAGGAGGCAGAAGCGGGCATGTTATTACCACATGGGAGCCACAACATGGGGTGGAGGGTGTGAGCCACATGGGGGGGTGCTGTATGAATGTGAGCCAGGAATGAGCAGAATGAGTGTGAGCCACAAGGAGGAGCACGCATGCATGCGCGCATGCATGCAACAAGGGAAGGGTTAATTGTGCCTTGTGTTATTTGCTAGTGTAAAGCTGGCTCAGAACATGGTCTGCTTCAGGATCCCTATTAGGCCTGTGCCAATATGAGGCCTTGGTCATGAGTGTAGAGTTTTAAGGGAGATTATAATCCAATAAGGAGGACAGCATATTCAGAGCTATATAAGCAGTCTTTATTGAAAGCGAACTGAGGGAGAGAGAGGAGACAGACAGGTTTTCCTAGCACCTAAACGACTCTCCCATTTATCACTATGGCAACCCCAATGACCCTAGGTATTCCAAAACACCACATATTCCTCCCCCTCTAATGAACACCCCCCCCAGAATAAAGCCCGCCCCCCCCCAAAGAATAAGAACTAAACTAGGAGATGAAGGTAGACTGCCCCATCGCCGACGAACCCCCCCCCCCCCGGGGAATTATTCTGCCCCATGAAGAGGGGGTCACCACTAGCTAAAGATCCAGCCGATTAGGAGGCCTTCTGTCGCGAGGTGGATTACGGCGAACTTCTGGTGTGCCCACCCCACAAGGTGGTGGTGGTGGTGGGATCACAGGTACTGGGGAAGTAGCAGGAACCGGCGAGGATGTTGTGTCCGGTTGGTCCAGGGAGGCTGAAGGTGTTGAAGGGGTGACTGGAGCAGGAGAGACAGAAATAGTAGTTTTATGTGCTGATGTTACATCATCAGTAAGGGTGAAGTCAGATATGTCTGCTGGAGATGCATCTTCTGGGTGGATATGATGGAGAAGCAGCTGATCTACATGCCGTCACCAAACTAGGTCACTCGCTGTCTGGACAGAGTAGGAAACAGGTCCTGTCTGGGCAATGACCGTTGCTGGGACCCATTTAGCTCCTGAAGCATAGTTTCGTGCAAGAACTGGCTGTCCAATACTGAAGGTGCGGCCCTTTGTTCTTGGTGAATGTCTGCTGACCTGGTCCTGCTGTTGGCGTTGAACCACTTGCCGTGTGTCTCGTGGTTTCAACAAATCAAAGCAAGAGCGCAACTGCCGTCCCATCATAAGAAAAGCTGGAGATGCCTTAGTTGTAGCCTGTGGAGTGTTTCTGTAGGACAACAAGAAGTTGTCCAGACGCTTATGAAGAGGTGAACGTCCCTTTGCAGATTTTAAAGCTTGCTTCATAGTCTGTACAAACCTTTCAGCAAGTCCATTGGTGGAAGGATGATACGGTGCTGACCTGATGTGATGTATTCCATTGGCCTTCATAAAAGTTTCAAAATCCTGAGAAACGAGTTGTGGTCCATTGTCACTCACCAGCTGTTCTGGAAGACCGTAATGACTAAAAAAGCCATGCAGGGTCTGAATAGTGGCTTCCACAGTAGTGGACTGCATTACCGAGACTTCTGGCCATTTTGAATGGGCATCCACAGCAATTAAAAACATACCTCCTTCAAATGGGCCAGTAAAATCAACATGGATACGTTGCCATGGCCTTTTGGGCCAATCCCATGGGTGAAGAGGTGCCAACTGAGGTGCATTCCAGACGCTCTGGCATGAGGTACAAGCTCTAGCCATTTCTTCAATGGCCTTGTCTAAGCCCAGCCACCAGAAATAGCTCCGTGCAATTTCTTTCATGCGCACTATGCCGCAGTGACTTGAATGGAGCTGTTCCAACAAACGTGGTCTTAATGAAGGTGGGATAATGACACGCATACCCCACAACAAACACCCAGATTGGGTTGATAACTCTCCTCCTAGACACATGGGGTGGAGGTCAGGAGAGACCTGAGAGTCAGATAAGAACGTTCCATGCATCACGAAATCCATAACTCGTGAGCGTACTGGGTCAACCCGTGTTGCTTTCTTCACTTGCAAAGCCGTGACGGGTGTGTTTTCCACCTGTTCAAAGTACAAGATTCCTTCCTGGCCCAGATCCTGACGGTGTGCCGGTAAGGGTAGCCTTGAAAGGCCATCAGCATTGCACTGCAAAGAGGATTGCCTGTACTTGATTTCATATGTGTATCCAGAAAGTATCAATGCCCATCGTTGCATCCAACTAGCAGCCAAATGTGGGATGCCTGTGTGTGGCCCCAAAATTGATGTCAGGGGTCAATGGTCAGTGAGAAGTGTGAACTTCTTTCCCCACAGGTACTGGTGAAATTTCCGAACGCCAAAAACAATGCCCAGCACTTCGCGTTCAATTTGGGCATAATTAGTTTCTGCCTTAGTCAAGGAGCGTGAAGCAAAAGCAATCGGCCTCTTTTCACCAGAAGGCATAATATGTGACAATATAGCCCCAACTCCATAAGGGGAGGCATCACAAGCCAACTGTAGGGGGCAAGGATGGGTCAAAATGTGTCAGAACCTTAGAGTTTACCAGTGAGTGTTTAGCTTCATTAAATGCAACATCAGAGGCTTCAGTCCAGTTCCAGGACTTTTTCGGCCCCAGAAGCTCAGGTAGGGGTTTCAGGAGTGTCACTAATTGTGGAATAAACTTGCCATAATAGTTTAGTAAGCCTAAAAAAGAGCGAAGTTGGCTTATGTTCTGAGGTAGCGGAGCATCCACAATAGCCTTAACCTTGGCTGGAGACTTATGGAGACCATCAGCATCAATTATATGTCCTAAATAGTCGACTGAGGGCTGGAAAAACTTACATTTGTCTCTGTGAACACGTAGACCATGCTCTTCCAGTCTTTGCAGAGTAGCTTCCAAGTTCGTAAGGTGTTCCTCCTCATTTTTGCCTGTGACCAGGATGTCATCCAGATAGCACTGTACTCCTGATAAACCACTCAAAATCTGATCCATTGCCCTTTGGAACAAAGCTGGGGCTGAAGTAATGCCAAAAGGGAAACGACAGTATCTGTACAACCCCTTATGTGTTACGATTGTCAACAGTTCTTGAGATTCTTCTTCAACATGCATCTGTAAGTACGCTTGACTCAAATCAATCTTGCTAAATTTTTGTCCTCCCGCGAAACCTGCAAAGATGTCCTCAATGCGGGGAAGAGGATATTGTTCTGCACATAACACTGGGTTGACAGTGACCTTGAAATCTCCACAAATCCGAATGGAGCCATCCTTCTTCACTATTGGGACAATGGGTGTCGCCCACTGGCTGTGAGTAACTGGCACCAAGACTCCCCCTTTGACTAATCGCTCCAAGTTTTCTTCCACCTTGGGTCTGATGGCAAATGGCACCATCCTGGCCTTCAAATATTTTGGTTGGCAATCAGGCTTTATATTTAATTTCACAGTGATTCCCTTCATACTGCCTAAGTCTTCACCGAAAACAGCAGCATGTTTCGTTAGTACCGTTGCTAGATTAATTTCTTCTTTAATCAATTGATGCACTTGTGACCAATCGAGTTGGATTTTCCTGATCCAAGATCTTCCCATTAGGGCTGGGTAGTTCCCCTTTACCACAAACAGTGGTAGCTTTATGGTCTGTCCATTGAGTTCTACTTTCACATCAATAGTACCCAACAGGGGAAGTCTCTCCAGTATGTCTTCAAAACGACTACTGTCGGCTTAAGTGGCAGATGTCTAAAGTCCTTCTCATACACAATGTTAGAAACTAATGAAACTGCTGCGCCAGTGTCCAGTTCCATGTGTGTAGGTTTGCCTTCCAACACAGGTGTTACCCAGAATTTACGTGGGCCAGCTGTTATAGACAAAACATGGAGGGAATCTTCATCTTCCAAGTGGGTGTCACTATGATCACCAGTATTCTACTCTACTGCATGCAGAATTTCCCTCTTAGTCCGCCAAACCAACGGCTCATTTTTTCTCAGGTCTGCCTTCTTCTGTTTGGCTCACCCTTCCTTTGTTTGCAGGCACGTTCAATGTGCCCTCTCTTACCACATTGTGGACACAGTAGTTCCTTAAACCGGCACTCAGATGCGAGGTGGTCCTGCTTCCTACACTGGTAACATTCTTGTCTCCCCGGTGCCCTGGGGGCAGGTTGTAGGGATACTTTACGGACACTGACCCCGATCTGTTGCATGTCTTGGGTGACGCATTCCATGGAGACTGGAATTTCCACAGCCTTCTGCAAGGTGAGTTGACCTTCAGTCAGTAGGCGTTTTCGTGTTGATTCACTGTGCAGGCCACACACCAGCCTGTCACACAGCATTTCCTCTAACATGTTCTTGAAGTCACAGTGTGCTACCAGCTTCCGCAGAGCTGCTACAAATTGTACAACTGATTCACCTTCCTCTTGGTTTCTTTGGTAGAACCTATACCTCTCGGCAGTTACTAGTGGCTTTGGGGAAAAATGTGCTCCCAGAACTTCCACTAGGTCCCCATAAGGTTTCTGCTCTGGCTTCTCCGGATAAAGCAAATCACATAGCAAATTATAAGTCTTAACTCCAATGACCGTTAGGAAAACTGGTACCTTCTCATCAGTTATGTTGTTTACTATTACAAAATTTTGAAATCGGGCTGTATATGTCTGCCAGGAAGCTGCCAAATGATCATATGCTTCAAAGGTTGTAGTAAGTAAAGCCATGATGCCCTCTTGTGGTTATTGTTTGTCTTTTCTCTTAACAGCAGGCAGATCAGCTTTCAGAATAGCCAGCCAGCCTTATCTCTTCCATGTGCTTAACAACAGGCAGATCAGCTTTTAGAATAGCCAGCTAGCCCTTAGGCAAACAGATCAACTTTCACAGCTACAACCCAACCCCCATGCAAGCAGTAAAATAAAGTTTTCTTTCTTACATTGTATTCTGGTTTTCCAGAGTTGCCAGGATTGTTGAGGATAGCCACTCCATCACATATCCCATCCTCTGTCACCAGATGTAGAGTTTTAAGGGAGATTATAATCCAATAAGGAGGACAGCATATTCAGAGCTGTATAAGAAGTCTTTATTGAAAGAGAACTGAGGGAGAGAGAGGAGACAGACAGGTTTTCCTAGCACCTAAACGACTCTCCCATTTATCACTATGGCAACCCCAATGACCCTAGGTATTCCAAAACACCACAATGAGTGGACTATGGTCTTCAGGAATTGGGGGCTGCCTCTTACCCTGAAATCTGCTGGGACTAAAGCAAAGGATTTTGAAGCCTCCACCCCGCCCCCAGTGCTACTGTCTTGGGATCTCAATGGCTTCCGTAGGCTGAGACAGGCGCAGGTCACGCTGCATCCACTAGCTGTCAGTGCCAGCGCAGGTATTAACCTGTGATTCAGTCTCACAGTCCTGCTGGCCGTGTATGTTTGCAGCCACACCATGTAGGCACCATCACTGCTTACAAGCAACATTTCCCCTGGGAACACTTTCTCTGCTGTGAATTGTCAACCCGCCCCATAACACCAAGAGCTGTGTAAGAGCGCCATAACAAAAGGATACCAATATGGTGCTACAAATGAGTGTCTCCCATCATTGTTCCCAGATACCAGCTGGCTCACAATTCAGTGTCTGGTGCGGCAGTGCATGGTTAGCAGGTCAGCAGTGTGCTTTGTGCCCAACAGATGTTAAATGCATCTTATCGGCAAAATCTCTGGTCTTGCCTCTGGCACACCTGTTACTGTGGATGGAGCGGCTTGCCTGGGTTTTGGTCGACATTACTATCAGGGGGAAACAACCAGGGTCCCTAACATAGACTAGAATTTAGGCAGCAGCCGAATGAGTCTATGGGTCTGGCCTACAGCACAGCATTCCTTGTTCTGGAGTGGGGATTTCCCTAACTGCCCACTGATTTTTTCCCAACACCCCCAGTTGTCAGCTAGTGACACTGTTATACTAAATTAGTAAGCACCCCATATGCCCCCCCCACCTCCCCCTACACCCCCAATTTCAAGTCCAGGTGAGAATACTGCTCTGGAGATCACCCTCTGTGCTGACCTGGCCAGCCAGCAAATAAGTGCTGGAGGTGGAGCTGGGGCAGAGAAACTCTTAGGCTGGGGTGGGGGAGGGGGTGTCTCAAACTCAAATCACCATGAGAGCTGCATGAGGACTAGTACATTAGCCCAAGGGCCGCACACTAAAACCTTTTCATATAACAATACTGAAAATATCAATAAAAATTAGTGTCATTGCAAGCCATAGGAAATAGCTTTAGGGTGGGCCATGTGTTTGAGACACCTGTCTTAGGCTATGTCTACATCTGCAAAATTAGTTCAGACTTGTTCGAACTAACCTCATGCTTCTAACGTTGAACTAATGCTGGTTGTGCCCACTGAGAACAACCAGCCACACAGTGGCCCTTTGCTGCTAGTTCAGGGATGGCCAAACTTTTGGGTGAAGGGCCACATTGCAATTCTTTTCTCAGTCAGGGGACTTGTGAGAAAAATTTTGATAGATAAGACATACAAATCTAATAATACTAATGCAAAAAAAATTATACTGTGATATTTGTCATTGCTTTTGTTTGCACTATGTACAGAGAAGGGGGGGGGGCAAGGATGCCTGTGTGATGGGGCAGGGCAGAGTGTGAGGAGAAACTGACAAGGGCCCCGGGCTGCCCCAACTGCTAGGCTCTTGCAGCAGCACGCCATGCTGGATGAAAGCCCTTGGTGGGCCAGAGGCTGGCCCCTGGGCCGTGGGTTGAACAAGCCTCTGTTAGTGGGGCATTTCCAACACGGAGGGACCAGAAATGAAACCTGTTCCCGTCTACTAGCAACTCCTGTGGGGCAAACTGGGCAGTTTGGATCTACGCTGGAACACAGTTAGCACCTCTAGTAGGGATCCCACTGCCTGCCCTCTGGCTTTTGGTTCCTGATCCAGCCTTTGCTGCTGAAAGGAGTTACTGATATGGTGGAGGGATATGTGCAGTGGTGAGCTGCTCTTCTCTAACCTGTCCATGTGCCGGCCTGGTTCTCACCAATCCCCAGCTCTGGAGTGTTTGGAGCTGAAGACTGTGACCTGTAGGGAGCCTCTGTATGGGGTGGATGGATGCAACCTTGACCCTGTGTGAGAGGCAAACTGGGCATGCCAGTGGCACCCAGGCACCATGTGCTGGCACATGTGGCAAGGATGGGACAGCACTCTTCCCACACAGGCTCTGGAGGTGTGAGCAGCTCCTTCCCCTTGTTACCAACCACCTTGGGGTATGCTCATTTATTAGGGTTACTTTCTCTTTGGGGAAGTGCGGGAGCTGGTAATTTTATTAGTGTACTCCTTGTGTCCCTATATGGAGCTCACTTCTCCCTTCTGCAAGCTCTGTCCCCCAATGGAGCAACCCTTGCAGGACCTCAATTTCCCAGGACTGGATTCTTCCAACCACCAACTCCAAATACCCACCCAATATACACATTCATCAGTCAACGAGGTGAGTCTGAGCAGACCAGGTCTATCTGCACTCTCAGCTGATGCCGTATATGTCCCTGAACTCAGCAGACTGGGACACAGCACTTCTCTACTGCTATCCTTATACCGCACCAGACTAGGCTTGATTATGAATCTTGAGCAGGCTGGGTCACACAGCACTTTTCAGCTGCTACCCTTATATGCCCCCTGGACTCACTCAGGCTGTGTCAGACCAGCACTTTTCAGCTGTCACCCTTACAGGCCCCTGGCGTCAATCAGGCTAATATCCCCATCTATGAACAGTGGGTTACTTACCAGTAACCATCTTTCTTCAAGATGGGCTGCTCACATACATTCCATTACAGGTGTCTACGGACTGCAGCACACGGTAGCTCGGAAAATCTTCAGCCATAGCCTGGCAAGTCAGGGCACACAGCCAACACCCCCTCTACGCCGCAACTACAACTATATAGGTGACCATGACCCTGCCCCTCCCAGTCCCATATACCTTCGCCAACTCTGTTAGTGGGGATGGTGGGAGGGGCCTGCATGTATGTGAGCAGCCTATCTTGAAGAAGGATGGTTACTGGTAAGTAACCCACCGTTCTCCTTCGAGCATTGCTCACATCATTCAGTTACAGGTGTTGCACCTATGGCTGGTGGGAGGCGTTACAGTCTACCAGGGGCATTGCTGGTGCCAGGCAGTCCAGGGCACATGCCCTGAAACCCAGAACCAGTGCCCCGGATCTCCAGCCCAATTGGGCCGGAGATCAGGGGCCAGCAGCTGGGAGCCACAGCTGCCCTGTCCCCCAACACGGATGTGGGGCCCGGCCTCCTGCGGCCACTTCCAGCCCCGGCCCCAGCCCTGGCCATGGCCCCAGCCATGGCCCTGTACGGGGATGTGGGGCCTAACCACCCATGGAGGCGCGGCGGTGCCTGGCACTGGCCAGGGGGCGGGGCCTCCAGGCTGGGGCCCGGGGCCGGGGCCCGGGGGCGGGGCCTGGACCCATTCCCCAGGTCCCTCCCCCAGCCAGTGATGCCCCTGCACTCTACCCACATTGAGTACAGCTCTGCCCAGCATGGCATCATCTTTAGCCTGCTGGGCGATGGCATAGTGTGCTGTGAAAGTATGAATCAATGCCCATTGAGCAGCCCTGCACATCTCTTGGCTTGGGACTTTGGCAAGGAAGGTTGTAGAGGACACTTGGGCCCTGGTAGAGTGGGCTCTAACTGTTCCAGGAAGGGGTGTTTTTGACCTTTCGTAGTAGTCCTTGATACAGTTCACAGTCTATTTAGAGATACACTGAAAGGATACTGGTACATCTCCCTTACCTTCAGCAACTGCCACAAACAGTTGGGGGGGGGGTGGCTTGCAAAAAGGCCAGGTGTGCTTGATGTAAGTTAGGAGCGCTCTCCTTACATCCAGTGTATGCCACTTCCTCCGGTTCTGTGTAACCTGAGGCTCTGGGTAAAAAAAAACAACTGGCAAGCAGATTTCCTGGTTAAGGTGGAAAGGGGTGGCCACCTTAGGGAGGAAGGATGAGTGGTGATGAAAAACCACTTTATCTGGGTAGAACCTCATGCATGAGGGTTCCGACAAGAGGGCTTTCAATTCCGAAACCCTTCTAGCAGAGGTGATTGCTACTAAGAAGGCCACTTTCCCAGACAAGACCAGGAGGGTGCCTGAGTCCAAAAGTTTGTAGGGCAGCTCTGGCATTACCCGGAGGACAATATTCAGGCCCCAAGGCAGGGTGGGCTTATGAGGTTGAAGAAAAAGGTCTCTCTATGCCTTTTAGGAATCTGACAGAGGTGGGAGGGAAGAAAACTGATTGCTCAGCCACACTCTCATGGTGAGCTGAGATTGCCACTAAATGGGCGCTCAGTGAGGCAGGAGAAAGGCCTCCGTCCCTTAGGTCTAGCAGCTAGGCAAGGATCAGGTGAATTGGGGCTGATATAGGGTCTACACCCTTGTCCCGAGCCCAAATGGAGAATCGCTTCCATTTGGCTGTGTACATGGACCTGGTTCTCCCAACCAGGACCTTCTTAACCCTGTCTGAGCAGCACCCCCTCCTGCTTACTGAGCCAGAGAGCATCCAGGCCCTCAGGTGTAGGTGGCCAGGTCTGGGCACTGAAGGCGTCCTGAGTCGTGCATCAGGCGGTCCACCCACAGTCAGAGGTGGCATGGGATCTCTATGGACATGTCCTGCAGGAGTGGGAACCAGTGCTGCCTGGGCCAGTCCAGAGCTATTAGTATTATGTTTGCTCGATCCCTGTCAATTTTCAGGAGAACCCTCTGTATCAGGGGCCCCAGCAGGAAGGCGTACATCGGGGGCCCCAACCAGTTGATGAGGAAGGCATCAGTAAGGGACCCCCTTCCTCCTGGCCCCTGAGGGAGCAGAACTGGGAGCACTTGCAATTCTGTCACATCACAAACAAGTCTATCTGGGGGAGACCCCCCATTCGTCCAACAGCAGGGAGAACACCTTGTTGTGAAGGGCCCACTCGTGGTTCGCTAGCGGGTTTCTGCTCAGAGAGTCCACTAGCCTGTTGTCCACCCCCCACCCCCCGTAGGTGGGAGGCCACTGGGAAGAAGTTGGCCAAGTCCTAGAGCTTGCACGCCTCCTCACAAGATGGTGTAGAATGGACACCCCCCCCCCGCCCGCCGATTCGTGTAGAAGACGGCCATGGTATTGTCAGTGAGGGTCTGGACTGACCTGCCCTGTATCTTGTCTAGGAAGGTCAAGCAGGCTAGCCTGATAGCCCTTAGTTCCTTCGCATTGATGTGGAGCAGACCAGCCAACTGGGACCATAGCTGCTGAGTGAAGAGTCCCCCAGAATTGTGGGCCTCCCCCACCCTCTGTTTGAGGCATCCATTATTAAGGTCACTGAGGGCCTGTGGTCTTTGAAGGGAATGCCCCCCCCCCATGGAGAAGCGGGCATCCCTCCAAACCTGAAGTGTCCCCAGAGTAGCCTAGGGGGCAGACAATACCTTTTTCAGGGGGCCCCTCCATATGTGGAACAGAGTGGAAAGCCATAGTTGGAAAGGCCTCAGCCTCAGGTGCACTGTCTGGATCACTGAGGTGGAGGCTGCTATGTGACCGAGGAGCTGCAGGCACTGTTGGGCCATTGTCACAGGAAACGTTTGCAGCTACGTAATGCTGGTACAAATGGACTGAAATCTGGAACGGGGTAGGAATGCTAACCCCTTGCGGGCATATGAAAGTGCCCCCTATGAACTCTGTGTTTTGGAATGGGTCGAACTTTGACTTCTCTTGGTTTGTATAGAGACCCAGATAGTTGCAGAGCCTCACTACTGCTTCAATGTGGAGCTCTACTTGGGACCTTGATCTCCCAACTATTAACCAGTTGTCTAGATGTGGTAAAGTCTTATGCCCCGCCTGTGCAAGTATGCCACAACTGGTGCCATGCACTTCATGAACACCCTGGGGGCCAGGGAGAGCCCGAAAGGGAGAGACGTGAACTGGAAGTAGTTGTTTGCTATCATGAACCTTAGGAACTGCCTGTAGTGGGACTTTATGGCTATGTGAAAGTAGGCATCTTTCAGATCGAGGGCCACGAACCAATCCCCGGGAGACAGAGACGGGAGGATTTGTGCTAGGGAAACCATGTGGAACTTTCTTCTCCTTATGTGTTTGTTTAAGGATCTGAGATCTAGAATGGGTCGAAGGTCCCCGTTGGATTTTGGGACCAGGAAGTAGTATCGGGAGTAAAACCTTTTCCCCACACCCGCTTGGGAAACTTTTCTATGGCTCTGAGGGAGAGGAGTTGCTGACATTCAATCTTGACAAGGTAAGACAGTTCCTGGTTTCCAAGGGATGAACGAGGGGGCGGTTTTCTTTCCGGAGGACTCAAAAGAAACTGAATACAATACCCCTCTGCGACCGTCTCAAGGACCCACTGGTCAGATGTGATGTTGGCCCAATGGTGTGTGAAGCAGTGTAAGTGGTTGGGGGCCGGCTGATGCGTGGGTTTGCTGGCTGTATAGTAACCATCAAAAATGCTGTTTCTTTCCTGACAAATGGTCAGAGGCCTGCCCACGCCTACCTGATCGGGGAACGTGGGCCTTCTCACTCTTTCCCGAAGAGACCTTGTCCTTGTCCATGTCCCCAAGGTGGCGCTGGGAAAAGGGGAGGGACCTCGGGAATTAACTCTGCAGTTGAATCTGTTGTTTTAACTGCTGAAGTTATTGTTGGAGAAGTTGATGGGGTTTTAGAGAGCGTCTGTTAGGTTGCGGGGTGTAAATGCCCAGCAACTGGAGTGTGGCTCTTGAGTCTTTCATACCACGGAGCTTTGCATCCGTGGACTCGGCGAAGAGGTCAGGGCCTTCAAATGGGAATAGTAAGTACTGAATAGTAAGCTGCAGCTGCGGCAGTAGGCCTGAGCCCTGAAGCCAGCCGAGTGATGCATTACTACAGCCGATGCCATCATATGGACGGCTGTCTCCACGGCAGCCCAGATGGCCATCAGACCATCTCTGGATTGCATTTCCCCTTCCTTGAGCATCATGTCGAAGTCTCTAAGACAATCCTTTGGGATAACAGCACAGAAGCCTTACATGGCATTCCAGAGGTTAAAGATATACCTTGTCATAAGGGCCAAGTGGTTTGCTATGTGCAGCTGAAGGGCTGCTGTGGAGTAAACCTTCCTGCCAAGCAGGTTGCGTTTCCTCGCCTCCTTGTTCTTAGGGGTGGAACCTGGTTGACCTTGCCTCTCTTTCTGGTTCACAGCATCGACAACCCACAACCCCGGAGTGGGGGTGCTGGAACAGAAAGGAGAACTTGTCCCGAGGGACGTGGTACTTATGGTCTGCGACTCTGGATACTGGCGAGATTGAGGACGGGGTTTGCCAGCAGACCTTGACAATGCTGTGTACCCCTTTGTGGAGCGGTACAGACACCATAGCAGCTGGAGCCTTCCGGCCGATGTTGAAGAGGGGGTTCATTTCCTCTTGGATGACCCTGAGCGCCAGATTCAGGTTTGCTGCCATGCGGCGTAGCAACTCCTGGTGGGCACGAGAGTCCTCGTTACAGTCAATCAGTCTCTCAAAGGTGTATTCATCAGGCAAAGACGAAGAACGGGCCCACGATCTACTCCGACGTGTGGAGTTGGGATTGGGTTCATCATCTGAGAAGTCCAAATCCATGGTCTGTGAGGGGGACCGGACGGAACGGTGCTGTGAGACTAAGGTATCATCAGCGGCCTGTCCAGCCAGTTGTGTGACCAGTCATTAAAAGATGCTCTGGCCTCCAGGTGGCGTAGAGGGGAACAGCCTCGGCTAGGTTGTGGTGCGGTAGCTGAAGGGAAGAGCCCCACTGGTTCAGGTGGGCCCAATGGTCTGCTCTTGCAGCGAGGTGTGGGCGAGGGAGAGCGCTTCTAGCACAGTTGCCCTAAATGTTCTCCTACCCTTATTACCATCTTGAGAGGAGAAGCTCGTACGGAGGCTGGAGGCTTTTGAGCATGGCACCAACACGCCCCAGGAGGAACACGGGGATGAGGCTGGGGAGCGGTCCTCCATGTAATGTGCTACTGAAGGCGGGCTGGATGGCACCGGGTTGGGACAGCAGTCCCAAGTGCCGGATTGCGGTGCCGGCAGTGGGCTAGGCGGTACCGGGTTGGTAGGCATAGCCACTTTCTTCACCAACTGGACTCCTGGTGCCGCGGTCAGTGTCTACTTGGTTTTCTTCTGCGGTGCTGGTATGCGGACTGGAGAACGTGGCTGCACTAACATGGAAGCCTCCGGCGTCGGTGGTGCCATTGGCGGTGCCACCTTGGGCTCGGCGCTGGGTTGATTCGGCGACTGAGGTGTTCGTTGCCCCGATGGTATCAAAGGGGGCATTGACCAAGACTTTAGGTGAGGCATCAGAGAGCGGTCCCAGTGTTTTGGTGCCTGGGCCAATGGGTGAGCCAGCGGAGCACTCAGGGCTCGGGTGGCATCAGAGGCTTGCACGCTGCTCCCGGCGAGGGATCGGAGGCGCAGCTCTCTGTCCTTGCGAGTCCTCCTTTTGAAGGACTGGCAGAGGGAGCAGCTTTCAGTGAGATGGGACTCACGGAGGCATGCGAGACTTTTATTGTGCAGATCGTCGAGCATGAAAGCTTTGACACATCCTAGGCACAGCTTGAAACAGGCATCTTGCATTTCGCGGTAGAGGACAGGCACTTGCTTACGCAGGTTTCTTGGCTGATCCAAAATCATCGCAGGGGACGAGAAAAGGAACGGGGAGGGTCAGGGTCACGGTCACCTATATAGCCGCGGTCGTGGTGTAGGGGGGCATTGGCCGTGTGCCCTGACCTGACAGGCTAAGGCTGAAGACTTTCCAAGCTACTGTGTGCTGTGGCATATAGACACCTGTAACTGAATGTATGTGAGCAGTGCTCGAAGGGGAACACAGTTTACAGGGTTGTGGGCATCACTGGGCTCTTTGGCTAGGTACTAGAAGCATTGCTGAAAAGCAATATAAAGAAAACAAGATCACAAAAGGGGGAATGATGTCTTAAAAGTGTCTGGAAACTGGCTTGATAAAAAAGGCATTTTATTGCTAGGTAGCTAAAACTTGCAGTAATAGTAATAATTACAAAAGGAGAGCAAAATACCTCAAAATATCCAGTTACAGCATTAATAAACATACAAGGAAAGACAAAACACCCAGCCAGACTAGCACCTAGATTCTATTGTCGTGGCACACCTTGCTACCTTTAATTAATTTGAGGCACACCACCATATACTGTCCAAATGAACTCATGACTATTCATGACCTAATCCAGAGCTCTGAGTAGTTTTTCAAAAAAATTTGTGACACACCTGCTCAGATCTGACAGCACACCTGTGTACCATGGCACACTGGTTGGGAAACACTGTCCTATTGTATCAGGCCTAGAGTGAGAGACTCATAATTAAACAAAGAGAGTTGGGGGTTCTCACCACTCTGTATAGCAGAAAGGTTCCCAGGTTGTGCAGATCAGGGGCTAGATGGAAACAAAGCACCCACAGCAATCAGCAAAGATGAGGAAAAGCCAAGTCCCAGTGGAAATGATACAGCTTTAGATCCAAGCATCAGGACTCAATCCAGACTCACACAGGATTCAGACAGGATTTACTCAGGACTTGGATAAAGATTTTTTTATAAGGACTTGTTTAAGTGGCTAATCCACATTCCTGGCTGAGGGGCAGGTTCAGGAAAGCTTCCAATACAATCAGGCAGACTCAGTATTCTGGGTATCAGTTATCATGTCTATGACTAGAATGTTTCCAAAGGGATAGCCATGTTAGTCTAGTCCAGCAAAAAAAAACCAAGGAGTCGTGTGGCACTTTAAGACTAACAGATTTAGTTTTCGCATGAGCTTTCATGGGAGAAAATCCCACTTTGAGTTTGTTCATTTTGGTGTGAGATCCCCCATCATGCAATGCGTCCCTGCGTCTTCAATACCAGGGTTCAGTGCAGTTCCTGCTTTGGAGCGTGGCTCTCCATAGTCAATGCAAATGAAGCTCCATTTAGTGTGCTGATGGCTTTTGGATATGGGTAGACAGGGGCATCGCTGGCGCTGGGCAGGTGCCCCGAACCCCAGGGCCCAGCCGCCGGCGACTGCGGCAACCCCGTCCCCAGCCGGGGATGCGGGGCCTGGCCGCCAGTGGCCACAGCGGCCCCATCCCCGGCTGGGGATGTGGGGCCCGGACTCCTGAGGCCGCTTCCAGCCCCGACCCAGCCGGGGATGCGGGGCCTAGCCACCTGCGGCAGCACCTGGCCCTGTTCCTGGCCAGGGGGTGGGGCCTTCAGCTGGGGGTGTGTTCTGTGGGCTGGGGGCAGGGCCTGGGCCTGGGCCTGGGCCTGGGCCCTGGGTCCCTCCCCCAGCCAGCGATGCTTCTGTGGGTAAATAAGGCTGTCTCCTGCTGCCTTTTCACTGTTTTTGGTTTCCAGTTCAAGCAGAGGTTGGGGGATGGGGGGGGGAGGTACAGGCTGGATACCATGCTCTGATTCCTCAAGAACGGTTGGTTACTTACCAGTAATCGTCCTTCTTCGAGATGGGCTTGCTCACATACATTCAGGTCCCTCCCCCCGTCCCCGCTAACAGAGTTGGCAAAGGTATATGGGACTGGGAGGGTCAGGATCATGGTCTCCTATATAGCCACAGTTGCAGCGTGGAAGGGGCGTTGGCCGTGCGCCCTGACCTGACAGGCTAACGCTAAAGACTTTCTGAGCTAGCGTGTGCTGCGGCACAGAGACCTGTAACCTCTCGGCGCACTTTGACCTGTTGCGCCAGGCCACAGCCCATTTAGGTATGGAGGTGGAGCCCCTGAGTCTCCCCCCTGACACCCTGTTCAGACCAGCGTTCACCTCCACGGCGCCCTTAGCAATCCTGCCCCACCTGAGCGTATGGGCCTCGCATGATCCCGGTGGCAGAGTCCAAGCTCCGTCCCTCCAGTTTTGGATACAGTGAGCATGAAGTATCGGGTACCCAAATCAGACTACCCCTCACTCACTGGCCACCCAGTTCCCCCTAGGGATGTGGTCCAGATGGCAATGGGGGCCGGAGAACCCCCCAGGGACCCTCTTCCCCCATCCAGGGAAACAAGGGATCTGTTAAGCTGTAAGGTGTATTCTTCTTTGGCCTTTCAGTTGTGAGTGGCAAACAACCAGGCCATAACCAGCAGGTACTTGCTGGCAATGTTCCCTGTAAGCTGTGCTGGCGCGCTGCAGCACAGCCCGCCACAGCCGCCAGTGCAGTGAAGGCTGCCGGCAGCGCACCACCGGCAGCCAGAGGCCCTGCATAGAGCTCCTGTGGAGCAGGGAGTTTTCAAAACTCCCGCCCAGAGAAGCTCTAACGGAGCATGCCCAGAAAATCTTAGCATGCTCCATAGAGCTTCTCTGGCCCAGGAGCCCGGAGGTAAGTTTGTGGAGGCTGGGGCGGGGGGCCTACCAGGAGGTGGGGGGGTGATGCCGGGAGTGGAGGGGTGGCTGCGCAGCGGGCCCCGTGGTGGTGGTGGGGGGGAGCGCAGCAAGCAACAGGAGTTGCTCAACTGCCCTCTGCCCTTAGAGGGAACATTGCTTGCTGGATGTCTGGGAGTCACTCGGGAGATTTAGAAACATGCTTCCGCCCAAGGCCAGGGACGAGTATGATGCCTTCCTGGAGGAGGGCAACATAATCTCTCAAGACCTCCTTCTTGCAGCCCATGATGTGGTGGACACAGCTGCCCGCACCATGGCCTCGGCAGTTACCCTCCGTAGGGTAGCATGGCTTAGGGAGGCTAGAGTGCCCCCTAACACACAGCAGGCGGTCCTTGACCTGCCCTTTGAGGGGGATGTCCTGTTTCCCCCTGAAACCCTCTCTGTGGGGGCACAGCCCGGGATCCTCAGGGAGAGGCCAAATATTTCGGCCTTCTCCCTCCCAGACCCACCCCCCCCGACTTGGGGGCCCACCTGCCCGGGGGGGGCAACCCCTTTTTCCTTCCCGCCTCACTCAGCGCGGGAAGAGGGCCTTCACCCACCCCTCCCCAAGGAGGGGCCCCTCTGACCACCGCCACCCACTTTACCCTTAGGGTGCAGGGGGCCCTAGGGCATCCCTGCCACAGATGGCCAACCCCCCCCCCCCGTAGGGAAGGCAGGTCCGGTGGGAACCATCCCAGTCCTTCCTTGTTCTTCGCCTTCCCCAATCGCGGGAGCAAGAATTAGATCGGGACGCTGGGGGCTGACAACACGACGATGCCCGCCTATGGTGCCGGTACCCCAATACCGTAGCTACCACCCTCCACCCCTCACCCTTTAAGCAGCAACTTCCCCGAAGATGGAAACCACCCCTCTCCTATTCCTAACAGCCTTCCTTCCTGAATACTCCCCACTGCGCTTCCCCACCGTAACCCCTCGCCGAGGGATGGAGGTACGTCTTGTTGTAGCCCCAGCTGTGGCGGGGCTCCGAGATGCACACATCTGAAGCCTACTCACAACAGGACTGTGCCTGTGGCCATGATGTGTGTCCCAGGTAGGCCCCCTCGTTCCGAGTCAGGGAAAGGGGAGGGGACACCCCTGGTCGCACCACCGTCTTCTGCACTGTGACTCCAACCCCTTTTCGACAGGAATTTCTCCTGCACACTAAGGGGACACATCTGTGTAGCAATACAGCTACCTGGATAGCTATTTCATCAGGAAGGTATCTTTAGAGCAGGTTTTACCCCTGCACGGGCCCTAGGTATGGCCCACTCTCCCCTTTTCCCACCCTCGCATGGTTCCTCGTCTCTACCCTCTGGTCATCTAGTGGGAACCAGGGGACCACCTCAGAAACCCTCACTGTGGTCTACCCTCTCCGAGGTAGCCCATGCTTTCCCAGCCTCACCAAAGCATGACCAGGGGCACCCCTTTAAAGCCCTGAGAGGGAACACCTGGTTGTGTGCCGTATGTTGGGAAACTGCGAAAGGTCTATCCTTTCAAGTGCCTTCCCGCATATAGTTCCTGCCTTGGTATCCACTGCCTTCTGGACAGCTGTCTATGTCAGACAGAAGGTGCCCTACTTCTGGGGCATTTGCATAATCCTTTGCCCTACGGTCATATTCCCTGGCAGAGACCTCCCCCCCCCCGTTTTCCACCCTGCCTCCCTGAGGAACCGTCCTGCTACACTGCACGTAGCCCCTTAGCGCTACTGCGGTTTTTCCCCATGCACGCTGACGTCACCTGGCAATTCTGCGGTCCCCTCTTTCCTTTCTCAAGGACCCATTGGCACCCACTGCTGTTCCGATGGTGCAATACACAGAGAACCCATTCTATACAACATATAACAGTTTGGGGTTGTGCCCCTTTTATTGGCCCTCTGGCTCCCTACAGGGAGAAAACTTAGTTGGGTTCGCTGATCCCGGGGTGCCCTTCAGATGCCAGCCACCTTGTTGCGGTCCCATTCTCTAGTCTAAGAAGGATCCTTCCTTGGCAACGGAGTTCTTCAATATCCATGTATTGAAGAATTTTTTCCTCCTTGGCAGCCCTGGCATGGCAAAGTGGTAGCCTTATCCCTTTGGCAAGCACCATAGGTACTGAGTCCATGGCCTTTTCATGGCCCTCCTTCGATTCTTTGGTCGCCAAGGGGCTGACTAGACAGTAGTAAAAGCTCTCTTCTGTCCCTCTCCTTCCCCTTCATGCTGAGCGAGAGCTTCAAGAGACAAACCCCGCAAGCCTAGACCGGTGGGGCCCTACATTCTAGCACCCTGCAGGCCATAGTAGGCCCATCTCATCATCATTGTCTCAGGCCACCTTGCGGTTAATAATTTTCTAGAACTTCTCTCCTGTGAGAGCCCAGTCGTGCTGCCAGCTCAGCTGAAAACACGGGCTTCTGTGCTACCAGCTCATTAATTAGCATGCCGTAGGCCCTGTCCTGCTTGGCTCAACTCTATACGCCGCAGCTAGTGTCTCATGGGCTTCTCAGTTGCCCTCAAGCCCATCTCACGACCTTGTATCTTTATTTCTCTCTTTTAACCAGATGGCTTGCTGGGCCGCATCCTAGATAAGGGGCATTGTTATCCCCCTTACTTCTGCCTGTGGTAGTCGCCAGATAAGTCCATGACTACGTGGCTCCTGAAAAGCCCTCGGGTGCTCTATGCCCTCCCTTCCTTGTTCTTGTGCAAGACGCACCCATATGGCTAGTCTCATTTGCTAGCTTTTAGTGTTCTCCTTTGAGTCCGTGTGATACAGCCTATGCCAGACATTGCAGTCTGTCAGGTACTTTTCATGTTTTCCTCCTAGGCAGGGCACCTGCGCAACCCGTTTCTTAGGTTGCGTCCTTTTCTCCAGCTCAGGTGACCTTGCCTAACCTGCGTCTACGTTCTGCCTCGGTGGGTTCAGTTTTGCCCTGTTCTGGTTGACCCTCAGCTCTTGCTGCTTCTGGGCCCATCAAGGCCCATCCGCCTCTTGTCTTCGGCGAGCATCTTGCTGTGGGACCTCTACCTTACAGGGTTTGTTGCTGTGCTGAAGGCGGAAGTACCAACTCCACCCGCCATCCAACAGCATGGCTAGTAGTCACCTATTACTGAATGCATCTGAGCAGCGCTTGAAGAAGAATGGTGGGTTGCTCACCAGTAACTGTCCTTCTTCGAGATGGGCTGCTCGGATCCATTCAGGTCCCACCCTCCATCCACGCTTCTGGAGTTGGCGACTCTAAGGAACTGAGGAGGGGGCGGGGAGGTGGCCCTATATATAGCCACAGGTGGTGCGAGGGGCGGTGGCTGCCTCCCCTCTTCTGACAGGCTAGGTCAAGTTTTTTCCGACCAATCTGGTGCTCCGGCGCGGAAACACCTACTACTGAATGGATCTGAGCAGCCCATCTCGAAGAAGGATGGTTACTGGTGAGTAACCCACTGTTCTCCTTCGAGCGCTGCTCACATCATTCAGTTACAGGTGACTGCTAGCCATATCCAAGGATGGTGGGAGGAGTTACAGTCTACCCACACTGAGTACAGCTCTGCCGACGGCGGCATCATCTCTAGCCTGTTGGGCAATGGCGTAGTGCATCGTGAAGGTATGTATCGACGCCCACGTAGCAGCTCTGCAGATCTTTTGTATCGAGACCTTGGCGAGGAAGGCCACAGAAGACACCTGAACTCTGGCAGAGTGGGCTCTCACAGTCTCTGGGAGAGGCGTGTTTGACCTTCCATAGCAGTCTTTAATGCAGTTCACAATCCATTTGGAGATGCATTGGGAGGATACTGGGGAGCCTCTCATGCATTCAGCGACCACCACAAACAATTGGGAGGTCTTGCGGAAAGATTGCGTGCACTCGATATAGATTAGGAGTGCTATCCTCACATCTAGGGTGTGCCACCATCTCTGGTTTTCTGTCACCTCGGGGCTGGGATAGAAGACCAGCAGGCAGATTTCTTGATTCATGTGGAAGGGGGTGGCAACCTTGGGCAAGAACGAGGGATAGTGACGAAGGAACACCTTGTCAGGGAAGAAAACCATATATGGAGGTTCAGAGGACAGGGCTCATAACTCTGAGACCCTTCTGGCTGAGGTAATTGCTACCAGGAAAGCCACCTTCCAGGACAGTATGAGCAAGATGGCTGAGTCCAAGGGTTCATGAGGGGGCTCTGTCAGAGCCTGCAGCACAAAGTTCAAATCCCACTGAGGAGTGGGTTCACAGGGGTGGGGGGAAAAGTTTTCCCACCTCTTTCAGGAATCTATGACAGATGGGGTGTGAGAAGAGTGGAGCCCCATCTATTCTTTGGTGAAAGGCCGAAATTGCCGCCAGGTGGACTTTCAGTGAGGACAGGGATAGGCCTTTTCTCTCTTAAATCGAGAAGGTAGTCTAAAGTTGACTGAATTGGTGCGAAGTAGGGTCTATGTCATGGCACCAAGTGGAAAAGTGATTCCATTTTGCCATGTAGGTGGACCTGGTGGAGGGTTTTCTGCTGCTAACCAGGACCTTCTTAACCCTATCCGACCAGCACCTCTCTGGCTTGCTGAGCCAGAGAGCATCCAGGCTGTCAGGTGCAGGGGCCCTGGGTTTGGGCACTGAAGGCAGCCCAAGTCCTGTGTCAGGAGGTCCGCCCACTGTGGGAGGCAGAGCAGGATCCTCACGGACATGTCCTGTAGGACGGGAAACCAGTGTTGTCTGGGCCAGTCCAGGGCTATCATAATGATGTGTACCTCGTCCGCGAGGACCTTCAGTAGCACCCTGTGGATCAGGGATATTGGAGGGAAGGCATACATTAGGGCGCCCGACCAATTGAGGAGGAAGGCATCGCTGAGAGAACCCTCCTCCTGACCCCAAAGGGAGCAGAACCAGGGACATTTGCAGTTCTGCCCTGTGGTGAAGAGGTTGATCTGAGGGGTTCCCCATCTGTTTGTCAGCAGGGAGAAAACCTCGTTGTGGAGGGACCACTCGTGATTCACAAGGGGCTTCCTGCTGAGTGAGTCTGCTATGCCATTGTCTACCTGGGCAAGTGGGAGGCAGTCAGTGTGAAGTGATGGTCTATCGCTAATTGCTAAAGCTTGATCACTTCCTCGCATAGGGCCAAAGAGCAGACTCCCCCTTGATGGTTTGTGTATAACACGACCGCTGTATTGTCTGAGAGGACCTAGACCACCCTGCCTTGGATCTGGTCAAGGAAGATCATGCAGGCCAGCCTGATAGGCCAGAGCTTCTTCACATTTATGTGGAGGAGTCTGTCCTCGGGATTCCAAACACCTTGCATGGAGAGGCCCCTGGACAGGTGGGCTCCCCAGCCCGAGTCAGACACATCCGTTATCAAGGTCACTGGGGGCTTGGATTCCCTGAATGGAATGCCCCCCATCACAAAGTCGGGGTCCTTCCAGATTTGGAGGGACTCCAGGGCATATTGAGGGTCTGAGAGTACCTTGTCCAGGTGGTCTCTTCCTGGTTGGAAGCTTGTGGCAAACCAGAGTTGGCAGGGTCTCCTCTGCAGGTGGGCTGTTCGGATTACTGAGGTGGTCACTGCCATGTGTCCCAAGAGCTGCATGCACTGGCTCCTGGTGCTCCATCATGATGGTACAAATGGACCGAAAGCTTGACAGGGGCAAGGATGTGGTGCCCTGTCGGGTGTTTAAACGTGCCCTGATGAATTCTATGTCCTGAGTGGGGCAAAGCTTGGACTTCTCTAGGTTTATGCGGCAGCCCAGGAACGTGCACAGATTCACTACCAGGTCAACACGGTTTTGCACCTGTTGACTTGACTTGCCCACTATGAGCCAATCATCTAGGTAGGGGTAGAGTCTTATACCCCTCCTGCATAGGAAAGCTGCAACCGGTGCAACGCACTTTGTGAACACCCAGGGAGCTAGTGATAACCCAAAGGGAAGGGTGGTGAACTGGTAGTGGTGGTGTGCCACCACGAACCTGAGAAAACATCTGTGGTGGAGGGTCAAACGGCTATGTGGAAGTAAGCATCCTTTAGATCGAGGGCTGCGAACCAGTCTCCTGGGGACAGGGAGGGAACAATCTGGGGTAGGGAAACCATGCGGAACTTTATCTCTTTATGTGTTTGTTGAGTGGTCTGAGGTCTAGAATAGGTCATAGGTCCCTGTTGGGCTTGGGAACTAGGAACTAGCAGGAATAGAACCCTTTGCCACGCTCTATTTTGGGAACCTTTTCTATGGCTCCGATGGAGAGTAGCTTCTGGCATTCGACCACAAGCCTGTCCAGCAGGTCTGGGTTTTCTGATATTGTGCGAGGGGGTGGTTTCCTGTCCTGAGGGATTGAAAGGAACTGGATGTGGTATCCTCACACCACTGTGTCGAGGACCCACTGGTCTGACATGCCACAGGTCCACTGTGGGGTGAAATGACAGAGGTGGTAGGGGGAGAACAGGAGTTCTGGAGCACTGCCCTCTGAGGGACTGTCAAAAACACTGCTTGCAGCCCAAAGAGTGGTCCGATCCCTGTCCGCGCCGGTCCAGACTGTGAGGCGCTCAGCTTATCCCCTTTACCTGATCGGCTCTTGCCTTTGTCAAGGTCCCCAAGATGGTGCTGGGGAAACTGGAGGAATCTCAGGAAGTGGGTCTGCAGTTGCAGCTGCTGTTTCAGTTGCTGTAACTGTTGCTGTAGCTGCTGATGCGACCTTGAGGAGTGCCTAACGGGTTGAGGAGTGTAAATTCTGAGGGACCGGAGTGTAGCCCTTGAGTCCTTCATACCATGCAGCTTCATGTCTGTGGAAGATGCGAAGAGGTCGGGACCTTCGAAGGGAAGGTCCTGGATAATCTGCTGCATCTGCATGGAAAGGCCAGAGTTTTGGAGCCAGGCCAACTGGCGCATAATGACTGCAGATGCCATTATGTGTGCGGCTGTATCTACTGCATCCCAGGTTGCCGCGAGCACATCCCTGGATGCTCTCTCTCCTTCATCCAGCATTGCCTCGAAGTCTCTCAGGCACTCCTTGGAGACGGCTGAGTGGAGATTTCGCAGAGCCTCCCACAAGTTGAAGATGTAGCACATCATCAGGGCTGAGTGGTTTGAGATATGCAGCTGTAGGGAAGCAGAGGAGTAAACTTTCCTGCCTAATAGGGCAAGCTTCCTCGCCTCTCTGTTCTTGGGCATGGAGCTTGGCTGGCCCTGTCTCTCCCTTGGTTGACTGTGTCGACCACCAGGGATCCTGGGGCAGGATGGTGGAATAGGAAGGGGAATCCTTCCAGGGAGACAGAGTATTTCTTGTCCGCCACTTTGGACACTGGCAGAATCGGGGAAGGTGTTTGCTAGCATTCTTGGATGGTACGAAACACCCCAGACTGTAGGGGAATCATGACCTTAGCCAGAGGGGCTCTACAGCACGCGTCGAAGAGGGAATCATCTTCCACTTGGATCACCCCCAGCTTCAACTTCAGATTTGCTGCCATACAGCAGAGGAGGTCCTGCTCAACGCGGGAATCTCCCTCACGGTCGGCAGATGTGTCAATTAGGCGCTCGTCGGCTGACAAGGATGATTGAGCCCTTGATCTGCTACGTTGAGTAGGATCAGGGTCTGGCTCATCGTCGGAGAAATCCGAGGACTCTGGCACTGGTGATCGAGCATAACGGAAGGAGGCATCATCTGCCGTCACGTTCAACCAGTTGAGGGTCCATTCATTGTGCAGTGACCTTGTTGGCAGCACAGAAGCCATGGGGGGAACAGAGACCTCTCTAGATGGCCGTATTCCCCTCGAGCTCAGTGATACAGAGCTCTTTCGAAACCGCTTTCTCGGACGCTCCTCCTGGGGGGGGAGAAAGGGGTCTTCGGAGGACGATCTGGACGACCTCCACCCTGACATCCAGTAGTCTGGTACCAAGAGTTCTTCGGAGGAGTGATGAGGTGGAGTCGCAGTACTTGGGCCCAATGTCGGGCTTGACGGTACCGAGTTGGAGAAGGGCGGAGAGCTGGGTGATGGTACCAGTACCAACGCAGGTGTTGTTGGTGCCAGGTCCAACGGTATCGGAAGTGACGGCACCAGAAGCAGCGGTATTGGCGATGGTGCCAGGTCCAGCGGTACCGGACTTGATGGCGGTATGAGGCTTAGTGGCGGTACCGCAAGGGGCAGTACTGTGTCCAGTGGTGCCAAAGGAGGCGGTGCCGCTGTGGTCCGCTTCTTCATCTTCTGCACCAGAGCTGGGTTTGAATGCCCTTGGCGATTCGGTGCCTGAGCCAGTGCCCTACTCGGGGCAACTGGGAGGCTACAGAGACCGGCGAGGTTGGTGCTGAGGTGGTACCATAGCAGGCCGAGATTTCGAGCCCGGTACCAGTGATCGGCGGGGATCCTGAGTCCGGGCCAATCGAGGGTCCGGCAGAGGGCTGGTGGTTCAGCTGCCTTTGGGCAGAGCGGCTCTGTTCCCTGAAATCGAGCGGAGACGGCACTCTCTTTCCAGCCGAGTCCTTCACTTGAAGGATCGTCAAATGGAGCATTCCGCCGCGAGGTGGGACTCACACAGGCAAGCGAGGCATTTCTCGTGTGGGTCATCCATCGGAAAAGCCTTGCAGCATCCTAAGCATGGGTTGAAACCTGGCATTTCGAGTTTCGCGCGAAAGACAGGCGCTTGCGTTTCACAAGATAATGCTGATCTGAACTGACACTGATGGTGGTAAAAAGAATTGGGAGGGTCAGGGTCACGGTCACCTATACAGCCCTGGGTCACGAAGTGGAGGGGGTGTTGGCCGTGTGCCCTGACCTGACAGGCTAATGCTAAAGACTTTCTGAGCTGCTGTGCGCTGCAGCACATATACACCTGTAACTGAATGATATGAGCAGCACTCGAAGGAGAACATAGAGCTACCATGTAACACCCTGGTGTGTTTTGCCTGCTGGTGTCAGGGACTGCCCTGCTGCTTTATGGGCTTTTCAGAGCCTGTGTCTGCAGCATGGCTCTGCTAGCTCATTCACCAAGTGCTGCTTGGGCTTCAACACTTTGCTTGACTTTCTTCCCAGGAGAACCCATACAAGAAGCTGCTTTTATGCCTTGCCCTGCTGCCAGGCAGGCGTCACTTTCAGCTGCACCCAGATGCCCAACTGACTTTAGTCCCATAGGTGCCACAGGAAGCACAGTTGGATGCCAGTGCTGAGGCTTTGCAATTCCACTTTGCATGTGACCCGCTCACCCAGACCTACTCTGTGTGGGTTTGTTGCAACAGCCCGGTGTCTATGGGCATTGGCCCAGACTTAGGGTTACCAGATGTCAGGCAAAAGGAGGACATGTCCTCCTTTTTACCTTTACGTCCTTCCTCCAGCAAGCATTTTAAAAATACATTATTTTTGTCTGGCTTTTTACTTACAGGGGTTAAAGTATGCTGGAACTCCCCAGAACACCCTATTTTTAGGGGGAAGCATTCCAGAGTCCCCTAAAAACAGAAGAATATTACATTAATACTACATTTTCTCCATGTGTCCTCCAATGTCCTCCTTTTTGTACTTCCCTGTCCTTCTTTCCATGCTTTGGTATCTGGTAAACCTACCCAGACTGGCTGCAGAGGGGAGGAGCTAGACTGCACCCACCCCTGAGGCTCTCTTGACACTAGGGAAAGCCTGAGCTCCCCTAAGGGGGCTGCTGGATGAGGCCAGTGCCTCTTTCCCTCACAAACTCTTTGAGTGCCAGAGGAAGGCCATGCCCAAGTCCTCATCAGGGGAGCCTCCTTGTGGCCAAGTGTGCAGCAGCCTGTATCAAAAGTGTGTGCGCTTCATGCACTTTTGGCTTCTGCTCCGCTTGGCCTCCTCTGCCTGAGCCACTCAAGCGCTCCCTCGTGCAGCAAGAGCTGCAGAAGCAAAGGGCCAGCTCATTTGGGGCCTGTGTAATGTACCACACGTGCAAGGGCTGTGGAAACCACTTACGAGGGTTTTGCGGCTGAGTTGGCCCTGGGGGCCTCCTGCACAACCAAGGGAAAGCTGCCAGACCGGCTCTGAGCGCAGGGCACATGGACTCCCACCCTGCTCAACAACATGGTAATTTCAGCTCTGTCGAAATCCAGTGCTCTGCAGTTCCCTACTCAGCTCCCAGTTAACTCTTTAGAGACAGGTGAGGTCTCAGTTGGCTGGCACCTGGGAGGCATAAATGTCTTTCCAGATGAGGCTGTATTCTTTGTTTGTTTGCGCCTTGCTTCTTTGCACCACCCCCGATCCCAAGCAAATAATCAGCTGGCCAAATGTCACTAAATGTTCACTTTGTCATTGTGGTGTTGCCTGTAAAAGCAGAAGTTGGAGCAAAATAGACATGGGTGTTCTCAGTAGGTTTCAGAGTTACTGCCCAACAGGGAGGAATGGAGGAAAAGGACCCACTAGCCAGTATTGGGGGTGGGGTGGGGTCCAGGCTGGCTGCAGACCATGCTGCTTCAGTTTCCCCAGGTTCCCAGGTGACTAGAGTTGTTTATAACTGTAACTACCGTCCAGTTTTAAACAAATCCCCAGTTAATAGGCAAGGCCAGCTCCCTATGCACAGGGTATTACCAACAAGCTAGCCTCTGAGAAAGGGTCTTACTGGCTCTATATGGCCCATCCTCTGGGTCGCCCAACTTTCACTGGGAGAAGCAGCTGCTAGTTAACTACAGGCCCAACACCCAAGTAACTGAACACCACCCCTGAAGTGGCTGGCAGTGGTGTAGCAATGGCAGGGGGGCAAGCCCCCAGGTTCTAGGCAAGGGAACAAGTTGGGGATGGGGTGGGGGCACTGTGCAGCGTGGCCTCAGGCCTCCAAAGTCAGCTGGGTCCCATTCAGCACCCTCCCAGACCTCACCAGTGCTGTGCTGGCCTGAGCAGATCTTGGCAGGACATGGGATTGCAGCCCCTAAAGCCCCCGCACTAATCCAGCCTGGGTGGGCGCAGGCCCTTCCCAGAGGGCAGGATGCAAGGGGACACCCCCGCACACACATCCTAAATGGCTGACCTGGCCCCCTCACCCCCCCCCCACTCCTTTTCACCTTCCCTCTCTAGCCAGCCAGGTTGGAGGCGGGGGTTGAGGCTTCCACCTCCCAGTCAGGGCCACGCTGTGGCTCTCCTGCTCCAGACTGGATAACTCCAGGGGAGGGGTGAATGGAGGGGAGCAAATGTAAGTTTGGCCCCTGGGCACCCTCACTATGCCACTGGAGGCTGGGCAGTGCAGTTAGCCCCATTGATGGTAAACTGAGCCATAGCACGATTAAGTGACTCACCTGAATTTACACACATTTGTGAGGGAGCAGAATTTGAATTCTGGCCTTCCACAAGCCCGCCCATCCTGCTGCTCTCTGCTAATCATGTCTCCAACTGTGTGGGGGGGGGGGGGGGCGCATCGCCAGTTCCACAAATGCCTGTTCAAAGTTCCAGCCCAGTACTCTTAGCATTTGGGGTGGCCATCCAACTAACCAAGCTCCTTTCAGCTAACGGATAATCCCAGGGTCATGGTCCTTCCACCCCTTGGTCATGGTTTGACTGAGCCAGCCAATTCAGCCTGGTCAGTCTTCACTGAGGCCTTCCCATTATTTCCAGTGCTGTTTCCTGCATCGTCATTCCCTGTCCCCCCACTTTCTCTGGTGAGGAGCCGCATGGTTTGCCAGGTGTAGTCACGCTGAAGCAGGGTGGATGCAGCGAAGGCCTTGCTTTCTCTTGCACTAATGCAGTTTGCGTCACCATGTGCCACCCCTCAACTGGCCTCTCTGCACAGCTGCCCCCTTGGCCCACTTGTTTGCTCCCTACCCTCACCAGAAGACTGGCTTGGAATGCTCTTTGCAGCCCTTCCTGTGCTGGTGAGCAAGGCCAGAGCTTAACTGGCTTATTGCAATGAGGGAAGGTGCAGCTGACTTTCTGGCTGTGTCTCTTGCTCACAGTTGTAATCACTAGCCCCCCCCCCCCCCCCCCGCAGCCCGGCGCCGAATTTAGCCTTTGTGGTGAGTATCCGTCCACCACCCCCCCACACCACCCCCAATGCTGGTTGCCCGCTTTCCCCTTTGCCAGCCTAGGAAAGGGTGTAGTGCCCCGAGTTACTGGCCTTGGTAAAGGGGGAGCCAGGTGACGGTCTGTGCCTTGATACAGGCCAAACTAAATAGTCCCATCTGGCCAGTCAGCTGGCACCATGCACTTTTTCATGCTATGATGCTCTCCAGTTGTTGCCTTTTCTCAGTCCCAAACTGACCCGGGGGGGGGGGGGGAAGCTGTGAGCACTGGGTGAGCTGCTTGACAGCCATGACAGGTCCTGGAAGAAGGAGCAAAGCATAGAATGGGGTAGCGGCACCCATCCAATCCCAGCACAGGCAGTGGGCTGAGCGCAGCACTGCCCAGGATGATGCATGCCTACCAAACTGGTTCTGGGTGCCACAACCTGGCTGCCCATGACATTATAGCTGAGCGCTTTCACCCATGTCAACACACAGGCATTGCCTGTAATGTCAGCATCTGTGAGTGGCATGCACAGAGTCCCAGACGCAGAGGGCAGCTGAAGTCTCATCGCCTGACTTGGCTTTACTGCTCTGTAAACTGGCTTTAATAATGCACCCAGTGGGCTGCAAAGTCTGGTCAGCAGTATGGGCTCCAGGCTCCTCAGGTGAAAGGCTAGGTGCCCTGCTGGACCTGATTGGGGGGGGGGTGTTGTCCTTTTTATTAGTAGCTGTAGGGAAAGAAAGGCAGGGCGGACATGCTGGGGCTATCAGCTCAGAAAACAGCCCTGAGCCCCTCTCCCCTGAGCCAGGCCACATACTGCATCCCCCATTCTGTCTCCTGCTATGTGCTTGATGCTGAAGATTCACAGGCCAGCTAACACAGCCCGTTTCACAAGAATGCCAGTCATTTATGTGCAGGACTGACTGATGTGGCAGGGCTGTGGAACTAGGCAACATGTTCTGGCCCTGCTGTGACCCACTGAGAGGTACCTCTGAAACCTTAATGCTGAGCCAGCCCTGGAGATACTCTGGCAGTGGAACAGACCAGCCTGGCCAGCATCCTTGGAGGAACCTTCTTTATAGGCGAGGGGGTGCTTACACATCCTTGGCATGGAGCCTGGTCTGCTGGGCACAAAATTGAATTGACCATCCAACATCCCAAAGGGCAGAAACCAGCCTGTGGCTGGGAACGACATCAAAGGCTTTACCAAACTGGGCTGGGTTTGCCCCAGCAGTCATAAGCCTGCTCTCTGGACCAGGTGGCAGCTGGCAAGGAGATAGGGTAAGATGTAGAATGAGCCCACAGGGACTGCAGGTGCTTTAGGAGAGGTGCTTTGCGAGTTCAGGATGCTGGAAGGTGACAGGGACATTGTGACTCAGCCAGGGCACAGTTCAGAGCACCTCATTTAGTGATGGGCCGGCACCAAGCCCCAACTTGGCTGTGAATCCCACCCCAGCCAGGATTTGAGGGTCCTTTCCCCACCTCTGCCACTGAGCTGTCAGTCATGCTCTGGTTGTAACGGGCTACAGGTACTGCCCTCACACAGCTGTGGCCTGAGGCCAGACTCGCCCAGAGCTGCGGACTTGAGCCTCTGGAAACCACCCAGCTTTGCTTAGACCAGGGGTGGCCAAATTTATGGAACTCAAGAGCTATACAAGTTGATTATTAAACCTTCGAGAGCCACACTGAAGCATATAGCCATATACTTTTACCTACTCCAAAATTAAGTTTAAAATTCATTGCACACTTTAATTTTATTGTAAAAAGAGGACAAATATTGATCCTACTAATGTCAGATTCTAATAATTATTTAAGGTTACCATGAAAATTAGGCCTATACAGTAAAAACTTAGCTGCTGCTTGATGTAGACGACTGCAGGCTAGTGGTGAGTTTTTTAAAATCCCAACCCTGCTGCACTTCTCACCATCCCAATCCCCTCCTGAACTCCTAGGCTGGAGCTGCTTTCCTAAATTGATTTGCTCACATTCTTCCAGGAGCCACAATTTTTCATTCAAGAGCCACATATGCCTCCTGAGCCACAGTTTGGCCATGCCTGGCTTAGACTAATCAGAAATGTCAGTGGAAGCTGCCCTAGAGCTCGCATGTTGGGCTCTGCCCTGGAATGACCCGCACAAGACAAGAGGGCTGCTGCTGCATGCCCACCACACCCAGCCCTATGACTATACAAAGGGGGCAGCCCGCTCAGTGGCTGGTCCACACAGTCTTTGGCAGCAGCTGTGCATCTCACCCTGCAGGCAGGCTTCCACTGGCCACATTTGCAGGCTCAGGACCCTCTGTGCTTAATGGCCCCTCAGCAACTGCTGCATCCAAGGGTCTGCTGGGATGGTCTCATCTTCCAGAAAGGAGCCACCGCTCCACTTACTTGGGCTTTGATGCTGGAAGGAAACTGGGAGGGGTGTGGCAGGAGATGAAATCGGCACAAGATGCTGAGCTCAGCTACTGACTGAGAAGCCAGCAGCTCTGCAGGGAATGCTTTGTGCCAAATTTAGTGCTGAGCTGTGCAAAAATGGCTCAGCTCCTCAGCATGCTCTACTGGGAGAGGCTCCCTGACTGGTCTGGTCATACAAGCTCTGTCCTTCCCTTGTCCCCTGCTTGCCACTGAAATGCAACAAAGCTGCGTGGTGCAGACAGCAGGAAACAGGTCAGGTTCTGCACTGACTCAGCAGCCCTGTGGAACCCCACTACCAGCAAGTCAGCTCAAGTGTAGACAGGACCATGTTGGCCAACCCTGCTTGAACACAAGGTGGTAAAAAGCCAATAGCTGTCTCAGCCTCATCAGTACTGGCACTTACATCAGTGATGGCAGAAGACCTACAGCTAGGCTAGTGTGGACCAGGTTAGTGGCCAGCCTCTTGAATCACCCCCACCCCTATCTTCCAGCAGCCTGGTTTTCCAGCCAAGTGCTTGCCCAGCCCAGAGATGTTTCATTTGAGCAGATGAGCTCATAGCCCAAGGTGGCATGAGTGTATTTTATTGTAATGAGCTATCAAGTTGAAACTAGTGGAAGGCAAAAGCTGAACTCAATAGTCTGTCAGCTACACCCATTTGCCAAAGGAATGAGATGGAAATGGGCCAGTTTAATAACTGCTGAGCATTCCTTGTCATCTTTGGCAGAAGCCATTCATGTTAAGTTTGCAGTCCAATAAATTCCAAGCTGATGCCTAAGGAAGCTCACAATGCCAGGGGAGTGGTATGTGGAAATCCTTCACAGTCAGCACCCCATTCCTGTAAGCTACCTGGGTGCAGACCTGGATGTCTCCCATATACGATTGACTCTGATTTACCTCTCACTACAGTCTACATTGACATATCACTGATGCTGGGACTCTATTGCTTCTGGACTCGAACAATGAAAAGTGTAATAGTTTAAAAGTGGGCTCTAGACCTGCTCTTTCAGACTAGACTAATGTTACAGTAGGGAGCTAGGAGTTTAGAGCAACACAGTGGTCCTGCTCACTCATGGTCATTACAGCTCCCGTGTCATGTTCATCGCATCAGCTGGTGAAATTCCAGCTCCTTACTTTGTTCAGTTCCAAAGGGGCAGCCGTATTAGTCTAGTTAGCAAAACAAACAAGGAGTTCTTTGGCACTTTTAAAAACTAACAAATTTAGTTATCACATGAGCTTTCATGGGAAAAAAGTCGCACAGGACTCCTTGTTAGTTTTATTTTCTGCAGCCTCCCTACATTCCCCCTGCTTTGCCAACTGGATGCACTATTTGCTTCCCATCTTTGTCAGATGTTTCAAAGATGGGGGAACTTACAGCATCTGATGAAGTGGGATTTTCTCCCACGAAAGCTCATGCGAAAAATAAATCTGTTAGTCTTTAAGTGCCACACGACTCCTTGTCTTTTTTGCTGGACTAGACTAACATGGCTGCCCCTTTGGAAATTTTTAAAAGCAGTCCAATGTCCCCTCCAAGGTGATGTTGCAGCTGAGCAAGTTATGGATGCAGGTGAGCAAGTTATGGCCACAGCTGAGCAAGTTCCCTGACGTATATTGGGCCCCTTCCCTGCTGCCCGCGGGCTCCCCAAGCACATCCATAACTTGCTCAGCTGCATCATCAACTTAGAGGGAACATTGCCATCATTACCATATTATGCCATTGAAAATGGGTAATGATTAATGAATGCAGCATTAAAAATGCACAAAGTCACATGTTTTTAAATTATTTTAAAATACAAAAATTACCAAAATATTTATTTTACTGAAAACTGAATTTTTTCAGTAAATGAAAGTTTTCATGACCCCTTCATTAATATTCATGAGATTAAAAAAACTAAATTTGCAAATATAAACTTGAAAAACACCTACAAAAGTAAAAAAAAGGGAGCGGGCAATTAACTTCCCTCTCCCTTTTCATCTTCCACAGAAGCCCATTCTCCAATTAAAAAAAAAAGTCCCAAATTGTTTCTAACCAGTTCAAATGCGCCCCTTTGTTTGTCTTACTTTATTGGTCCCTGTTAGTAATTTTATTCATGGTATACTTTATTTTATTAGTGTGAGCTATGTTTTTTTTTCCTCCAATGTAGCCCTTTTGTAGGGAGCAACAGTCCAAAAAGGTAAAACATCCAGCCCAGATCTCAAATCCATAACCCTAAGATTAATAGCCTGCTACACTACCAACTGAACCACAGAGCTTACAGCTGCAAAAGTCCTTGAGGAATAAGGTAAACTGTGTGCTCTGTTCCCCCTTGATTATTCTTCAGGCTCTTCCGTTCCCCATGCATACAGCAGACTTTTCATCTCAGGCTCATAGGTTCAAGCCCCATGTTGGGTACTTTAAAAAAAAAAAAATCTACACATCAAAAGTAAAAAGCCTGGACAAATTCAGCTATTTTTAGAAGCCTGCCAGAGGGAGGATGTGAAGCTAAAAAGGAGGACATGTCCTCCTTTTGCCAGACGTCTGCCAGGTAACCCTGGTCCTGGGGAAGCTGCTTGCTCCCCCTGAGCACCTTCCCTGGTGGGCAGTGGGCTTCCCCAAGTCCCACAGCTGGGCGTCTTTCCCGTGTGCCCACCGGTCAGCTTTCTCTGAGCCCCCCAGGCACCCCTTCCCCAGGCTCCCTGTCCCCGACTCCCTCAGACCACTCCCCCAGCTGCCAGAGCTGCTCCCACACGGAGCATGCCCCTCACTGCCGCCATTCTTCCAGCTGGCAGGAAACTGCACCGGGAAGGAAGTTTAAAATCTCCCACCCTGAGCATGTTCAGGGGAGATTTTAAACTCCGCAGAACAGCTCCCTGCCAGCTGGAAGGACGTGTTCAGGGCCGGGAAGGAGCCATGGCTGTGGGCCCTGCACGGCCGGCAGTGAGGCATGTGCCGGTGAGCCAGTACTGCTGCGCGCGTGCACGTGTGCAGCTTAGGCGGGAACAATGCTGGGAACAGCTTTTTGGGGAGGCTGCTAGGTGGTGGAAGCATCACACCAGGTGGTGCTGGAGAGGGTCTGGAGAAGGGTAACTGATGCTGCTCCCTGCAGGTGAGTTCCCTTGGAAAGGTTCTGCTTCTCCACCCCATCTATTATCAAATGTAATCAGGCCTCACATCATGTTGGACTCTGGGGGCACATGGCTTACCAAGCCTAGCTCCTCTGCTCCAGCACTCTTTCCCAGAGATAAAAGGCAGCCCGGCATGTGTGAACCTGCCTGGAAAAGCAGCATGTTCACTCCCTGCTTAGACTTGTGCATGTAGGGATCTCTCTCTCCCGTTCCCGTGCACTGGACACGCATGCTTTGCACTGTGCCAGGCGGCCCTGGTAGGGCAGGGCCAGGCTGGGCCCCATCTGGTAGCAGGCGCAGTAAAGAAGTGACTAGGAGGACAACAAAAGCAGGAGTGGAAGTGCAGTTTTATTGGAGAGGGCCAGGCAGTGGCTTCGGCAATACACAAATACAGGACGCACCTCAAGTTTGTCATTCTTAACCCACTACAAAGAATCCCCCAGTGCCCAACACCTCCAGCGTCCTACTGACTGCACGGAATACACAGTTACCTGCAGAGGAGCCCTGCGGAATAAGACACTACAGAAAGGAAAGGAGCAAGCTCTCTCTCTAGATGCGAGCAGGAGGGTTTGGTATCTTTACCCAGAAAACCAAACTCAGCTTCCCCTTTTAAAATGTTAACTGCCAGGAGGCACCCCCCACCCCAGTGCAGGGGGGTTAGAAACCCCCAGTGTCACTGACAATGGGTGGGGTACCCACATTTCTGTGAGACTATTAGTGCTCTTCTATAGCAGTAGCCGCCCAGCAGGAAGATCACAAGATACAGGAAGTAGTGGGGATGGGGGCAGGAAAGGGGGATTTGTTCCAAAGTTGCCATGAGAAAAGGTGAGATAAAATGTGTGAATACCATACGCACAGACCAGTCAGTCCCCTTTGCTGTTGAAATCCAGGCAGAGCTTTCTAGAGCTGAGCCATGTCTTACGAAAAGGGGGAGGGACACAGAGAGTGACCATTGCCTGGTGGGTTGCTGTTCAGTTCTTAGGCTCTTCCCCAGCTTCTCCGCCATCTTCTCCCGCACACTCTGCCGTCCATAATGTGAGGTTGTCCCTGAGCAGCTGCATGATGAGGGTGCTGTCCTTGTATGAGTCTTCACTGAGAGTGTGCAAGTCTCCCATGGCTTCATCAAACGTGGTTTTGGCCAGCGTGATGGCCTGCTCCGGGGCATTAGCAATCTCATAGTGGAAGACTGAGAAATTGAGGGCGAGCCCCAAGCGGATAGGATTTGTGGGTTGCATCTCCTTCTTGCTGATGTCCATTGCTTCCTGGTAAGCTTTCTGGGCATTTTCTATGGTGTCCTTGCGGTCATCCCCAGTGGCTACTTCGGCCAGGTATCGAAAATAGTCTCCCTTCATCTTCAGGTAGAAGACCTTGCTCTCTGCATCACTGGCTTTCTTAATGAGATACTTGTCCAGCAGCCCCAGGACAATATTGCAGACGTTCTTCAGCTCACCCTCCACCTTCTCCCGGTACTCGTTCACCAGCTGTGCTTTGTCATCACCCTCTTCGGTCTTGTGTTCAATGCTGGAAATGACCCTCCAGGCAGACCTCTGGCATCCCACCACATTCTTATAGGCAACGGAGAGGAGGTTGCGCTCCTCATTGGAGAGCTCATCTCCATGCTCCACCACTGCCTTCATGAAATCAGCCATGTCCTCGTAGCGCTCAGCCTGCTCAGCCAGCTTGGCTTTTTGCACCTGGTGGTTTCTCGCCATGGCTGGGAGCGCTGGTGGAAAGGAAAGCGCTTTGCACGAAGGCTGATTCAAAAAGGATCAGACAGTTGCCCTGGGAGCGTTCGGAGTGTCTGTTCAGCTCTGCTGACGGGATCTGCTTTTGGCTTGGCGTCTCAGCCTGGAGCAAGAGCAAGGTGTGGCTGAGAAGCTCTCAATGAACCCCTCCCCCACTTCCTCCCAGACAGCACTTTCCTTAAAAGGAAAAATGCCGTGATTCACCTCAGAGCTGAACAAATTATGCACTAGCCCCAGGGAAAAATCCATCTCAGTGCAGAGCCCACTCCCTGAGACTTGCTGAGCAGGAGGCTGTGCTACCTCTTGCGGAAGTCTCAATCTTTGGTTCTAAATAGTTTGCATGGCTGACCCTCCTCACTGTTATAAGTGTCCCCCTTTCATCATCCAAAGACTTGTTAGGCCACAGAGAATGAGTTATTCTGTCATGCTTAGAGGAGATCCCTCCAGATCAGAGTTAAGCCCCTGGCCAGGGAGTTTGTGGTAATCTTGCTCCACTGCTGTCCTTCCTTATTCTCTGGATTGCTAGAAGCCATCAAGCACTGAGATGGCTGATACTGAAGCATCCACCAGCCCTATACTCACCTTCCAAAATATCTTAACATTTAAACTTTTAAAGCGCAATCAATATAAATGCATGGCAATTTCAGCTGCATCTCTTCTTCCCACTAAGGTCCTCAGTAGTGCATTGCAGGGAACACAGTGGAAGATCAGCTACTGATGTATAATTTGGCAGTGAATGCGCTCCTGAAGGTAGCTGAGCAACACCAGATTTATGGGGCACAGATCCAATACTGCTACTTCTTTTCCAAACCACTGGTGGGTCTTTAGAGCTCTTCATTTAGTAATTCTGCAAGGGCTCCCAGAAGTTCAGTATCTATCCCCATTGTATAGCTGGGGAAACCAAAGCAGAGAGGTCCAACTCCACAGATGTTTAGTTCTTCTTGTTCTTCCTTGTTTCTTTTGTAAAAAGGTGACCAGAGAACCAAGGAATTGTTGGCCCCTAATCGTATGCTCAGGTCACATCTCAGACTCAAGTCCTCTTTACATTATTTTAAATTGAACAGCATCTAAAAGCTGATCTCTATGAAATGCCAGTAGTTCGCAAGTATCCAACATGGGAGGTGAGGGAACATTTACTTCCCTAGACATATGTTTATGGGCAACTAGCAAGGTGTAAGAAAGAAGCCACATTCTATGTCTGTACAGCCCAAAGCTGTTGGTCTGCGCTGTTGTTGGGAAAAAACATTCCACAAGAGCTAAGTTAATTTTTTTTTCATCTCTATCAGTTTCCTTTGAGAGAGCAAATTAGTATCACAGGGACCACAATGCTGTTGGTCAAGTGTGTTGCACGCAACTCTCTAGCAGCACATCTGAGAACCAGACTTAGCAGATTTGAACACAGAGGGGACTTGGGGCTGTTGATGGGGTATTCTTTAAACAGACTTTACAAGCCTCGCTTCATCAAATAAAACCTGCCTTGTACTGTACCTTCTATTTGACTGTCAAACCACTGCCTTCCTCTTTTTATTGTTTCTTGAATTCCTGTTTTTGATTACATTAAAGATGCTTGAAAAACAATTTCTGTGATTGCTTGGTTGCTCTTTGTAATTAGCTACACTGCTTAGAAGCATTGCCTCATATTACACTGTAGTTTCACTCTCAAACTGATTAAGCCTGTCCCCACTTGCCAGAGCTGACTGTTCACCACACTGAAACCTGCAATAATTGCTCATGTTATCTGCTGTTTGTGATACAGCCAGAGCCACATGGGCAGGGGAGGGTGGGGTCTGTAACTCAGTTGTCCCAGTTTGCAGGTAAATTATTACCGCTGCATGAATCACCAATTTACTCATCTGTGCAAATAGCAACAGAGTGTCTCCAGCAGCTGATGTTTGAGCCCTTTGCTGCAAAAGGTCCCTGCTAATTACATTCATGTGAAGCCAGACTTGCTCCTTTTTGAGTCAGTGCAAACAGCATGGCCTAGTGTGGCTCTTGCTCTCATCCTGAGGCTACAGACCTGGTTTTTAAGCGTTGAGGAAAACTCACTACTGAGGCTTGAAACTAACTTTCCTGAGCCTAAAGGTGTGATTAACTAGACATTTGGAGGTGTGGTTAACTAGACACATGGAGAGACCTCTCTAACTATCTGGTTTGTAGCTGGCCCCCATTAGTAGCACATGAACATCCTTTAAACTTGCACATAGTTATCTTCACACCAATCAAGTGCTGCCGGGAAGTGGAGTATCACCATTTTCCAATACAGGGAGAGCTGACTGAGGCACAGACACAACCAGTCAAAAGGATGTTGGAAAATCCCACTCCATGTGACTTGCTCAAGGAAATGTAGGAAGCTTGTCACAAAGCAAAGCCTTGAACTCAGTATCCCAAGTGCTAGGTTAGTGCTACAGCTGCTGGCCCATCCTTCTTCTCAGCAGAGTCACTGGAAACTGTTCTCATATAGACTATCTCCTAGCTGAGGGCAAGTGAGTATTTATATTCAACATTAATGTTATGCTAGAACTCTGGGAGCCTAATACTTGTCACATCTCACCTTAGGAACGTTGGGTTGGGTCGGGTCAGGCCTGGGACGGGAATCCTTAAGATGCTGCAGGATTGCGGTAGTGGTGCTTTGAGTGCTCAGGCCAACATCTCAGCTGCTGGCAGAGTCCTGGTCTAACTGAGTCCCTAGGCTCTTTATGGAAGTAGCCAGACATCTTTACAAGCTGACTCCAGCTTACATCTACCTACTGGTGTTGGATTCTGCACTGTGGCCTGAGTACCTGAGGGTGGAGGGGACTCGGCTCAAGTCCCACTAGTCTGCCTTCTCCCATGGGTGAAGGATCATGTTTTTTGTGTCCCTGATGCCACTTGTTAAGAGTGCTAGCATGTGCCAGCTCCCTATTAGGCCCCTCTGCCTTTGCAATACTTGTTCCTCCCCCACTCACGCTGAGCCAGCAGCCGGGAGGGAGCCACAAATGCTGAAGCGAGGCAGCTCTTTACAGCACTGGCAGTGCAGAGCGATTTCCCCAGTGGTGCCAGGAGGCAGAGCAAGTCTGTAGTGACTGGGGGAAGCAAGCTGAGTGCTGCTGGGGGAGGCTACCTCTGGAGTGCCGGCTCCCACCATTTCCTCTCCCTTGCTACCCCCCACGCCAGAGTGCCGCGACCCAGTAACCACGGGTCTGTGACCCAGTACTGGGTCGTGACCCGTGGTTTGACAACCACTGTTCTATAGCACTTTTCAGCTGTAGATCTCCTTTTATTCCTGAATCATCTCACAATTTCTGCTCCTGGGAGGGTGAATATATTGCCCATCTGCTACCAGGAAAGATGCACACCAGGCACCGTCTGAATTTTTGTTTGCTTCCCCTTAACTGAAGGCCGCAGCAGCTGTGTCAAGGACAAAAGGTTGAACAATCTATCCTCCCTCATACATACAATAGCTTGGGCTACATGCATTTCCCAGCGTGAGGCACTCTGATTTACAGCATGCATTATTTGTCCTTTCTGCAGGGTTTTCAGCAACCCCACATGCTGAACTCTAAATCCATTCCCACTCCTCAAACTCCTCAAAGTGTAGCTGCAGCTGTGGGAGGCTGGTTTATTTGGTAACAACTCTTCCCACCTACTCATCCTAATCAAGGCTTGGAAGGCCAATGGCACCTCCAGACCTTGGGGGCTCACCCTGTTGTATGAAGAACTGAGCCAGCACCCATCCCTGCTCTCTGCAGCTTTCCTTTCTCATCATGTTGGATGCAAATGTTTCAAGCACAACTTCAAATGGTGTGCTCAACCAAGCTTTGTTTCTCAGTAGCCAACTCACCCATTACTGCACCTGCGAAATGCCAGCTCACCGCATCTTCATTCTGCTACTGCTCACTCTGCCCAACCAGTGGGACAGCTGTGAGAAATGAGGCCCTGGAGCTGCGAGTGCTGTTTGATTTAAATGCCTGTGCATCTGAAGCAATATTCTACACTATTAAATACTAGCTCTAAGCCAAGGAGGCCTATTACAGGGCTACAGTAGAGACAAGATAGTTTAGCCAGTCTCCATGTCTCACTGTGAAGCCATGGATCATCACCTTCCTCTTCCACCTTGTGCACTCACATGGGAGGCTTAAGGCAGAGCTCTGCAAGCTCAGCTCTAGAAAGCCACTAAAAAGATCCCTCCTGTAACAGCCAGACACCTGCTGATAGCCTGCAGTGAATGCAAGTTGGTGAGCCAAGCACAAAGCTTGCCTGAAACAGGAGGTTACTTATCTGTAACCGCCTTTCTTCTTCAAGTGTTGCTCGGATGCATTCAGTAATAGGTGTCTCTGTGCTGGAGCGCTGGATTGGCTGGAAAAACTTTTGTCCTAGCCTGTCAGGAGAGGGCAGGTGGCCTCTGCCCCTCGCGGCTATATATACGGCCACCTCCCGACCCCTCCTCAGTTTCATTTCTTCCGCCTTGCGCGTCAGATCTGGAACGTCCACTCCTTGCGAATCACAAGCAGCCTGTCCTCCTTTCTACGAGCTTTTTGCCTGACTGGGAACATCTCTTTATGGATTTAACTCCACCACAAGAGTCCTCCACCATTGGGCCGGAACATCTTGAGTCATGCCAGGGTTTAAACCCTGCGCCGAGTGCGGCAAGGCCTTCCCCCAGGATGATCCCCACAGGAAGTGCCTCGGGTGCCTGGGCAAAGACCACATGGTCTCAGCCTGTTCCATATGTCTCTCCTTCAAACTCCGAACCATCAAGGAGAGGGAACAACAGCGCCGTGCCCTAGCCTCTGAGGAGGCCTGGCACTCTTCACCCGAGGCTTTGGGTTCCTGCCCGGCACCGAGACCCAGCTCAGCACCGGAGCCTACACAGCACTGTACCACTGGTAGTTGCCACCGCTGCCGCCGCACAACCTCAGTGCCAACTCTGGCACCCCAGCATGAACCCCGTGCCCTGGCACCCCGGCACCGTTCAAGGTCGCCCTTGGGTAGCCCGGTACCACCGGTACCCAGACCGCTCCGGCACCGCTCCCCATCATCTCCAGCGCCAATGGCCCGGTACAGTCTGGCCTTGCCGGTGCCGAGCTCACCTCCGCACCGGCCATATTCACCCTCGGCACCGCAGGCTCACCATAACCCGGTGCCGCAAGAGCAGGAGTTCTCCCGCCCAGGCAGTCCCCCTTCTCTGGGCGAGGACTTGCCACAGAGCCACACTGAGTCGCTCCTTGTGCTGTCCACCCCAGAAGCGGTGGAGGCTGCTCGAGCCCTCCTCTTGCTCCCCACACCTCTTGCCCCAATCCCAACCAGAAGGGGCAAATCGGCCTCCATATCTAAGGCCTGGATCCACCGTGGGCATTCGCCCTCACCATTTAGTCCCCCATCTTCCACTGCAGTGGGGCTGGCACTGTAGAACCATCCCCGCGACAACACACAACCCTGCTGTCGCCAGTACTGCCCCAGGAGTCTCAGTCCCCTTCCCCTGCTTCCAGTCCGGAGGAAGGACCTTCAAGGGGCTCTAAGCAGCCTCAGTGCTGCACATCGGCCCCATTGCCTTTTTGCTTCAGGCCACAAGAATGGTCCCCTTGAGAGACTCCCTCCCCACCACAGTGAGCTCCTGGTACCACCCTCTCTCCGGCGCTGGGTCTTATACGGGAAATCTGTCGGTGCATTTCGATCTGTTGCGCTGGGCCACGGCCCACCTAGGCATGGAGGTGCAGCCCTTGAGTCTCCCTCCCAATACCCTCTTCAGGCCAGCCTTCACCCCGACAGAACCCTTGACAGTCCCACCCCACCCAAGTGTCTAGGACCTTGCATGTTCCCAGTGGCAGACCCCAAGTTCTATTGCCCCGGTTTTGGACACAGCGGGCGTTAAATATTGGGTTTCCGAATCGGATTTTCTCTCTTTCACTGGTCCCCCAGTCCCCCCCGAGGGATGTGGTGCAAATGGCGCTAGGCCCGGGGAGCCCCCAGTGACCCCCTCCCATCCTCCAGGGAAGCCATGGAACTGGACCTTTTGGTCCGTAAGGTCTACTCCTCATCGGCTTTTCAACTGCGAGTGGCAAACAACCAAGCCATAACCAGCAGATGCTTGCCAGATGTGTGGGAGTCAATCGCGAAATTTCGATGCTTGCTCCCACCTGAGGCCAGAGAGGAGTATGATGCCTTTCTTGAGGAAGGCAACATAATATCTCAAGACCTCCTCCTTTCAGCACGTGATGCAGTGGACACAGCCACTTGCACCATGGCCTTGGCAGTAACCATCCGTCGGGTGGCCTGGGTTAGGGAGGCTAGAGCGCCCCCTAATGCACAGCAAGCGGTCCTCGGTCTGCTCTTTGAAGGGGACGCCTTGTTTCCCCCAGAAACACTATCTGTGGTGGGCACCGCTCGAGACCCCCGGGGAGAGGCCAAATACTTTGGCCTGCTTCCTCCCGGGCCCACCCCTCCCACTTAATCTTCTGGGGCATTGCCCCATCCCCCAAATTCCCACTCATCTCTACCATAGTGGGAACACAGGAAACTTCCTTCCACTGCCATCATCCGCTGCAAAGGCTGAGACCCCTTCCTCCTCTCTCCTGCAGGGAAGAGACCCACCCAACTCACTGCCTCCCCACTCTTGAACCTCAGGGAGTAAAGGCTTCAGGGCATCACCACAGTAGATGGTCAGCACCCTCTTCCTCCCCTTAAAGGGGAACGGGGTTCGGTGGGAAACCCCCCCCCCCTTTTTTTCTATTTGCTACTGCCTCCGCAGGCTTCCAGCCTGACCGGGGTTTCTTTCCTCTGATCTTGGGTGGTATGGACCTCGCCAAGACAAAGACAGCCCCTGCCTGCACCGACAGTACCTCGGTACTGTGGTCCAACCCTACACTCCCTCAGCAGCGGCTACCTCAGGCACTCATGGGAATTCCGCCCCTTCCCCCTCCCCCCCCTCCTTCCCCAGGTATCCTTCAACCCTGAGTCATTTGCGCCAACACTCTTGCCAGAGATGAGAAGTGTGTCTTGTAGGAGCCCCAGCCTTGGCTGCAGAGGCTCTGAGATGTGCATTCTCGGTGCTCACTTGGACGCAGGACCACTCCTGTGACCCTGATGCTCTCCATCAGCTAGGCCTTCTCGATTCCTGGTTGGGGGGGGGTAGGAGGGATACCTTTGTTCACATACTGTCGGCATGACGAGTAACTAGCCTTTTGTGGGTCCAACACTCCAACTCGATGAGACCCACCTCCTACTTGTCAAGTGGGACGCGTCCGCCTAGTCATGGCGGATCTTAGCCTTCGGGGGGGGCTAAGGCGAACGGCCCACCCCTCCCACTCCACACTCCCACTTTCTCATGGAAACTAGGGCTGCACACACCCCTTGCCTTGTGGATAATCTCAGTGGTTGCTAGGGACCTACCCTAGGAGCCCTCATCCTAGGCTCATCTCACAAAACAGTGGTCAGTTCTTCTCATACTCCCTTTGCTCGCAAAGCAGGGACCTAGTGTACCCTACTGGAACCCCCAGATTGGGGAACCTAAGGGACAGCGCCAATGTTGCATCCCCATGGAAGGGGAACAGCGGTGGGATACGTTGTTGGGGGTCTTTCCATATCAGTGTCCTCCTCTGCATCACCAGCCCCTGTCATAACTGGGCCGGAGGCCACATTCCAAGCAGAGGGGATCCTTGCCGAGGGACTTGTAGCTGCCTTCTCTGCCCCTCGGTCATGTACTATGGTAGGGGGCACCTCCTGCCCCCTCCCCCCCCCCGGGGGTCTTCCCACTACTGCATCTGCTTGGGGACCTACAGCTCTACTGCGGGGCACCCCCACGTGCGTCGGTGGCGCTTCAATAGGACTGCTGTTCCTCCTCAATTCTTGAGGAACCATTGACATACACTGCCTATCCTTATGTGATGAACAGAGGGAAACAATTTAGAGCCCTGCTTCCGCAATATTCAGGAATTTAGGAGTTATTCCTGGCTGGGGATAATACTTCGTTTTGGTTCTCTAACCACAAGGTACCCTTGAGATACCATGGTTGTCACTCTGCAGGTAGATTCATTTCCTAGGTGGTAGGATAATGGAACCCTCCTTCCTTGGTGACCTTATTTTCGGGGGTAACCCTGTATCCAGGAGTTTCCCCTGGTGCTTACATTGGTGCTGCATAGCACTATCCCTCCTGGTAATGCAATGGGCACTCGAGACCATGACCTTATATGGCACCTCTACAAGCCTGTTGTTCCCTCTATTCAGTGGCCAAGCAACAGCGGGCATTATTCTCTGTCTCTCTTCTCCCTCCCTCGTGTAGCCTTCGTGATGGCCCTCATGATTCAAGATTATAGGCCAAAGCGGGCCTTCCCCATGAGGTCTCATGCTACTGAGGCCCTTACAAGGTCCAATCCTGTAGCACTACCTCAGGCCATCATGCTGCCCTGTGGTGCTAGTGTCCTGGAGTTCCCCTCCTGTGAGAATCCGGTTCTTGGTACCTGACTTGGCTGGAAACGTGCACTACTAATTTGAATCTTATAGCCAACATACCTTACGCCCCTCCGCAATGACGAGATTGGCCCTCAATATGCTGCCGTGAAGTGGCTCGCAAGACCCTTCTTGGGGCCCCGCCCATATATTCCCGTAGCTTCACCCTCACTTGCATCGCCAAGACCCCGCTAGGACTGGTCGTGGCCAGGCCAAAGGATAAGGATATTCCCCTGCGGTTACCTGTGTACCCCGGAGCCAACCAGATTAGTCCATGACTCTTTGGTTCCTAGCTTGGGCCTTGCTGTGCTCAGTCCATGGAGTAATATTTATCCCTTTCTTCATTCTCATGCGGACCATAGTTATTACGGCTAACTCCGCACCTCTTGGCATCCAGCATTTCCCATGAGGTCACACTACAAGGCCCTATGGCCAGACACTATCTTCTGGCCGTCACACCTCGTGCTATTCCACCTATGTGGAGTAGCTAAATGCAACCCCTATGTTCACGTTGCATCCTTTATGCCGGTTATGGTGACCTTGATCCAACCTGCTTATGCGCATATGTCTCGGTGGCTTCGGTCCTGCCCCTGTCTTGGGTTGGCCCTCAGTTCTCGATTCTTCTGTGCCATATCAAAGCCTACGCGTCTTGACTCCGGCTAGGATCTTGTTGCTGGGCTTCTCCCATATGGGGCGTGTTGCTGTGCTGAAGGCGGAAGATCCAACTCCACCCGCCATCCATCAGCATGGCTAGTAGTCACCTATTACTGAATGCATCTGAGCAGCACTCGAAGAAGAATAGTGGGTTACTCACCAGTAACCATCCTTCAAGATGGGCTGCTCGGATCCATTCAAGTCCCTCCCCTCCGTCCCCACATCTGGAGTTGGTGACTCTAAGGAACTGAGGAGGGGTCAGGAGGCGGCCGCATATATAGTCACGCGGTGGTGTGAGGGGTGGAGGCTGCCTGCCCTCTCCTGACAGGCTAGGACAAGTTTTTTTCTGACCAATCCAGCGCTCTAGCACGGAGACACCTACTACTGAACGGATCCGAGCAGCCCATCTTGAAGAAGGACGGTTACTGGCGAGTAACCCACCATTCTTCGAGATGGGCTGCTCACATACATTCAGTTACAGGTGTCTATGTGCCACAGCGCATGGTAGCTCGGAAAGTCTTTAGTGTTAGCCTGCCAAGTCAGGGTGCACGGCCAACACCCCCTCCACGCCACAACCAAGGCTATATATATATATATGGCCCTGACCCTCCTCAGCCCCACCTTATCACTAACTCTGAGTAGTGGGGATGGAGGGAGGGACCTGAATGTATGTGAGCAGCCCAACTCAAAGAAGCATGGTTACAGTGAGTAATCCCCCATTCTTCTTTGAGCGCTGCTTGCATCATTCAATTCTAGGTGACTACCAGCCATACTGTGGATGGTGGGGTGGAGTTTAGTTTTCCCGCTATCTGCATGGCTATCCTCAAAGTGGCATCCCCAAAACATGGTTGGGCGATAGAAAGTCTACACTGACAAGCACGTTACTGACCCGCAGGCTCTTCTGGAAGAAGACTGCACGAGGGGTGCCAAAGAGGTTGTTTGCCACTCTGTCAGAAGACTTAAGGCTCTGGTAGAAGGGTGACTTTAACCCATTATGGAGGCCCTTGCTGTTGTTCACTAGCTGATTCAACCGAGAAAGATGTTGACAGTATCAACATTCTGTTAGATTAAAAGGTGGATGCCTGGACAGGGGGGTTTGAACCCTGAGATTAGGAGCCTAATATTCTGCCTATTGAGCTAGCCAGGTCAGACCTGAAATGTGGCAAGTGATTGTCACATCCCAAAGAAAGAGGGAAGGGGGCCATGGCCTCTCCAACGTCAATGAGTTGGGGTTAGTCGCCTCTACATGTGATGGTCTGATCTGGTTCATTGTGACCGGGATCCTGGTCAAACACACCTGGGGGGTTGCGGTGGGTTGGGTGTTCAGGTCCAGCGAGGAAGGACAAATGAGGAGACCATCAAGGAAAAATCAAGTGGCCTTCGAACACAGGGGTCCAATCTCCTGATCCACAGATATTGGAAGGGAAGACACCCTGACCTGAGCCCCATCTATGAGGTGAGGCCTAGCCAGGGGGACCTTCAGACTTCTGAAGGGCCTCAGTGATCATGGCTACCCTGAGAAAAGGGCAGGGGGAGGCCTTCAGGAGGGGCCCCATCCAGAGGAGATCAGCTTCCCTACATGTCATTCCTTCAGGGGTGAGGGTCCCCGCTGAGGGAACTACTGATCTAATACCTGGGAAAACTTCTTGAGCTCCTTAGGGAGGGAGAAAAGGGAATTGTAAAAGGAGAATAGAGCAGGAGGGAAACCAAGGGAGAGGAAGCGGTAAAGTTGGATGGACCCCACTTAAATTTGCCCCTTATGGTTGCGAGTAAGGGCTGGTGTATGACAAGTGGGAGATAGGGGAATCTCAATCTCAGGTTCTCGCAGATATACACATGAAGTGGGTAGACCAGTATGTGCTTCCCCACCCACGCCTTTCTTGCTTTGGTTTTAAACATAGAACAAGGAGGTAAAGAACAAAAGGGTGACCTTTGCAGCCACCACTTCGGCAAAGTCAGGCCTGTTCTCAGTACATGCCACCTTCCTCGCTAGAGGAATGTTTGATAGGCACGCAGCTCCTGCTTGACCTTACCCCAACCTATGGATAATAAATGGTAAGCTTCCCTCAAGTCAGGGAAGCTGTCTTGTGCCAGAGGCAGCAGATCAGGGTTGCTGGCTGCTAGAGGACCACCAGGACTGGCAGTATGATGCCCACATTTGCCCTCTTAGGTATCAAGGGGTTAACCAGGGTGTTTGAGAAGGCGTGTAGTGCTCCTTCCACTGAAGGGATGTGGTCTCTCTTGATGAAGCCACCATATATCCTGGTAGTGGGTCTGAGAGTCGGGTAATCCCATGCTGAGATGAAGAATAGCGGGGTAGGAAGGGTTAGGACCTGGAAATATAGAAGCCCCTCTAAAAATGGGGTGAGGAACCTTCCTCCCATAAGCAGAGAAGGTTGGGGGGGGGCCCCCAGGGGTGTTCCCCCCAGATGGGTAGGCCCATGGTGAGCTAGGGGCCTCAGAACTATGTTCCCTCTAAGGTGTATGGCTGCGCGGCCGCGCACCTAAAAAAAAAACAACCTCCCCACACAGGACTTTCCCATTCCTGCACACAGGGAGGGCCAAGCCAGCAGCGCAGCCCAGGATTGGCTGGGCAGCCTAGCAGAGCGGTCGAGGATTGGCTGGGGGGGGGAGCGGGGCCAGGGTCAGCCCAGCTGAGCAGCGGGGGGGTGGTGCCAGGGCCAGGCAGGGGGAGACCGGGAAAGCAGCCATGGATCGGCTGGGGCGGGAGGGCGGGAGCGGAGCCGGGGCCGAGCAGGGCTATGCCCCAGCAGAGCAGCTGAGGATTGGCCTGGGGCTGTGGAGGTCAGGCTGGCACAGTGGCTGACAACTGTGTGTGTGTGGGGGGGGGGGGCAGGCCTGAACCATGGCCCAGGATCAGCTGGGGGAGGGGGAAGGCTGGGAACGCAGCTGAAGTTGGGCAGGGAGCTGGCCTGAAGTGCAGCTGAGGATCGGCTGTGTGGGGGGCACGGGCTTGCTATTCCTAAGCTATCCAAGGGCTCCTTTTTACCTTCCTGTCCTTCCTCCCCCCGGCATTCTAAAAATAGGTGATTGTCCAGCTTTTTATTTCTGATAAGTAGAATGTTTTAAAAAAAAGTTTATAGGGAAGAAAAAAAAATATCAAGGGGCACTGGCATACACAGTTATCCTTTATTCCTAGCAGCCTTCAGTTGGTAGAGCAGCAGACTCATAATCTCAGGGTCAAGTGTGGTGTTGGGTTTTTTAACTTTTGGCCTGATGCTCCTTATGGAAGGGCTAAATTGGGGAAAAAATATATAGCAAACACTAATAAAATGAAGGAACATAAAGTGTACCATGATTAAAATTACTAATAGTGACCAATTAAGTAAAACAAATAAAGGGGCACATTTGAACTGGCTAGAAACAATTTAGGGCAAATTTTTCTGAATTGTAAAATAGGCTGCTGTGCAAAATGAAAAACAAGAGGCAAGTTAGCTGCTTTCACTTTTTTATGTGCTTATTCATTTTGGAAAACCAACAAAGGCTGACAAACAATACTGAAGAATTGATGAGACATAATGTCACATAAGCATAGAATACATCCAAATTATTAATAAAACAATTTTAACTTATTTTTCATTGTTTTATACTTTTCAATAATTTCCATAGTGAATTTGCACAAAAATTTTATTCAGAAAAAGTTCTGCACACGGATTGAAAATTTTGCACACAAGCCGCCAAACCTTAAAGGGAACTTTGCCTCAGACCATTTTCTGAAGGCTGGGAAGACCCTGCCAAGGAAGGGAGGAGGAAGAGGGAAGAGGTAGGTGCCTTTTAAGGCGGATCGTATGTGATCTAGCTTGCCCAACCCAACTGAAACCTGGGTGGAAATTACCCCTCTGAGTGAGTTTTGCTCAACCTGGATGTAGGACTCTGCTGGGGAGGGCAGTTTGGCCCCTGCATGGGTCATCGGCAAGAGCTGTTTCTGACCCTGAAGGGTCTGGGGAAGAACTTTCCCTCACGGGGCCATAGGACCTGTCAGGTCTCTCACTATGGAGCCAGGGTCCTGAGCGGGTGCTGGTAGATCAAGGTAGCACCCAGCTGGGTTGCGGGGAAGTGAGGGGTGGAGGGGAGCCTTCCTGTCCAATACCCAGCATGGCAAGAGTGACACGTCCCATAGGCAGGGTCTACTGACCTGTGAAGGAACAAGCCATTGGTTGCCTGAACCTTTCCTGGCAGGAGGATGGGCAGCCCTGGAGATAGGAAGGGGAGTCACTCCCTTTTCTGGGCTTCAGAGGGGGCCTGCAAAACTCACTGCAGGATTTGTGGGGGCCATAGGGATGTAGCAGACTGGGGGGCGTAGGGTGACTGCCCTGTTCCCCCTCCTCCCCAAAGTTGGGCTGGAAGGAGTAGCAGCCTTGTGGACAATAGGGTGGGCTGTTTTCCCACCCACTCCAATATAAATGGGGCCTCCATTGACACACGATTGACACATGGGATGGCACATCTAATTCTACCACTAGGACTAAGGTGGTTAGGTGGTTGAAGAAAGAGAGTGGGGACTGATCTGTTATTCCTCCTCCCCTACGTATCCCAGCCAGTCCATTGTCTGGGAGAGATCCCTGGGACCACCATAACAGGGTTAAGGAGGGTAATGGTGAGCCTCCTCCTTCACTCCATCCCTATGGGGTTGCTGCATTAGGATCCTGGTGTACAATGCATAGACAGCTGTCTGTGTGCATGTGGAATGATCACTGTGGTAGGCTGCTGTACTTGCTGCAGGGCCAATGCATGGTGCCTCTGTCTTTCAGGGTCCTTGGTTTGAAGGACTGACAGATAGACCATTGGTTTGCTTGGGGGATTCACCCAGGCATTTCAGGCACTTCTTGTGGGGGTCGTCCCTCAGGAAGGCCTTGCTGCAACTTGCACAGGGTTTGAATACTGGCATGGTGGGTGGTGGTTGGGAGTGGTGTTCCAGCTCCAGTTGTGAAGGCTCAGTAGGAGCACTGGGTCGTGGGGGGACGATGTCCACAAAGAGATCTTCTAACATGAATGGGCGGCTCACAAACAGTGGAATTGACAGGTGCTTGCACTATTGCAAGGAGCGAGCTGTTCCTTAACCATCGCAAAGGGCGGAAAAAGGAACTGAGGAGGGTCAGGGTTGGAACCATATATACAGCTGCAGGAGCAGCCAGAGGGGGCGCTGGCCACTGAGCCTGTTCTGACAGACTAGAGCTAAAAGCTTCCAGCCAAGGGTGCACTGTGGCATGGAGGCACCTAGAACTGAATGATGCAAGCAGCACTCGAAGAACCCTTTCTGCCCCTCAAGAACCATGGGCCACCCTGTCTGAGTTTTGCAAAGAAAGCCAGCAGGTCCATGGCTTGGCTTAGATCTCTAGTTGGTATATCTGTATTGACAGGACTTGAATTTTAGTTAACACTGATCTGGAAATATAGCGACAGCTCATTTGATGCTCTTTGAATACTACCTCCTTACAGGGGGGAGGGGAGCTTGAACTTGCCCTAAGGCCACAGTCAATGCCAAACCTAGCTTTAGGAGGAGGGAGTGTCTGGCTGGCTTCCAGCCCCATGGCTAATACAGGAGGTCACCCAGACAAACATAAACCCTTTCATGTTCCATTCACCCCACCCTCAAAGGCAAAGCACACATAGAGAAGCCTGGAGGCGCTCCCCCTTAGGAGCTGGGGAAACAAGAGCCAGATGCCCATACAGTAAATAGGAGAAACTTTATTTAGTTACAAAGGTAAAAGGCATAAATGGATTTCAAATCCTACCTGACTCTAAGCCTCACTGACAAGGGTTGGGTTTTACAGTTCTACACTAGCTCACTTCTAAAACCCCTCCTATGTTGTTTGCCAGTGGCTGCTGGAGTGTTAGAGCATTTGCTGCTGCTAAGATCTCCAGCCTCCTTGTCCTCCTTTCTGCTCCATCCTTTCAATAATACTTAATGCAGTAGCAGAGGAATCTATCTGGGGACTGCAAAAGTCACAACTTGAACTGCTACTGCACTTAATTCCATCCTGGAAACTAGTACCTCCTAAGACAAGAGAAAACACAGAACTTATTAGTAAGTGCTTGAAAGGTGAACTTAACGCACACTAACTACCTCAGAGACAGGGGTCCTTTGCCTGCATATATACAGTGAAAGCAGCTCACTGTGCATTGGGATGTCCTGGTGGCTAGCTCTAGCAAATTCTGCTTCACTGTCTCACCTGTGAACACACAGCATTAACCTGGTGTACCTGCTTGTCTAGGTAACTTTGATTACATTGTCAGTCTTCTGAAGGGGAGGCATGGTCATTGTAGAGAAAGGCTAATTCCAAGAACCCCTCTATGACCTTGCATGAGTCTCCTTCCAGTTGCAGGAGACGTAAAAACTCATTATTGCATTCGGAACAAATAGATTTATGGCTTTATGCTTCAAACCCCTGGGACAGCAGAGTGCAGTGGCTCCACACGCGGGTTTGGAAAGGCTTTTCCATGTGCACAGCAGCTTTCCCACCTCTCTTGCAATGGGAGCGACCCAGGGCCAGCAGCACAGCCCTGGAGCATGGAGGCACAGGTGGTGGTAATGGCTGTTGTTTCAGGTATTGGCTGGGTTCTCTTGGTGCTCTTTGGGATGCTCCAAGAGAGGCAGAGGGCAGCCATCCTCAAGAGCTCTTTAGTTCCCTGAACATACTGGATTTCCCCCAGTCAGTGCAGGGAAAAGAAAGTGGAGGAGAAAAAGAGAGGGTTAGTGCAAAAATACCAAGTGAGAGTTTGGTACCAGGAGTCAGAGCTGAGTGGATGCAGATGTAGGAAAGGACAGAACAGATCAGTGCTATTCATGTTACCAGCGCAAGCAAGACTTGGGCAACACACTCCCTAAGTGTGGAAGCAGCTGGTAAAACCCCAGCCAGGCAAGTGTCAGCTGTCCAGAGCTCTCAAAACAAGACAAGGAAGTGAGAAAGTACCAACCAATGTTCTCAAGCATCATGCAGTTGGGAAGGAGGCAATTAGGAGACCACCACAGGAGCAAGACACACATAACAGGGATAGGAAGAGGCGGTGGCAGGGGGATAGCTTCCCAAAATAATGGAGCAAGACACATGCAGCTGCCCTTAAATACTTGGCAGGTGTGTAACTATCTATTTACTCCACAGCTGCTAGTTCATCTTCCTTGGCATTCACACTAGTTGTGGATAGCACCTGGAGGGGAACAGCTGTGGAACAGCCTCCAGAGGTAGCTGACTTCCCAAGCCATAATTATAAACTGTTCTATGGTAGGAAGACAGGAAATAGACACTGACAAGGTGCATCAGGCTTCCTGGCAGCTGGGGGTTCTCAGCGCTCCCGTTCTGATAGACACTAGATCATTACATGGTGCATGGAAGGCACAGCATGGGCAGTTACACAAGCGTTATCAGCACTGTCCCTACAGAATCACCAGCCCTAATCACTGAGACATAAGCGTTGATGTAACCCTCCTTTCCCTTCAAGCACTTTGCAAATAAATCACTCACCTCTGTCAAAGGCATGTTGAAGGACGTTTCATGTTTGAGAGGAAAACTGAGCCACAGAAAGGGGAAGTGACTTAGTCACAAAGTGCATCAGTGGCAGAGCCAGAATTACATTTTTGTTCCTGGCTCCCACTTCTGCGGTCAGGCCACACCTTGCAGTAAATGTCACACCCTTGCATCTGCAGGGCTTCTTTTCCACCCACAGCAGCATCTGGTTGTCCCTGGTTAAAAGCCACCATTGCAATCCATCCTCTTTGCAGCCACCATTCAACATTTACAGTCCTACTGCCCTACTACTCAGTAACACCGCATGCTCTGATAACTGGCCTAAACCCAAAGTAACACACAACAGCACCCAGCCAAGCATATCTGCTCTGCCTCCATTCAGTCTGCAGTGCAGTGCAGTGCAGTGCAACAAAAGTTTACCCTACTCCTCTCCTCTCCAAGGCTGGGGGTGATCTACCTACCTACCACTCAGCCTATCATGGCTTGCTGCCCACCAAGATGTTGGAATGCCAGCAGGGCCCTTGGCACACACTACACACCAATGGTAGATGGGGCTCTGTGTACAGAGCAAATCATGCAGTGAGGACAAAATGAGTCACTGGACAGGGAAGAGAAGAAGAAAGTACTCTCTTACCAACTGACCCTCAGAAAGCAGGGCTAACATCCAGAAAGGGGGTGTGTGCAATCCCATCAGGCTGTGCAGGAAATGGCAAAGTCCTGGCAAGCATCCTCCTGGGGAAGACACCAGAAATGATGCACTTCAGCATCCACTAGTATGGACAGAACAGGCCGTGCAAGAGATGGATGCTCTGCTTTGCACCACGCTCAGATGCTGGGAAAGCACTGGTCTGGGCTAGAGGGAGAGCTGGATGGGAGCAGAGGGCTTAAGTTAAGGCCTCCAAAGGACTATGCAGTCTGAGCTGTGTCAAGTTTCAGAAACTGAATGATGAAGCTAGGAGTTATTAAGAAGGCTGACAAAGAAGGTGCTGTTGTCATCATGAATAAACTGGATTATGATCACGTATCTTATAAACAACTCTCCAACACAACGTTTCACAAACCTCTTTTCTCTGACCCCACTGAAGAATACCAAAAGGAATTACACCACCTACTCAAGAAATTTCCCAAGGCAGCGCAAGAACAAATAAAGACAGACACACCACCAGAACCCTGAACAGGGATATTCTATCTGCTACCAAAAATACATAAAAAAGAAAACCCCAGATTCCCTATCATCTTAGGTGGTGGCACTCTTACAGCAGGCTTATCTGGCTATGTGGACTTCCTCCTCAGACCCTATGCTATCGACACTCCTTACTATCTTCGAGATACCATGGACCTCCTGAGGAAAATCCAATCCACTGGTGAGCTTCCAGAAAACACCATCCTGACCACTACGGACGTAGAAGCTCTTTATGCCAACATCCCACACAAGGAGGGATTGCAAACTGTTATAAGAACCATCCCTGATGATGCCATAGCACAACTCGTGGCTGAACTTTATGACTTTGTGCTCACCCACAACAATTTCAGATTCAAGGATAATTTATACCTCCAAGTCAGCGGCACAGCTATGGGTACTCACATGGCCCCACAATATGCCAGCATTTTTATGGGTGACTTAGAACAACATTTCCTCAAGTCTCATCCCAAAGCACCTCTCCTCAACTTAAGCTACATTGATGACATCTTCTTCATCTGGACCCATGGCAGGGATGCTCTTGAAGATTTCCACAGAGATTTCAAGAGTTTTCACCCCACAATCCAACTTAGCTTGGAACACTCCACACAGGAGATCCACTTTCTGGACACTACAGTACAAGCTAGAGATGGACACATCAACGCTGCCATATAATGTAAACCTACTGATTGGTAAAGTTACCTACAACCCTTGAGCTTTCATCCAAAACACACCACACGATCCATTGTCTACAGCCAAGCCTTAAGATATAACCACATTTGTGGTGATCCCTCAGACAGAGAAAGACATCTTCAGGATCTCTATCAAGTATTATTAAAACTACAGTACTCACCTGCAGAAGTAAGAAAACAGACTGACCGAGCAAGGCAGGTACCCTGAAGTCAATTACTACAGGAGAGGCCCAAGAAAGAAAACAACAGAATGGCACTGATCATCACATACAACCCCCAAGTCAGACCTCTATAACAGATCATTAAGGACCTACAGCCTACTCTAAGAGATGATCCCTCACTCTCTCAAGCCTTGGGAGACGGTCAAGACCTCTCCTCATCTACACACAGCTCTCTAACCGTAAACTGATACTCACCAACAACTACAGACCCAACCACAGACATTAAAGCAGACACAGACCCCTGCAACAAACCACGTTACCAAGTTTGCCCACATGTCTGCACAAGATACACCATCATAGGAGCTAATTAAGCCAGCTACTCCACCAAGGGCTCATTCACCCATGTGATTCATGCCATCACATGCCAAAAATGCCCCCACACCTTATACATTGGATAAATAGGACAATCTCTACACAAAAGAATAAATGGGCACAAAACTGACATCAGAAATCACACCATTCAAAAACAAGTTGCTGAGCACTTCCATCTTTCTAATCACTCTGTGGATGATTTCTTAACAGCTGTGCTCAAGCAGGCATCAAGACTTCAAAGAGAAACAGCTGAACTAGAACTGATATGCAGATTCAATCATGTGAAAGCAGGATTAAATTGTGACTATGGATTATTTTCCCATTACAACAGGTGATTTGACTTTGTCTTCCTCTATGTGCTGCTTCCCAGTTTTTGAATCTTAACTTTTGATTTGCTGTTACTGTATGACCTGATCCTATGATTTACACTCCCCCACATTTATTTTCCTCCCATTCTGTAAGTTCCCTCATCTTCAAATGTCTGACGTGTGGGATTTTTCTCCCACAAAAGTTCATGTGATAAATTTGTTAGTTTCTAAGTGCTACAAAACCCCTTCAGCAACACAGAGAAACCAAAGGGCAAAGCCCAACTGTCGGATTTGCAGCTGTGCACCTTTCAGCCTCATCCTGTGGGGGAAATTATTACCACGGCCAGACAAAAGTTGCAGCTGGAAGAAGCCACATAACCTCCACCAGACGGACAGAGAGACGATACTCACCCCACTATGAAGTCTGAGGAATATCCTCCAAATCCATAAAAGGAAAAAACAAACCCCCAACCAGTTAATTCTTTAAAAATATAACTTTATTACAGCAAGTAACAAGGGACACTGGTTCCAACATATGCATGAGAATTCGCCTTCCACTCCTCCCTTCCGGAGTCAAAAGCAGTTTCCCTATCTCTTCCCTCTCCCTTTTCCCCTTAAACCCGCAGCCTCTCTGAGTGTAAATTTCCTGACCTTTCTACACTCCATCTGCCAGTCCTTCCATTCCACAGCAATGGCAAGAGCCCCTCTGAAACTCTGTGTCAGGCCATCACAGATTTAGTGCTGTTGTATAAAGAAGGCCAGATGATTGTTTGTAAGGGGACGGCAGAGGGGAACTGCCACGCAGCATGCTTTCTGAGAAGAGTTTTGGAGTGTTATCTGCTACACACAGCATCGGCCTGTGTGCTGTTACATGGAGCTGTTTGAGGCTGAAGATGAGTTTCGTCCTGGCAATTCACATGTGCTGTATGTAGCCTGGCTTCTCAAGCAAGAGAGAGCAGCTGCAGTCTGAACTGCCCTGCCAGCCTGCCTCACCCCCGTGCTGCAGAGTTGCCCCCAGGACTCAGCCTACAGTGCATGCTGCCAACTCTTCTTTGCCTCTGCTGCCATTGGGGTGTGTGTGGTGTGCCTAAAAACAGCAGGCAAAAGCTTCTGGGTCACTAACGACTGGGGCTGGCTTTGGAGCAGTCACCCTACAAAAAGGGGACTGACTGAGAACCACGTACAAAGCCACAGTCCTCCAGTCCCCAGTCACACACACAATTTAACAAGGCAGCCCCACCTGGCTATATGATAGAATCAGTCCATGGTCAACAACTCCTCTGCCATGTCCCATCTCATTTAAATATAGATATCTCCATGCACTGAGCCAGAAACAAGAAGCAAGAAGAACATTTGCAGGATGGAAGGGGCAGGTTTTTAATCAAATCTCCAACAAGCAATGGTCAGAAATCTTCCAGTACTCTTCTCAGCTAAAGCGTCTCTGAAAGCCCCACCTAAAACCACTGCCTTCTGCAAGAAGCCTGTAGCATGTAAATGCAGATCCCAACCCAGGACGTGGGCGATGGAGAGGCGGGGTGCATCTCATGCACTCCTCTTTGAACAGTTGGGATTTGTGACACCAAAACAATGCTACAAAACAGTGCGGGAAGACCAGAGTTGAAGGGAATGCATGGAATGTGAGAACACCATGCTAGGGGAAGGGGGCATTTAAACACGGTCCCATTGAAATTAAGTCTCAACAGGCTGACTCACAGGGTGGGGCAATGGGGGCTGCATTAAGCAAAACCAGCACCCTCCACACACCTCATGTTCTCCTTATGTTTGCAGCAGCAATTCTCTGCTGGCTTGCTATCAGGCATGATGTGCAAAGAATATAAGTGAATACCTTTGTGACAGGCTGCCTCCCAAATGCACTGACTACTTAGTGATAAAAGCAAAGGAGAGAAAGACAAATGGGCTTGGACTCCAATATATACTGCAATCCCTGGGGCCATTTAACCAAGTGGCCTAATACTGGATAAATGTCACAGATCTCCACCCAGGTGCCAGGAATAAGTACAGTGCTATTGACGGATACCGAAACATTAAAAAAAAAACCTACTTAGAAAAATAGCTATAAAATTGTGCAAATATACCCAGCAGCTTTTAACAAAGACATTTCAAGTATTGCTAACATGTCTTTCACTCTCCTGTACGTACCTGCCTTAGTGACCCACAAAGCAGACGGATGAACACCTGGTAAAGAGCACCATAAGGGATGGCGCATCGTGTGGAATAGCCAGCCCCAGGCATACAAGTCAGAGGAATCATTCCCAGAGGACCAGCAGCTGACCTCACTACCTACTCTCCCAGCCAGGAATCCAAATCAAGAGGTGGTTAACAGACACCAATGCCCAGGGTAACAAATTTCATGCAGTCTGTGCCTCTCAGTAACTCTTCAACCCTGATGTTGCTATGAAAGCTCCTACACACAGAACCCACTCGCACTTTACTAGCCACCTAGTGTTGTGCAGATGCCTAACAGGTGACCATCTAATAGCAACATCTGGCCAATAAACCCACAAAATGCTTTGTCTATTTTGTTTTCTAACCATTAAAACTAGATGCCCCCTGGGCTGTATTCCTTGTCCCTCCATGGATTATTACTGGCTGAAATAGCTAGAATACTAAAAGAGTTGGTCAGCACATAATCTCTGTGACGAGGTGAGAGCCAGCACTGAAGCACATCTGTTTCCCCACATCTGCTCAATGCCCCATGTAGGTCCAAACCCTCAAAGCTCCTCCTTGCCCCTAGGAATGAGACTGTCATTTCAGTCAGCCTCATCTCTGCAAAGCACTGGTGCTGCCTCTTCCACAGGCTCAGTTGGAAATGTACTTTACACTGACAAATGAAGCTGCCCCACACACTGCTGAGGCAGGAGGTATTTTGTGAAGACACGAACAGGAGATCTAGCTTTCAGTCATCAACCTTCCCAAAAACCCAGCCTGCCATCTGGACTGCAGCACAGGAGATGAAACGTGGGCTGTGTCCATTTACCACCCGCTGCCCAAATGAGGCGCCGCAGCCCACTTGGCTCATCCTGGAAGGAAAGATGGAAGTCTCTGTAGCAGACACTCCAAGGTTACACAGTTAGTAGAGGCTTATGGTTTCCCAACCTGCCCTTCTTGCTTCCTGGCTGTGGTTGGTACCCCTCTCCCTGCGTGAGGCCAAGGTCTTGCTCAGCTTCAGGCTGTAGAAGCTGAAAGTCCAGGTAAGCCAGATCACAGTGAAACAAAAAAATAAATAAATAAAACGGCAATGCATGGCTTGATGAGTCTTTGGCAGCTCTGCACCACAGGGCTGTCTTGCCTGAGGCCAGGGAGACAACAACAGGGGAAAGGTACTGGGTCGAGCTAGGCACAGGCATGACAAGCACTGGACTATGTCACTGCGCCACTAAGGAATGCCTCCTACCATGCTCGTGTCAGTCTTGGCTCCAAAGGAGGGGATTTCACTCTTGGGACTGGATGGGATCCCAGAATCCGGCTGGATAAATCCTCTTCTGTCTATTAAACTAGAAAACAAGATGGGGGAGATGAGAGGGGTTAGAACACCAGTGTCGCTCAAGAAACAAATCCCAAAGCTGCATGTTAAGCTGACCAGTGATGCTATGGAAATGAGCTGCTAGCACCTCCTGAGTGAGCAACATAATGCTGGTGTAAAAAGGCAAACATGATTCTGGGACACATTAGCAGGACTGCCATTAGTAAGACATGAGAAGGAGTTCTTCCATCCTACTCAGCATGGAGAAGGCCCCCATGGGAGTACTCTGTCCAGTTCTGGGCATCACACTTTGGGAAAGACGTGGACAAATTAGGAGTAAAGCAATAAAAAAGATAAAGATCTAGAACACTAAACTACAAGGAAAGACTGAAAAAATTACGGTTGTTTAGTCTGTAGAAGGGAAGAACATGGTACATCTTCATGTCTGTAGAACAGTTACAAAGAAATGAGTGATAAATTGTTCTCCCTATCCACAGACGACAGGACAAGAAATAAATGGGCTTTGCAGAATGAAAGAATGAAGTTAGACATTAGGAAATACTTCCTAATTTTGCGGTTAGTTATGCACTGGAGAAAATCACCTGGGGAGGCTGGGAACACAACTTAGATGCACATCTGTCAGGAACAGTCTAGATCAGTGGTTTTCAAACCATGGGCCAGGAGCCAGTATTGGGTTGTGGTGACCCTTGCTGCCATCACTGAAAGATCAAAACGCTTTGCTGAAAGATGCAATTGTTGGGTCATGGGCACAAATGATTTTGTCCAACTGGGTCCCAAGAAGAAAAGTTTGAAAACCACCGGTCTAGATAATACTTAGTCCTGCCTCAGTGCAGGGAACAGGATTTGATGATCTGAGGTCCTTCACGTCCTCCATTTCTATGATTCTGAGGGATTTCAAAGGCAGCAAGCAAACCCTGAAATTATCTGATCATCAGCATGACCTGGCTGTGCCTGCCAGCACCATCCAGGGTTTTGGGATTTTGCATCCAGACAGAAAAGTCCCCCTGCAAGGTCTCATAAGGGCAACTGGGGAGAAGGAACAGACTCTGCACACAGAACAGCACTTAACTATGGCTCTGACTTTTCTTGCACATGTTCTTAAGTGCTTGTCACTTAAATTCCAAAGTGACTGACAGAGCTACATGCACCCACCTGAGCCTACAACACTTGGTACTTTGGACAGAAAGGTTTCTCGTCAGATCTCTTGGTGTGAGTTGACTGCACCTGGAAGCTGCTGGCTTGTCTGCCTTAGCCAGTCAGGTCCCCATTGCAGCCACCATCATAGTGGCAGTAGCAGGGTAAACTCCCCCAAAGCCCAATCTCCTGGGGCAGAGGGTTATCTCTGTGGTGGTGAGGAGGCTCAGTCTCCACTATTTGTTTTTATGGAGCCTGCCAGTCAGTGAGGGGATGGATGACATGGGTTCCTGATCACTCAGAACCAGAGACAGCATTGTGTCACACTATTCTAGGCTAGAGATGCAACAGAAGTGAAATACTTTTATCCCATTAGAATCATTTGCCTCCCAAAATATTTACATACTTTAGCTCATTTAGCACTATGGAATCTATGGTAACAGTGACACTAAAAACAGCAAGGATCTTGGGGAGTATTTAGAGGGTCAAAAAAAACCTCCTTTACTCACAGTGCAACAGGCCTGCTGGGCAGAGGTTGAGCAACAGATGACCTTACCTGCGTTATTTCATTACACTTACACTGGGATGGTATTTCTGGAACGCTATAAGTAAGGTTAAATTGGTTCCTCCCAGCAAAGAAACACTGCCTTGAAGGTCCCAGAGCTTTCAACAGGGTGAGAACTACAAAACATGGGTTGGGATCAAACTCCCAACAGGCCAGTACAACAGGACATTAACTTAACTTTGCCTGATTGCGCCCTCATGTGACTAAATCATGGTAGTTTTATTTTTGATGGGATTCGATTGATAACTGTTATGGCCAGAAGGGGCCATTCCAATCATCCAGTTTGAGGGCGAGTCTTTGCTATAGATGGCAAATTTACCACTATCAGTCCAAACTTCTCATTGAGGGGTCTGTGAAGATCTGCTCAATCGATCAGGAAGCTGATCTATTAACAGTACACTCGCAACTGGGGTAGTGCTGAGTTGAATGGGGGCCCCCACTTTCAACTTAGCACAGTAGATGAGTGGAGCATTAGTCACTTCAAACTCAGATAACCAAGTTATTTTAAGTATACTGGGTATCTCCATTTGATTGCAGCCAAGAACAGCACGCAGTGGAAACCTGCTCTGAGCTCCTTAGAATGAAGGCATTTGGTAGGACAGACCCAGCAGTTTGGAGAGTTTTGTTTGTTTGAAAGTTACAAACTAGGTTTTATGAAATGATTTTTTAAAATAGCATTACAGCTTTGCCCCATGGACTCCACCTCCCCCACGCAGGGCAGAGCAGCAGGTGGAATTCACTGGCCTAGTTGCATTGTTCAAGCCTACCGAAAGACAAGAAGCAAACCAGAACAGATGGGGGAAAAAGTCAGGGAGATGGTTGGCATTAGTCCTGTTTAAAGAGAGTTACAGACAATTCACAGGTAAGGGAATTTGTCAGGATCAAGTTAAGTAGGAAATCAGAGTCCTTTCAAGGCAAGGGCTTCAAATTGCCTGACAGAGGACACCACTGGCTATTTGACAGAAATCTCAGGTTTCCAGCCCGCTACATACAATGGAAAAGATTGCAGCCAACCCTATCTTTGACAGAGGTGAGGATCCCAGCATGCAATGTGCCATCTTGATCTGACACATGTAGCATTCCAGTCACTCAGCGATGACTTGTGAAGGAAAAAACTGGGCTAGTACCCCTTGATTTTCCTTCTTTACAATGGCAGATTTTCCTTCTTTACAACTAACAGAAGTTTCTAGAGCACAGGCCCTGGTTCTCATGGGGGACTTCAATTACCCTGACATCTGCTGGAAGGCCAATACAGCAGTGCACAGGCAATCCAGGAAGTTTCTGGAGAGTGTTGAGGACAACTTCCTGGTACAAATGCTGGAGCAACCAACGAGGGGCCTTGCGCCTCTCGATCTGCTGCTCACAAATAGAGAAGAATTTATCAGGGAAGTAGAGGTCAATGGCAGCCTGGGTAGCAGTGACCATGAAATGATTGAGTTCAAGTTGATGATTAAAGGAAAGAAGGAAAGAAGCAAAACACAGACCCTGGACTTCAGAAAAGCAGATTTTGTCTCCCTCAGGGAACTGATGGGCAGGATCCCTTGGGAGGCTGATCTGAAGGGGAAAGGTGTCCAAGAGAGTTGGGTGCATTTTAAAGAAACCCTGCTAAGGGCACAGGAAGATACAATTCCGATAAGGAGAAAGCACAGCAAATGTGGAAGGCGCCCACTGTGGCTTAACAGAGAGCTCTGCACTGAGCTGAAGCATAAAAAGGACGCTTACAGGAAGTGGAAGCTAGGACAGATGACTAAGGAGGCATATAAAGACATTGCTCGGGACTGCAGGGATAAAATCAGAAAGGCCAAAGGACAAATGGAGTTGCGACTAGCAAGGGATGTGAAGGATAACAGGAAGGGGTTCTACAAGTATATCAATAACAAGAAGAGGATCAGGGATGGTGTAGGTCCCTTACTGAATGGGGCAGGCATCCTCGTGACAGAGGATGAGGAAAAAGCTGAAGTGCTCAATGCTTTTTTTAGTTCAGTTTTCACAAGCAAGGTCAGCTCCCAGCCCACTACACTAGGTACGGGGGACTGGGGAGAAGAAGAGAGGCCCTTGGTGACAGAAGGTCAGGTTAGGGACTGCTTAAAGAAACTAGATGTGCACAAGTCCATGGGGCCGGATGAACTGCATCCGAGAGTGCTGAGGGAGCTGGCTGATGAGATAGCAGTACCGTTGGCCATTATCTTTGAAAACTCGTGGCGAACGGGGGAGGTGCCAGAGGACTGGAAAAAAGCAAATATAGTACCTATCTTCAAGAAAGGCAAAAAGGAGGATCCAGGGAATTACAGACCTGTCAGCCTCACCTCAATCCCTGGAAAAATCATGGAGCAGCTTCTCAAAGAATCCATCCTGAAACACTTGGAGGAACGTAGAGTAATCAGGAACAGTCAGCACGGATTTACCAAGGGTAAATCATGCCTGACCAACCTCATCGCCTTCTATGATGAGATGACTGGATTTGTGGATGCGGGAAGAGCTGTTGATGTGATATACCTTGACTTTAGCAAGGCTTTTGATACGGTTTCCCACAGCATTCTCATTGGCAAATTAAGGAAGTATGGGTTAGATGCATGGACTGTAAGGTGGATAGAAAACTGGCTAGAACAACGGTTTCAGCGTGTAGGAATCAATGGCTCCATGTCAAGTTGGCAGGCAGTAACAAGTGGTGTGCCCCAGGGGTCGGTCCTGGGGCCAGTTCTGTTCAATGTTTTCATTAATGATCTGGATGATGGGATAGATTGCACACTTAGTAAGTTTGCAGATGATACCAAACTGGGGGGAACGGTAGACACCCTAGAGGGCAGAGACAGGATCCAGGGAGACCTAGACAAACTGGAGCAGTGGGCCAAGAGGAATCTCATGAGGTTCAACAAGGATAAGTGTAAAATCCTGCACTTGGGACGAAAAAACCCCATGTACTGCTACAGGCTGGGGAGTGATCAGCTAAATAGCAGCACTGGAGAAAAGGACCTGGGAGTCATGGTGGATGGGAAGCTGGATATGAGTCAGCAGTGTGCTCTTGCTGCCAAAAAGGCCAATGGCATACTGGGCTGCATCAGAAGAAGTGTTACCAGCAGATCAAGGGATGTGATCATTCCCCTCTATTCTGCACTAGTGAGGCCACATCTGGAATACTGTGTCCAGTTTTGGGCTCCCCACTACAAAAAGGACATGGACAAATTAGAGAGAGTCCAGAGGAGGGCAACCAAAATGATCAAAGGGCTGGAGCACAAGCCCTATGAAGAAAGACTGAAGGAACTAGGCTTATTTAGCCTGCAGAAGAGAAGACTGAGGGGGGATTTGATAGCAACCTTCAACTACTTGAAGGGTTGCTCCAAGGAGGAGGGAGCTCGACTGTTCTCGGTAGTAACAGAGGGCAGAACGAGAAGCAATGGCTTCAAGTTACAGCTGGGGCAGTCCAGGCTGGATATTAGGAAAAACTTCCTTACTGGGCGAGTGGTGAAGCATTGGAATAAGTTGCCTAGGGAGGTGGTGGAATCTCCATCTCTGGAGGTGTTCAAGTCCCAGCTGGACAAAACACTGACTGGGATGATCTAATGGGAGTGGTCCTGCTTTTTTTGGCAGGGGGTTGGACTAGATGACCTCGTGGGGTCCCTTCCAACCCTATGATTCTATGATTCTATGATGAAGGTGGCCTGAAGGGGGTTTAAAGGCTTGTTTTTCACCTTTGGAATGTCAAGTCTGCTCCCTCCTAGAGACGCTGGAGCTTATCAAGACATTTAGCAATAGCTCTCCTAAATTCTTTGACAAGTGAAACATGAGACAATGCTGTCTCCACAAAGTGGCCCGACAGTCATGAAAATTAAAGATTTGTTAAAAAAAATTAAGAGCTTTATTGAACCACAGTCTAAAATCAGTACATTCCCAACCACTCTGCTTGCACGGCTGTGAGTCTGGGGAGAGTGTCATTCCACTGGTTCTCTAGTCACCAGAGATGATGGTGGGGCAAACAAGAGGTAAAGAACTTCTGGAAACATCTTTTAGCCTGTCCTTTTCCCTCATCCAAAAGGAAAATATACTTAGAAGTCCTTTGCAGGGCATTTTTAACCAGGGTTGTTTCATATGCCCCTTCAAAGCCCAACCGTACCTCATCATGGTGGAGGGGTGAACAGTATAAGTTTTCTTATGCTGGCCAACATGGCTCTGGCCTGGAAAAAGACCTGGCGACCTACTCCAGTATTTTTTGCCAAAAAACTTGATGGATCAACTCAACTATGCAATGGAGAGGCTGGGAGGTATCAACAGAGTGACTGGGGAAGAGCAAAGAGGTCATCTTAGTAGCAGAGGCATTTATGACGCGGTCGGGATAAAGCCCATGGGACGCCCAACTGTTGATGTTGATGTAGCCCGTAGTGAAAAGAGAACTCTGCGCTGTACAAAGGTTTTTAAAATGGGCCCATCTTCGAAGCATCTGAGGAAGTGGGATCTTCTCCCATGAAAGCTCATGCAAAAAATAAATCTGTTAGTCTTAAAGGGCTACACAACTCGTTTTTTTAAAATGGGAACATGGAATGTTAATGGGTTACATCTAGGAAAGTTGGACATCGTTAAAAAGGAAATGAATCGGCTTAACATCGATATTTTAGGTATCAGCAAAGTTCACTGGATTGGAAGTGGCTTTTTCAACTCTGATGACCATATCGTATACTATTCTGGCAACGATACCATCAGAAGGAGAGGAGTGGGTTTTATATTGCATAAAAAAGTTGGCAGAACTATAGAAAGTTTTAGAGCAGTTAGTGGTAGGATAATGGTGATGCGAATTAATGGGAAAACTCGCAATATTACCCTTCTGCAAATTTATGCTCCCATTGCTGATTCAGCAGAAGAGGAAATTGAAGAATTCTATACTGAGATTCAAGAAGCCCTGAAACAAAAACCAAAGAAGGATGTCATCTTTATCATGGGAGATTTCAATGCGATAGTGGGAGAAATGGAAGAAGTTGAGATTGTAGGCAAGTTTGTCATGGTGAATGAAATGACGCAGGAGATTGTTTGATTCAGCTATGTCAAGAACAGCAGTTAAGCATAATGAATACGTGGTTTGAGCAGCCCAAGCAACAGTTATACACTTGGATTTCACCAAATGGAGAACATTGAAATCAAATTGATTATATTTTATGCCAACAGAAGTGGAAAAGTTCCATCCTTGCAGTGAAAACGTTCCCTGGTGCGGACTGTGGATCAGACCACGAACTGCTAGTTGCAAAGGTGAAGCTAAGGTTTTGCAGTGTTAAACCACCACCCACAATTCAGAAATCTGATGTCAAGAAGATTACTCCTGTATATGCAGTTGAAGTTAGGAACAGACTTGAATCGCTTAACATCATAGAAAGACAATCAGATGAATTATGGGAGGAAATAAAAACAACCGTCATTGAAGCAGCCCAGCAACATATCGCATATAAAAAACCAATGAAGGCGGCTAAGTGGATATCAGAAGCTACAACAGAAACTGCAGAAAAGAGAAGAAAGGCAAAAGCTGCTGGTGATGGGGAGGAAATGTGAAAATTACATGCAAAGTTCCAGAGAGAAGTGAGGAAAGATAAAGAAGAATGTTGGACTGAACAATGCAAAAAAATGGAGGAAGCAGCCCAGAAAGGTCATACAAGAGAGTGTTTTGCTTATGTGAAGAAGGCCAGAACCCCTTTTATGGCACAAAAGGCAATGGTTAGTGGACATGATGGGCAGGAATTACATGACCAACAAACAATCAGAGAAAGGTGGCGGGAATATACACAACTTTATACAAGTGAAAATCAAAGTCAAGACATAGAAGAAGAAGAACTGTTAGAGCTGGAACCAGATATCCTGGAGGAGGAAGTGGTATGGGCACTCAATCAGTTGTCTAACCGCAAAGCCCTTGGAATTGACTGAGTACCAGCAGAGCTACTGAGACCAATACCAATAAAAGTATTGACAGTGTTATGTCAAAGTGTATGGAAGACTGGTCAGTGGCCAAAGGAGTGGAAAAGGTCCGTATTTATCCCAATACCAAAAGAAAGGTAACATGAAAGACTGCTCAAATTACCACACCACTGCCTTGATACCATATGTGAGTAAAATTCTCTCGAAGATTATTCAACAACATATGAATTCAACCGTCGATAGAGTGATGCCAGATGTACAAGCTGGATTCCAAAAAGGAAGAGGAACACGTGATCATATTGCCAATCTACGATGGATGATGGAAAAGGCAAGAGAATATCAAAAAGGTCTCTATACGTGCTTCAATGACTATATAAAAGCTTTCGACTGCGTTCGTCATGACAAGCTTTGGGACTGCCTCAAAGAAATGGGAGTATCACCACACCTTATCTGGTTTATACAATCGTTGTATTTTGATCAAGAAGCCACTGTAAGAACAGCATATGGAGACACAGAATGGTTTAAAATTGGAAAGGGCACTCATCAGGGCTGTATTCTATCACCTTTACTCTTCAATATGTATGCAGAAGTGGTTATGAGAGAGGCAAATTTGGAAGAAACTACCATTGGGGTGAAAATTGGTGGTAGGAACGTCAATAACCTTTGATATGCTGAAGATACAACATTGCTTGCAGAAAGTAAGAAAGATCTAGAGTGGCTAATCCTAAAAGTCAAAGATAAAAGTGAAGAATTTGGATTGCGCCTTAATATTAAGAAAACAAAGATAATGACGACTGTAGAGAACGTGCAAGTTAGAGTAAAGATTAACAATGAAGAAATCGAAGTAGTAAAGGATTTTAACTTCCTTGGCTCTAAAATCGATCAACACGGTGACTGCAGTCCTGAGATCAGAAGGCGTATAGCGCTTGGAAGAACTGCAATGACTAGTATGAGCAGCATCTGGAAGAGCAAAGATATTAATCTACCAATCAAATGTAGATTAGTCAATGCAATTGTATTTCCAATAGCTAAATATGGCTGTGAAACCTGGACTTTGAAGAAGGTAGTTAGGAGAAAGATAGATGTATTTGAACTGTGGTGTTGGAGACGTTTGTTACGCATTCCGTAGACAGCGAGAATTACCAACAAGGAAGTTTTTAGACCGAGTTAAACCAGAAATATTGCTGGAAGCCAAGATCACCAAACAAAGACTGTCATACTTTGGTCATGTTATGTGAGCTAACTCACTCAAAAAGTCAGTTATGCTAGGGATGGTCAGCGGAGAACAGGAATGTCGCTGGGGCGGGGAGGGACCCGGGGCATGGGCCCAGGCCCCACCCCCAGAGGGCAGGCCCTGCCCCCACCCAGAAGGCCATGCCCCCTGGCCCGGGATACAGCCAGGGGGAAGCCGCGCTGCCGCCGGCAGCTAGGCTGCGGTGCCGCGCGGCCTGGCCCGGCCCGAAGTGGCCACTGGAGGCCGGGCCTGCGGCCGCAGCCCTTGATCCCCGGCCAGGGACGGGGCCGCCGTGGCCGCGGCCGCGGCCGCAGCCAGGTCCCGGATCCCCAGCAGGGGAGGGGGCCACCGCAGGTAGCTGGCCGGGCCCCGGATCCCCGGCCGGGGACAGGGCTGCTGCAGCTGCAGGCGGCCAGCCGGGCCCTGGATCCCCGGCCTGGCCACCGGTGGCCACAGCGACCCCAGCCGGCCGCCTGGGGATCCAGGACCCGGCCGGCCGCCCGCAGCTGCAGCGGCCCCGTCCACCGCTGGGGATCCGGGACCTGGCCACCGGGAGCTGCGGCTGCGGCGGCCCTGTCCCCAGCTTGGGATCCAGGGTCTGGCTGTGGCCGCAGGCCCGGCCTCCAGCGGCCACTTCGGGCTGGGCCAGGCCATGCCGCACCGCGGCTTAGCTGCCGGCAGCGGCGCAGCCACCCCCTGGCCCTATCCCTGGCCAGGGGGCGGGGCCTGCCAGGCGGCCAACTAGGCCCCAGATCCCTGGCCAGAGACGCGGCCGCCGCAGCCGCAGACCACTAGGATCGGGCCCCGGATCCGGCCGGAGATCCGGGGCACCAGCGTTGGGACCTGGGGCATGTGCCCCGGGGTGCCCAATGCTAGCGATGCCACTGGCGGAGAAAGGAGGAAGGGCTGCCCAAAGACTCGCTGGCTTGACACCATTAAAAATGATACTGGAATGACTATGGCGGAATTAAAGGAAGTTGTACGAGATAGGATGGCATGGAGAGCATTAATCTATAGAGTGACAGAGTCGGACACAACTGAATGGATAGTGTAGCGTAGCGTGTTTCATATGTAGTACTAAAGCTCACAGGATGCATCCTCTAGCCTTCCCGAGGTCCTTACGATTCTGGGATTTTAAATATTTAATGAGGAAACATGCTCATTTAGCAAATACTTCCATAGCAAGCAAGCACTTCAGCTGTGGCACCCTCCTGCCCAAATATAATTCTCCCACACTACACTGCAGGGCAAAATTCTAGGTGCAGTCAATTTATACCCTAAAAAAAGTCTGAAGTATCCTGAATTAAGCAGATTTCAATGGATAAAAATAATGCTGTCAGCACTGGTTGGTACATTTAACTCTCCTTCTTGGCCTAAGCCTTGGAATTTGTCGGCCCACCCTTCACAAAAGCCCTGTGCCATCCCTGTGGCCCAATTTCTGGGTGCCTGTATAATCACTCCTGTCTGCACTTCCACACATGGCTGCAGTGCCTGGGCAGGGTGCAAGTCCCGAGTCCAATGAGGATCGGAGGCTCTTACCTGGGATGGAATGGCCCACACAGTACTGCACAGCAGTTGGTGAGGATACTCTTATAGCTGTAGGGATTGGCAAACTCAGAGCCCCTCTTATTTGACCACGACCCTTTGATCTGCAATTGAAAGGACACAGGCAGATTAGAAAGCAACAGCCTGGCAGGAGGGGATGGAGCTGGTCAGTGCAGTGCCCAGGACCCAGCACTATCCACACTCTGCTGGAAAAGCCCAGGGCTGAAGTGACAGAAGTGTCTCAGGTCAGGGCAGAGGACTGTGGAGCTCTGCACTGTGTCTACAGCAGGGCTCTTAAATTCCTAAGCTCTAATCCTCTCTATAGCAGTGTGGCAAGCTGCAGGATGTCACTGCGAAATAAAGCTTCCCAGCTCCCACTGAACCAAGCAACCTCTAGCTGGTTACTGCAGCTTAAATCCTCTCTAGAGCAATTTGCCCTTCTGCCTTTGCCCCACCTTCATCTCAAAGTCACAATGTCCCTGAGTGATACATTCCCTGCACCAAGTACTGGGAACGACAAAGTCTCCAGTGGTTGTAACCCACCCCCCTTTTTTGTTTCACTTTCGTCATTTCTTATTTGCCAAACTTCGACTAAAAGCTCTTCAGGTTAGGGGCTTACTTCTGTAAAGACCTCCACACTCACACAGGGCCAGGCTAACAGCAAGAGGCTTTGCAAGCAGTCTGTTAACATAAGGAAACCCATTCTTCTTGGAGTGCTGCTCAGATGCATTCAGTAATAGGTGTCTCCGTGCCAGAGTGCCAGATTGGTTGGAAAAACTTGTCCTAGCCTGTCAGAAGAGGGGAGGCGGCCACCACCCCTCACACCACCTGCGGCTATATATATGGCCGCCTCCCCGCGCCCTCCTCAGTTTCATTTCTTCTGCCTTGTGCATCGGAATTGGAACGTCCACTCCTTGCAAATCGCAAGCAGCCTGTCCCTTTGTTTGCGACTCACTGTCCAGCTGGGCACATCTCTTCATGGATTTAACTCCACCACGAGAGTCCCCAACACTGGACCAGAACTTCACGTCGACGATGCCGGGGTTTAAACCCTGTGCCGAGTGCAGCAAGGCCTTCCCCCAGGATGACCCCCAAGGGAAGTGCCTTAGGTGCCTGGGCAAGGACCACATGGTCTTGGCTTGTTCCATTTGTCTCTCCTTCAAACCCAGAATGATCAAGGAGAGGGAACAGTGATACTGCGCCCTAGCCTCGGAAGAGGCTCGGCACCCTTCACCCAAGGCTTCGGGTTCACGCCCGGCACCAAGACCCAGCTCGGTGCCAGAGCCTACGCGGCACTGTGCCACTGGTGGCTGCCGCCACCGCACCACCTCAGTACCGACTCTGGCACTGCAGCGCCTACCCAGCACCTCAGTGTCAATCGAGGTCGCCCTCAGTTAGCCCTGCACCAATGGTGCCGGGCTTGCCTCGGCACTGCGCCATGTCATCTCTGGCGCTGATGGCAAGGTACAGCCCAGCTTCACCGGTACCGAGCTCGCCCCGGCACCGGCTGACTCCACCCTCGGCACCACAGAGCCTAGTGCCGCAGAAGTGGGAGCCTTCCCGCCCAGGCAGCCCTCCCTCCCCCAGCAAGGACTTGCCCGCGACTCAAATAGAGTTGCTACTCATCCCGCCCACCCCGGAAGCAGTGGAGGCAACATGAGCCCTGCTGCTACTCCTGACACCCCCTGCCCCACCTCCAATCAGAAGGGGCAAACTGGCCTTCATCTCAAACGCCTGGGTTCACCTGGGACACATGCCCTCCCCTTCCAGCCCCGTCTTCCCCTCCAGCAGGGGCTGACAACACTCCACCGCCGGCACTGAGCCGGGAATCTCGATCCCCTTCCCCTGTCTCCAACCCGAAAGAGGGACCCATCACCTTTCTGGTTTCGGCCACAAGAATGGTCCCCCCAGGGAATTCCCTCTCCTTCATGGTGGGCTCCTGGTGCCGCACTGTCCCCGGCCCCAGAGTCTTTTATGAGGAACCTTTCAGTGCATTTTGACCTATTGCGCTGGGCTATGGCCCATTTAGGTATGGAGGTGGAGCTCGAGTCTTCCCCCCGATACGCTCTTCGGGCTGGCCTTTGCCTCGATGGTGCCCTTAGCAGTACCGCCCGACCCGAGCGTATGGAACTTAGTACGCTCCCAAGAGAACCCAAGTTCCATCTGCCCGGTTTTGGATACGGCGAGCATGAAGGATCAGGTATCTGAGTCAGGCTACCCCTCCCTCACTGGCCACCCAGTTCCCCCCAGGGAGGTGGTCCAGATGGCAAGTGGGGCCGGGTAACCCCCCAGGAACTCCCTTCCCCTCTCCAGGAAAACCACGGAGCTGGATCTGTTAGGCCGTAAGCTTTATTCTTCATCAGCCTTCCAATTACGAGTGGTGAACAACCAGGCTATAACCAGCAGATACTTGCTGGATGTCTGGGAGTCACTCGGAAAATTTAGAAATATGCTTCCACCTGAGGCCAGGGAAGAACATGATGCCTTCCTGGAGGACGGCAACATAACCTTGCAAGACCTCCTCCTTTTGGCATGTGATGGGGTGGACACCACTGCCTGCACCATGGCCTCAGCAGTTACCCTCCAGAGGGTGGCATGGCTTAGAGAGGCTGGAGCGCCTCCTAACACACAGCAGGCAGTTCTGAACCTGTCCTTTGAGGGGGATGTCTTGTTTCCCCCTGAAACCCTCTCTGTTGTGGGGACAGCCCGGGATCCTTGAGTAGAGGCCAAATACTTTGGCCTCCTCCCTCCTGGACCCCCCCCCCCCGACTTCGCTCCCCACTTCCCCTGGCAGGACAGTCCCTTTCCTTTCCGCTTTACCCATAGTGGGAAGTGGGTCTTTGCCTCCCCCTTTTTCACAAGGAGGGGCCCCTCTGATCACCACCACCCCTCTTTTGCCCTTAGGGTGCAGGTGGCCCTAGGGCGTTACTGCTGCAGACAGCCAACCTCTCCCCCTTCTCTAGGGGAGGCAGGTCCGGTGGGAATCACCCCGATCCTTCTTTGTTTCTTCCCCTTCTCCAATTGCGGGAGCAGGACTTAGATCGGGACGCTGGGGGCCAACAATATAACAACACGCGCCTATGATGCCAGTACCCCAATATCATAGCCACCCTCACCCCTTAAGCAGCAACTTTCCCGAAGATGGAAACCGCCCCTCTTCTACTCCTAGCAACCCTTCCTTCCTAGATATTCCCCCACTGCATTCCCCACCCTAACACCTTGCCGAGGGATGGAGGCGCGTCTCGTTGTAGCCTCAGCAGCTGCAGGGGCTCCAAGACATGCACATCTGAAGCCTACTTGCAACAGGACTGTGCCTGTGGCCATGATGCGTGTCCCAGGTAGGCCCCCTCATATCCGGGTCAGGGGGAGGGGATACCCCTGGTCACACAATCATTTCCGCGCTGCGACCCCAACCCCCATTTGACAAGAATATCTCCTGCTCACCAAAGGGGACATCTGTGTAGCAATACAGCTATCTGGATAGCTAATCTAATTAGGAAGGTGTCTTTTAGTGTGGATCTTTAACCCTGCATGGACCCAAGGTACGGCCCACTCCTCCTTTTCCCCTCCCTTGCAGGGCTACGGTTCCACGTCTCCACCTTTTGGTGATCTAGCGGGAACCAGGGGTCCACCTTAGGAACCCTCACCTTTGTCTACCCCCACTTCAAGGTAGCCCACTCTCCCCCGACCTCACCAAAGCACAGCTGGGGGCACCCCTTCAAACCCTGAAAGGGAACACCCATTTACAACCATACGCTGGGAAACTGCAAAGGTCCATCCCTTCGAGTGTTCTCCCACCTATATTTCCCGCCTCGGTATCCACTGCTTTCTGGACAGCTGTCTACGTCAGACAGAAGGTCCCCTACTTCCAGGGCACTTGCATAATCTTCTTGCTCTACGGTCCTATTCCCTGGCAGGACATGACACCTCCCCACCTTCCACGGGACCGTCTCACTACGCTGAGCATAGTCCCTTAGTGCTACTGCGGTTCTCCCCCTGCACGTTGGTGGTGCCTGGAAGTTCTGTGGTTGCCTTTTCCAGTTTCAAGGACCCATTGACACCCACTGCCTGCCCAACAGCATGACAGAGAACCCATTTCTATACAACATATAACAGTTTGGGGTTGTACTCCCCTTTTATTCGCCCTCTGGCTCCCTCCAGGGAGAAAACTTCGTTGGGTTCTCTGATCCCAGGGTGTCCTTCAGATGTTGCAGCTGCCACCCTGTAATGGTCTCACCCTCTAGCTTAGGAAAGAACCTCCTTTGGCAGCTGAGTTCTTCAACATCCATGTACTGAAGAGTTTCTCCTTGGCAGCCCTGGCACATCAAAGTGGTAGCGTTATCGCTCCGGCAAGCACTATAGGTTCTGAGTCCGCAGCCCTTCATAGGTCTCCCTTGATTCTTTCGGTCATCGAGGGGGTGACCAGATGGTAGTAAGAGTTCTCTTCCACCCCCCCCCCCGCCCCCCACACTTTAGTGAGAGCTTCGCAATGCAAACCCTACAAGCTTGGGCCAGCGGGGTCCTCCTCTGCATTCCAGCGCCCTCCAGGCCCTAGTAGGACCATCTCATCAGCACTGCCTCAGGCCATCTTGCTGTTAGTGACCTTCCCGGAACCCCTCTCCTGTGAGAACCCGGTCATGGTGCCCACTTGGCTGAAAACGTGCGCTTCTGCGCTACCAGCTTAACTAGCATACCGTAGGCTCCCGTCCTGCTTGGCTCACCTCTATGTGCTGTGGCTTAGTGTCTCGTGGTCTTCTCAGTCACCCTCGAGCTCATCTTACAACCTTGCATCCTCATTTTCTCTCCTTCAAACAGATGGCTTGCTTGGTCGCATCCTAGATAAGGGGCACAGTCGTTCCCTTACTTCTTCCTGTGTACCCAGTAGTCACCAGATCAGTCCATAACCACGTGGCTCCTGCTAAGCCTTCGGGTGCTCAGTGCCTACCCTTTCTTTGTTCTCGTGCGAGACATGCCCCATATGGCTAGTCTCACTTGCTAGCTTTTAGTGTTCTCTTTCGAGTCCACGTGACCTAACCTATGCCCAGACATTGTAGTCCCTTGGTTATGCTCCACGATTTTCCTCCTACATAGAGCACCTACGCAACCCATTTTTGTTAAGTTGCGCCCTTTCTCCAGCTCTGGTGACCTTGTCTGACCTGCTTATGTGTTCTGCCTCGGTGGGTTCGGTCTTGCCCCTGTCCTGGGTTGGCCCTCAGCTCTTGCTTCTTCCGGTCCTGTCAAGGCCTGCTCACCTCTTGATCCCGGAGAGCATTCCGCTGCGGGGCCTCTACCTTTTGGGGCTTGTTGCTGGGCTGAAGGCAGAAGTACCAACTCCACCTGCCATCCATCAGCATGGCTAGTAGTCACCTATTACTGAATGCATCCAAGCAGCGCTCAAAGAATGGTGGGTTACTCACCAGTAACCGTCCTTCTTCGAGATGGGCTGCTCAGATCCATTCAGGTCCCTCCCCTCCGTCCCCACATCTGGAGTTGGCGACTAAGGAACTGAGGAGGGGGCAGGGAGGCAGCCATATATATAGCCGCGGGAGGCGCAAGGGGTGGTGGCCACCTCCGCTCTTCTGACAGGCTAAGACAAGCTTTTCCGACCAATCCGGCACAGAGACACCTATTACTGAATGGATCCGAGCAGCCCATCTTGAAGAAGGACGGTTACTGGTGAGTAACCCACAGTTTTCTGTGCTGAACTGGTTTAAGGAAACATTGTTCCTTTGAAATCTTAATCATGTAAGCTGTAGGAGTTAAATGGCATTCCAGATCCTCCCCTTATCTCATAGACTCTAAAGCCAGTATGAGCATCCAATCTGACCTCATGCACAATGCTAGCCTCAAAAGCTCACCCACCCACTCCAGCAATAAGCCTCTAACCTATGACTGAGCTATGTACCTCCTCAAATCATGATTTAACAACTAAGACACAGAGAATTCACTGGCTAACTTCTGTGGATTTACAATTGCATCTTCCTCTTTTACTTCTTGCAAACAGGCCACTTGAGCTACAGGTGAACTGGCAGACAACACCCATAGGCTCAGTCACATGGAATTTCAGCTGTATCACTTAGGGCAGATATGGCCCCAAATTACTGTTAAAAGCACTATGTAAAAGAGGAGAGGAACCACTCTCTCTCAGGCAGCAATTGTGTCACTTGTAACAACACAGTGGTGATATAAACAGTTCATAGAGAAGTGTGATTTTCAAGTCCCTCTAAGCAGTGACAACAAACTTAGACTCCTATTACAGTAGTAACCGAGCACATCACAGTCTTTAATTCATTCATCTTTATGATACCCTCTGTACCAGCTCCGTTTCACAGAAGAGGAATCATAATAATGAGAGACCATGGGACTTGCCCAAAGTCACACAGGAAGCCTGTGGCAAGGCAAGGAACTGAACCAAGTAACGCCCACCCATTGAGCCTCCTTCCTCTCTACTGTTCTCTCTATGGTCCAGATTTTAATGAAGGCCGTGTCTAGGTCATGCTTCAAAACACGTTAAGCTCACTCGTTTTAACTAACATGAATTTAAACACAACCTTACATCTACTGTACCCAAGACAAGTCCTGTTTACAAACATGTTACCTGGTCATGATCCATCTTAGAGGCAGCCCACAGGTTAAAGTATGTAAGCTAACACTGACATTTTCCTAGTCCCCACACAGTCAAGCAACACACACCTGTCTTCTGTTCTCACTTCTGCAACAAAGGCACTCTGCCTGTGTGCACTGTCATGCTCTGCTGGTCTACCCAAATTAGAGCATAAACTTTTGGGACATGGTGATGTCTTGATGTGCTCCATAATCAAGTGCCTCAAGCAGCTAGGGGCTGTCGAGATACCCTCCTCAGACACACTGCTGCAGAAACAGCAACAGATTTTTGGCTGATTTCTTCCTTGATTAGAAAGTAATGGGCTTCACACCCAGTGGTGTTTACACCTTTCTGGTCCCATTCTATGGAAGAAGATGCACACAAATACTTACGTCTTCATTTGTCGTCAAGTTGGAGGCGACAAGGTAAGTGTGAAAACCTGAGAGGCCCAAAATAGACCAGACTGAGAAAAAACATATCACCAACTCCAGCACAGTGGAAAGGGAGTCAAGGAAGCTTTGGGACTGTGCACACACAGTAAGAGGAGGCCTGGGGCCCAAGGAATGGATGAATGAGTCACTGGAAGTGTTTTCAGACACTGTGAGGACCTTGGTGAGGGGCACAGGGACTTAGGAAGGATCATGAAGGGCTCAGCGAGGTGGCCTTACTTTTGAGTGAGTGGCTGAGTGAGGAAATGTATTCTCAACCTCCCTTCCATTAAAGAAAAGGGCCACCCCCCACCCAGCAAGGAGAGTGTACTCCAGCCAAGACGACAGGCATGTAGCTTTTTTCCTCGCTATCCACTACTCTGCGAGTGCTCATAAAATGAGAACTCACAATAGCCTATTCAGTGACATCCTCCTTTTCCCTGGTTTCCTCCCACAGGTCAGAAAGCAAGCTTGCTTCCAGCCCAGGTCTGTGAATCTCTGAGCACAAGGTACCAGTCTGTCAATGGTGAGAGACCATCTTCAACAAAGACTCACAGCAGGATCACCGCCTCCTCCCATGAATGCACAGGAATCTGTGCCTTCCCTCACTGGGCCATAAGGAGGCTCCATGCATGAGGGTTTGTAAAATACAGTGAGATGTCCTCACAGAAGGGGCTTATTATATGCTGTAAGTCAGCTCCAGCTTTAATATTTCTGCTCCAGTGCCCTGTCAGGATCCAGTCATACATACACAAAGGGTAACATATGGGAATGTGCAGACCCTAAAAGGATATCTCGCCGGGGTTGCCTTCAGAGTGGTGAGGAATCCATTTCCCTGAGAGCCTACAAAGCAAACAGGACAATGTACTGAAATCAAGAAGGCATGTTACATCTACAGCAACCTGTCCTGCTTCAAAGTACACCACATCCCAACAGGCTGCACAGATCTGCCCAACAGACTGAGAAACCCTCTGCAACCATTTAAAAACAAAATGCTGGCATGTTGGGGCTGAAAGGCAAGCTGCTTTTTAATCAGAATCGATGACTAGATGTAGATGCAGAGTATATGGATACCTGCAGCCCTGACATAGCCTGTATCTACTTGCTATGGAGGCAATAACCAAGTCACCGAAATTCTCAAAGTGTTTTCTAAAATAAGGTTCCCTATTGCGGCCCTCGACCCAGTTCATCCAGATGACCTAGCATCGAAAGGCCCCAAATCACCAATCTGCCTCCTAACCAGTCCATCACCTAGTCTGACACAAATTTAGTGGCCACTTCCCCACTATGTGCTAAGCTAGGTGCTTGTGACGCTGGCCTGAGATCTCCTTGGCCAGGAAGGTGGTGCATGTGTTACTCACAGCGACTGCAGTACTTACGCAGAGTGAGGTGGGTGATGACACAGGCAAAGATGAAGGCTGTCAGGAAGGAGAGGGAGAGGATGAAGGCGTAGAAGTAACGATAGTTGCGCTTCCCCACGCAGTTGCCCACCCAGGGGCAGTGATGATCAAACCGCTCTGAAACCAGGCAGCAAGGGAAGGATATTAGGACATCTCGCTCCCCACACTCTGTGAACAGGGTGAACAATGCAGAGCCTCTGACAACATCCAGGCTGTAGGCCACCCTTTTGCCCCCCCCAACCAAAGAATTAAGCCCAGAACCTCTGAACAATGGGACACCATCACTATATTTATAGCACATAGTACTTTGCTGTCTGTATTCATGTCCTTCTTTAACTTCAAAGGGACATCAACTGTAAAATCACTTCTGCCTGAATACTGGTCTAACTACCTGTGGTTACCTGTAACATCCACAATTAATAAAACTGAAAAAATATTAGAAAAAATGCATTTGTTTCTTCAATCTGTATATTTTGTGCATTTGACAGAGCAATGGGGACTCAGCTTCACTGTTCTTTTGCATTAATCAGTTTCCCCTGTTCACATGCAGAGAAAAATCATTTGAAAAGTTCAGATCATAAAGCCACCAAGATTGGCCAGTGAACCCAGGGCAGATGAAATGAAGGGACTACTTACCTGTAACCGGTGTTCTTTGAGATGTGTTCCTCCTGGTCATTCCTCTGTAGGTGTTTGCATGCCGTGTGCAAGGAACACCAGAATTTTTTTCCCTTTGAGTACCCGTAGGGCCGCCTGTAGTGCCCCCTGGAGTGGTGCCCTTGCGGTGCTCTATATAGCGGTCAGCCAGCCCTTCCCTTCTCAGTTCCCTCTACCCTTATTCTGACACGGGGAGGCAGGAGGGAATGGAATGGCATGGCCAGGAGCAACACATCTCGAAGAACACTGGTTACAGGTAAGTAACTCCTTCTTTTTCTTCAAGTGATTGCTCCTGTCCATTCCTCTGTAGGTGAGTAACTAGCCTTACCTTTGGAGGCGGAAGGAATCAGAGGCGTACCGACTGGAGAACTGCTCTACCCACCGCTGCATCCTGCTGTGCCTGCAGGGTGATGGCGTAGTGCTGTGCAAATGTATGAGGGGAGGACCAAGTCGCTGCCTTGCAGATATCCGCGACTGGAATTCCCACCAGAAAGGCTGCCAACACCGCCTGGGCCCTAGTCAAGTGGGCGTTCACCTCAGGCGGGCGCTTCCCTTCTAAGTTATAGCATTCTTTGATGCACGTCACTATCCATGAAGCAATCCTCTGCGAGGAGACTGGCTAGCCCTTCATCCTATCCGCAATGGCCACGAAGAGTTTTGAAGACTTACGAGAAAGCTTCGTCCTTTCAATGTAGAAGGCCAAAGCCCTTCATATGTCTAACGTATGGAGCTGCCTGTCCTCGTCTGAGGCATGAGGTTTGGGGCAGAAGACTGGCAAGCAAATGTCTTGACTCACGTGAAATTGCGACACTACCTTGGGCCTAAACGCTGGGTGGGGGCGCAGCTGTACCTTGTCCTTAAAAAACACTGTAAATGGTGGTTCTGCTGACAAGGCCTGTATCTCTGACACTCTCCTTGCCGATGTAATTGCCACCAGAAACGCTACCTTCCAGAAGGGGTAGAGCAGGGAGCACATCGCTAAGGGCTCAAACAGTGGCCTTGTGAGTCTGGAAAGAACTAGGTTCAGGCCCCATTGCACTACCGGGAGCCGTACAGACAGATACAGTTTTGATAGACCTTTCAAGAAGTGCTTAACCATAGGTAGTGAGAAAACTGAGGTATGCCCAGGTACCTGACGGAAGGCTGAGACTGCAGCTAGATGGACATTGAGAGGTGCAGTTGAAAGGTCGCTAGATTTCAAGGACCACAGGTAGTCCAAGAGTCTCGGGACAGGGAGGGTGAAGGGGTCCCACCCTTTGTCTCTGGACCACTAGGCAAACCTCCGCCACTTGGCCTTGTAGGTGACTCTCGTGGATTGCTTCCTACTACTGCAGAGGACCTCCCGTACCAGGGAAGAGCATAGCTGCTCCCCTCATGTTACCCATGGAGGAGCCATCCGTGGAAGTGTAAAGCCTCTAGGTTAGGGTGAAGTAAACGGCCATTGTCTTGTGTCAAGAGGTCTGATCTCAAAAGGCAGTTGGATCGGGCTGTGCGCCAACAGTCTCAGGAGGGTCGAGAACCAGTGTTGCCTTGGCCAAGCTGGTACTACCAGAATAATCTTCACCCTTTCTGCCCTTATCTTTTGCAACACCTTGGGCACCAACGGTGTTGAGGGGAACACGTAGAGCAGGCAACCCGACAACGGGATATTGAAGGCATCTGCCACAGATGCGGGACTGAGTCCCCTGAAAGAGCAGAACTCTGGGTACTTCTTGCTGTATTCGGAGGTGAACAGGTCCACTCGGGGACGACCCCACCTTCGGAAAAGGTCTTCCAACACTTCCTGATTGAGAGACCATTCGTGTATCATAAACTTCCGGCTGAGAGTGTCTGCTAGGTGATTCTGAAGGCCCGGTAAGTATGATGCTACAGGGTGAATCCTGTGGCGAATACAGAACTCCCAAAGCTCTATCGAGCAGGCGCCCCCTTACCTGTTGATAGAGAACATAGCCGAGGCGTCTGTTCAAATCAACACCGTCTTCCCCGCTAGAAGATCCCAAAATGCCATGCATGCCAAACGTACGGCCTTGGGCTCCTTGGCGTTGATATGTAGGAGCATGTGCCTGTCCTCCCAAAGGCCCTGCATCCTGAGATGGCCTAGGCGGGCACCCCAGCCCCGGTCTGAGGCATCCGTTACTAGACAAATAGACGGGCGAGTGGATCGGAATGGGACCCCCAAGCACAGGTTGGTCTCCTGGCTCCAACACATAAGGGACTTCTGCACTTGAGCCGGCAAGGTGACCATTGGGTCCAGACTGTCCCGAGCAGGGTGGAATACACCGGCCAGCTACATCTAGAGGGGCGCATCCGAAGGCGGGCATGCTCCACCATGAACGTACATGCCGCCATGAGCCCCATCAGTCTGAGCCATACTCTGACCAACCTCGTCAGGGTGTCTACCAACCGTCTGATCACTTGGAAGCAGGAGTGCGGGAGGCTCACCTTCGCTGTCACAGAGTCCAGGACTGCACCTATAAATTCTATTCTTTGTGCCAGCAGCAATATCGATTTTGGGGCATTTATTAGGAGGCTCAGATGAGCAAATAAACTCTGGATTGACCTCAGATGGGACAATGTTTCCTGCCTTGATCAACCTGAGACCAACCAGTCATTGAGGTATGGAAAAAAGGATGACCCCATGCCGTCTGAGGAAAGCCGCCGCTACCGATAGGCACTTTGTAAAAACTCGTGGCGCCGCCGACAGACCGAATGGGAGCACTGAAAACTGCAGGTGTCTCTGGCCTACAACGAACCGAAGGAATTTCCTGTGCTTGGAGCAAATCGCAATATGGAAATAAGCGTCCTGCAGGTTGAGGGCAGCATACCAATCTCCTGGATCCAGAGAGGGAATTATTGAGGATAGGGATACCACGCGAAAGCAAATTTTTCGAAGGAAGCGGTTGAGCCGTTGTAAATCCAAGACAGGACGAAGACCCCCTTTTGCTTTGGGGATAAGAAAATAACTGGAACAGAAGCCCCTGCCCCGTAGACTGGGTGGAACTTCCTCCACCACCCCTTTCTGCAGTAGGGTCTGAACCTCTTGGAGCAGCAGATGTTCGTTAGCGGGGTCCCTGAAGAGGGACTGGGTAGAAGGGGTGGCCAAAGGGGGTAACGAAGAAAATTGGAGGGAGTAGCCCCTCTGAATAGTTCGAAGCACCCATCTGTCCGAAGTTATACGGAGCCACTCTGGCAGGTATCGGGATAGTCTATCTCCAAACAAGGGGGTATCTGGATCCACTGGCATTGGTAGGCCAATCTCGGGCAAGTCCTCAAAAGATCTTTTTGGGGGCTGACGACTGATGGGAACCTCCCTGGTTGTTAGGCTGGCGTCCATTGCTCCTGCAACCACCTCTGTTCCGCCTCCTATCGTAGTCCGAGTGGCGGTGGTACGCAGGAGGTGGTGGCAGTGGTTCAAAAGACTTTCTCTGGGCTGCCGGCGTATGGAGGCCCAGCAACTTTAGCAAGGCTCTAGAGTTTTTCAGGGTCTGCAGTCGCAAGTCTGTTTGCTGGGAAAACAGTTCAGGCCCTTCAAACGGAAGGTCCTGGATGGTAGACTGGACCTCCTGCGGCAGACCCGAAGCCTGAAGCCACAAACTTCTCCTCATCACGATGCCTGAGGCCACGTTGCGGGCTGCTGTGTCCGCTGCGTTCAGGGCTGACTGGAGGAGAGACTTGGACACAACCTTCCCTTCTTTGATTGAGGCGGCCAGGTCGGTTCTGGAGTCCTGGTCTAAGGGGTCCAAAAACTTTTCAAGAGTAGACCAGGCATTGAAGGCATATCTACTGAGGATCGCTTGCTGGTTTGCGATCCTCAGCTGTAACGCTCCAGTCGAATAGACCTTACGCCCAAACAGGTCCAGCTTTTTTGCTTCTTTGGATTTGGGCATGGGGCCTGAACAGCCCTGCCTTTCTCACTCGTTGGCAGCTGCCACTACTAAAGAGCCCGGTACCGGGTGAGAATAGAAATGTTCATACCCCTTGGAAAGCACAAAATACTTCCTTTCCGCCTGCTTTTCTGTGTGGGGAATCGAGGCTGAGGTATGCCATAAGGCTTTTGTAGTGTTCTGCATGGTCTTAATGAAGGGAAGGGCAATGCGGCTTGGGCCCGCTGGGAGGAGGATAGCTACCATGGGATCCGCGTCCTCAGTAATTTCCTCCACTTGTAGGTTAAGACCCTGGGCTACCCTATGAAGGAGCTCCTGGTGGGCCTTAGCATCGTCCGGGATGGCCAGTGGTTTGGCCCCTGCCACTGCCTCATCTGGGGGCGAGGAGGAGGACTCCTCCAGCTCCAGGCCTCTAGGCTCTGCCCTTGATGGCACTCTGTGGCTTTCACTGGCCAGACTAGCGCGATCCTGGTCTCCCCCAACCGACTCCACCTCCAAGGTCTCTCCAGTACCGGGAGGGGTGCTGGCAGCAAATGACAGTGATGGCTCTGAGCCTGACCCTGAAATTGGGACACTTGGTCTGGAGTCCTGCTCCTGATGGAAGGACCACGGTGTCCAGAACGGCCACTGGTGGCTGGGTTGCCAACCAGGCCACTGGGGGTGGAACGGCGAAGCTAATTGTTCAGGCTGAGAATGGGGTGGAGGTGCGGTGCCGAGCTGAGACTTTTTCCGGGGTGCGACCTCCTCCACGGAGCTGTCAGATGGGATGCTCCTTGAAGACCACAGCGGCGCTGTGGCCGACGGCACCAGCGGTGCCGTGCTCGAACTCGTATCCCCGGGGGCCGGGTGCAGAGCTTCCTCCATCATGTGGAGTTTGAGTCTCTGAACTCTGTCCTTTCGAGTACGTGGTTTAAACCCGCAACAGATCTTGCACCTTTCAGCGAGATGTGCCTCCACGAGGCACAAGAGACAAGAGTTGTGTGGATCGTCCACAGGCCTGGGCCTCTTACAGTCGAGGCATGTTTTCAGTCCGGGAATAGCCCGACCCCGAGCCTGGGGTGGGTGTTCTAAGACCCGATAACTAACAACTACCAAAAACTAACCAACTAAACTAACTAACTAACGATAACTGGTACTCCGCAAGCGAGATACCTCGCTGAAGGATAAGACTGCTTGCGCAGCAACAGTTCCAGCGACCGTCCGGGCAGTAAAAAAGGAACTGAGGAGGGAAGGGCCGGCTGACCGCTATATAGAGTGCCACAAGGGCGCCACCCCAGGGGGCGCTACAGCCGGCCCTATGGGTACTCTACAGGAAAAAAATTCCGGCATTCCATGCACGTGGTGTGCAAACACCTACGGAGGAATGGCCAGGCGCAATCACTTGAAGAAGAAATACCTGAAAATACTTCTGACTCTGAAAAGAATGGAGTGGATTTCAAGCTGACATGTCCCTTTTACAATAAGAGAACTGATGGCAACAGACACATCCCACTTTACCCACCTCTGAAATGCAGTCACCTCTGAGGTGAAACATTTCAACTCTTTCACAGCACATTGCAGCATTACCTACAAGTTTTATACAGTGTGCAAAGAATACCCTTTCCAGTTGAAGCTGCAGGGGGAATTTAGGATGGCCGAATGAAATTCCCTAAGGAGCAATGAATTAACATTCCTACTGTAGTAAAAAAGCACGAAGCTATCTTTTACAACCACACACAGCCAAGACTTCCAACTTAGATCCCCTGCACAAACTTGTTCTCTTGCTGCACAGCGCTGTTTAGTATTATGCAGGGGATCTGATTCAGAAGGAAGAAAGCCAGCTAGTAAAACTGAAAGATCTTGGTCTTCCCTGAAGGTCTCCCATCCAAGCATTGTTCAGGCCTGACAAAGCTGACCAGAGCTACACTGGGCGCCACCAAATGACCCTTGCTGATGTCATGCCTCATTTTTGAAAGCCATTCAGTAACTCCTCAAGCTCCCAGTCTTTGAGCCATCATTATTAGACAGCTGACCTTGAAATTTTGAGGCAGTTCTTAGGGGTCAGTACCTTCATCTGTCCCCAAGCTGCCCCTGCATCCACAAGTGTTAGTGCAGCATGCTGACTGGAACAGAAAACTGTGTTCAGATAGGACAACAATTAATGAAGTAACAGAGCGTGTACAGTGGACCAGCCATTCACCTACACCCCACCATCCTGCCCGTACATCTCACCAGGATGACAGCTTTTGAAACTGCTCCTCCAGAGACTCTGAACTATGCAGGAATCTCACTGCCACACCAACATCTCCTGCTGCCCACCAGGCCCTCTCATGCCTGCCGGTCTGGGGGTCCCCAAGCCCTTTTGTTCACACCATTAAGCATCCAACTCTTCCTCCCATCTAACACCAGATGCCATGGGACAGAAGGGCTAACACAGAACAAATGCTGGCCCCTTTGCTTCAGATCAGCCATGACTGCAACACAGAATGGCCAAGGAAAGAGCAATCCTGCAGCTTTACTTCATGCCCAGCTGCTTTGAGGGGGGCTAAATAGGAGATATGATGCATTTCACCAGTCCAACCCCACCTGACAACACTGGAGAGAAAGAGTTAGAGCACAACGGCCCACAGGCAATGTTGGCTCTGTACGTGCTTATCGTTAGTCTTACATGGGGAAACGGGAGACAGATAATTTCATTACTCATTTGATAGCTAGTTTTCAAGCCCTTTATGTGAAACAGAAAGGTTTTTGTTCAGGAGGTTTGAACTATAACTCCGTTTGTCTATGGAGATTCCACCTGTTTCTGAAACCCCCAGACTTACCTACACAGTTATCACAGACGCTGCAGTGAGAGGTCCTGGGGGGCCGGAACATTTTGCAGGTGTAGCAGTACTTCAGTTTCACCACGTATTTGTTTATAACCACCTCCATTGTCCGGGCAGGTGGGCGGTAGGTGGAGGTGCCCATGCTGTCTGTGGAGTGCAAATGAAACAGTAAGAATCAGGCTCCCACAGTGAAACCTCATTTCAGATGGCATCCCAGCCTTGCTCCTCTCTTGCATGGCATCATTCAGGTTGGCATGACATGCTGTGCTTGTTCATATCTAATTTGAAAGCTGGAGAGAGAGTGTGATCTAGGGAAGTGAGTTCAGCATGAGGAACCAGGCTCTCCAGAGATTTAATCTTGGCTCTGTCCATTACTCAGGGTATTATTTAACTTTTGTGCCACAGTTTCTCCTTCTGTACAATAGGGATCATCCTGATCTACCTTGCAGAGCTGCTGAGAAGAATTAGCTAATGTCCGTCTATATGCTTGGAAAATCAGGTGCATTATACATAGGAAGTGTTAAATCAACACCAACGTCACCACTAACTCATCTCAAGAACACAGAAGGAGGAAAGCAAAGCTCCTCTTTAATAGTTCTCAACCAAAGGAAGTAACAAGCTGTCAACACACATGTGGCTCTTCTACAATTGTTCTGAGCCTCAGCAGCACAGCTACAGTTAAGGACCTACAGATTCCACCGATATTCAATACATAATAGTAGCACAAATTGTATTTATTCCCTCTAACGCCATGTTTGAAACTTTAAGGAACACTGCAAGATACATGTATGCATGTACCCAGAAGGTGCTGAGCTAGGTGGGTGCAGTTGTGAGAAGGGTGGCTTTGGACACTCATGAACACTACTTTTTTTTGGGCAGGGGGGTGGAGGGGGGGGGGTTAAAATCGCAACAGGGAGGGCACCACACCTGCTTTTACTAGGCTTTCAGAAAAAGATTTGATGCAATCAAGCATGTTAAGAAAAAAATGAATAGGCTGTAACAACTGACATGACAGGTTGCCCCTGTGGTGGACTAATCGCCTAACTGCTTCAAGGATTTTGAAACAAAGTGAAACAGATAGCTAGTTAGCTGTAAATAACGCCCACAAAATGTTATCTGGGTGTAGACAAATAATTTTCCTATGACCATTTTCAGTGGTGACAGACTACAGGATTCTCACAATGGTTGTGCTAGAGCCTTTGTTACTATGGGTAGCAAACCCAAAGAGCAGGCCATATATTCTGAACACACACACACACACGGTGTCACATAGCCAGCATAAAAACACAAACATACATCACTTTACGTCAACCCTTGTCCTCTTATAAGAGCTGTGATGTGCTGTGACTAGAGGAGACCTACAAGGGCAGTGGACAAGTAACAAAGGCTCGCTCCTAAAAGCATTAATTCCAAAATTAATTACTCCAAACTGACAATCTGCAGAATAAATCCCTAGTGTAAATACAAGCTCTAACTACAAAATTTAAGTCATTTTCAATCCAGAGGAAGATTCTGGTGGATGTGACAGCTGTTTCAAATTAATTAATAAATTCTAACAGGACATCATGCTGGCCCCCTAACTCAATTAATTTTAGCTCTTCATTTGGACACAGAGATCACATGATACATGGCCCGCGAGGCAGCCAGGAGGCCTCTATATGACATCTATACGTCAGTTACTGGGATAAGCAACTTACTGCTGAGCACATTAGAGAAGGAATGAGTGAGTGGAGTGCTCAGTAGAGTTTTCTGTTGGCACTGGGGTTAGTTGTATGATGTGCTTCATTAATATTAGGGCTTGGATTTTCAAAGGAGCCTAACAGAATTAAGCATTCAATTCCCACTGAAATTCAGTAGGAATTGGGCACCTAATTCTCTAAGATTTCTTTGAAAACTGAACCTATTGTTTTATGCACAGGTTGATATTTATCATTGATATTTATCAGCACAATGTAAAACATATGGATAAATGGAAAGACAGTCCAGTCTGCATGGAACAGTTCATCCACTTGCCCCTGCTCAGGCCTTGTACCATTACAACCTGACCTGCCTAGCGTTATTACAACTGCTTTCAAACTCACTGGAAGACCCCCTGCTAGTTCCTGAAGGCTGAGTAAAAGATAGGTCTAAATTACTTTTTAGGCAAAATAATCTGGGATCAGTCCCCTTGCTTGCATCTAAATACAAGTGGAGATTTTTTGTGGTTTATCAGAAGCAGCTCTGAAATCCACAAAAGCTGTGGGGAGTCTCTAGCAAGGCAGCAAGACACTTCACACTTGGGTAACACACGAGAATGTTCTCAGCAAAGTCTAAAGCAGTGGTTTTCAAACTTAGGGTTGGGACCCAGTACTGGGTTGCAAACCCTCAGGTACTGGGATGTGGCACCCACTGCCTCTGCCACCAAAAGACAAATGCATTGCTGAAAGATGGAATTGTGGGTCACAGGCATAAATGATTTTTCTCAGCTAGGTCCTGAGGGGAAAAAAGTTTGAAAGGCACTGGTCTAAAGAACACCACACATTTTCTTCACGAGACACGCTTTCAGACAAACTCACAGGAGAATTTCCCACCTGAAAAGGTCAGACAAAGCTTCACAGTCAGATCAGCCAGGGGAACTGGTCTTGGATGCCCTAGAAGTGACCTGCAATTAACAGTAATACCCAGAACTCTTTCCCAGTACCAATTCTAGTCACCAAACCAACTGCAATGATCACATTCAAAAACAAAACAAGGGCTTTGTTTCTCTCTGCTCCTATCAACATCTTTTATTTGATCTCCCAGAATATAAGCAGGAATTGAAGAGGTTACTCAATGCCTACTATGGCTAGGCCTACCAGTCAAGGTGAAAAAGCACTACAGCTGTGTTACCACACCCCCTGCCAATTAAAAGAAATAAGTAGCATGCATTCTTAGTACTTAACATAGCATTCACCATGTTTGAACAGCTTTGCAAACATTATCTAATTAAGCCCCACAGAAGCCCTGAGAAGGGAGATTGGTATTATACCCATCATACAGATGGGGAAACTGTAGCAGTGACTTTCCGAAAGGCACAGAGAGTAAGCATCATAATCAGGACTAGAACTCAGGGCTTTCCAAATCCCTGCTGTCTGAACCAGCATTCAGAGTAAAAGCATAGCATTTAAAAGCATAGTATGCAGTCACTCTGAACTAAGGATTTTTCTACAGTGGTGCTGCAGGCTGAAGCAACTAGCTCTTCCTCAGCTAACCTCTGTGCTCGGCCACAGCCTAGTAGCTGTGCAAATTCTATTCTGCTATATAGTCCAATCTGTAGATTGGAAGCATGATGCAAGCTGAGTTCCATGGCAGATGAGGATGTAGAGGTGGTCACAGTGTTAAGAATCATGGTTTTAAATAGAGGAATAAATTACTCCTACTGCTACATCTCTGAAGATACCCAATCTTGAGGCTCAAATTGCTAGCACCAGTAGGACAGCTGAAAATTTTTGGCCCCACTGAAACACTGTGAACTGGACACAAGCCTCCCATCCCAGACTCTACTCCAAATGCTATAACCCCACGTCCCACCAAAACATTCCCCATCTATTGCTGGGTGGCAAGACCCAAGGGAGGGACCCCCACCTACCTCTAAAGAATTAGCTTTCTCTAACACACGTGTACACAGTCCACAATAAATGTACAAGAAAAAGGCTCACCAATCCGTTTCTCCAAGTCTGCGGCCTCACTAGGGGTGGCTCTCGGCAGGATACCTGGGTCTCTGAAGCTGGTCTGCAGAAGACAGCTGATGACAAAGAAGAACAGGACACCCCCGATGATGGGAATGGCTAAGGTCAGGTGACTGGCAAGGAAGGGGCAGCTGTAAATAATTAGACAAGAAGCTTTTTATGCTCATGCATTCAATCACAAGCTCCTCGATCAGCTGCTCTTATGCCAAGTTTATTATTAGTATGGGAGTAGGGTGTAGGAGGCCCCACTAACACAACTGCTTTTGTAATGAAGATGGGACCCAAGTTCCTGAGCTAGGGAGCTCATGTGATGAACAAATCATACTTTGTTTCTCAACAGTGAACAGAACAACTGGTAACAGCCTCCATACAACCGCCACACATCCCGCTGCCTGACACCTGTATCTATCCTAATGATGTGTGCAGACTCGGGAGAGGAACAGCCTAGGATGCCTTTTAACAAAAGGTGTGCCAAACACTATACAAATTATATACCCACAGCCCCACTGACATGCAACCATTTCTAGAGTGGCAGGTAATGGCTAGTCAGTGGAGTGTGGGGTAAAGTTGAGAAAGTAGAACACAGCTCTTCATCCCCATTATACTAATTTGGAGATATAGAATCATGTCAAAAAGTCAGCAAGATGTTGGGAAGTCAAGTCACCTGCTGAGAGAATGACATCAATCAGGCATCAAGGCTGAATGAGTTAACATGGGAGCCTTTTATGGACCTTTCTGTAGAATCAACGGACCACAGGTGAAATTCAGCACTACTGCGATTCCATTTGGTCCCAGCATGGAAAGCTGAAGGGGAAAGATGTCCTGGTGCATTCAGGATTTGCCATCTATAGATAACATGCGTGTCCTTCAGGCTGCACCAGGGGTCTAAAAGGGGGCATATTTCTATACCAGATGCTCCTGTAACAGGAACCAATGCACATCGAAGTGGATGACTCACCTCCAGGCCTGTAGCTGGATTGCTACTGCTGGTGGTTAGGTACAGGGAGCCACTATTAGCAACTGCACATCCTGGAGACCAAGGACCCAAGTTTGCCCTCACATAATGGCAATACGGAAGGGCAGGCTCAGTGACTCAGAGCATACCAGTTCACACAGCTGTTCACATAATGCACAAGGCTGCAGTCCCACTCCCCAAGCTGCAAAGGGATTTTACTATTCTAAGAACTGATAATTGCCCAGGCATGCAAGCTGTTCAAGTTCTGGTGTACATAGGCAAGGCTCAGCCTCACTACATGAGACAGTTCAAAGTAATTAAGAGAACTTATGTTTCAATTCTCGAGCTTAGCTGTCCAAAACAAGACGGCCACCAGACAACAAAACCCACTGAAGTAGAACCAATTCTGTCACCCAGCCCAGCCCTATTCTTTCTCCTTTACAGGAGGACAGAACAGCCTCTGAAGCAGAATGGATCAAGTCAAAATGATTTAAATCTCCAATTTTAATCACGATTTAACCCAGCAAACAGAAAACTTTGATTTGAATCATTTTTGCATTTATATTCTTAGCTATTTTCTTAAAGGGAAAGTGAGTGTCATGGATGGGTAACCTTTAAAACATGTTGATTTACAATCAATATAACATTTACACTAAATTTTGTGCCTCTTTTTACTACCCATGAAAATACTTTCACTATAGCTATAAACATTTATTCAAGCAATTATATAATTTACCTTACTTTATTTGGTTTCTTAATTTTTATATTTTTATTATGTTAGAAAATGAAAAGGGCAATTATTATTTGTCAAAAGACAGTCAATTCTTTTCACTTGTGATTTTGGTCAAGTTTTGTTTGGATGGAAATTGAAATTCAAATGCACAAAACCAGCATTAGTTAATAAAAAATTAAAAGCTCCCTAAAACTTTTACAAGACATAAGAAACAAAGGTTATCAAAACATGCTCTTCATTTAAAACTAATTTATTAAACCTAGGAAACATCTGCAGTCAGTGAATTGAACTGATTGTTTCTAGTGATCATGTCTTTCAGGATGACAGAACTCTGTCATCTTCTCATAACTAGATCAGAAGAGGAAAACAAGCTTTTCTCCTTTTTCAACTCTCAGTTGATTTTGTAACTGTGAATGAACTAGTCACTGAAATGAACTAGATAAATACAACAAACTGGGGGGGAGGGAGAGATGCAAGACACCATTCTCACTGCACCTGCAGACCACGTTGATTTAGCACTTCACCAAACCCTGGTTCCAGGTGCTTAGACAGGAACTTACACCACCCACCTGGTGAACTCCTAAAAGCCGGGTAGAGCAGTGGTTTTCAAACTTAGGGTCGGGACCCAATACTGGGTTGCTGACCCTCAGGTACTGGGTCATGGTGCCCCCTTCTGCTGCCATCATAAGACTGAAACACATTGCTCAAATATGCAATTGATGGGTCATGGGCATTAATGATTTTTTTCTTCCAGCTGGGTCCCAAGGAAAAAAGTTTGACAACCACTGCAGTAGGGGACATGTTCTTCAAACAAAACAAAAAAATGTTAAGTGATTTGAATAGATTACAATTAATTTAGGCCTTGACGTCGGCAGACAATTTTTCACTTTAACATTAAAGATATTCATCTAAGAATAAACCTGCTTTTCATTTAATCCCAAAATGCCTACTGAAGCAAAGCTCTCCTATCCCAAACGGGCAGTTGCTCATCGGTGGGACAATGGGAGGGGGGCTGAGGACACCAGAGCCCCCTCCTCGGACAAAGGGGGATCCCAGAGGCCCCCTCCACAAAGTGGAGCGAGGGGGTGAGTGACCCACAAATCCGCATCCCAGAACAGGAGGTGCTGGGAGGGCTGGGGGGTGCTGGGGACCCCAGAGCTCAGGCAGTAATTGGGGGGAGGGACGTAGAGCACCCCTGCTGGGGAAGGCCGGTTTGGGGGGTGTCCGGGCGGGGGGAGACTGGGGGCCGGGCCCCGGACTCACTCGAAGGCGAAGAAGAGGCCGCTGGTGGCCAGGATGAGGCCCAGCGTGAGGGCGAAGACCCCGCTGTGCCGCGCCAGCATGAGGCGCCCCCCGCAGTAGAAGCGGTTGCGGCCCGGGAAGATCTCCCACTTCCGCCGCGGGGCTCGGGCCGGCCCGGGCGGCTCCGCGGCGGGGGGCGGCGGGCCCGGAGGCGCGCCCGGGGGGATCTGCCGGTACTCGCACTCCTTCATGGCGCCGCCAGGCCCCGCCGCAGCCCGGCCCCCGCCCGCTGCCTACGGGGACAGCTCCGCCCCTGACCCGCCCCTGACCCGGCCTCCAGCCGCAGCGCCCCCAGCCGGCTGGGTGCCCGCCCTGCAGCACCCCCC
>ML681963.1:46274655-46292155 GCA_007922195.1 Podocnemis expansa
CTCTTCCCCTCGCCCTCAACCCTCCACCATCTCCACCCACTGCCCCCAGCTCCTCTTCCTCTCGCCCTCACACCCTCCACCATCTCCCAACCCTCCACCTTCCCCCCGCTGCCCCAACCCCCCTCTCCTCACCCCCAACCCTCCACCAACTCCCCCCACTGCCCCAAGCTCCTCTTCCCCTCACCCTCACACCCTCCACCATCTCCCCCACAGCCCCCAAACCCATTCACACATTAAATCAGATCAGCCCCTACTCCTCTGCATCTCCCTCACACCTCACAACCCCCAAACCCACTCTACCATTTCTCCTCACAGCCTGCTGCCACCCAAAAGTCCCCTAACCCCTTCAGATACTAAACCATCTCAGCCCCCACCTACTCTGCCCCTCTCTCACACTTTACAAATCCCTCCACCATCTCCTTCACACTCCACAGCCCTAACCCCACCTCACACCCTAAACTCGTACTCTTAGTCCCCAAACTTCCTCTTCCCCTTGTCATGGAACACCATCACAAAGGCACTCCCTTGCCCAAAAGCCCTCACAATCTAAACTATCACCCCCCACGCAGTCCTTACACTCCATCTCACACTGAGCCATCTCTCCTCCCATAGGTCCCCAATCCTCCTTAGCATAACACCCCTTCAACCTCTATACCACACACTCAAACTGCCCCTCACCCATAGTGCCCCCACAGCCTGTAATCTCCCCAAACCAAACACTCCAGTCCCCCAAATACCAGATCAAACCCCCAATCCCTAAAGCAGTGACACTTCCACAGCTCCCCAACTCTCTCCCTGAACACTACAGCCTCCCAAATCCCATTCACCCAATCAGTGGTACCACACAATCTCCCCTCAGGTACCAGTCATCCTTCACTCTGAACTCCACATTCCCCCCAAATCTGTTAAACCCTGTAACTTCACAACTGCCTTAGCCACAGCACCTCTCCCATGGCTGGAAGCCTGCCCTGTGACCCTCGTACCTCGTTTTTCATATAAAACCGTAACATTCCTATAAACCATGCAGTCCTCTGAATTCTACTTATCCCTAATCCCCAACCCTAAAAACCCCATGTCCCACATTTTTTCATAACACCTGTCTCTCCAAAACACTCATTCCTAGTCCTGTAATGCAAGGCAGTCCCTGTTCACCCCACAAAACATCCCATAATCCTTCCCTCTCCCCCATAGGGCCACTCACACCCTGCTCTCGTAACAACCATCACAGTAAACATGCTTTGTGTCTGGCAACAGCAACTTGCAGCCCCTTCCCTGTCTCTTCCAAACCTGTAACACCATAACACAAACCTGTTCCCTCCGCTCAGTTATACCAACTCCCACAGCCCAGCCCTGTCTCCCACTATCACTACTATTATAATACATGCCCTTCTCTAACTAGACCATAACAGCTACCTGGGTGATGGTCACCACTTAAAGCCAGTTGTAACTTACCTCCCACTAGATGTCTTCCTTTTACAGACCCTACATAACTGAAGCTCCCCCACATAAATCACAGCCTTAAGCAAATATTATTTTATTTCATTTTCTAAAGACAGGTCTATGCTGGTGGCAAAATTTGGCAGCAGTTGAAAGAAGTTACACAAGTTACTCTGAATAACTCTCCAGAACTTCATAACCTCCCTTCTATGCAGTCTCAACTGCACCAAGGGGAAATGATTTCCTGTTGAAGTAGCTTTAAACCACTTGAGGAGGTGGTTTTATTAGATCAACTTCTGTGTCTTTACTGACCGCTCAATCGAATCAGATAAATTGATCTTATGGTGGCCAATTTGCCACTGTCAATGTAGATATACCCTAAATGTTTGCATTAAATTTACCCCTGGTAGAAGTTGTTGAGCTGACAACTGTGGAAACTGGAGGCCTTTGTTTATCCATAGGACAGGTACTTCTCAAATAACAGCAGGAGAAATTTCCCTAAGCTACACCAGGTTTCATCTCTCTAATGGAGGGGCCACACATAGGTGTACAGGGAGAATTCAGCCTACCTGACTTACTCAAGCTTTCTGCTCTCTGGGTGAGAGGTGGGATATTTTTACCACTTGGAAACAGAGTGAGATCATTACATAGAAGTCACCAAATGCCACTGGACAGTAACCATTTTTGGTCACTACTGACCTGGTCCTAACTTCAAATAGTATTCTGCCTTTGATGGAGATCTATAAATTAAAGATAGGACATGACCTGCTTCCTAGATAATCTAATAATGAAGAGCTTGGATAAAAGGAATAATGCTGAAGCAGAAACACTCAGAAAGGGACTTTGAAGCGCATCAGGATACAGCCTTCTCTACAGCCGTATCTAGCACTCACGGCAGCAAGGGAACCATCAATTTCCTGCAGGGCAGTTTGAGTCACATCCCTACCGTTATTGCGGTTTCTATTTCTGTCAGTTTCTCTTTGACACTTTTACCATCTATTGTAGAAGTGGGTTGTTAAAGGGCACAGCTCACTGTGACGTCAATGAATTAATGGTTAAATTCTTTGGCCCAAAATTTTCATCTAGTGCTCTATCCAACCCCACTGGAATCAGTAGAATTGGAAAGTGTGGAAATTAGCACTGAATTTGGCCTCTTCCTTAACATTTAAAATTTCACAACTGCATGTGGTCAGGATTTAATGCTCATTAAGTTCTCTAGACACTTAGGAAATGAGTGATGAGGACATGACTAAATTGCCCATTAGTTATGTCTGCAGGGAAGAAATATGTTTTTAGTCAGACATGTCCAAGAAATCTCCCATAGCCAGGAAACAGGTTCTATTGGGCTGAGTCTGAGTGGTGCAGTAGGAAGCCTCTTCCCACTTCAGAAATAAATAGGGACAGCAAAGCTTGCAGCAACAGCAGCTGACTATCAGGAAGTGTCAACCTATGGAAACATTTTACTGAAATGGCACCAGCAAGATACACTGCTGCTGCTGTGTAGGCATAAGGCAGCCTCCTGCGTGTCACCTGGAAGTTGAGGCCTCATATTCACGATCTGGTTTCTGTAGTGTTATGAATGACTGTAATCCTTTGCCCCTCTAAAATATGGTTCTACTCTGGGGAACAACTTTAGGACTCCTTACTATTGTTTGTCAGGGACTCCAGCTCACATGTGCTCAGTTTATGAGTTGTTTTTGACAACCTGAGAGATACTAAAAACAATGAGTAAAGACAGACATGCTACAATTTATATGGAGTTTTACATTTAATATTTATTCTTATTTTCCAGTGCAACATCTGATTAAAAATGTCAGAATTTTCCTGTAGGGAAGGCAAGATTACACACTGAAGACACACTTGCCATCTACAGGCTGCAAAATATGGACCTAATCCCACGAGCAGATCTTTGTAGACAGACCCCTGCAGACTCCTGTGACTGTTTGGGGAAATCTATCTATGGCCTCTTCTAGTTAGCTGGAGGTTTCAAGGTTCTGTTTCCTTTTAAAAGTTTCATTATCAATCACGTTGCTACTTTAGCCTGCTGCTGTGTGGGAAGTTACCTATGTTCTAGAATGCAAGAGTGCCTGCATCTCATTTCCTCCAAATCTGTCCTTTCTGGGGCTGAGGGGGCGAGAACTGCCAGCACTTCAGAGGAATCTTCCAAACTGACCTGATGCAAGCAGGATTTCAACCAGCTACAAAAACAGAGGTCATAGGAAGAATGAGTCTTAAATCCTGTAGAACCCTGATGATCCAGAATGATCAAAGAACACTAAAGGTACATCTGCATAGCAACTAGAAAATCCATGGCAGCAATTCTCAAAGCCCAGATCTCCAGGACTGGTATTGCATTACCATGCTAAAAACAGATGCATAGACATACACACTCAGGGCAAAGCTTGGGTTCTGAAGCTATTTTTGGTACTGTAGCACAACCATGGGAGCCTGTCTCTGTTGAACCAGGCTCTGAGATGAATTGCCAGGGCCTTCTGCTTGCCACATAGATGTATCCCCAAAACCCTCCTCTCATCAGGAGCTGAAAACCACCACATTTACCATTAGCTTGCTCTGTTTTAAGCTAAAAAGTCATGCTTTACCCTTTAGTGTTTTCTGTAAAAGATCTCAAAGAGCTTCACGCACTGATGGATGAATTAATCTTCACAGTACTTTGGTGAGAAAGGGAAATAGCACTGTCTCCATTTTAAGAGTAAAATCAGGGCATAAAGAGGAAGTGACTTTCTCCCATGTAGTCTGGAAATAGTTCCAGATAGTTTCAGCAGGACTGGAAATAAGAATCAGGCCTGAGTCTATCTGCCCTGCTCCATTCATAGAGCAATGCTGCTGTTTAGTGAAGCAGGCAAGAATGTTCATTTCCCTCTCTAGATATCCAATTTCCCATGACAGTATTCTCTAATCCAGTGGTTCTAAACCACTGTGTTGGGACACACACAGCGGTAAGCACGTTGTGTGTGTACGGGGAGTGGGGGAGAGGACTGGATTCATCCTAGGGGGCTGTCTAGTGTGCCTATAAGGCCGCACATCTAATAACAAAACCACTGTTCTAAGCTGCAGGCCAGGGTCTCAAACATGCGGCCCCTTAAGCTATTTCCTGCGGCCTGCAACGACACTGTTGTTATCGATATTTGCAATATTGTTATATGAAAAGGTTTCAGTGGTGTGGTCCTCCAGCTAATGTACTAGTCCTCAAGTTTCCCAAAACTAGATATTGTCGTCTCATTTAGATGGGAAAAGTGATTCCTATGAATTTCACTAACTTTACTGACAACATTCAAACATGCTGCATACACCCTGTGAATCTCCATATACCCCAGCTTGAGAACTTTGGACTTGTAGCACCCTAGTCCATTAGGAACATCTAAGCCCAGGGACCTCTCCAACTATCTTCTTTGTGACTCCATCTGTTCTCTATGATGCAGAAAGGGCTTGCCCAGGCTCGCCTATAGAAAGAGGAGCACACTCACTGTGAACTAGAGAATGCTTCCTTGAGTTTCTCTGCTACCCCAGAACCCCAATGTTTATTCTGTAGATAAAACACAAATGCTGTAATTTAACCAAAAACCTTAAACAGGCCTGTAACTCATTTCACTGGGCAATTATGTGTTATGGTAAAGTGCTTCACAGAAGACATAAGATGAAAAATACATTCCCCAACTCAATGAGTTTAAAGATTAGAATTTAGCCATTCCATGACCAGTAATGGTGACAAAGTGTAGGAGGGGAATGGAATAGGGAAGTAAGATGTTTGTAGCAATAAGAACTGTCATGTGCACATATTGGGGGCTCCGTATACCTTTGGAAATAAAAAACAAAGATAGCAGCACCAATTCACTTATGTGAAGCTTAAAAAAAGTGTTTAAACCCTGAGGAATGATTCTGTTCTCCTTAGCAGGTCCATCACAAATTACATGTTCTCACACTCTATCTACGTCCAAGGCAGGAAGTTGCAGTGTAGGATCAGTCCCAGCAGCCAGTAGGACAGGAAGTATCCCAGAATGCATTTGGTGAGAGGGGAACTTATCTTCCAGTCCAGCAGTATTCTCACTATAGGGTTTTCAGAAATCCCTTTTCTGAACAAACCAGGAAGACAGCTGCCTACACTGGGCTTCTCAGAGAGGGATGCTGCAGTCTGGACAGCATTACCTTCTTCCCACAGCAAAGGTTCATAGTTCTGGAGCAGATGAGCAGAGAACCAGTACAAAACTGGGCTGGATGAGCCTAGGAACCTGGTTAGAACCTGAAAACAAGAGGGGTGGGGGTCACATTAGTTATGTGCCTGTGACTCTAAGTGACCCTGATTCTGAGGAATGAAAAAGTGCAATCTAGCTGCTTCAAACCCTAGTGATAAATTAGAGTGACATATGGCCCCACTTTATGGTGCTTGAATTTATTATAATACTTGAAATAAAATGCCTCTCAGGTCAGTGTTTCTTTTATAAAGATGTCTGTGAAAGCATCCAAGTAACATCCAGGTTATAGATAAACATGCAACAGCTCAATTACCACAGCCCTGAAGAAATCTAGACTAAAACCCCTACAGGGGTTTTGTTCCTGAATAGAGCTTCAGCTAGAGGGAAAACTTGAACCTTGATATCTTCCACCAAGGAAAAGGAAAGATCCAAATGCTAAATAAGATGAGTAACCTACATTTATGCAGAGCCTTACATCCTGAAGCATCCCAAAGTACTTTACAAATGCTATGAATGTAGCATCACTAAAGTGCAACCATCTCTCAGGTCAACTGCCAGCTGGTATCTAGCAGTCTGCAGAACAGTGTGGAGAGGGGAAACTACGGCCTAAAACTCCCCCCTTCTCTTCTGTAAAGAAGTTAGTGAAATACAAGTATAACCTCACCCACCTTTTGTCTCTAATACTCTGGGACCAACATGGCTATGACTACGCTGCCAACAGCTTCTGGAAGTGACAAGGACCCTCCTATGTACTAAACTGAATGACAGCTAATTTATCTTCTGGGAAGGACAAAGTACTGAGTTCACCCTGTAGTTCCATGGCATCCCCTCTAGCATGTGTGTGCTGTAACCCTCCTGAACCCTGAAGAGACAAGAGTAAATGGAGGGACTGACAATCAGTACATAGCTGGAATCCAGAGTGATTCTCCACTAATCTGCCTGCTGAATACATGCAAACCTTTACCTGCGGAGCAATGTCAGAGACTGAAGAGGTTATTAAACAGGATTCCAAGTGAGAGGGGACAGACTCCTGAATGAGGAGTCCTGCCCATAAACTAGGAGGCAACAGTAGAGAGAGAGTGTACCTCTTCCATTCATGTTTTTAATGCTTTATGACCAACATCTAGGGATCCTGGAATCCTCAACTTTCTATGGCCACTAGCTGCATTTAAAGTGGTCTTTAAACAGTCCTAGAGACTGGTACGGGTTATAGAGCTTTTCACTTCCATGTCACTGGAAGTCCAAGCACAACATGGTCGTGGCCCAAAATTTTTACCCCTGACAGCTGGTTTAAACAGTACTTTGCCTGTCTGGGTGATAAACATGTGAGAAATACCCATTCTTTAGATAAGTGGACAAAGTGAAACAAGTTCAAGGGGTAGCCATGTTAGTCTATATACAGAAAGAATAGCGAGAGTCCTGTGGCACCTTAAAGACTAACAAATTTCTTTGGGCATAAGCTTATGTAGGCTGCAACTCAAGAAAGTTTATTCCCCAGGAAATTAAGGTGCCGCAGGACTCTTGTTGTTAAAGTGAAACAAGATGGTAGTCTCAATCCAGTTCCCTGGGGACAAGTGTCCCCATCACACTTGGGACCTAATGGCACCACAGGCAGTTTCAAAGAAAGAAAGGAAACTAACTGGTCAACTCTGACCTGGAAGAGGTTCTTACAAGGCAGAATGAGCCATGCTGAGAAAGAAGCTTGCTCTGCCTTTGTGCTGTGGCTACAGACCTTCAGACTCTGTGCTTGTCCATCTGCCACCTTGTCCCAGGATTCAGTTCCTTTAAAGACACCATTGTTGTACATCACTGCAAACGTCTCACCTGCACATGCATGCAGAGAATTCCGAAGACCAGAAGAGCCGTGGCATGGACCACATAAACAAAGACGCTGGAGCAGCAAAATCCTTCCACCAGCTTATCAGAGATCTCTAGTTTCTTTTCTTCACTCTTTCTCTTCACCAGGCCAAGCACTAAGCAGTGCTGGGGATTTGCAGTGAGGTAGACCCAAGCAGCCCAAAAGCCCAGCACAGTAACCGGCACAGCTAGCAGGAAGTTGGGCACTTGTTTAGGCTCAAAGTACCTTAGAAAGCCCACATTCCAGTAAACAGACTGAATGTAAGAATAGATCACAGGGGGCCAGTGCAAGCACCAAGCAGGTTTTGCCCCATTCATGGCCGCTAGACGATACCCCTTATCTGCAGCTAGCTGCAACAGTGGTCTGGGAACAGCATGTTCAGGGCTGGCGTCAGGCTCACAGAATCTCAAGTAGGCATAGAACTGAAACAAAGCGAAAGGAAACAAGACCCCAGCAGACATCAGAACCACAGAAGCTGCCAAGCAGAGGAGTCGTCTCCAAATATATGACAACTTCCTTACAATCCCAGCACCTGCTTGGAGTTGGAGGGCAAGGTCTTTACTCTGGGAATAAATGAGGAAGCCAGAGTTGACCATGCCATTGGAGCGCACACCAGTAGCAAGGGAGAAGAGCAGTCCACTAGTCCATCTGTGACCTTTCTCCAACTGCAGCATGGCACTGAAAACCAGGAAAGCAAACATACTTTCTGAGTAAGCGGCTGCCATGAACACATTGGCAGGGGTGAGGCAGAAGAGGAGAGCAGAGAGGAAGGCCATCCTGCGACACCCCAGGACCATGCACCCCAGCTCATAAAGGACAACAGCTGCCAGGACCAAGAGGAGGGCATTCAAAAGAACCGCCGACAGGAGAAGGCGGCTCCGTAAACAGAGCAACCCCTGCACGGGCCACAGTGTGACCTCTGCCACCACTCGCACACTAAGGGGGAACAATGGGAAGAAAGCAAAGTTGTGCTCATACAGGTAACCATGCTCAGCTATGAATAGGAAGTGCTCCGCATCCCAGTGTGACAAGCCTCCCAAAAGCCATTCCAACAACCAGTCACAGGAGCTGGGCTCTGACAGCCGGGGAGGAGAGAAGGCATCTGCTGCATGATCTGGGATCAAGAAGTTAAACAGGGCCTGGAAAAAAACAAGGGAGAGAAATTACTTTAACCAATGTCTTATTGTCAGACCCAGCACTGAAGACAGTCAAATGGGAATGGTCTCCCAAGCAGAACTCCAAGGATTCAAAGAAATTTAACTCCAAGAAGGGAGCATAATTAGAATTTATGAAATGCAGGCTAAGGCAGGCCTTGAAAAATCAATGTTTCTGGTCAATATGGCAACCAGTTCTAGTAGCCTGTTGCCTTGCTCCACTGCAGATGTGTAATGGAGGAGTGCCATATGGCGACCAAAACTAAAACTGCCAATGCCTAGCTGTGACTCAGTTTTGTCCACCCTGGGCTAAGGATATGTTTACACTGCAAAGAAAAGTGTATTCTTAACTTGAGTTAGCAGATCAAATTCAATGCCAGGCTCCCTTGTGCATTTAGCTCAAGATGATAATCTGAGTTGCCATGTCTTTGTTGCTCTTTTAACCCAAATTAGTGAATGTCGGTTAGCTAGCTTGAGTTAAGAATACATTTTTAAAAAAAAATCTGGAAAAGCTTCAAGGTGGTGAGACCTTAGACTATGAAATAATCTCTGGTGAAGACTGAAATCACTTGGAACATTTAAATCTGAACTGGACAAAGATCTGGAGAACAGTGAGGAAAAAATTCAAATCCTGCATTAACCTCTGTGGTGAAGGAGGGCAGATGTGAAGATGAACCAGTAGGTCTTTTCCTTCTGTAATGTCTGTGATTCTGTAGCTGGATATGAAGCACAGTTTACTCATTCCTACTCCAGAACAGCTCTGGCTGCATGTACAAGTTGAACATACTACTACAGCACCTTCCACTTAATAAATGTAAAAATTTGGAGAGGCTTAAGTTTCATAATTCCCCCATCCTGGTGAAATGGACATTTTGACCCCACTTTACAGATGGGGAAACAGTGGTGGAGGCAAAGATTTTACCTGTGTCACACAGCAGGTTATTGCAGTGCCCAGGCTCCTTCTCGAGTCACTAGGTCACATTTCCATCATCTCTGCTGCTTAGCAGGCTGCTGTTGTAGCTGACACAAAAATGTCCCCTCACCTTCACATTAGAAACGTAAACAAGACTCTCAAACTAGTCTCCTTGTGAATTTGTTGAATTCACCATGTTTTAACAGATGAGAGAAAAGGAGAAAGCTCAAAAGGCTAGAGTTCTGAACTGTAAAGTATTGTAACACCCAACCAGATGAAAATCAAACAGCTGACTGAGGCTCAAAATGTGGAATTAGGGGTGCCCTTTGTAGAATTATGTCAGTAATGGGCTAAAAGCGGAAGGAGAACAGGAAAGAAAGGGCTGCATTTAACAAACTTTAATTAAAAATAAACAAATGCTGGTGCTTTACAGTGAAAGCCACGTCACCGGAAACTAGCTGGCTTAGGAGACTAGTATTCAGATAGGGAGCAATTCATCCCTCAGAAAACTACTGAAATCCAACTCAAGACAGTAAAGACCCAAAGTTGTTAGTCTGTTAGCTGTTTGGTGGTTTTCAATCTCTTTCACAAAAGCCAGAGCAGCTGGTCATCTTGCTGACAGTCTCAGCAGACGCACTAAAGAATGAATGCCCCATGGGCACTGAGCTGTCCTCATGCCTAGAGATTAACAGTACCTGTAGGATTGAGACTTGGGAATTGTTTGCATGGGAAGATTGAGGTACCAGGTTTTTTTGTTTAAACAGGGGACTTCAGCCTTCAGAACTGTCAAGCCAGCCCCTTCCAAAAGAGTGAATTTTCACAAAAGTGTTAATTTAAAAATAAATTAATCCTGTCAAACTCTATTTGGCAGCAACAAGCTTTCCCAGTTGCCTCTTGTGCAGAGCCATAACGTGGCATTTTGCCGCCTGGGGTGCATTCCAATCGGAACGCGCCCCTTCCCATTAGTGGCGCTCAGAGCTGGCACCGCAAAACCGCTTTGGGCCGCCTGTGGCTGTGCCCCATCGTAGTTACAGCCTTGTTCTTGTGGGCCTGTGCATGAGGAGTCCAGCTACAAACAGGGAGATCACAATAACTCACAATACATCAGCAGTACTTATGAGGTAACCCTGGAGTAATATATTACATTTATTACAATGTCTTGTGTTCATGAACAGGAAACTTGCCTGAAGCATAAGGGTCAGGGCTCTGCAACACACTGCAAACCAGATGACCTCTCGGATGTAAGGATCTCTTCTATTCACTGGTTTCATTATGACCTTGCAAGTTGCCTCAGTGGGTCACTGCTGCTTTCCATAGGGGGGAATCTTCTCTTCAGCTTTGGAAACCTGAATTAAACACAGACCCAAGGCACACAAAGAGGTATCACAAGTTTCAGCGCTGCTTGCAAACCGCAGATGATCTCACTTTCTGGCCAACACTACTTCCTTCATAAACCTAAGGCTGTAAACAAATACATTCCTTCTCGGAGAGACCATGGTTCAGGGGACACTGCAGCATCTCCTTGGTCAACTGCATCAGGATACTGTGTATGAACAGAAATTAACTTTGATAGCTTCTTAAGCCTGAACAGTTGGGGAGGGCGAAGGGAGGGAGATCACGATCCATGCTATCAGTCCAGTTCTTAGTGGACAATTGCACCCATCAAAAGCCACCCTTGTTTGTTACTGATCCCAACCCTGCCTTTGCTGGTTGTCTCATTGGACAAACCAATGATTTAATTGAGCAATGCACTAAAGGACACACTTCGGTCCCACTGAATTCAATGGTCTCAAACACATGATCTGCTGATTAGTTTTACAGTTAAGTCTGTGCCTAAGTGCTTTGCTGAATTGAGGCCTAAATAAACCATGGAGACTGACTGGTTCTCTATCTGAATGAGTGCTTTCAGAGCAGGGCCATAACTAGGGCACTCCGGAGCAGCTCCTTTTCACCGCTCTATCGAAGGGCGTGTTCCACACCATTCGCATCCAGGAGCCATTCATTAAGGGGCACTGAAGTTCCTGGTTATGGCAGTTTCAGGGCTGGGCTGGAGTAGAGGTGGTGGTGTTGGAAAGTCTGCCTTGCTGCTGTCTATCCTGTGCTTTTTATGGAGAAGCACCAAACTTCAGCCTCTATGAAAGCAACAGCTTCTACCACCACTGAATTCACTGACCACTGCAAGGTGAGGGCTAGAGTTGCCTCTCAGGGTCGGAGAGCTACCACTCAAGTCCTTCACATAACAAAGACGTTGTTGTGCTGACATGAGAGGTTTATAGAACTCTTTTCTCTCACTCTTTTTCTAATGCTCTGGCAGGGGTCCCTCTTTACTTGAGTGAGGGCATCTGCCTGATTCAAGCAAGTGATGAATGCTAAGGCTACCAGATACCAAAGCCTGGAAAGGACGACAGGGAAGTACAAAAAGTAGGACATTGGAAGACACATGGAGAAAATGCAGTATCAATGTAATATTCTTCTGGTTTTAGGGGGCCCTGGAATGCTTTCCCCAAAAAAGGAGGTATTCTGTGGCATTTCAGCATACTTTAACACCCATAAGTAAAAAGCCAGACAAAACTGTGTATTTTAAAATGCCTGCCAGATGGAAGATGTGGAAGTAAAAAGGAGGACATGTCCTCCTTTTGCCTGACATTCGGTAACTCTACTCTTACCTCTCCGTATGTTAGCCAGGGGATTTAAGTAAGTTCAAGGAGTAGTCCTAAAGGTTTTCATATACCTTACCATTCTGGGCTGACACTTCCAGAGCATACATGAGGGGAACAGACCCATAGCCACAAAAGACAACTATGCTGCCTCCAGATCTGCCATGCTGTCCTCTAAGAAGCTTTATGGTAACATGAGTCTTTCCTAGGCCAGTGTTTCCCAATCAGTGTGCCATGGGACACAAGTGTGCTGTTAGGCCTTGGCAGGTGTGCCATGGAATTTTTTGAAAACCTACTTGAAGAGGTCTGGATTGCTCATGAACATTCATGAGTTTATTTGGGAGACAATATGGGGGTGTGCCTCAAAAGAATTAAAGGTATCAAGGTGTGCCACAGCAGAGAGGAGATTGGGAACCACTGTCCTAGGCGAGAAAGGATAAGTACTAGGTTGCCTCTATGTTCATGTTCTGTTCTCCATCAAGTCATCGTATTGATTCAGTTTTCTATAATACAAATGAAGAGTTCAAAACACTTTACAAACCTTCACGAGTTAGGCCTCAAAAAAACCTTGTGAGATAATCAAGAACAGAACCCAAATATGCTGAGTCCTAGTTCTAGGCTTTAACCATTAGCCCATGCTTCCTGTTTTCTCACACTCAAAACTCTTGGTTTGGCTCATATGCCTCTGTCTCTCCTAAACATTTAAAGCTGCAGACAAAGTAATTAACATGGGGAATACACTATCTAATCACAAAGTTATAATATTATGGAGGGAGATTTTAGCTCAGCTACACATTCTATTAAAGCACAATCACAGCTGTAAAGCCTGTTAAAGTATACAAAAACACTAGGGGCACAGAATGTCTAGTTATCACTTTGGCCGTTTAAAAAAACCCTAAAATGAATTTGCCATGAAAGTTCAAATGAAAATGTATGAAATGCTTGTTTCTGTCAGCAGACAGCATACCCTCTACCAGAAGCCTCGGAGATCTGCAATCCACAACCACCATATTGACAGAGAACATAGTTTCTGCATGGGTCTGGATGTCTTCACATAAAAAGCACTGCCGCTTGTTGCTCACAGGACCACAAGAACACCAAGGTAGACAGAAAAAGCACACAAGGGGCAAAGGTGAGTAAAAAAAGTCTTCATGGAAGGAAAGTCAAATCTTATGCAAAATTAAAGGTGAATTTCTATCAGTGTCTGGTATTTCTAATCAGTTCCTTGTTTTTGGAGACGAATTCCATTTGCCCCTCCCCGTTATTTATTCTATCATTAAGCGTATGAACTCTGTAACACAGACATTAGCTAAATCATCCAGTGCATTAAAATTAATTAAGAAAGTTCTATAAAAATCTGTAGTGCTGATTGTCTACCACCAGGGGACAGCATGCTCTTACTACATTGGCATGTATTTCTTTCATATACTATGGCAATCAGATTCTGGCTAGCTTATAGGATTCCTATTAGGGAATCCATTTCAGTGTACATATTGAAAACACTTATAAAGCAATGATTTAGGCATCTCTCAGTACTGCTGCAATCTTTCTTCACACTAAAGGGACACTTGAATTAAAAAGAAATTTATAAGAATGTTCTTCTCACCAACATCTTAGATGAGTAAAAGAACTGTAGAAATCCAACTCACTTTTTACCATTTATACTGCTTACTGTTTGCATTTGTAATGGCTTGGATAATGGGCAGCCTAGTCATTTTCAAATTTGTTTCTAGTCAGCTTCAGTTTCTGGTCCTCAGGCACAAAGCTAAAATGTTTGGTTACAGCTGATACACTATTTATTTCTTTAAAAAATATTTTCCATTCAAATACTTTTTTTAAAAAAATGGAACATTTCTATTGATCACAGTTCTTTAAAAGTTTATCTGTGCAAAACATATGTACTGGATCAACAAGTAACACGAGAGATGTCTCTGTATATTTAATTTGAAAGAATTGCCTCACTGGAGCATATTCAGAGTTGATTTAACTCACTGAAGTCAACAAAGCTGCACCTGCTTACAGCAGTACTGAAAATGGCCCAGTTAATCTTGGACACACTAGTGTACTCCAATTATTTTGTCATTTTCTAGCATATATATTCAAATATATGTCTTGAAAAACTACTGTATCTAACTATAAGATATTAGATCCCAAAACCATTTCACAAGATTCACTTTTATCAAACCAACTAACCTTTTTTTTTGGGGGGGGGGGGGGGGACTCAAACTCATTATTTGGCTGCTTCTTTCAAAGCATTAAAATGACAAAGTCTACAACTGGCATTTAAATTAAAATGACAAATAGGAACAATTTTGTTTCATTTTCACTTTGGAGACAAGAAAGTCCTCCAATTTGCAAAGACTCCCAGCAGAGGTTAGATCTCTGTTGAACCCCTGAACAGAAGCATTTTCAAGGTTGCAAGACAATTATTTAAATAGCTGACATGTTTATTAATGGATTAATATTAAACATTATAGAATACAAACAGCATTTATAAACATAAAAGGGCCTCAACCCCAATACAGGTCACTTCAAGTGTTTCCATTAAGTTCACTTCTATTGTTACAAGTCTTCCTAGAAGGGCTACAGATTAGAATGCTTCAGTATTGTGGTTTACTCCTAGGTCTCCAGTGATGTGTTTGAGAAGAGAGATCTCATCTTTTCACTCCATTTTTTTTTTAAATTAACTGACCCCTTTTAAAAGGGTCAACTAGAATGTTGCCAGTCCCAGGAGTCAAAAAAATCATGACATCCAACCCCAGCCCTTCCAAAATTAGTCTTGTTTAAATGTCAGGAGATTTTTTAAAAAATTAATCCCACAGTTTGAGTTTGACTTCCGAACTCTTGTTGGAAAGCCCCTACCACTCATCTGTGTATGTGTTTCCAGATGATACTTCATCCTGAGGTGAAGTCCAAATGCATAAAATTTCCCTCTCATTTTCACTTTCATTGTTAGATCCTGTCTGCCTGCAGCTACAGATCATTTGGGCATCCTTTCCTTCCACGACTGGGAAGGTGAGGAACTGGTTTCCATTTAGTTCACTGTCTCAACATGGCAGATTGTTAAAAAACATTAAAGGGACAAAACCAACTCTACACAGTGGCTTCATAAATGTATTTAGTCACGTTTGGGCTGCAGCCTAGGATTAAGCATAAACATTTCTGTTCAGTTGACAAGTTCCAAAAGAGTAGCCATGTTAATCTAGTCAAGTTCCAAACAGGCAGCCGTGTTAGTCTAGTCCAGCAAAAAATGCAAGGAGTCCTGTGGCACTTAAAGACTAACAGATTTATTTATCACATGAGCTTTCATGGGAGAAAATCCCACTTTGTTCACCAAAACAAACAAGGAACCGTGTGGCAATTTTAAAACTAACAAATTTACATACCACAAGAACGTTCATTTGTGAGCTTTCACATGAGCTCCAAAGTTCATGCAATAAATAAATTTGATATTCTCTAAAAATGCCACAAAACGCCTTGTTTGTTTCTGTCCTGTGTCCACTAGGATTTACAGTCATATTAGTTAAAATGACTAACAATCCAAGTGTGGCCACACCAACAGACTGGCATACAGAAAACTAAGTACTGTGTCCTACAGGAAAAGGGCAGGGCTTTCCTAAAAGAGCAAAGTTGTAGCAGCTTCCAGGCCTCTGAGCTGCCCCTCTCCTCCCTTCTCTCCCAGTCCCCTCCCCCACAGACCCCACACTAAGTTTTATAGACGTTGCTTTCCCATGTGTCTGGGCTCATTTGAAAGGAAAATAATTTTAAGGCAGATGATAAGTGTCTCACACAGCTCCCCATCCCACATTCCTATGGTGAAGAGTTGAAGACACGGCGCCCACACTGGGGGGAAGAAAGAGTACCCTTTTACTGGGCCTGGAGAGTCTGGCCCAGGCTGCAAGCCGCATTAGCAGGGACAAATTTGTACTGGGCCTGAGCAAATGATGGGGGGCCCTGGCTGGGGGTGCTGGGGTTCAGGCGAGAGTTAACCTAAACGGCTAAAGGGGGTGGGGGACACGTCCCTGCAGAGCCCCCTCCCCCCCCCACAACCCAGGGCTGGAGCTGGAGGGAGGAGTTAAGGAATCCCAGAGGGGGGTTGGGGAGGGGGCAGGTCCCAGTGGGGCGGGGGGAGGGACCACCGTACGAGCTCGTCCTATACGACGGCGACCGACGGTTGGGGCACAGCGGAGGCTCCTATGAGGCGGGGGCTGGGGCTGGGGCCCGGGGGCGGGAGAGCTGTCAGGGCGCCCCCCAGCCCCGGGAGATGGGCCGGGCCCGGGGTCTCGTGACCCGCTGTGGGAGCTGCCCCCGCCCCCCGTCCTGTCAGAGGCTGCAGCGTGCGAGCCCCAGCCCCTCCCCCACCTGAGCACTCAGCGCGGGGCTCCGCACTCCCGCGCCGGCTCCATCCTCCCGCCGCCACCGCCCCCCCTGTCACATCACTTCCGCTGCGCACCGAGCCCTTCCGGTGGCCCGCCGTCAGCGCGCGCCTGCGCCGTGCGGCGCACTGAAGCTGCCTGTCGGGATGGCCCATTCGTCCCGGAGGAAGGGCACTGAGGGCGGACCCGCCCTTTTTAGTAAGGGCAGCTGTGCGTCTCCCCAGTTCCCGCCACCAGGGCGCGCGGCCGACTCTCGCCCCCAGGGCTGAGCCGAGTGCGGGCCTCTCGGTGACCCCCACGGGAGCGATCCCGAGCGGGCCCAGCCCGTCCAGCCCCCCCCCCCCGACCGCCTCAGCAGAAATGAGCGCTTGCCTCCATGATGAGGGAGGAGGGAGCGGGCTAACCCGCAGAGAAGCGCTGCCCCTGCCACAAGCGCCCGGTGGAGGGAAAGGCACGGCCCTTCCCAGCTGTCCAAGCCCAGCAAGCTTTTGCAAAAGTTGGGATTCATTACACACACAGCCCCAGCCCCACGCGTGAGAATGGGCAGCAGCAACCACAGCCCTATAGGGGGAGAGAGGTCCATCTTACAGCGGAGCTTTTCCAGTTTCAGCCCCCTTCCAAGGAAATACACAGCAAACAAACCAGCCTTCAGGACAGCCGGGGGTGGTACTGGAATTCAAACACCCCCCCCACATTTGATTAAGTCTCTAGCTCTTTTTGCTAATAAAAAAAGCAAGGAGCCCTAAGCACGTGTGCCACGTGAGCCCAGTGGGAGCAGCGTGCAGCGCCGCTAGAGGGCTGTTGAAATTGCCACTCGTCACCAAAAGCCACGCCGGGCAGCTCCTTTCATGGGCAGCCACCTGAGCATGCCTGGGGAGGAGCCACTCCAGCCAG
>ML681963.1:46297155-46373674 GCA_007922195.1 Podocnemis expansa
AAAAGCCCAACAAGTTGCCAATGCTGCCCTTCTGCACTGCAATCGCTCTAGCTGCCAGACTGTCGCCCTGTGCCAAGTTGGCTAGTAGTACCACAGCCATCTCTCGACACACTGGGTTCTTTCTGTCACTGAGGAAACGCACCATTGTGCTGTAGACCTTCTCCAAGCGACTAAAGGGGGGAGTTGCAAGAATCAAATCCACATTGTTGTCCTGGATGCTGAGTTTGCTGAGAGTTTCCAAAACCAGTCTCTGAGGGGAGAGCACAGCATTAGGTCCCAGGGTGGGAAAAGGATCCTGGGCCTCTGCTGATGGACATACTGCCCAGTGGAGAAGTCCATCCAGGATAGGCAAACAGATGCTTTCTGGGTATGGGGAGAGGTCCAACTGACCAGAAATGTTGGCCAGTGTAACCAGTGTGTTTTCACGCAGCATCTCCAAGCAGTCCCACCACCACTCCACCTTGTTGCAGCTCACCCCTTGATCCTGCTCCTCTTCCTTCTCGTAGGTCAGTGGGGCTTGTTTGCGTTCTGGATGCTTGTGGTGCAGGAGGATCAGTTTCCCTAGAATCAGCAGCAGACCGGGGTGTTTAGACATTTCAAAGTCATTGCCCGGCACAAACGATAAACTCCTGATGATGTTAGATACACAGACGCAGCGTTTAGCTAGAGAGTCCTGCCAGTCTAGAAGGGTGCACAGTGGTGTCTCATCCTTACTGTGAGGTTCGTCCTCCAGAATTTTTATATTTCTGTGGCTCTGGGCTGGACTACTGCCAAATGGAAATTTGCTGCCTTCCTTCGTTGCTTCTGAGTTTTTGACCTCCTCCTCTGCCAGCGAGCCTGGCCGTGCTGAAAGCATGTCATCCATAGTAGCAGTTATCCTTTTCTCTGTGGGACCATCGGATGGCAGATTCTCCCCTTCTCTAGTGCCTGGATTGCTCTCAGCTGCTGAACGCTTTCTCAAGACAGAGATGCAGGAAGCTCGTTTGTGGGTTAACAGTAGCTCCATTTTGCTCTCAAAGTGGGTTTGAATGTGTTCAGTGGTGTCTCCACCACCAATCCGCCAGTGGAGCAGTCCACTGTCAAACTCCTGTACTCGCCCCAGCTTGTCTGAGTAATCTACCACAAATGGGTCATTTTTCTGCACTATCTTGACTGGAAGCTTGTCAAATTTACTGACTAGTTTTTCCTCATTGCTCTCTAGGGGTGCTTTGTCTTTACTTGCAAATGCAGCCTCCTCGTCTTCCTCCTCTTCCTCACAGTTAGGGCTCTGTGTCTCCTCCTCCTCCCCTTCCCCTCCCTCTTCAGGAGGGGGACTTGAAGATTTGCAGAACCTTTCAGGATCCAATAGTGTTTTTTGTCCTGGATCTCCCACCTCGTACTCCTTTAAGATCCCAAAGATTTCAATCAGGCAACGCCGGAAATATTCCACCAGTAGTTCCAGCAATCCTGGCAGCTGTAAGATAAAGAAAAATGGGTGGAGGGAGTCAGAAAGCAAGCCAGACCAATGTAAGTGATTGGGGACAGGTGGATCAGAACAGAATTAAGAGTTGAAGCAGCACTGGCAATTAGTTTCTCATTATCTTGGCTACACATTATAATATGTTATTCCAAATGTACTACTGGGAAATATGCATATTCCCATCTTCTGGGAAAGGGGTGGTGGGGGCTAGGACTCGGTGTTTTACTGTCCAAACACACAACACCCCCCTAAATCCCCTTTCCTGGTCATTTGCTCCTTCTTTCAAGCATAGGGAGGCAAAATACAACAGCAAGTGTAACAGTATTTACAGTACTGTAGTTCATACTTTTTGCTGTTGCTAGGGTGAGATGGAGGGAGACATGCTACATGCACAAGGCACTCAGTCAGTCAGTTTAGGAAAAACGTTAAGCCTCTTGGAAGTAGCATCTAAACTTCAAATAAAAAGGCCTGAGACAGACTGGACAAAACAAATGGCATATTACATTAGAAGAGAAAATCCGTAGCCATCAGCATTGTGAAAGTAGGTTTGAATGCCTCATCCCTGTTGTTCCCTTTTTGTATCACAGGCACAGCTACCATCTAGACAAAACCTTGCATTGGTACACAGTGCCAAGTGGGTAACTGTAGGCAGACAAAGTAGTGGGGCATGCAATTACCCAGACTCTGCATTTAAGTATTCAGGGTTGGCTACACATTGGGCATGTTACATTGCTGCAGGCGCTGGGATGCTTGGAAGCATGACTCTTTATGGAAAAGACTTGTATTTGTCTAATTTGCTGAACATTCTGAACACAGGTTAGGGCTTCCAAGACCTGTCTCTCCAAGCCCCTGAACCCACCTGGCTGAGGTTGAAGGTCATTATGCTGCTGTCATCATAGAGCAGGATGTTTATGGTATCCAAGGCCCACGTACTTTCAGCCAACAGCCCAGACTTCAGAGACATCATCACTCTCCATGCTTCGGGAGTTCCTGTAATACAAACACATGATATTTCTAGTTCCTGGCACTGAGAAACGAAAACTGACATTTGGTCTTGCTTTTAGATTCAATGGACAGAGACCATTTTGTAGAGTTTTACAGTCCACAGTGCAGATAAATCAAATAGCCGGGTGGGGGAAAAGGATTGAAGAGGGTATGATTCAGACACGATCACTGGTGACCATTTCCATTGGCGGCTCCCTCTTCCCAACAGCCCCCAAAAACATTAAGGATCCTCTGACAGGCAGACATCACCCTCAAGAGCTACAGCAAAGGGGGAACTCTGTCTTACCAATATCTTTCGTTGTCAGTCGTCTCCTTTGCTTCAACACAGGCTGTGTAGCTTCCACTGACCCTGGGGGGAAGGTGATGTCCCGTCTTATCATGGGAGGCTGTACAGCTGCTGATGCTATATGTGAGGCAGGGACAGGAGGTCCTGCCTTCTGCATTTTCATCCCCGAGTGCAGGAAGGGAGACTTGCTGGGTGAGGTGCGATTCTCCAGAGGTCTGGGCAGAGGGGCTGGGCTTGATACCTGAGGAATGTGATTCTGCATGCTAGGAGGGGTCTGGTAGTTAGGTTGTGGTGGCCTGGTCATTGGGGGTACCAGGGCAGAAGGACCATACTGAGGCTGGCGGTTCCCATGGGGGGGCCATGGTCCCTCATGATTAACCCTCTGATCTGAATGTAGAATTTCATCTGTTCGATTCACTCCATGGTAAGCAGGCCCCTGGGCTGCAGAGCCTGAACTCTGCCGATTTGGATAGCTGTACCCTATTTCATTGCGCCCTTGCCACAGGGTTCCCTGCTGCAGACCCTCTGGAGTAGACTGAATGGGACCACCCATCATCTGAGGTGGCATATTCTGCTGGGCAGTTGAACCAGGGGGAGCCGAGACCCTCTCTCTGCCAAATTGGAATGGGAACTGGTTCTGTGGCCCTCCAGCAGGTCGGCGGTCAGCAGTAGGGTATGTATTCCCATACTGGTTATACATGTCCTGCTGCGGAGAGGGCTGTGCAGTTTGCTGCTGGCTTGATTGTTGGGTCTGGGCTGGAGGCAGCTGTTGCTGTGCTTGCCCCTGCCCTGTGCTGTATGGTACGTTGTACAGTTCCCCTTCATGTCGCTTGGCAGGTGGGCCATAACTGCCATCCATGGGTCGCTTGTAATTCTACAAGGAAGATGTACAAAGCAGTTGGTAACAGCAAAGATTTATAAGATTAGCTAACAATGTAAGCTCTGTGGCACAGCTACACAGACCAAGCATGACTGCATCCCCACGTCATACAAATATTATGATCTAATCTGCACTGGGTGAGGTTTTCTAATAACCAAACTTCCAACAGGCAGCCTCAAAAGACAGCAAGCTCTGAATTCTGCAAGCTAAGACTGATTCCTTCATACATTGAGTTTCCCTAGTTGCTTTCAGGGCAGAATAAAGATCAGAGGGAAAGACTTGCCCATAGAAAGAGCATAGCTTCTCAACCTTTAGTGCACAGTCTGTGTGGATTCATGATTTATCAGTTTCAGCACCTTCAGCAGATCCTTTTCTAATTCTTCTATGCCTTGGAAGGCAGAACTGACGTTTCCACTGAAATCTCACACGGATTGTCATCAAAAGGTACATTACAGTTTGCATTTTGAATTGTTCCTTTCATCAGAAATTTCAAAGTGTCTTAGAAAAGTGAGTGTGACCTGCTTTTTTATGTACAGATGGTCAGCCAGTCTGTGACACAATCAGGATTAAAACCCAGCTCTTAACTCTCAGTCCTGTACCCTAACTACTTTGCTGGCTGTTGAGTCTCCTAGAATTGAGAGCTGAAATAGCTGAAAAACCATTGGCCCATAGCCTCATGGCTCCGGTTGCAAAGCCAAACAAACTGCAAAGCAGTTGGAATTATTCTTAGCACAGCTCTGCAGCTGCCCTGTACTCTATGCTCTCAAGTCAGACAGGATCTATCCCAAAATTGTGAAGAAAAATAAGGGATCAGTAGAGGCACTGCTATGAACAGCAAGCTGAATTTCTTCTATCTGTTTCTGAGGTTTTATACTAAGCGTTTCTCTGAAAAAGATGTACTGTGCATCTGTAAAAGCACTCAGGGAATGGCTCTAACTCAAAAGTCTTCAGCAGTGGGCTCAGCAAGTCAAAAACATGCAAGTTCTGGGTTGCATGGAAGGATCCAGGACAGGTAGTTAACCAAGGCTTATTAAGGGATTACAGGGAGGCCAATATGAAATACTGGACAAACCTGATGACTAGACAAAAGGTTGTTACAGAGATACCACGGGGATCAACAGACAAGTTAGAGCAAGGGTCTCAAACTCAAATCACCACAAGGGCTGCATGAGGACTAGTACGTCAGTCCAAGGGCTGGACCACAGATGAGGACTAGTACAGTAGCCCAAGGGCCATACCACTGAAACCTTTTCATACAACGGTATTGCAAATAGTGATAGCGATGGTGCCATAGCAAGCTACAAGAAATAACTTTTAGGGGCTGCATGGGGCCTCCAGGCTGTGAGTTTGAGACCCCTGGCTTAGACGGAGGACAGAACCCCAGCCAAAGCCTTCTGGGCTCCTAGTATCTGAACCATTAACTGTATTAGCTGTATACTGAAGAGCCCTCTCTTTACAGAGCACCAATAGCTAATAGGGCTACATGTTTTTACACCGAACACAACTATAGCGTGCATTACAGCACCATCATATTAAAACCTGTTTCACTACTTGGAAACTGGCAAAAAGATGGAAGGGTTTTTCACCATGTATGGGCATGTACATGTTATGCAATATTCACACATGAAGAGTTCTGTGCAGCAGACAGCTATCCTAGAAAACAATTTGCTTTCAACAGCTTTCCACAGCAAAAGCCATCCCTCTTTTTCTCAAGAAAATGTGATGTTTGGGCAACTCACCTGCTGTGGCTGTTGATATATGGTGGTTTGCTGACTGGGAAAGGGGCTGCCAGAGGATGTGCCTTGAGTGGTGAACTGATTGCCATAGGAATCATGTCTGCAGAGAGAGATTGAAGAGGTGAATTACGCTCTGAACAGGCGTACACTTGGCTACAGGGATTTCTGACTCCTTGGCTGTTGTGGGAGGCAGCCAGCTCCATTAACTGGCAAACACTTTTTTTCACACTAGCCTGCACCTACCGTTGCTGCTGCTGCTGCTGCTGCTGCTGTGGATAGCGGCTGGGAGAGTACATCCCTGAGTCAGGGGTGGAAGGCATAATGTTGGCCTGTGGAGTTCCGGTTCCTAAGCTGCTCTCAGGTCCTATTCCTGGCTCCGTCCTACACAAAAACACATATACTTGTCAAGGCTATTCCTTTGTTCCTCTAGAGGAAAGAAGCTAACAGAGCAGTTACTGTAGTGAATAAAGGACACTATTACACTGGGAGTCCAGCAGGCCTCACCTCACTCTGTCGTAAGGACCTCCATAGGGATAATGCTGCCGTTGTCCCATGGCCATGTTACCCATCCCTGGGCCTGCAGCACGATTATAAGGGTCACCCATGCCAGTGTTGGGGCCCTGCCCTGAGGAAATGAAGGGGTCACTTCCTGGAGCTGGGAGAGGGGGGAAGGAAAAAAAAAAAAAAAGGGTCAGCACAGCAAATTCATCTCAGAATTAGAAAACACGTTCTCCGTTTCAGAGGAGATGGACCAACAGGAGACCACATGGCCCTTGCTCAAGGGATAGGAACTGCCTGTAACCTCACGGTTCCTTCCAGGAATTCAACAGTTTACTATTGAAGAACATTAAAGGCTTGATACCTTTCCTCATAGTGCTGTAAGGGTCCTTATTTGGCTCGTAGGACATGCGACCCATCATGTCAGAGGTATTCATGCTGGGCTGGTACCCTGGATTTGGAGTCATGGAGTTCCGCTTCTGGAACGTGGGGTCACTGCCATCTGCAAAGGCATCCTGAAGACCTACTGAGTTACTTCTGAGAAGAACAGACAAAAGCATGCTGTTACAGAGTGAAACCCGGGCTGCTCTTCACCCCACCAGCCCTACAAGACAGGTGATCATTCCCTTCCTGATACAAACCCACTGAAAAAGAGGGGGGATCCTTTATTCCCCTCCAGAAAGGGAATCCTTGAGTACAGAAGAGCAATGGTTACAAAGATTATAGGCTAGTGCTGCCAGTTCAACAGCTTCACTACCAAAAATTACACAAGAAGCGTGACTAGTGAACCTGACCCAAACACTCCCTTTAGCCCCATCTCTCAGCTGCTAGTGAGCCTGTTGCACTCTAGCCAGCAACATTTTGCTCGCAGCTGACAAGACTGTGGCAGGGCAGTACCTGATGCCTGGCAAAGGGGGCATCTGACTGTGTGGCGTCGATGCTGGCGTTGGTGGTTTCAGATCTCCTCCTTCTGCCATCGAGCTGCTGGTGGATTGAGGTGTCTGAGGCCCCTGCATGGAGCCAGAACCCGCTGTAAGTAGAGAAAACCAAAAGTGAGTCACTATGTGCCAAGGAGAAGCTGCTATGCAGAAACAAGCCCCCCACCCCACCCCCCCACAAATCAAGAGAAGCCCTGAAGGAGAAACAACAAAGACAGATAAGGCCTTTCACTAATCTACCCCATGAGCCTTCCTCTAGAACAGAGCCCATCTGAAGAAGGAAAGCAAGAATGAGCAAGGGGGCACAAGTACATGCCATCAGCTGTCCAGACGTCCCCACCAATCTACACACAACACCTTGAGCTATGAAATTGCATAAGACCCTCAGAATTCTCCATCAGAAAAAATGTCTCCTCCTCTCTGTTAGACTATTCCATCCTCACCCTTCGAAAATACTTTTCATCACACTGGACAGATCTCCAAACTGGCCAGTGTCAGCGGACGATGTTTTGCAGTGGGAGCAGGCTACACAGAATTAAAACATTTCTCCAATAACTCCAAAATCACAAGTGGTTAGCAGCCCCGCACCTTTATGTCAGCTCTGTGCTCAAAGCAAAAGGTAGAGAGTTTGATGTCTCACAAGACTTGCATCCTTTAAGAGATGGAAACGCCACTGCCTTTGGTGGAAGTCGCTCTGATTTTGTAAGACAGGGCTCCCTTGTCTGATGTGCCCTTCTGGTGGGGGATTCAGTCAAGATAACTCAAGGAGCATCTTGGAATATATACTCTTAGGGACAGGGACCAGAGAAAGGCCAGAACTTTTGATGAATGACAAATGTCCCTATTTAGCCTATCACCTAATGAATAGTGAAGAAGGCTGGGGGAGGGGTTATGAATGAAACTCCCTGATGAGCTGGACTGCCCTTCCTCCTTGTGGAGGCATCCCCAGACAAAGGGAGGGGTGAGGGCGACCAAGGTGCCAGGAAGGTGGGGCATAAACAAACTATTGGCTATACAGACAATTCAGATAAAGAGGCTACAACAAACCCAGAGTGAAAATCCTAGGCCACCACATGTAACCAGGCACACAGTAAGCTTAGGCGTGCCACAAATCCAGTGGAACTGCTGCTATGCTTCTTGCAGCGGGCAAGAGCTGAACTCTTAATTAATGTTTCCATTAGTTACCATGCCCGGCACCCGATATCCCTTGGCTTCAGCCTTGCTGGTTGATGAGTCATTTCAGCTATTCATTAAAATCCGCTAAGGTCACACACAGGTCATGTTTGTTTATGCCCCACCTTCCTGGCACCCTGTCCCCCTTGCCCCTCCCAGTCTGGGGACGTCTCCACGAGGAGGAAGGGCAGTCCAGTCCGGCTCAGCAGGCAGCTTCATTCATAACCCTTCCCCCCAGCCTTCTTCACTATTCATTAGCCTCAGCCCCCTGGGGATTCAATGTCAGTCTCCACAGCATTATAACGCACTGACATCAACAGGAAGAGGCTTTGAGACATTCCCCACATCTCTGCCATTTGTTGTTTGCCTCCACCCCCTGCTGTCCCTCCCACTCACTAATTTACACACCAGTTGGAAACAAGCCAATTCCACCCTCTGGGAATTTAACCTAACAGCCCATTGATGGGCCTCCCAGGGCACAGCCAGCCATTCACACTCAGCAACTTAAGGCAGCCGGGAATGGGACAGACCCCAGATTGCTACCCTGGAGACAATACCAAGTCTCCTGGGCACCCAAGTCACACAGGTTTGTAGGGAGCATTCTGCTCATGACATGTTGTTTTACAGGGGGCTGTCTGTGCAGGGCACATACCTTCATGGAAAACAACTTCATTAGACTTCCTCCAGTAGCCCTACCCAGTCACACGCTACTGGGAAGTGGCTACTCCGTAGGTCTCTGTTTTTGTACTCCACAGCTACAAAACATATCACAATGCAGAATTGTGCACTGGAGTCTAAACCTTCATTAAGATGAAAAGAAGTAGAAAGCTCTCTTCACAGCCAGAAGGGCCAGCAATCAAAAGGTGCACAGAAGAGTCTGCAAACAGCCTGAAGCTATAGCTCTGAGTGATCCAAGCTGCCTCCATTCATCTCCATGGGATGTTAACTTCGTATGCCAGGGATGGCTGTTCAAACACAGTCAGTGGAGGACAAGTGGGACACAGCTTTGGAAACTAGAGCTCAAACCTCCCCACCCCTCCTACCAAAAGAAAAAAAAAAAGTCACTTCTTCCTTGTTTGCAAGAGAGGGCAACGGAAGCATTTCCAGTGTACTAGAAGTCACCAGCTGCTTCCTGGGTTCTGTCAGATTGCCGTCCGCTGCTAAACCTAATTCAGGCCTCCTGCTTTTTTGGGTACCAAATGCCCCACAACCCTTTCAGCTGCCAAAAAGGAAGGTTCTTTGAGAGAACTGCCTCTGTGCACTCACATTTGTGGAATGCTCCTCCCATCAGAACCTGCTAGGACAGCATGAGCCACTTAAGCCTAGAGACGAGGCTGTCATAATGTGAATGTGTGGAGTCAACTCTGAAAAGACAGTTACTGGCTCTGCTTCAAGGTCACTTCCATAGAGGCTACCATCTAGCATGCAGTAGAGCTCCAAAAAGGGTAGGCTGAAAAGGTCTAAATGAACACAACTGCAGAACTGTCTTCGTAAAGCATCAGCTCTACAAGCCAAGTTAACAGATCAGTTCTGTGTGACCATACAAAGAACTTGAGGTAGCAGATCTATGGAATTCCAGCATTAAAACAAGTAATCAATGCTGCCACATCCCTAGACCACCACATCTCCAGACTTGTATACCATCATGCTAACTAAAGAAAAAGATGCAACTACATACAATCTAATCCACTGGCAGTCACCGAGCAGAAATACAACTCCATCTGTATTAATCTGCAAATGTCATGAGTTTTAAGCAGCTTCCTAGGTGCCATAATCATAACCAAATAAAGTCAAAACCCTCAAGACCCTGGTTGCGTAGCCTCATTTTCTTACTGGAAGTAATTTTGGGAAGAAAACTGAAAGAGGGTGCTGGTTTGGTGTAAGTTTAACACAGATGCTGCTTTAGGCAAAAATTTTGCCCAGTGACAAAATAGTTTTATCCAATGGAATACAGTGAAGTTAAATCCCACATTGGGACAGGTTTCCTGAATAATGGAAAGACATCACTCAGTCCTTTGAGGAATCTTGTGACTGTGGGTTGGCTGAATGTTTCACAGCTGCTGATGGAGAGTGGAATTCTGTGCTGGCAAAACAAGCGTCTTTTGTTCAAGGATGCAGCAAGGTTGATGCTTCAGATCCAGTAAGAAGAAGTCACTAAAAGATCTCAACACAGAACACAATGACTGACTCCCATGCACTGTGGGGACAGGGGAAACCTTCAGCCACTTCTGGGAGTGGTGCTTCAAATAAGGAAGGCTTCCTTGTTTGAAAAAAGGATGCGGCCTTGCAGAATTTGCCAGCTGAAAGTAGACAATGTCTTGTGATCCGATCAGTAAGATGGAGAGACTGATCCTGGATGCAAGAAAAAGACCATTTTCTTATATAGGATCTGGTGGCAAAAGTAGCTGGATATGAATACACCTGTGAGAGATCCAGGTAGTCTATATAGCAATCCTGCCTGTTTCAAAACTGAACTGACCAGACTAAACTGTGCTCTGATCAATTTTCTCTCACCACCAGTGGCAGTAACAAGATTGATGGAAAAGCACAGTGGATTCCTGCTCCAATTAAGAATAAAACAGTCACTGAGTTTTCTGTTCATTCTTGTTCTGGAACAACAACATTAAAGTGAGACACTGCACTGCTGCCTCTCCCTGAGGATGTACTTTTTCTGCCCAAAAAGTAAATCATCTTGGTTTTGTCAGAATGGGCAGAATCACTGAACCTGCAGTTCTTAAGGCTTCTCATTGGCTGCAGACAGCAAAAGAGCCTGAAGTCAAGTGTGGGAAAGATGCTGAAATCCCTGGTACAAGCACTCTCTCTTTGTGGTGGTGGAAGTTTGAAGATCCTGGGGTCAACCAGCTGCCTACAGCAGGTGTCACAAGCCTCAGTCCAGTGGTTCTCAACCACTGTGTCGGGACACAGTAATGTGTTGCCACACAGTGGTAAGTGTGTCATGGAGAGCTGGAGAAATGGCTGGATTTGGCCAGGGCGAGGTGGGATGGTGCGTTCTTTAAGGTCATGCTATGCCACCACGTGTCTCACGACCTGCTAAAGGTTGAGAACCACTGCCTTAAGTCAACAAATGTGTCTTTCTCCTTGGTCTCAAGCATAACGTGTCAAAATAGGCAGCATTCTTCACCCCTCAACTTTGATGATCTTCATGTTTAAAGACAATTATTCTTGAAAGTCTTTGTAGCCATTGAGGGTAGCAGATGTGACAGCATTCAGGCAAAGCACAAATATTGACATTAAATATGACTTCATCACTATCCAGTACAGATATGTTATGTTGCAGATACTAGCCAAAGGTGGAGAGAGATGACTGCCTCTTTAAATGGCTCAACCTAAGAAGGTAGAAGCAATTGCCCTTGATCCTTTTAGGGAAGGTCAAAGAATCAGGCTTCTCATCTGGCCACCAAATAAATGAGGAAGGTATCTGTACCATCTGTGGGAATGGGGAAAAAGCAGCAGCATCTGCAAAGAAATCTGTCAGGGAGCCTGGGAGGCCTTTGAGAGAAAGGCCCTAATGGAGCTCTGGAGGAGGTTAAAACACACAACCCCTGAAACTTCCTTTTGTTGGGTGTAAAAAAAGTTGCATAACCATAGCACTCTCAAAGTACAGCTTTGTTGCACTGTCCTGAAGCTGGACACATCCTCTGGTTCTGGGATGGATATTGCCTTCTTTCCCACATTATGGCACTTCAAAGTAGCCAAAAGTCTACTTTATCTTTGTCCGGGAATGGGATCCTAACTGGAAAACTCAATGAGGAGCTGACTCATAAGAGGTCAGCCATTAAAGGACCTGGAACCAGCTAAGTACACCTGAACATTTGGGGTAGAGGCTTAAAGGCTCAGCATGTTCGAACAGCCATGAAGGGAACTGCCTTCCACACTGCAAATAGAAAAGAAGATCTCAAACTCTAGGAAGACAAAAGAGCACAAAATGTATTTCTTAAAACCCAGCCGCTTCTCCTTTTCTTTAGAGCCTGGATCAGAAAGTAAAACTACACTCCACAGAATACTTAAAACTTACCCAAGTGGTCTGTACCCAAAACCATCCTTGCAAGTACCTTTTTTTTTTTTTTTTTTGTTTTTAAAACACAAAAGTCTTTGGGCACAGAACAAAGGTCGCTGCTCTTGCAGCTGGCCATAAGAAAGGAACTGGCTGATGTGGTATTTGACTGCACAGCCCCAGGTACCAAGTATTCAGTGCCATGGAGGGGTTCTTCTGTGAGCACAAGATATTACTTTCCCAAAAGGCTTCCACACTATAGAACATATGGGGCTGCTTGAATATGCCAAAGTCGCCTCAAACAGCCTCCTTGGGGTCACTCTCCCCTGCTTGCCCTGTCTTTCATAACACATTGATGCACTGTCAACATAAAAGCACACCGCATATTCAACCTTGGAGGCAGCATAAAAAAGTCAATACCAAAAAGAAAGATCAGTTGCTATATGGGAAGCTGAGTTCAAAGATACTTGATCCCCATGGATACCCACTGCCAGCATACATGTACTCAGTGCACCAAGGACTCGAAATTCTTCAGTAGCATCCACTGGCCTGCACCAGCATCATATGCCTTCTTAGGTTGGCAAACCAAGGGCATAAGGAGCAATGCAGACTGGTCATCACTCCAGTTCCCACCCTATCACAAGGTTTGAGGAGATTCAAAGAGGGGAAGGAGATGAGGTCACGACTACCCACAGGGACCACACATCTTGAAGACCTCAAGTTACTCGAAAGTAAATAACCTGCTTTTCTTCTTTGAGTTTTCGTCCCTAGGTATTTACACTCTGTGCGACTCCCATGCTGTACCTATCAAGGAGATGGGCACTGGGGATAAGTGCTCCCAATGGGTAGGGAAATGAAATAAAAAGGGGGGAATCCCCAATGTCATTAGCTAATTAACAGCTTAATAACCTACTGACTAGTAAAAAAAAAAAAAAAAAAAAAAAAAAGGCATTTATAGAGAATAGACAGATGCAACCAGGCAGCTATGGATACATGAAGGTTCCATCCCAGACTGTGAGATAAAAAAGAAAAGGAAGAGATGGGTCAATCTGCCCCACCCATATCCCCCAGTTTCCTGCATGAGGCAAGTGCAGACCAACAACACTGCTACTGAAGAGTTCTGGTCATGGGCTCATGGAGTACACATGCACCCACCATGCACAGAATACACAAAGAAGAAACACATGACAAGGAATATTTTACTCACTTTACTATTCACTTACATGTATCTCATTAAAAGCCTTACTTTGAATGCATCTGCTATTGTCCCAAGAATTTCCATTTTATAGTAGAAATGTGGGGGCCTTTAAGAGGAATTTAAATTCAACTCACCGCAGATTATATTAGCTCTTGTCTGGAGGATCTTACTAGAGCTGTCTCTGGTCTCACACTCACTGGACTCCAGGAGTTAATCTTTATACTCACCTGGAGATGGGGGTTGTATCTTCGGTTGGGACTTCTTTGAATCAGCAGCTGCGAAGATGTCTGGGGGAGGGTCTTCACCTCGTTCAATTTTGCATTCAAAGGCATAGAGACACTGGATGTACTGCTTCTTCAAAGAACTAGCTGCACTGCTGGAAGTGCCCACATTAAGATTGGTGGCTAATTCACGCCATTTCTTGTTTTTGTTGACCTGCACAAGCAAAAAGAGTGTCAGAACATAAAATTCAAGCTCTCCCCCCTTTCTAGGAGACCCTCCAGGGTGAGGCAGAGCCATACTTCCCACTTAGATACTAGCAAAACATGAAGCAAACATAACAGCTACACAGCTGGGCTGACACTGAATCAAACAAAAAACAGTAGGCCACCCCCTTCGCCCACCTGGAGAAAAAAAATGCAGGCTCAGAGATGGCTAACAGCAAACAGGAAAGAGAAAGAGCCCTGTGGCCAGCAGACAGCCTACATGCAGCAACATGAACAAATCATGAGATCAGAGTCATTGCTGTTCTGTGCGAGAAAATGCCCAACTGGATCTCAGGGCTGTAAGAAGCCTCTGAACAGGACCAGCTACCTAGAACAGCAAGATTAGAGTCACTAAATTCCAGGATACTGGTTTTAGAAATAAAATATTAATACTATTTTAAAAGTTCCAGACTCCATTTAAATTGGAAGAGCTCAATAGCAACTTGAGTTAATGTGAAGCCTGTTGCCTAGCTAGATATATGATATTTTGAGACAGACACTGTCATGCATACCAATGTATTGCCATCTCACTTAGCTCACAGTCGCCATGGCTTTCAAAGCTTCTGGTCACTCACCTGAGTCAGTCCTCCAATCTCCTTTACAGAGATATAGAGCCGGTAAAGGTCGAGGGGTTTTCGGCCCACAGCTGGGAGGTTGGTCATACCCATTGCTTTCTCTTCAGTGAAGGCTAGGTAACGATCTACCCAAATCTTCCTCTCTGGCTCACCACCCAGTTCATACAACTTAGTAATCTTCTCATTGGTAGTGGTAGAGGAACTGGACTTCTAGAATAGAGAAAGCACACCTCAGGATGGAGGAGCAAGTGAGCCAAGAAATGTAAACCATCAAGTTCAGGCCAGGGTCAGCATCTTAGACAGCAGAAAGAAACCAAAGGGATCAAGTTCTGAAGTTGTCCTAGGTGCAGCCACACCTCAGTCCAAAGGTGAAATGCACATGTCTTGGCTGGTGTAGACAGACAGGGTGTATTGAGCTTTTGGGAACAATCTGCTAAGACCAATGGGATGGCAGAGAGCACACTTCAAAAGATGAAGTTAGTCCACCTGTAGTAAGTCTGCAGAAGCCAGTAAGTTTCTTCCAGACACCAGCATTGTCCATGTGGTGCGGTGGCATATGGGGGTGGGGGGTGCTCCTCCCTGCTGACATCCTTGGCAGCTATGCTGACCTGGCCCCTCAACCCCCACAACGGGCACACAGAGGGAACTGTGGGGGATCCAGCATGTGCAGGGACCAGGCAGCCAAACGCAGGGCTCTGAGATAAAACCTGTCATCCCCACTCACTGCTGAGTGCCCCCTATACCTGCATTTGCATCACCTTGCTATCAGTGGCAGCACCCTGCATGGCTGGGGGTGAGGGGTAGAAAGTCTGTTTCCCGCTCTTCCCCAGCATAGGACCTGTGCATGCAAATTCGAGTATTGGCCCCCTGGCACCAGAAACCCATGGTACGCCACTAGTGTGGGTGAGTGGGAGAATGATGGAGACAGGGCTACAATCATTCTTCTAAATCAGAGAGACTGCCTTATCTGTAATTCTGCTTCTCTGAAGAGACTTTGTAGCATATTCTCACTACAAGGTGTTTGTTCCCTTAGCACAAGATTTGGGGAACTTCCTTAGCTCTTAAGATTCTTCTCACCACACTAGTAGATTACCACCAAGCCAGATTCCCTATTAGTCATGACACTGTGTCGATTATAAACACTGTTCTCCAAACTTTTTCTTCAAGTCAGTTTTCTGTCACTCTAGTGCAAACTCTCAGGATGCATTACTACAAAACTACCAATGATCAAAAAATACACCCCAAAGAAAAATAAGTCCAGGTACAAGGTACGCAGTTAAATCACCATATTCTGGTAAGAAGTGAAAGGGAAGAGATCTTGTAGGATTCTCACCCATTGTAATTTCCCCTTCCCCAAACGATTCAAGCTGCAGAATTGGCCAGACGGTGCAACAGTGCTTCTAATGCCAAAAAAGTGTCAAATTTTTCCCTTCCCCTGCCAGTATTTGCCACTTTTTACCTACAAGCACAAACGGAAGGCACAGCTTAAAAATACCACCCCAACCAACCTTGAGGTCTGCAGAAGGAGACCACAGCTGCAACTGCTTTACATGAAAGAAGCCAAATGAAGATAAGGGATATTCTTAATTAAAGACTGTTTTGGACATAAGTGGAAGGAAGAGAGTTTGGCATCTCCTGCCTTGGAAACAGTCTGGGGTAAAGTGTTCAAAGTGCAGGCTGAAGCCAAGCAACAACATGCATGTCTGCAGAAAGCTGAAAGTGTGCTAACTTGACAAATGTCAACAATTCAATAGTTGAGGCAAACTGTGGTGACAGCTTTGTCTTGGCTCTAAGAAGCTTTTACAAGGTCTTCTAGTTTCAGGCCAGCCAGGTCCTAAGAGCAATTGCATCCATGTAGATACGGCCCCCCCAGTCACAACATCACCTACCAAACTGCTGTCAAAAGAAATAGAATTGGGTGGCTATTTTTAAGTGCTCTAGCCTGCTCCAGGTAGAGCCTGAAACACTCCACCCTGGACCATTTGAGGGAGTAGATATGGAAAGCTGTCTTTGGGACACGCATGCAGATGGCGGGGGGGGGGCGGGGGGGGGATAGTGACAGGGAAACAGGCTCATAAAAGATAGAGCCCAAAACATCACTTAAAAGAGAGAGAAAAATCTGGGATGAATCTGTAGCATCACTTGGATCTACTTTACAGCACATCATTACAGCACTTGGGGGCTGAAGTCACAGCTGCCAGGAAAATGACCTCTAATGAAAAATTTAAGTTCCCAGAACAGCATGGATGGAAATGAGTTTTCACCAGCTTTGACACCAACACATACTGTCAAACAGCACAAGGGGCTTTGGGTTTTTTTAAAGGGTCAAGTCTTACAAAAGCCTGAAAAGGGCTGCAGAAACGCTCATTTACCTTTGTTCAAAACGGGATAAGATAGACACACCTGGGTGGAATCAGACTGATGCAGGTAGTCAAGCATTTTTTGTGCATGGCAAGTAAAAGGATTTGCATCAGCCCCTTTACATCATCCCACAAGCCTTGTGCATATGAATTGCAGGATCCCAGAGATGCCAGGAGAAGAGCACCTGCTAGAGACATCATGCCTATGCATGGCTATCTTGTCAAGTGTGAGCCTGACCACAGAAGGAGGTTCCTGGGTTGGGATGGAGTGAGAAACCCAAGTTCTGCATAACAATCAAAGACTCAGTCTGATGGGATCAATCTCTGGGCATTTGCAGGGAAGTTGAAAATGGTTCCTGTGGGAACTAGTACAATCCAATTAGGATCCTTTCCTCTCCTGAGCTTTGTTTGTACTCATTCTATGAGACTGAAAGCATACAGAAGCTTCCATCCACTGCAAAGAAATGGTGGCCCTTACTGCTGTCTTCCACACTCAGTTGGATCTCACTTCAGAGGGCAGTGAAGAGTTCCACATACGCCACTGCAAAATGTTCTACAAAACAGAGTTGCAAAGCACACATGCAGGCTTTCCTGACGCAGGTGGTGGAACCAGGTCCCTATCCGCTGGTTTATGTGGAACAGGACAGGACACCCATCCATTTGAACTCAGACCATCCTTTTTTGGACACCAAGTCTCTGAAAGTCATCAATACAGCTCCCTGTCCTTCCTGATCCTTAGTCCTACTTTAAACTTTCACATGTAAGCATTTCTGGAGAGAGGAGAGTTCCCTGTTTGGGGAGTCCCTCTCCAGGGACTCTTCATCCCAATTTGGATGACCCTGTGATCACTACAGTTTGGACAGGTGATGTCTGGAAGTCTGTGCTAATTGAAGTTGACCCTGAACTGCCACTTGGACAGAAGCACATGGGTAACCCACTACCTTATGTAATATGAGAAACCCTGTATGGCTTGCTTCTTGGACCTAGGGATTCACAGAGATTGTTTCATTTGGAGAAGTGCCATAGGAGCTACGTATACAATTGCAGTCATAACACCCAACATTCAGAGAATGGCTAGCTCTTGTATACGCTCTGTCAGACTACTGAGGGGCTAGAGCTCATCTGGGAGTAGACTGAGTGGAGTGGTGTCTAACAGATCTACTGGACACAACTGCAGACCCTAAACACTCTAGTATATGAAATGATCCTTTGACATCTTCTAGGGCAGTGTCTTTGATCAGCCAATCACTCAAGTAGGGCAACATGTACTTCCAGGCTGGGTATGACTATTGCAAAACATTTCCTGAAAATCCACGAAGTCAGTGGTAGCCAAAACGGCACAAAACAAAACTGGGAGCACTGTTCCTTTTTGGCAAAATCTCAGAGAAAAGTTTTCCATGCTTTGGGTGTAGCCCCCTGCACCTAATATCTGCAGAGTCCAGGCTTGCTTCTAGAAAAGAGATGATGGCTCCCCCAGATTTGGGGGGGGACTCCCCCCACCTCTCTGTTCATCTAGTGGTGCAGGCTTAATGGCATTTTATTGGGAAAGATTCAATATCCTGCAGCATTTTTCTCAGGTCCCAATACAGAACAGCTTAGATGCATTCAGGAATGGGGAAGCAAGTAGCAAAATGCAAACTTGGAGGATTATCTGCAAACCTGATTATGTAGCCCCCCATGGGACAATGCTCCAGATTCACCTGTGCTGGATGATTAGGAGCCATGGGGGAAAAAGCTTCCCAGTCTGTGTTTGACAAGCTGGTCTTGACAGGCTGCTTACTGGTAATGGCAGGTTGGAAAATTCTCTATAATCCTCCAGGGACTATGTTTCTTGGTGCTTCCTGAAAGGGAGGTTTAGCACAGAATGGTTACTTACTATCCCTAAACTGTGGTTCTTTTGAGTTCTTAGTGGTCATGCACCCCACGTACACAACACTGGATTCTTCCAGCTAGCAGTGTCCTCTGGGGCAGCATTCTAGCTGTCCTTGCATCACCCACAGAAAGGCATAGGAGACCCAGCTGTCCCCCTCCATTCTTTCTCCAATGCAGAATGCCTGAGCAGGGTTCTTTACCACATCAAGTATGCTAAGTTTAGCTCCCCCTTGACAGAGGTAAATGGGGAAGAAAGCTTGGAAACAGATCAATTGGCCCACATGAAATTCTTTGGAAAAGAACTTGGGTTGAGGTTTGAGAGTGATTCTGTACTTACAAAAACACTGTAAAAAATGGCCCCGGCTTTGAGGGGGCTGAATCTGAATCTCCTTAACCCATCGAGTTGATGTAACACCCAGTAACAAGGCAGTCTTCATACATAAAGTGATAAAGAGAATAAGCTTCCCAGGGCTCAAGTGGAATTCATCAACTGTGCTAATAACTCAGGTCTCCTACCTAGGGACAAACATGAATAAAGTCCTGAAGAGACCTTACTGCTGTATTCCCAATGGGAAAACACAATATGGCCCTGGATAGAAGGGTGGTGAATCAAGAGTCCAAAAATAAGACACCAGCTTCTTAGTGATGACAAAATAGTTGAAATAAAAACCCAGCTCCTGAACTGGGAGGGCAGCTCCTACGCTGCTGCAAGCTTTAGAAGGGAGTCTTAACAGTATCACATGAGAAAGAGCCCTGCAAGGACAGGAAAGAGGTTGGAAGAGTCTCTAACTGGATCACACACCCCTTATTAGTTTCTAGGATCCAATGATCCAAACAGATCAGAGTCCAGGCTTCCCAAAAAAGGCAGTTGCCAAAGGTTAGAAGAGCTGAGATCTTTTGGAGGTTCTGCCAAGGTTTTGACACAGCTGACACACATCAATCAGTGGATAACAGACAGCAGAGAAGGTCACTGCTAGAACCTCTGCTTCCTCTTCAGCTGCTCTGATGTCCACTGAAGACTGGTAGTAGGAAGAATCTGGGTGACAAATCTGTACGTCCACTGTTTCCTTCTTGGGGGTAGAACACAGAGGGCCAGAGAATGCAGCGTCACCCCAGAATCCCTTAAGGCAGTGGTTCTCACACTGTTCTCTGCTGTGTCACACCTTGATACCTTTAATTATTTTGAGGAACATCATCATGCAGTCTCCAAATAACTTTATGAATATTCATGAGCTAATCCAGAACCGGAGAAGTTTTTCAAAAAGTTCCATAGCACACCTGCTAAGGCCCAATGGCATGTGTGCGCCTTGGCACACTGGTTAGAAAACACTGCCTTAAGAAATGAAGCCAAGTTCCAAAGGGGCAGCTGTGTTAGTCTACTGCAGTAAAACAAACGGAGTCCTGTGGCATTTCAAGACTAACAAATTAATTTGTTAGTCTTTAAGCACCACAGGACTCCTTGCTTGTTTTAAGTAATGAAGTCTATCTTTGAGCTAAAAAAGTACTTGTCCTTAAAAGGGAGGAACCTCAGCAGCTATTTGGACTGCTCCAGGCTGGGGCCAGGATGATCTTCTCATGCCAAAACAGTGTAGTCACAGAATGTGCTGCTGTGTTGGACTCGTCTAGGCTGCCTATAAGGACACAGACTAACTCCTCTGTGTTCCTGGAGTTACCATGTCTACAAACTGAGACAGCTGTTTCCAGCTTAAATAATAGTATTTGACAGAAGCATCTGAAGAACCTAGGCAGGGGTCTCAAACTCAAATCACCACAAGAACTGCATGAGGACTAGTATGTTAGCCCAAGGTCCACACCCCTGAAATCTTTTCATTTTGACTATACTTTGTGTCATTGTATGAAGAGTAACATACATATGCCAAGAAGTAAAAATTACTTTCATTCAAAATGGAGGTATCATCAGGAAGACAGAGTAAATAAGTAAACACACTAAGAATTTCTCAAATTATTGATAATGCAAAATTTAAAGTGTCATTGTGGGCCACAACAAATAACTTTAGGGGCTGCATGCAGCCCACGGGCTGTGTGTTTGAGACCCCTGGTTTAGAGGCTGGCAGATGAAGATGTTACATCTGAAGTAGTCGTCCAGTCTCTCCAGGTCTCTCTCTGTTGGTACGGATTTGGGAGGCCTCTGTTTCTTCCACAACTCTTGGACTGCAGCTACCGCGAGCAACCCCAATACTGTGTGGGAACAAAAAGCTCAAAATCTCTTGGAAGTGACTGAGTGTGGATTTGGCCAGAATGGATGCTGGGCTGTTCCACAAGTTTTTCCACAGGTACCAACATTTCCTCCTTTATAGGCATGGAAGGGTGCAAGACATCCAGCAGCCCAGAAACCTGCACCACTTCCAGAGATTTATCTACAGTTTCCACCATATGCTTGATGAGGTCCTAGAATGCCTCAAAGACATCAGCTGAAGATCTACCACCTCATTGTGAGAGAACAAAGAGAATGCAACAGGGACAAGTTGTTCTTCCCTTTGTAGATGTTGTACCTCATCACTTTTCTCTTCCTGCCTTTCCAGGATCTGAGGCCTAACTGTATTTGTTTATATTAAGTGTGTGTGTGGTTGGGGGGGGGGGGGGCAGGTACATGACCATGGCTGCACACCCTAGACTCATCTAGTAGGGCCAATGCCAATACAGGTATGGATAAATGGGGTGTGGGGAAATACCATGAAGGATGTTCCTCATGACACTTTACATAGTTTCCTACTGTCCCTCACAGATCTCTTCCCAGAGTCTTTTCCTGACTCACTGTGCTACCAAAAGAGGGTGGCTGTAGAGACCCTATTATACTTTGGTAGGGAAGAACAAAAATGGGACTACAGCTTTCTTAAGGATGGGCCCGTCCTGTCAGGACTGCCCTGGTTTGCTTGTGCTCATTCTAAGGGGGTAGGGTATGAAGTCAGTAGCAGAAATATTTCCTTTACCTGGTACACTGACAGCTCAGTAGCAGATGGCTTAGTTACCATCAGCAGCCTCCATTACCAGGCCCACAGATAAATCACCGGTATTTGCACTGGGCACCAGGGAAACAGTTCTGAGGCTGCCTATAGAGAAGTGCTGAATATCAAAGGATCACTGCCAAGACAGAGAGTCTGTAGGTTTAGCGACTACTGAGGTGCCAAAGGGTCACTTCCCCAGCTGTTGGGTGCACCTCAGCCAAGACAGACATACAGCCTTCTCTCAGACACCAGAAGCAACTCACCTCAACTCAGTGACAGTGCAAGGCTCCTTGCTGCCTGCGAGCTGAAGCTGGAATAGAGGCAGGCTAGGTACCCTTCACCAATGGAGCCATGGCTCAAACGGGGAGACTCCCTGCAGACTGATGAGGTCTGCTTTGAGTGCTTCAACCAGAACATTATTAAGGAGGTGCCTCACACTTTAATTTCACTTAGGAAAGAAGCAACATATGCCATCACACTCAAACCAAGTCTACACTAGACCCACAACTCTCAGGGGTGTGAAAAATCCACACCCCAAAGCAACAGAATTATAGCAAACTGACTTCCCACATAGAGAGCGTTATATTGACATGACAGCTTCTCCCACTGACACAGCCACTGCATCTGGTGGAGCTGGATTAAGTAAGCGGATGGAGACAGCTCATCTATTGATGCAGTGCTGAATGTGAAGACAAGCCCTCAGGAACGTGTCCCTCTCCTAAGCAAAACTGAGAGCCCACCAAAGCCACTGAAGCTTCAACTAGCAGCAGGTGTTACACACTGGAGATTTCTTCTACCATTTTGCACAGCCCAGAAAAGGAGATGGATGGGGCATTACTCCATAAACCAAAACTTGACAGACAGGAATGTGCATACCCGCATTGCTAATAGGCAACAAAGTTAGCCTGCACTTGCTGAACCAGCACAACGCACAGAAGAGCAGATGGACATAGTTCCGATCAACAAGGGGTTTAAACAAGGACACTGCAGGCTCTGCAAATGACACATGCACACCAACAGTGGAATCAATGGTAACAGTCACTTGTATTGCCTTCAGTTTCTGGGGCAGGGTAGTGGTGCCAGAGCTCCCTTAACAGATAAGTTGAAAGGGAAGACAGCTTCAGATGTTTGACCTCCACCTTCCTTTGCCCTCTGCAGAGACGCTTCCTGGCTCTTGTGGCAAGTTCTCTCCACATTAAGACAAAGCCCTTGAGTACTGCTGTCTTGGTGGGACCAGGATGGCATTAAATCAAGCACATGCGCACACATTTTATGCACAAATGGCCACCCAAAACAAAAGCCTGACCACATCCTGCAGCTTAGTAGTTGGATTGCTTGAGATCCTGGCATTTCTCTTAGGGCAGGGGATGTGAATTTATCAGGCCAGAGGCCTTCTTTCAAAGTTCCACCTGACCCTTACCTACAAGGATGTGGTAATTCATGACTGGAAAAACTGCTGCCACACAGGCATCAAACACCCCCCCCACCCACCCAATGAACTGCAGCTCTGCAGCTCAAGAACATAGAATCATAGGTTTGGAAGGAACCTCATGAGGTCATCTAGTCTAATCCCCTGCTAAATAGGGCAACTCCCACTAAATCATCCCAGCCAAAGTTTTGTCTAACAGGGCCTTAAATGTTTCCAAAGATAGAGATTCCACCACCTCCCTAGGCAACCTATTCCAGTGCTTCACCACCCTCCCAGTGAGAAGGTTCTTTCTAATATCCAACCTCAACCATCCCAGCTCAAGCTTGAAACCATTGCTCCTTGTTCTGTCCTCTGTTACACCTGAGAACAGTCTAGCTCCCTCCTCTTTGGAGCACCCTTTCAAGTAGTTGAAGGTTGTTATCAAATCCCCCTCAGTCTTCTCTAAACTAAACTCAAGACTTTTAGTCTCTAGACTAAAAAAGCCTAGTTCCTTCAGTCTCTCCTCCTAAGTCATGAGCCCCAACCCCCTAATCATCTTCACTGTCCTCTGCTGGACTCCTAATTTGTCCACATCCTTTCTGTAGTGGGTAGCCCAAAACTGGACATGGTATTCCAGATGTGGCCTCACCAGAGCCGAACAGAGGGGAACAATCACATCCCTTGATCTGCTGGCAACACTCCTACTAATGCAGCCCAATATGCCATTGGCCTTTCTGGCAACAAAAGCACGTTGCTGACTTATATCCAGCTTCCCATCAACCATAACCCATTCCTTTTCTACAGTGCTGCTACTCGACTGACCGGTCCCCTGTCTGTAGCAGTACGTGAGATTTTTCTGTCCTAAGTGCAGGACTTTGCACTTTCATGAGGTTCAACAAGGAAGATTGAGTTTGGCCCAAAGCTTTAATTTGTCTAGCTCTCCCTAAATCTATCCTTACCCTCCAGCGTGTTTACCATTCCCCCAGCTTGGTGTCGTCTGCAACTTTACTGAGCGTGCAATCTATCCCTCCACCCAGCTCATTAATGAAGATGTTGAGCAGAATGGGCCCCAGGACTGACCCCTCGGGGACTCCAGTAGTTACTGGTTGCCGACTAGACATTGGGCTCAGCGGGTGGGGATCAATGGCTCAATTATCTAGCCAGCTTTCTATCCACCCTATGGTCCATTCATCCAAACCATATTTCCTTAACTTGTTGATAAGAACGCTGTGGGAAACTGTCATCAAAAGCTTTACTAAAGTCAAGGTGTATCACATCAACAGCTATTCCTGCATCTACATATCCAGTCATCTCATCATTCCAGACCACCATTCTGTAAGCATGGCCAAACTTTACATTAGCCATTGCAGCCCCCTGATACCAACCTCTAGGGAAGTGGGTAGACAACCAGAATCACTCTCATATAGCATGTACTTTCTCTACCCCATGAGCATCACTCTTGCCAGGAGACCCAGCTCAGCATGTAAAGCCACTGCAACCCTATTGGATAGCATCACTTACCTTGCAACTGTGAAGTCAGCAGATTCCTGGGCCAGAACAACTCAAAATAAAAAGTCTTAGCTTATTTAAGAAATGGGAAAAGGCAGGATCTTCACATGTGGAGTCACCATTCTGACGCTGCTCCTTAGTGGAGATGTGTATTGCACCTAAAGGATTTAAATACTAGCCCTTTGCACTCCAATTTTTGGACTACCCCACGAAAATGACTGGAATTTCCAGCAGATGGGGAGGCTACAACATAGACTCCAGTTCAAAAGGCAGACATAGTATAAACTTCTGTGTCAGGAGCACTAGCACAAAGTACACTGGCTGCATCGAGATGCTGACAGGACAAGACAATGGTGGCCAGACAAAGCTGATAATTGAGATTTAGTGGCAGCTGCTCCAAGAGCCCAATCACTTATCACCTTTCATTCTCCTCTTTGAACACGTGAGAGAAGCACCCCAAAGTCTCCGTACAGAGTCGCCTGGAATCAAGTGCTTTGACAGGGGCTTTTCACAGAGCTGCAGGCTTTTTCACAGGGCCTCTTGCAGGCAGGAGCCACCCCATCCAGTGCCCTGCAGCTCAGTACTCCAGATGTCAAATGCTGAGGCCAGAGGACTTTAAGCTATGTTCCCTCTAAGGTGGGCACGTGTGCATGTGCACACAGGTTGTGAAACCTGCACACACAACAAAATGGAACGCACACAAAAAAAATTCAACAGTGCTACTATTTTTATGCTACTTTTAAGGCGGCGATTTCAAGTAGCATGTTTCAAATAAGGTTTTGTAATTTATAAAATCATTTCCTTCACCATATCAAAATAAAATTTAGACATTATTTGCATCATACAAACTTACTTCGTTGCACTCAGAAGTTTGACCACACTCACTGGAGTGCACACAAATTTGGATACTGGTTCCAAAAATTTGCACAAAAGAAATTCTTTGCGCACACAGCCTATGAAAAATTAGAGGGAACACTGCCTTTCAGAGATTTCATGAGAATAGTGGGACTGCACTGACAGAACCTCCATCAGTGGCTTAGGAAATCAGTTTCAATGTTTTAGTTTCAATGTTTCTGCTTTTGGAACCAGCATCACGCTAGTCTTGGAGAAATCTTCATGCAGTGCCTCAAACAAGCATTTGCCGTGTCTCCTCAGTATGTGACAACTGCCAGCAAACACGGTGCCTCTATACATCAAGGTCGACTGAGTCAGACTGTGTAACCTGTATGCTCATTTTCCTGGATACAGCTCTGTTGCACTCACCTTGTGTGGAGCTAAAAGTGGCTTCCCCCACCTGCTTTTGAAGGACAGTGCTCTGCTTTCTGAATTATTGAAGACAACTGGTACAAAAGTTTTTAGTGCAGAAGACATAGCCCAAGCGCTAATACACCAAGAGGCCTGAACAACCACAAGGTGCTAGAATCTCGTAACCCTGCCATGGAGTAGGACACTGGACCAAATTCAAAAGGCAGGAGCAAGAACAGGTGCTAAGCACCAGTGGGGAAAAAATCAAGGTGCAGATGCAAGAATTCAGCCCTGACACTGAACACCTTCCACATGCTCCTGTGCGCAAAATGCTGAGCGACAGGAGAGTAAAACAAATGTAGGTAGCAGTACTGGATGGACAAGAATGTACTGCTAAATCTGATTTGGATACAGAATGGTGCTGACAGCAGAACTAAAGTGATGCAAAAATGCAGTATTTAGCAGGTAGCTCTGCCTACCCGCTTAAGGAGGAAGAACTGGAGTATTAGAGAGAACAGTATTTGTATTTGGCTAGGGGATGTGTGATGGTCACCAGGGGTGTGGCATATATGCTGCCTCATTTATCTCAAAAGGTATGAGATTTCCACCAGTTTTGCAGTTAAGAGTTAAAAGATTCGGAGGGAGAATCATTTTCAGTTGCTGCTTTTAGAGAATACAAGTGTAATGTTCATACCTACCTCTCAGATGAAAATCAAAATGGGACATGACAGTCTTTTGCATATGTGCAAACATTGTAAAAAACCTACCCTATTAACAAGGAAATGGAATTTCTTCATCCCACTTCTTAACTAACTGTTTCACAGAATCAAGGGGGAGAATACCATCTATACACCAGATATTTTGAGGGAGAGGGTAAAATCTCCATGGGGGCAGCACTTCCTGCAATGGGACCTGATTCAGACCAGTGTCTGTAAGCTCCACTATAACATTAGTGTACAATGACAAGTAAGGGAGAATACACGTGGCACACACAATCAGCCTTTCCCAAAGCATTCTAACCCAGAATTTCAGATACAATTCTTCAAATCATGCACTGACGTACTGAACATAAAACAGATGATCACCTCACTAGCCACATTTGCTGTAGTAGTGCAGCATTTCACAAGCAGCACACCACAGATTACAAGGACAAATTTACTAAAGGAGAGTGAGGGAGAAAGGAAAACTAGCAAGCCTTCAGGAATTTTTTCAATTTAAATACAATCTGAAAATACTCACACAGTAAATAAGAGTTACATGATTAAATGGTGGCTTTGAACAGACGGTCAATTAAAACCAGTGCATGAAGGTCAATCTTTCATCTCCTATCATCAGGAAAAGTTAGAGGAACACACATGCTTTACCTTTGACTTGGATTCTGGTTTTGATGTCCCATCTGCCTTATTGTTCATTTTAGTTGCAGGCGTTAATTTGACATCTCCAAGACCCATCATCTCAGGGCTTGCCGCCATCCCTAGAAGGTTAAACAGAATCTTCAAACGCTGCATTTCAATCCAGTATCATGAAACCCAATGGACTCCTTGGGGTCAGCACTGGCTTACCTGCAGAGTTGTTGGCCATATTCCCACTCATAGGATATGGAGGACCCTGGGGGTTTATCATGCCAGCCATACTATTAATTCCTTGTCCATAAGGAGGACCAGTTCCCATCATCCCCCCTTGGCTCATGTTGGGATAGCCAGGAGGCCTAAGAACAGGAGAAGGAGAGAACAGATGTACATTTTAAATATCAAAAACACTAATCTACTCAAGTGGGCTTTGCTAACAGAGGCTATCCTGTAGTTGACATGACATGGAAACAAATGGCTCCCTGAGAACACATCACCGAAACCACCCAAGGTAATGTCTACAAGAACACTGAAGTGACTTTTAACCTAAGCCCCATTTTCAAAAGCGACTCCAAGGCTTCTCTACACCTCAGTGTGGACACTACAAGGGGGTGTGAATTGCCGAGTACACCGAAGTGCTGCACTCTAACTGCTCCCATTGGACATTGCTGTGGCAAACTAATCAAACAGGACTATGTGAACTAAATACTATTTAGGCTGCACCAGAAGCATTCACACGTGGAAGTTAGAGTTCACACACACATACTCACTCACTCTCTGGCATGCCCAGGGCATTGCTGCTGTTGGTCCAGGATGGTGGTCTAAAAAGTCACTGTGTATACATTTCAGGGACGTTCACCCTTGCAGAGTCCAAGAGCTCAGACTTCAGTGCAAGAATCTACACAACAGTTTTGCAGCCCCAGAGCCCAAGTCCCACAAGCTAAGTCAGCTGACCTGAGTCAGCCATTGGTGTTTTGTCCATATCAACGTGCGCTGAGGACACAACACTTTGGTGTGCTCTGCAATTCACATTTCTTAAGAGTCCACACTGTGGCAGCGTAGACAGAATCTTAGTCTCAAAAGTCAATGGGACTTAAGCTCCTAGATACTGAAGCCAATTCTGAAAACTAAGCTTAACACACTTTTGAAAGTTTTACCCCGATCTTGCTCCATTGCCCAGCCTCAGTCAGCCCTGCCAAAGAAGATGGAGCTCTCAGATCTGGAGTGGTCCCATAAACGCTGCTATTTCTGATGTCGTAGTAGGAAGTACACAGGCTTCGGTCTTCTTTTACCACTGCCCCCTTGTGTATTTCACTGTATCAGATGCACCAAAAACCCCACACCCAAACATCAACTCAAAACAGCCATTCTAATAGAAGATAGGGCCTCTCTTCCTTTGCATCTGTGGCTAGGGCAGGGGTCTCAAACTCAAATCACCACAAGGACCGCATAAGGGCTAACAGAGGGCCACATGAGGAGTGGTATGTTAGCCCGAGGGCTGCACCACTGAAACCTTTCCATACAACAATATTGCAAATATCAGTAACAATTGTGTTGTTGCGGGCCACAGGAAATAGCTTTAGGGGCTACATGTTTGAGACCCCTGGGCTAGGGGCTAAAAATTCAGCTGCCTCACACTCAAGCAACAGGCCTTGTGATGAACAGGAATGAGAGACTGGAATATTTGTTCAGATCTCACCAACACACAAGGCAAAGCAGCTAACTTCCATGCTGCAGCAGCAACTCAACTTGCATGAATTCACCACTCTCGTGGCTACCCTGGTTGAACTGTGGATGTATTCTCCTCTTTCTTGCAGCATCCAATAATGGAATTCCTTTCCTCCCTTCAGATCTGCTGCTTACAGAAACCCCAACAGGAAAAAGTGAACTGAACTGAACTAGACAACTTCAGTCTAAACCCCACAACTCAAAAAACTCTCAAATACAGTTGAAATAATGATCTACTAGATTTTCTGGCTCTTCCTGAGACACTGTATCTTGTTTTCACCCATGCAACTTACAGCTCCAAAAACAAAAACCAAAAGGATCTCAAACTTTCTTTTCTCTCATACACACACACACAAGCCACATAACACTACTAATCACAGTGATTTAAATACACTTCTCCCATCCTAACCCTTCAGACTGTTTAAAGACTTCTGTAGACATTGTAAGGAAACCTGTATCCAAGGTTTCTCAGCTTTGATATTTTTCAAAGCACACCCTGAGCCAATCACAGGATACACTAGATGAAAGGGCTGAAGATGGGAGCAGTGACACTGGGTTACCCTCACTTCTTACCTGTTCTGGATGGAGTTGGCAGCAGCATGCATGGCAGCAGCAGCTGCTTCTTGTGCCTTCCGGTTCATACCAGCTGGCGGGGGACACATCCCTGTCCCCACCTGGGGAGGCATATTTGCCATGTTCGGGCCGTAAGGCCTGTTCCCCATGGCTGCATGGCTCATCCTTCCTGGGGGAAGCCCGGTGTAAGGTGGTACTCCAGTCTGTCCGTGCATCTGGCTCCCTGCTCCCATTGGGTTTATACTTCCCCCCATTCCTGGGCTGGGGTAGTTGGCGTTAGGCATAGCATTATAGTTTGGCTGCCTGGGATAACCTCCTGCACAGAGAAGAAGGGGAAGAAAGAAGGAACCCGATCACTTGGTCTGTGATTCACTAGAAGACTTCAAAACTGCAGTGCAAATGTCCCTAGCCTCTCTTTGCCAGAAGCCAGGAATAGGTGACAAGGGGATGGATCACCTGATAACTGCCTCGTCTGTTCATTCCCTCTGAAGTGCAGCCAATGGCTGCTATCAGAAAACATGGTGTGGGGGTAGATGAACCCAGTATGGCTGTTCTTAGGTCTTGACACAAATCAAGTAAAAACATCGATTCAAAGGCAGCATGAACCTCCCCTGATCTCCTCACAGAACATGACACACATGGCTCAGGACAGGACAGGAAAGGTCCCAGTTAAAGCTCAATAAGATGTACAACTCCTTGCCAAGTTCTTCCTCCCCTGAAATTAACAATCAGCAGCAGTTTGGAGGTACCGTCAGTGAAGAGATTTTTCAAACCAGGACGACCAATTCTGGAGCACAAGTCCTTTAGTCCTTAAAGCCTGCTGCCTCAAACTTATTCCCCAATGAGACACACGAAACACCCTCCCTTTTACATCAGAAAAGAATTGAAGATGGTGCTACACCACCACAATATTTTAAAACAGTCCATATGCATGCAGTTTGTCAAAGGCAAAAGATGGCAGGGGATATGGGCTATTTTTCCTGTGTACATGTTTACTTAATAGGGAAGCTGATAGAACTCATTCTATCCAACTGTTTCAAGCCCTTACCTTGAGGAGCATACTGACCCCCCTGGGGTCCATAGTTTCCCATTGAATTCTGCTGATAAGGTCCCATACCAGCATGCATCTGCCCTCCAGAAGACTGACGTGGAGATAAGGCAGAGCCAGGTTGAGGGGAGCTATACTGGGGCATCTGAGGATTCCTCTGCATATAACCTGATCAATGAGACATTCAAGTGAGATGGTTATTAATACAAATTGTTTAAAAAGGCATTATTGCATATACAAAACTCCCCTGAGCTCCAGGAGCCCACCTGCCCTCCTAAAGTCAAACATTTCCATGACATAACCCAGACAGATTTTTTTTTTTTAAGCAACTGCTGTTTTATAATCAAAACCAACAGTATTTGCTAAACAATACCAAACCTATTGCACACTCTAACTAGGGGAAAAACCTGTAGTAGGTCAGAGCACTTGTAATGAGCTATCCAGTGTTGCTCATTAGTGGGGGCTACTGTCGCACATATGCCTGCAGCCATAAAGAAAAAGGCTCCTACACATGTATTCTTCCAGTAAATCTGTTCCTCCTCTCTGGAGCATAGAGCAACAACTGTTGTAAACATCCAACATTTTGAGGTTTAAGATTCTGGTTCTTGGAAATGCAGCATTCACAAAAATTTATTTTAAAAGCTGCAGGGACATCTTAAAGCCAAATCTCTGGGGCAAGCAACAGACAACTTTATTGCAATGTGCCCTGAATGCTTATTGGAGTTGAATGAGCTGCTCCAACTTTACAAACAGCATCTTATCCCACAATCCATGCCTCACGTGGTTTCAAAGTTTGTATAGTCCAGGCGATCAGTATCTATATACCCTGTCTTATATTTAGATATCTACTATAAAGCTTATGCTCCTTAATGATTTGCACACGTATGTGTCCATAAAACTCCTACCTCGATCTTGGACTATACTCGACTGGTTCATGGAAGGATGCATGATACTGTCCGACTGGCCGCTAGGTGGTCGGGGTGGCATCTGACTGCCTGCACCATGGATAGAAAAGCATTAGCCACAACACACATCCCAGGAAATGCAGAATACTTAGTAAAGACTGATAAAGACTATGGCCTGGTCTACACTGCCATGCTTGGTCGATGTGAGATACACTAGTGGCATAACTTCACTAGCACATCTCATATTGACATGCTTTGTGTCTACACAGCTTGGCATTTTCATGACACTACATCAGAGAGAGAAGGTATCCCATTGACACTGCCTTCCAGGGAGGTGGAGTTGATGGGAACATGCTCTCCCATTAACTGAACAGGTCAATGCGGACCCACGGATGTCTGTCTCCGCAGCAGTGTAGACACATCCTTAGGCTTGGGGCATTACATGTTAGAACTGCAACAAAATCCAAAAATTGGGTGGGGAGCGTTAAGCCAATCAAAAGGAAGCTGGGGGGAAGAAGAGAAAAACCAGTTAAAAATCAGTCTTTCCCCAGAAAACAAACATTACATTACTGGTTTACTAGTCAATAGGTTAAAGCTACTCTGCTAGATACCTGATTTAATACTTTCGAAAGTCTCTGCTTACCAACTGTAGCTTTATTTTTAAGCCAACTAGACGATCATAAAACTGTCAGGGTCAGAAACTGGGGCTGCTCTTGGTAAACATCTCTTTAAAACTGATGATTTTAATTCACTGAGTTTAGGCTGAGCTGCACAGAACAGTCATGCCAGCAGACCCATATACGCCGAATACTTTTACCTGGTACTGCCGCAGGTGAGAGTGGACCAGAACGCGACTGAGCAACACTAGCAGGAGAGCCAACAGGGGAAGGGGAGGGTCCTCTGATTCCTGGGAGGTGAGGCGAGGTATGCGGAGAGAAAGGAGACTGAGCTGGGTTACTCTGCTCTCCTTGACTGCTTGAAATCCCTGATGTGCTTACTCCAGGACTCAGGGCTCCTTCTGTACCCATGGGCAGATCATCTATTGAACCAGAGAGATCCTGTAGTACACAGAAAAGCAGATCAGACAAAAATTAAGGGGCAGAGAAACTGTTCTAGCATGCACCACCAGGCAAGAGAAGTGCCTGTTACAGAACTCTGTGCATTCTGCTTCTAGGCAAACCACAACCCCCCCCCCCCCCCGGGGGGGGGGGGCCAATCAAGCCAGCTCATGTTATTGTCCATTATGAAGGCTGTAGAGCAAATCCAGGTAACTGGCAAATGCATCTTATCTTGTCCCACCCCCGAACCCAAAAGGTCTCCGAGTTGTGGTCTGCAGAAAGCTTGCTGATGGTCCAGTTGCTGAATTGCACTAAAAGTACATATAGTGGAGACCCATTTGCGCACGGATCCGCTTAACGCGCGCTCTGGTCATGTCCCCTGAAGCCATTAACTTAACGCGTGATACCTAAAGGCAAAAGTTGGCCGGGGTACGGAAACACATGAAGTGAGTAGTAACTTAAGGAGTCCGGCACGCTAGCTAAAAGGGGAAGTTGGCAAGGGCGCAGAAACAGGTAGAGTGAGCTTTCTAGTGCTGCACTCTGATTTATTTACCTATCTGCCGCAGTCCCGTTTGCGCACGGTCCATTTAACACGCCATCGTGGGGGCTTGTCCCCCGACACCCGCGTGTTAACGGGTCCCCACTGTACTTCCTATAAAATGAAGTGAAGCAGTTGCCTGGAGCATGTAATTTCAAACAAGAGAAGAGATTGTTTATGTGATGACTAGGTGAAGGGAAGTGGTTCAAATGAGAGAAGAGTGGCTCACTCTTTGAAAGAGCCTGAAACTCCTACCTAACCTCAGTCATCCTGAGGTTTCAGAGGGGCTGAGGTGGTGCTCACATGAGAGAGGAAAAAAAAAAAACAAAACACAAACTAAAACAGAGATTTAAGAGAGCCACGAAACACATCCCACTTCCCTTTCTTCACAAATTGGAAATTAACAATTTCTCTCGCCAGCATTAAGTTTCAGATACTGAAGGCAAGAACAGAGAAGGCTCTCTCCTGCACACATCCACCTTGAACCAGGAGACAGCAATCTTGTCTGAACTAGCTTCAGTGCCCTCAATTGGCACAAGAGTTACTGGAAAATTGCAGCCTGTGAACAATTGGTAAATTATGTGGATACTGCAAGCGTGTGGGGGTGGGGCAACCTCATGTATTCTACACATGGCTATTATTCAAGTACCTTGGTACTCTACAAAAACATAGGCATAATGACACTCTGCCATTAAGAGAGTATGCTCTATGATTAAAACACCACACAGACGCACAACCTAACTACTGGGAAGAGTTGGAGGAGATAATGTATGATGAGGCAAATCCCCCTCCACCCCCCTTCATACTCATTCTCACTCACCTTCCATCATCACTAACTTCCTCTTGGTAGACACCTAAGAAACGTGTCATAAGGATTCTGACCCCACCAGAAATCTTATTTTTCTTGCTTTAACGATCACACACTGTGTAGGGTTGTCCTCAAGGTGGTTATATCTTATGCTGCTGGAAACTAATTTGAAGTGGCCTTCATTTATTTTAATGGTAGTTTAAACCTTTGTAGGAAATACAGCCTGACAACTTCTGTGTTTGGATGAAGAGAGAGTGGCTTGGCAAGCCAGTTTTAGGAGGACCTTTCATACAGAAGAGGCAGCATAAAGAAAGGCATAGCAGTGCGAAAGGAAACGATCAAGGCATTGCAGTTGGCATCACTGAAGAGCAGAAGGTGATGCTGACATCTTAGGAAGGGGCCATGGTTTGACCTACATTTCTCAGGTGAGCTTTGCTCTGCATCCACCTTTGGCCTAATGAGCACTCATACTTCGCAAGGAGCCATGTGATACCTACATCTGATCTACGATGATTGTACTACAAACATTTTCACTGTTTACAGACATCTTTACCTTGAAGACAGCTAGTTTTATAGTACCTGTGCAATAGCTGAGGTACAGCAGTAATGACAATCCAGACCTTCCCTGATTAGGGACAACAGACTACCAGTGCAATAGGTTTTTGTGGTTAAAGCATTGGACTGCCACCTGAAAGGTCTGGATTCAATCACCTGCTCTATGGATATTGAGAGAGATCTTGGGGCAGGTCACAGTCTCTCTCTCTTTGTTCCTCTCATTTGTGAAAAGTGGACATAATTACATCAACACTTCAGGGGCGGGGGAGTCCCCAAGAACCAGGAGGAATGGGCATGACAGCCCCAGGGAGAATGGGAAAAGAAGTTGGAAAGCAATTTCAGAAACTAAAAAAAACAAAAAACCAGCAACAAATCTGATGCTTGTCCAAAATTGTCAGCAACAGATGTGGAGGAATCAATTAGATAAAGTGGGGGATCCACTTTCATTGGGGCTTAGCTTATCACTCTCAAGACCCCTTTCAGGGTTTTTGCTAAGAAAAATGCTTCAATTCAAAAAAAAAAAAAAACCAAAAAACACCCCACCAAATTATTTCATGGGAAGTTCTATTGCCTGTGAAATGTAGGCGATCAGATTAGATCATGGTAGTCCCCTCAGACCTTGGAGTCCATGAATCTAAGGCCAGATTAGCACTTAATCAGAAAGCATTACCTGAATAAGCATTACAACTAGCTCAGACAAAATCTGTTTGGCCAGCATAAATAGGATCAAACCACATTTAAAAAAAACCAAAAAACAAACAAAAATTCAGAAAGGTCAGATATGGGTGAGACAGCTTGGGTCCCACGTACACTGTCTATCATTCTTAACTGTGCAGAGCTGCCCCTCTGCTCCCCCACCCCCCACACTGATGCCTGCAGGCTGGGTCTCAGGACCTGAAATATGGCAAAGAAATCAGCCTTTAGGGACAAACAATAAGTCTTGTCCTTCCAAAGCACCTGCTTGCCAGGTGACTGACAGTTCTAAAACCCCGCCCTCAGGCTGTATACACAGAACACCACTGAAAGCTCAAGGAAGAGAAAACCTGACAAGATTCTGGTCTACCCTATGACATGATCAGGGCAGCTCATGTTCGGAGCCTGAGCAGGCAAAAAGACGTCATTCTCTGTTTAAAAGGGTGTTTAAAAATGAGAGGGGTATATGAACAGTATCCCAGTTTGCCCTCTCTTGCACCGCTGCAATTTTGAGGAGTTGAGTGGCACAATTTGGAAATTTGGCCCCATCTTTCAAAACTCCCCAACTCCAACAACTGACACATTTAGGAGGGAAATGCCAAGCTCCTTGCTTGCATGATCCAAGGCCCAGTATTACCACTTCTGTTTGTATGAACACTAGGCTTTGCAAAGCAGTCACAGTAGTATAGCAGCTTTTCTTTTTATTTCAGTGAAAGCTAGGATATTTTTCAGGATTTTTCTGGACCAAAGTTTACAAGATCCTACAACCTTCCAGTCTCTCTATTGCTCCACCTCAGTATGGTGGATGGCACCAGCTCCCGATCTAAACAAAATACAACTCACCAGAGAAGACAGTCCAAAGACAGTACCTTGCACACAGCCATTATGATTGGTTCTTACTCACTCACACCCAAGAGATAATAACCTCAAATCCAAGAAAAATCTCTCCTCATCTCATTTTGGTGCTTGAGGACAGGTTTCTCACTAAGTAGGAATTACATTTAGTCTTCAGTCAAGTTCAGTCAAGTCATTCACATTATCCCCATTTGTGTTTGTGATGACATTACAGATGTATATCACAAACCCTCATCATTAAGTGGGAGTATTAGAATTGCAGCTTCACTATTAACCCCACCATTAGTATACCCAAACAGCTGGTCAGGTTTTAAACTGTTAACACCTTGGACTTGTCTAGCACCTTCCACCTAAGAATCAAAAAGCACTTCAAAAATAGTTTTCACAACACCCCTGTAATAAAAAGGAGTTAATTTCCATTTTAAAAACAGGTATAAAGGTGACATGCAATAGGAAAAAACCGCAAAGAGGTACACATGCTGTATAATGCTTTGAAAGGTTTCCTTCCCAAAGAGAGGCCTACCTTTCGGTAATCTTATAAAAAACCCAATACGCTCTAATCTCTTCTTCTCTGGCTTTGATGGACATCTCCATAACTGGAGAGACAATGGTGTTGAATGTGCAACAAAGATCTTTTCTCCCAAATGCTTGTGAGGTGTTTTGATTAAAACAGACAAATTTAAGGAACAACTAAGCGGCTAAAAACCCCTTTTTCCACTGCATGGCTTGGGTTTCACTTCCTTTGCATTGTAATGTTACAATCGTACTAGTTTTTTAGCTGCCCGGGTCTTCCAGGAAAGACAAGCAGATAAAATCTGAATTCCTAATGTGAGAGATAAGTGGAAGTTTGATAAAGAACCAAAGTTTAAATACAACCACACATACAAAAGGGGCATGTTTGGAGCATGTTCACCCCCACCCCAACACAACTCCCTAGGTGACATAACCAACATTACACTGGAAAAAACTGTGGAACAGCCAGGAAAAGAACACAGCCTTATTTATAGATACATTATGAGATAACCCACTACATCCTGCAACATATTACCTGATTTTGGTCTTTCATATTCAGACAAAAAAAAATTAAGGCACCTTTAGTAAGGCTGCAAAGGTGTATCAATTAGTTCTGCTAAAAGAAACTTATTTGAATGTGGTTCTAACAAGTTGAATGCTTGACAGCAAGGAAATTCAGAATTAAGTACATGAACTTAACTGTGATCTTACCCACCACTACAAAAGGGTGAATCCATGTGATGAAGGCTTGTATGCCTCTAAAATACTTTTAGGCTGAAACTGTCAAAGTTGTTGGAGGGGTGCATCTAGATGCTCTATTCCCATCATCATCAAGAGGAACAGAGTTCAGATTTTCACAGGCAACAGAAAAATCACAGTTTGTACACTTTGTCAGCATTACAAACAAGGAGTCCTGTGGCACTTTTAAAGTGCAACAAATTTATCTATCATGAGCTTTCATGGGAGAAAAATCCCACTTCATCAGATGCTCTGAAGATGGGGAACTTACAGAATGGGAGGAAAAAAAATGCAGGGAAGTCATAAGATCAGATCAGACTGTTGCAGCAAATCTTCCCCATCTTCAAAGCATCTGACAGAGTGGGATTATTCTCCCATGAAGCTCATATGATAAATAAATCTGTTGGTCTTTAGAATTGCCACAGGACTTCTTGTTTGTTTTGCTGAACTAGACTAAATGGCTACTCCTTTGGAATTTGCCAGCACTGTTTTAGAGACTGAAGTACAGTACTCCGCACATGTTGTATGTAAAGCAGAGACCAATCGCAGTAAATAGCTACTCAGACTTCCACTTGAATAGCTTATCTATAATATGAGAGAACGAATAAATGGATACAGGAATGACCGTCAGCGGTGGGTGTTTGGTGACTGTACACTGAGGGAGAGATGTGAAAGCTCCTGACATACCTCTAATCTTTGGCAGGTAAAAGGCAGAGTGCTGTATCCATCTACGTCCAGAAAGGAGAGTTTGAGAAGGCTGGTCTCTGCCTTACAACTGAGATTGATGTTTGTATATATTATCACTGGGTAGAATAAAGGGATACAACAGTGGGGCACGTGGCTTCTACTGGAACTAGAAAAGGAAGTACTGTGTGAGGGGAATGAAGCATCCAGAGTTACTGAGAGGAGGCAACGTTAAAGCTGTTTGATCCTGAACTCCACTTAAAAGATTCAAAATATTTGAAAGTCAATGTCTGGGGTTTGACTGCACATAAAAGCTTAGCTATCCTGGTGCACGTCATTTTTTAAAAATGGATTTAGTTAAGTGATGCAACCTTCCTATGTAGATACATATAGACCGGTTTATAGCCACTTAGCTTAACTTGGGAACTTACTAATTTACTGGTAAATATGTTCACCTATGTTATGTTAAATTTAAGACCCCTTTACACTGTCCAAGTGGCATAAAAAGGCCTAACATAGAAGAATCAGATCCTGGACCTTCATGTTATACAAGTTGCCAGAAGAAGCCTTGTCCTTAGTTTAAAGAAATTAAAAACCACCACCATGTAAACCCACCGTGCTTTTCTGGCATACTATTCAATAGGTGCATGATGCTTACGTATGTTAAAAAACACCACATCATATGAAAGTGGGACAAAAGCATTCTAATGAAAATACTGTGCCAGCTCCATTTAACCTTCATGAGGCTGAATGATTTAGCCACTGAAGTCCACAAACTCCAACAATGCCTCCACTGAGAAATGGATAAAAACTCCACCAGCTACACTATTTTTTTTTAAAGGCTAGGATTCAAAGCCGAGTATCATGTGGTATTTATAATTTTTTTTTTTTTTAAAACAGGAATTTGACTTCCACAGGGGGAGGGAACAAAATGGTCAAATGGGGACTATAACTTTTCATATGGGTCCACAATCAAAGGCTCATCTAGCCTCTATCTCAGATTACTTTCACAGATTACCTATCATTCAATGAACTAAAGTATCTTTTAATCAGGCCTGAACACACAGAACTTTAAAATGGAATTTACATATGTATATTATGAAGTAATAAAAGCTTCCCTCCCCGTCTGCTTTTGGGACAGGTTTTAGCACAAAGACCTTGCGCCAAAGCTCATTGCAGGCTATGGAGACCCACTGACTTCCAACAGACTTTGGATCGGACTCAAAGTTTATTTGCCCTCTGCAGGGCTTTCAACAGAGAAAGGCTCAGACCTACATAACCATTCCACTAACAGGGCTCTCCTCCTCTGAGCACAGCCAGTCACACAGACAGGAGGTGAGGATCAACAGCAGTAACTCTGCCAACTTGAAGGAAACGTCAGGGTCTGGAGAATTTCCTCACGTGTTTCCAATGTGTTTTTTATGCATTTTATTGCTCATCTGCCATGCAGATCAAAAACGCTGGAGGGATTCCAACTATTTCACACAGAATCTCACACTCCAGGCTGGCTGCAGCCCCAAAGCCTTCGTTTCTTCACTTGAAATACTGCCCAGTGTTATTTTGGGATGTGACCTGAGAGCGGAAGCCCACAGGGACTCTGAAATGATAACTGTTCCAGCTGCAATTGGTTGCCCAACCCTAGCTCCTGCCAGCGCGGGTTTGTCAGCACCGTGGCAAACAGGGATGCAGCAGCTAGCACCTTTTCACACCACGACGCCTGAAGTCACATAATCCAACACCAGAACGGGGTGGGGGAGCAAGGCAACCGGTCTTTCTCAGGGTGTAAGCTGCAAGTCCCTAGCATGACCAATAGGGAGCTGCTTAGTGTGTGCTCACAATAAAGGTGTTTTATATGAAAAGGGAACCACTGTCTCATTTTCAGACACCACTTCAAATTGTTAAGCACACATCAGGACGGATCTACAGAAAATGCTTAAAAATAGGGTAGCCCATTCTCCAGATTGTGAGCTACACACTTTCATTGCACTACTCAAGCAATGAAAAAAAGAGACTGATCAGGAACACTGTCTATATGCAAAAAAAATGAGTCAATACTACACATCAACTTATAGCCACCACAGTAATTACTGCAGTGGCTAATATCCGCACTACTCTCCTTGCACCAGTGGTGTGTGTCCTCACAGGAGCACTTCCACTGACTTAAGATGGGCAGTGTGGGGAGCTGAGATGTCAGGCTCTCAGCTCTCTACCAGGAGCCCCACAGGCTGGCTCTTAGGGGGCTCCCCCCCACCGCAGTTGCCCATCAGGAGCTGGCTTCTTTCTCCCTTCTCTGTTCCCCACTAAGAGCTAGGGGCTTCCTCCTCCCCATTCCCAGGGAGAAGATGCTCAGAGCTTCTCAAAGTGGGCTCCAGCTGCCTCAGCTTCACCCCACCATCTGCCTTCTCCCCATCTGGAGCCAGCCAGGCAGTCTGGTCAATTCTATGGCTCAGCCATGAAATTGAAAAGGCTGCCTGGAGGGAGCAAGCAAAGACAATCGTGGCCTGCAGCCGGGAGCCCAGCCATCTCAGGGCTTTTTGCCATACTTCCAGCTGGTTTTCTCAAAAGGAGTCCTAATATTGACAAGACTGAATGGCCCCCATGTATCATCATAAGAGGGAAGCAGCATCTACACTGACACTGCACTGATCTCTCTTATGCCAACATAAGCCCTGCACCTCTCATTGAAGTGGTAAAGCAGCCACATTAGATCAGTGCGAGGCCCCTTTTGCTGTGTACACCCTTCACTACTTGGTCGACAAAAGTCAGCTTTTAATCAACAGAACTGAGCGCAGACCAGCCCTAAACAAACAAATCGTACAATTTGGGAATTATATCAGTTCTGTATTACCCTCCTTAGTCCACAGAATAAGGCACTGAAAGGGTATTGGAAAGGGAAAAGGCATAGCCAGAATGCATCGTGTTCTAGCCACCCTAGACTCCTGCAGCACAAGCTTTAGTTAGAACACCAGGGGCTGCTCTAATGAAGGATGAGCAGCCACAACCTCTTCCCAGATTCCCTGAGGTAAAAAGCTGGTGGAAAGCCATTCTTACCAGTCCATCCATAGTGGAGCAAGTGGAGGGAAGCTGAGGAGGCTCTAGGTATTTTGTAGGTCTGAAGATTGTGTTAGGGAACCTCAGGTAGCAGTACCATAGTGAAAACTGCAAAAGCTTTTAACACCATTATAATAAAGCTGATTTTTTTTTATGCTCTCATCTAATTTTTTTGGAGGTGAAAATTTCTTTTGCCTTTTCCCTTTGCTCTCCAGCCAGAACAGTATTTGGTGGCAAGCTTCATTTTAATAAGAAAGGGAATTTAAGATACAGGACTTGGTTTAAAAAACAAAACCAACTACACACATTTCCAACAGTCATTTTTTGTATGGTTAGCTCAAAAAGAGCTTGTTCCAGAAATTCCACTTGGTCCTCAGATTTTCTGGTTCTAGTATAGACGCTATACTTTGTTCTACACAGAGTGGTTTCAGTCTGTGGGCAATGCCTGCAGAATCACATTTATAGTCCCAAACTTTGTGAGTAAGGATTACAGAGCAGTCAAAATGGAACTTACAGTTTGATGTGCATGCTTTATGTTGAGCGTTACAGACAAGTCACCCTCTAAAGGCTGTGCAATGCCCGTAAGCCTTGTAGGCAGCATTAAGTCAGTAATTAGGGTTCCCAAAAAAAAAAAAAAAAGTGAATTGAAGAAAGATAATAGAACTTACTGTTTCCCCACAGACATTAATAACCTTACCAAGCAAAACCAAATGTGGCTCCTGAAGTCTGAGAAAGGATGAACGAGGAAATTACTAGAAGATATCGTTCTTAGTCTCTGACTTTTCTGGAAATGCACAAGCATCCTCAATGCTTCCAGTTAAGTGAAACACCTGTTTTATGTTAAAGTGTCTGTCTTCCTTTCTAAGCCCTCCAGAGCTTACAAAAACACCTTCATCCTGTTCACAACTCCTTACCCTATTTCGTATTCAAATAAGCTTCAGAGACCCCACCATCCATGGTCCACTGTATCACCGAAAGCTACACTGCTGGTCAGCAAACTGATCTCTTCAATACTTGACACATTCTTCCCTCTCAAGTACAGAGATGGCTGTATCTTCCATTTTACACTCCACGCACCACCCCACTTAGGTCTGGAGACCTCGTGTACCTGATTTAAATATATTCAAGAGTGAACCTTGTAACAAGATGTCACCATGCCCCTATCAGTGTTGGGTAGGAATACCATGCCATAGCATATTATTGTAATTCATTTACAAAAAGACTACCACTTTTGGGGGGCAAAGGGGGACACATGGTACGGGGTGTCTAACTAGTCAGAAGAGAGGTTGGCAGAATTATGAATGGGGTATAAATCTTAATTTCAATTTCCTTACTTGAATACCTTATAGACTTCTATTAACTTCTTTAGAAGTTACATCTCACTTAAACCCAAGATTTTGTTGGCAAATTAAAGGTGGAGAGAATTTTCTTATCTTTTTGATTAAACAAGATTTTCCATTTGCATTAAATGCATTGGTACAATTATTGCCTCTGTAGCCAGCCCCAAGCCAATGAGACAGATGAGCATCCCTTTCTCACCTTAGCATTGTGTGAACTTCATTTTCTACAGTAGATGCAATCATTTAAATGCCCACATTTCAGACCTGTAAGACAGATGCTCAGCTCCCATGAGGCACACTAACACTACCAGAAGAGCAATAAAGGACTGTAAACCACCCCTAAACAGGTGGCTGAAGAGTCTCCTTCCTTGATCATAGCAAACCACACAACAGTGACTAGACATATTTACAGAATTGCTGTTCATTAGACTAGGTGGAAGAGTTGGTAGGTCTCAGTCTAATTCCTAGGGGACAGATGTCCATCTATTAAAACAAACCTCTTACTGCAGGTAGAGAAGGCTGGTGCAAGAGAACTGGAGAGACCATGAGACTTTGGGTTCACTCCCAAAGGCAGCAGGGTCAGGCTGGACTGAGACAAACTGACATGACCATGTAGAAGTCTGTTCTACCACTGTCCAGACTGCACCTGTTGTATATATGAAAGGTCTAACTGCTCTATCAACACAACTGTCTCCAGCACTCAAGTCACTGCAGATTGATTCATGACATTTTTATTCTAAAGAGCTAGGACACTTCTACAACCTGGGCAGCAACATGAAAGCACTACTACAGAGACCTGCAAGCACTAGGGGGAGGGGAGGACCCTGAAATAATTCAAAGACTAAATAGCCGCAAAGCAAGTTTCCAGACCCTAATTCTAATCTAAAAGCAAAGAACTTGCCACAGAGTGGACCAGGTCGCTAAAAAAAGCTCTACTCGTCCACAAAGTTACTGTGCAGCAGATAATGGGCCATTCTTCATAGTGCCAGAAGCACCTTCTAGATGCTCATCTAGAGCTGGGGTGGACATGGGGATGGGCCAAGAAGGATGTGTGCAGTCTCTCTCTTTCATAGATTTGTCTCTAAGCCTACAATGGTTTTGAAGACCAATGGTACATTGGCACCGCAATAAAAAACCAGCAGAGCTACAGCTGACTCAGACTCCCAAGGCTAAAAAAAAATTTGCAATGTAGATATCTGGGCTGAAGCTGGAGGCTGGGCTCTAAGACCAAACCCCCTCAATGGGCTTCAGAGTTCACATTTCCAGCCTAAATGTCTACACAGCAATGTTTAGCCATTCAAGCCCAAGTCAACTGACCCAGGCTTGGGGACTCAATGCTGTGGGTTTAAGACTTAACTCAAAGCTACTGCTAATAATGAGGGCTACTGTCTGTCCCCAACCATCCTTTCTGGGGAGGGGGAGATGGAAGAATTTTAAAGAGGTACGTTTGTATTTATCCAACAGCTCTAGAAAGTGGAGCTAGACAAGAAAAAAGAAAAAATACTTATTGATATTCTCCAGGCACTTTTAAACAGAATGAAATAAACACCCAAAAAGATGTGAAATGCAGCCATACATTTCAACACAAGGTTGTGTCCCTTCTGCCTCACACTACTTTCTTTCACCACATCAGGTATACTCCCAAACTGTAGTGAAGATGGCTTTATTTCTGTGGTATTTCCATCCATTAAACCACCACTTTGGGAAAGACTTTCCAGGCATTCCCTCTCTTGAATACTAGGAGAAAGAAGTCAGTGCCACTATAGCTTTGTCCTATACAGTGCATCACAAACAGGTATCTGTGCACCTAGTTCAGAGCCTTCCCCCTGCATTCCTTTTAGAAAGCTTTAAGCCGATGAGCAACCAGAAGACAGAGCTTTATACATAACTGACAATCGAGGTTTCCACCCTCCCAAATGTGTCATTGTGAGCTCAACTGGGAGTGAGAGCTATTGATTTACACAAGGACCATGTGAGAGCAGCTACAAACAAGACAGTTCCCAGGTTCCTCTCTGGAGAGCACACCATCTTTTGGGAAGAAAACACTCCAAGATTGTAGCTGCATAATGAAGGATACATAAAATGGTCCAAGTCCTACCGTGTGGAAGTTACTCCGTCCACACAGCCCTTAAAACTGTGCCTGTCCTTCCCTGACCCAAAAGGAAACAAAAACCAGAATGCTGAAAAGGTAACTAAACTAAACATTGCTCAGTATTCAGTGTCTTTTTTGAAAGACAGACAAGCCATTTTTTTCCCCTTCCTTTCCCATGAGCTGCTTTGAGCCTCTCAAAGAATCAGTGCTTTTAAGCAACTGTTCCAGGACAGGGACTAGAATATGGCCAAGAAATCTTTGTACAGCTTCCTTGACTATAAAGGAAGCTAAAATAGCTCATTCTTCCAGGATGGTTTCAGACAAACTGGTAGAAGCGGCTGGGCTCTAGCTGCACTGCAGGGAAGGAGTGTTTGGAAAGCAGGCTGTCAAGAGGAGGGGCTCAGTGTCACACAAGAAATTTTACTCTAATTGCAAAAATAAGCTGCTGTTCTAATCCACCTCAGCAAATCTAGGTGGGTCTGCCTGTTTTCGTGGAGACTGGGACAGAACCAAGTGGGAGGGAGAGAGAAAAGCATGGCTTGCTTTACTACATTCCTGCAACGGGAGACCTTGCAAAACAGCTAGCACTGCTACTGCAGCAGCCATTGATTTTTCAGAGGTCGATACTCCACTCCCACAGATCTGCTCAGCAGGAGCTTTAATCACATCTACTGCTTCTTCTCCCCTCCCCACAACAGAAATGGAAAAGCTCTCCCCCCAACCCCAACACTGAACAGACTAGCAAATCCCATGTCCTCCCCCCCACCCTCAAAACAGAAATTCAAAGCTACAGGGGCAGCAAAAAGTAAAAGGAAGGAACAACATGATTCATTCACAGAACAAGATGTCGCTGAAGGAAAAACCCACCACCAAGGCAGCCAGCTCTCCCCATCCTCAGGGAATGCTGGGTGCTGATCTCTTCTGCAAGATCCTGGGAAATACAGCAGCAAAACTAGCTTACTTTTAACCCTCTGAGGACCCTGCTCACAGCTTCCACAAGGCACTCTGGCATTTAACTAACATTACTGTAAGAAAGGAAACATTCGAAGCAGTGTTGGAAAGTGCTCATATGTTGGCTTCTCCTAGTTTACCAAGATAATTAGATTTATATTCAGACTGATACTTGTTTAACTGTTTCATCAGAAAGGCTGGCTCAGAAAATGCATGGCAGCACTAAAGGAGGTCATACAAGGGATCAGGGCTGAAGCCCCAAGCCAAACTTTCTGATCCTACAACAGATCACAGCAGAAGAGGCTGTAGAGAGAGCACAGGTAATGCCGAATGTGGGCAGTGATGATACCACACATTTTAAACATTCCTGCTGGTCGATGGCTCCCAGCAACACTGATGTGTTCTGGAGGAAGATGTATCTAGACCACTTTGGTCAAGAAGGTTGGTCCAAACTGGAGCCTCAAGAAAGGAAATGTAAGTGAGTGCCCACAATCTAGTGTTTTAGGTTTGCTTGCTCTTAATGCATCTGCTTCTCTATTTACAAAGATGCAGTATCTCATCTGAGGTCAAGACTCTGCTCAAACAGAAAGCTAATTTATACAAGCAACAGGAAGCAAACCCCCTCGCTCCATCCCTAAGGACACGAGTTCCCAGCCCTGCTTCCCAATCATCTGCAAGGCATTCTCCATCTGTGGTGCGTTCAGTTCAGAATCCAGAAACATTTAGTCATCTTGGCATGTGATCACGCCACCACGTCAAACACACAAAAGTTTGAGTGGGCAAAGAAATGCAGCAGTCAGGAATTCGGGCAACTCTAGGGGACATAAGGGTTCTTGGCCCACACACTGTATTTTGTGAAAGACTATAACAAAAACTGAGTGAGGTCAGCACAGTACCCCCAAAAGTAAGAGCTGGATAAGAAAGTTCACGAGGGGATGGGAAGGAAAATTTGAAGTTCACACACACACACACACACACACACACACACACACACAGATGTGTGCAAGCCAGATAGATCTTGCACTTCCCTCCTCTGAATCCAGCAATTGAAGAGAAGTTTGAATACCCGACCCCTTTTCCTTGCAGGCTGTCAGTTCCATGCAATTAACTCTGCAGCAGCCCTTCTGGGGCTCTCTGAAGGCACAGAACTGTGTGTTCACAAGGAAGGCACTTTCCCTCTGAGCCCTGGATTACACTATAGATCTGGATGGACCAACAACTCAGGTATTTAATCTAGGAAATTCTCCCTCTCTACCAGTTTACAGGAGTGAGTGTGCGCAAGACGGAAGGGGGGGGAGCATAACCATGGCAACCCAGCCCATTCCACACTGACGCTTGCCGATTACTAGCCCTGGAGGTCAGAGGTTGCCAGAACAGTCAATTACTATAGCTGTCGTTTCTTGCCATTTCAGGAAACTCAACAGCCTCTTTAAGAGGTTTCTTCCTTCCTGGATAAAGACCCGATTAAAAATAATAAAAATCAATCACACAACTCCTCCTACACTCTGTGCTGAGGGCTTGTCTGAAGTCATGCTGCAGACCCTGCATTAGAAAGGGATGCAGGCACTGCCATCGCAAATCAGCCTTTGCTGCTACAGGAAGAGGGCAGAACAGGGAGTATATGTTGAGGAAGCTGAGCCTTAAACCTACCCTACTCCACCCCTCACACCCACCCTCCCAAGAGAGCTATGTGGGGGCAATTTCCCTCAAGATGCTTGTAACTTGTATGCATTATTTCTTTGGAGAAGTCAGTACTGAATGCCAGAGGAGAATTCACAGGAAGATGCTTCCTGTCAGTTGAGAGCACAGGTGAGATGGAGCTAGAGCAGGGGTCTCAAACTCAAATCACCACAAGGGCCACATGAGGACTAGTATGTTAGCCTGACGGCCACACCACTGAAACCTTTTTATACAGCGATATGGCAAATATTGACAAGAACAGTGTTGTTGCAGGCTGCAGGAAATAACTTTAGGGGGCTCACTTGCAGCCCGCAAGTTCGAGACCCCTGAGCTAGGGCCTCTAGAACTATCAGTCAAAGTCACCACCTCTCTTTACCCTTAACGGTCCTGAGCCCAGAGCAGAAGGGGAGGCCTGCCAGCACATGTTCTCCTTGCCTCTCTCCTTTCTTAATGCTTCAGTAAGGTTGAAGTTAGTACAGAGAGCCCCCAAAGCATCAGACTGCCTGAAAGAGACTTCTACAAACTGGAAGGGGTACTTGCTAATTCTGAGCCAGTGGCATAAGAGAAGAGGTCTCCTCAATTTGCCGTGACAAGTTTAGGAAGCTTTCCCACTAGAAGGTCATCTTTCAGGGACTATACCCTAGAGCTAATTTTAGGATGCAGAAAGAAAGCTGGGTGTTTTCAGCGGATGAGTGTGACTGGGGGGTTGGAGAAGAATGGGAGACTTTTTCTTTAGGAATCTGATATCCAAAAGCAATTTCCTGATTAAACATTGACCCACCTGTGTACAGTAGCTGGGGTTAAAAGCCAGCTGTGAGGAGTGAGACACAAGACTGGTCTTTCAGACCACTTCTGTCACTCCTGAAAGGAGGCTAACTGAAACCTGGCACAAGCCAGCTGAAGTTGTCCTTATGAAAACAAAAGGCTCCTGCAGTTAGGAGAATCTGTGTAACACAGACAGGCAGGAAGCAAAGCTGAGCCACCAACCACCAGAATAGAAACAGGAAACAGGCCCTGTACTGAGCATAGAGCAATCTGCTGCAAGCACAAGCGCTGCAGGAAGCACAGGGAAAGCAAACTGCACCAGTGGCTCAGAGCAGCATGATTTATAAGGTAGAAGCGGATTGGCTTACCCTGTCAGAGAGGGGAAAAAATGCACGCAGGCGCAGAGCGATGTGCTGTTCAGAACAGCAACGGCTGATACAGCAGTGGGGGTGGGGAATTTCCTTCTAAACACCAGGTTAGACTGGCTTACTCCAAAACCAAAGGGAGGGGCAGGAGGAGAGAACTTGCCACATGGACAAATAGCAGAGCAACCTGGAGAAGCAGGTCACACAGAAAACATGTCACTAGAGACTAGAAGAACACAGTGTCGCTGTAGCAATGTCGGTGCCAGGATATTAGAGATACCACAAGGGGGAGGAAATATCTGAGACGAATAAATTCTCGAGCTATGGCAGTGCTCTTCCTTAGGCAGGGGGAAAGGCACCCTTCCTGGAAATGTGTTAGTCTTTAAAAGTGACACAAGACCCCTTGTTTGTTTTGCTGAAACTGACTAACACAGCTACCCCTCTGGAACTTTCCTGGAACAGAAAACCTTCCCCAGAACAGAAGAGCTCTGTGTGGCACCAATGCTTGTCTCTCGCACCAAAACTAGTTGATCCAATAAAAGATGTCACCTAGCCTATCTTGTCACTAGTTGATGATGCAACAGAGCGGCTAGTGGCATTTGTTTGAGCCTGTAAAGAGCTATTAAACAAACCAACCAAATAACTAAAGCTCAGAGAGGGGCTCAGAGCTTCAGAGAAGCAGCAGGAAAGTGGTACCACCCACAAGGTCATGGGTGGGGACCCACCCACATGCACCCCCTCGCCCCGGAAAAAAATGAATGACAAGCCTTTGACAAGAGATTCATTTGACTCCCACTGTCAAAATGGTCTTTGCAGAAATCTTTGAAGACCCCAAGCCTTCAAATGCTTGAGGTTTTCAGGCATTATACCTCTGGGGACAAGGTCTCAAGAGTGCTCAACCTAGAAATTTCTGTGGTGATCTATCACCATAGCATAAAGTGCCAAATGGCTTTGAAATGTATACATTGACAGTCCCGCTTCTATGACATAGTCAGAAATAGGAGCAAGAGGTCCAGAAACAAATAAATTCACAAAAAAAAAAAAAAAAAAGTTTGGCAGGAAGCCTCAACAGAGAAGGAAGCTGACCTCGAGCTCACTGTTAAATTTAACTGTGAATATGTATTTCTCCCTCCAAGTCACTTGCCTGGCTAGCTCTTAACTTGGTCTCCAGCTCCTCAAATTTAAATGAAGACATTTGTGTCTTTGCTTCCCCTCAGCAGCAACTTCCTATGGCCAGCTATTAGCATAACTTAGTTGCTGTCACTTTCCTTATAGACACAGCTGACTGAACTCTCCAATTATTCTACTTTTCAGGACCTACAAATATAAAAGGGGTGGAATGAGGAAAGAGACAGAAAAGTAGAAATAATGGTCTTGTAAATTTAGCTAATCCCACTAATGCTTCTTGACAGGCCACACATGTCAAGAAATAAATGGATGTGAATTATTTGAGGAGGTGGAAAATAGCCAAATAATTCCGAGACTGTCCCACACACTACGAAGAGAGCTTTGCTGCTGTTCATCTCTTCAAAGGTATTGTCCAGTTTGACCCAATATAACCCAGACTGCAAAAGAATTAAGCCATAGTGAAGGTCAAAAGTCAGATTTGATTTTAGCAGGTTATTGAACCCTTTTCTTTTCCTAAAGGAGGAAAGACACTATTATGCCAAATGTCCAATAGCTGCTAGTCAGCAATATCAAAGATAGCCTTTTGATATAGCCTAAGAGGAAACGTAGAGTTGTGGTGATTAGTGACTCACTCCTGAGAGGAACGGAGGCACCCATCTGTCGCCCTGACAAGGCCTCAAGGGAGGTATGCTGCCTGCCAGGTGCCTGTATCCGAGACCTTATGGAGGGATTGTCAAAAATCATCCGCCCCTCAGACTACTACCCAATGCTTCTTATTCATGTGGGTACCAATGATACTGCGAGAGGTGATCCTCAGCAGATCAAAGGTGACTTCAGGGCTCTGGGAGCGAGGCTGAAAGAGTTTGGAGTACAGGTGGTGTTCTCATCGATACTTCCACTCGGGGGGGGGGGGTGTCAAATAATTGTCTTAAATGTTCCACTGAAGCCCCAATGCATCAGGAGAGTGGGGGAGGAGAACTCCAAAAAAAAGCAAGGATGTTTATGTAATAGAACTGAAAATCAAAATGACAAAGTATGGCAATTGGCCAAGTATCTTAGGTGCCTATACACTAATGCAAGGAGCCTGGGAAATAAGCAAGAGGAATTGGTAGTACTAGCGCAGACAAGGAACTATGATATCATAGGAATAACGGAGACGTGGTGGGATAGTCTGCACAACTGGAGCTCTGCCATGGATGGGTATAAACTGTTCAGGAAAGACAGGCAGGGAAGAAGAGGGGGAGGAGTAGCACTCTATGTAAAAGAGCTCTATGACTGCTCAGAGCTCCATTATGGAAGTGGAAGCGTGCCAGTAGAAAGTCTGTGGATTACATAGAGAGGGGAAAGCAACACAGGGGATGTTTTGGTGGGTGTCTGCTATAGACCACCAGACCAGAAGCAGGAGGTGAATGAGGTGTTCTATGGACAACTAGCGGAAGCTTCTAGATCACAGGCCCTGGTGCTCATGGGGGACTTCAATTACCCTGACATCTGCTGGGAGGCCAATACAGCAGTGCATGAGTGATCCAGGAAGCTTTTAGAGAGTGTTGGGGACAACTTTCTAGTACAAATGCTAGAGGAACCAACTAGGGGCCTTGCACCGCTCAACCTGCTGCTCACAAACAGGGAAGAATTGATCAGGGAGGTAGAGGTAAATGGCAAACTAGGCAGTAGTGACCAAGACATGGTTGAATTCAGGATGCTGATTAAAAAAGGAAGGAAGGAAAGAAGCAAAACAAAAACCCTGGACTTCAAAAAAGCAGATTTTGGCTCCCTCAGGGAACTGATGGGCAGAATCCCTTGGGAAGCTAATCTAAAGGGGAAAGGAGTCCAAGAGAGTCGGTTATAAAGAAAGAGTTGGTTTAAAGAAACCCTGCTAAGGGCACAGGAAGTTGCCATTCCAATTAGGAGGAAGAACAAACATGTGAGGCAGCCAGAATGGCTTAGCAGAGAACTCTGCTCTGAGCTTAAACATAAAAAGGAAGCTCACAGGAAGTGGAAGCTTGGTCAGATGACTAAGGAGGCATATAAAGATATTGCTAGGGACTGCAGGGATAAAATCAGAAAGGCCAAAGGACAAATGGAGTTGCGGCTAGTGAGGGATGTAAAGGATAACAAGAAGGGGTTCTATAAGTATGTTAATAACAAGAAGAGGATCAGGGATGGTGTAGGTCCCTTGCTGAATAGGGCAGGCATCCTTGTGACAGAGGATGAGGAAAAAGCTGAAGTGCTCAATGCATTTTTTGCTTCAGTTTTCACAGGCAGGGTCAGCTCCCAGCCCACTACCATGGGTATGGCAGATTGGAGAGAAGAAGAGAGACCCTTGGTGATGGAAGGTCAGGTTAGGGACTGCTTAAAGAAGCTGGATGTGCACAAGTCCATAGGGCTGGACGAACTGCATCCGAGGGTGCTAAGGGAACTTGCTGATGAAATAGCAGCACCGCTGGCCATTATCTTTCAAAACTCATGGAGAACGGGGGAGGTGCCAGAGGATTGGAAAAACACAAATGTAGTGCCTATTTTCAAGAAAGGGAAAAAGGAGGATCCAAGGAATTACAGACCAGTCAGCCTCACCTCAATCCCTGGAAAAATTATGGAGCAGATTCTCAAAGAATCCATCCTCAAACACTTAGAAGAAAATAAAGTGATCAGGAAGAGTCAGCATGGATTTACCAAGGGTAAATCATGCCTGACCAATCTTGTTTCCTTCTATGATCAGATGACTGGTTTCCTGGATGCAGGAAGAACCGTTGATGTCATATACCTTGATTTTAGCAAGGCTTTTGATACAGTTTCCCACAGCATTCTCATTGGCAAATTAAGGAAGTATGGATTGGATAGATGGACTATAAGGTGGATAGAAAACTGGCTAGATCAACGGTTTCAGCATGTAGGAATCAATGGTTCCATGCCTAGCTGGCAACCAGTAACGAGTGGGGTGCCCCAGGGGTCGGTCCTTAGGCCAGTTCTGTTCAACATTTTCATCAATGATGTAGATGATGGAACAGACTGCACTCTCAGTAAGTTTGCAGATGACACCAAGCTGGGGGGGAACAGCAGACACGTTGGAGGGCAAGGACAGGATTCAGGGAGACCTAGATAAATTGGAACAGTGGGCCAATAGAAATCTTATGAGGTTCAATAAGGACAAGTGTAAAATCCTGCACTTGGGATGGAAAAATCCCATGTGCTGCTACAGGCTGGGGAACATTCAGCTAAGTAGCAGCAGTGTAGAAAAGGACCTGGGGGTCATGGTGGATGGGAAGCTAGATATGAGTCAGCAGTGTGCTCTTGCAGCCAAAAAGGCCAATGGCATACTGGGCTGCATCAAAAGAAGTATTACCAGCAGATCAGGGGATGTGATCATTCCCCTCTATTCTGCACTGGTGAGGCCACATCTAGAATACTGTGTTCAGTTTTGGGCTCCCCACTACAAAAAAGACAGGGACATGCTAAAGAGAGTTCAGCGGAGGGCAACCAAAATGATCAAAAGGCTGGAGCACAAGCCCTGTGAGGAAAGGCTGGAAGCATTAGGTTTATTTAGTCTGCAAAAGAGAAGATTGAAGGTTGCTATCAAATCCCCCCTCAACTACTTGAAGGGATGCTCCAAGGAAGATGGAGCACGACTGTTCTCGGTAGTAAGAGGACAGAACGAGGAGCAATGGTCTCAAGTATGCGGTTAGGGAGGTCGAGGCTGGGTATTAGAAAAAACTTTTTTACTAGGCGAGTGGTGAAGCATTGGAATGAGCTGCCTAGGAAGGTGGTAGAGTCTAAGGCCAGGCTGGACAAAACCATGACTGGGATGGTTTAGTGGGAGTGGTCCTGCCTCTGGCAGGGGGTTGGACTAGATGACCTATGAGGTCCCTTCCAACCCTATGTTTCTATGATTTTCTACGATTCTACGAAAGAGCTCTCAGGAAAGTCCCAATGACAAAGCTAATGCCCAGCACTTGGAAAAAAAAGTTATAAATTTCTAGGTATGTCAACAATAATTGCCCCTTGATGTTCTCCAAATCTAGGTCTCAAAAGCTTTCTGGAGCTCAAGGTCCTTCAAGACAGTCGGTAAACAAGAGACTGCTGCAGTTATTTCTCCCAAGAAAGACTCCTCCAAGTTGGTCCTGACTCAGGACTCCAAATAATTTAAACATTGTATTCTTGCAGCTCCCTTCCTCCTGCATGCAAAAGCAAGCAGTGGAAGAAATCCATAATCCACAACGCCAGTGACTCAGCACCTTATTTATCCATCTTGGGACAGAGATGCCAGTATCGGAAGCCACCTTTTACAGTAAAGTCAAACAGCTCTTCAGATGCTGAAACTGTGGATTGGCACTAGCACTCATGGTTGCTCTGAATGCAAAAGTTTCCCCTTCTTCAGAACTGTGCATCTACACTTCTGCTTGGGTGAAGTTATCACATGTTCATAAACCAAAAAGAAGCGCATTGAAGTTTGTTCCTACCTGAAGATTGGTTTTCCGCCATTTTCATTTTGTCAGGCAAGCCACTCTGTACCTGTTTACAGGCTGCAATGCCTTATGACCAACCCGAAATACTGCCCTGGTTCCTCAGAACAGGAAGAAGTTCAGAGTCCCTTTAGCAAGCCAACCTGAACACACTGACAAACTTGTTTGGTTTAACCAATTTAGCCACAGACTAAGATCTCTTGCCCACATTGACAAGCACAAAGCTGGTTAACAGAAACAACAGAAATTCAAGTTTTAAAAAACAGGGCAAGTTTACATTGGCATAGAAAACTCAACAGCAATTTAGGGCTACAAGGATTTCAGTGTGGTCTAGCTGGCAAACTCTCCCTCCACTGACAAAAATGCACATATCAACAATCACTGACAGACTATCCAAGCCAGATTGTCAGCTTATGTAAATCTGCACAGCTTCACCAATGGAGTGTCACTACGCGAGGATCCAGTCCTTCCATCCCAATCCCATACCCTAATGCTGCCTACAAAGCCTCAAATAAAAATCACTATGAGGTCTCTGGCAGGCCACCAACACCTCCATTCTTCTGGCTCAGGAATCCTTTTGTTTCTAGATCTTTCTTCAAGCTCCTAACAATTCCACACAATTCTCTAAGGTTCCAAAGAATTATCTAAAATTAAGCATCTGTAAGCAAGAAAACCAACTTGAGACAAAAGAAGAATGGACTATCAAGATCTCCCACTTAAGGAAAAATTAGTATCTTCTGAGACCATTGTCATGTCCACTTCCAGTCCTACTGAGAATGTCTGCAGCTCAAGATGCGGCAACAGGAAAGAGAAGAAAGGCCCCAAACTGCACAGAAGAGACCCCTCTGATTTCAACTAAACATTGCTAAAGCCAACTCCTCCCAAACAAGAGAGCAGTTATTAATTACTAGCTGGAGGTATTGTCTTCAGATTTTGCAAGAGTCAAGATCATGGATCCTACCCACCTGAGAAAGTCTCTTGCTAATGACCAGAAATCTCGGATCCCTTGGGAGAAGGCGGCTTATACTAACGATTACACCATCTATTGCATCCAGATAGCAAGACTACACACTGTCCCTTCCATATACAAGAGTGACTGGCTGATGGAGACTTCCTGGGAAAGCAAAGGATTCTCCAAAAAAAGTTCTTGAAACTATTGTAGGGGAAATGCCTTTGCAAGGAGCCTACCTGGATCTGCCATGGTTTTAAAAACATCTCTGTCATTGAGTAGCCACTGCATATTTACACACACCTTTCAAGTGTTGCTCAGAAAGGGGGAGAGACACAAAGGACATAAGCTATTAAAGCTCAATAATTTGTGAACCAAAGTGGAAGATGAGACTTTTTTTTGAAGTCTATAGATGAGCAAGCAAAGTATTAGACAAGTCTGTGAAGTGAATTTTAATCTTTCAACATTCTTATTTCAAATTCTTTCAGCAATGAAAGAAGCCAATAGAATGACAAAGATTCGTTCTATAAATTTATTGAACAGATTCCTAGATCACCACAGTCACCAGAAGCCAGCTACACATTCCCCAGAAAGGCCCTGCCTAGAGTGGCAATAAGAGCCATGTAGCCTATATCAGGACTTTTCCACCACTGTGTCACGAAACAAAAGTACAGTGGTTGACTGTGTCACCAGAATTCACCCTGCCACTGAAAAAAAACCTTGCCTTCCAGCAGGTTCTGCTTCTAGTGGTATGGACTTTCTTCCTGTGACAAGGCAAGACACTGTGGCAGGGGACTGGTTTTAATCAGCAGCAACGGCTTTATTTTGGCAGCCATAAGGGGAAAGAGAGTCCTTTGTTTAAGTGCTGCTGAAAGTTCCTCTGGCCACACCATTTATGGCAGCAGGAGACCCAGCTGGATGATCTTGAACCATCACTGAAAATGCTAAGAGCAAATGCTCCTCTTGGCGGAGGGGGCGGCTTCTGGGCCACGAACAGTTGGCCATGCTGCCAACCATGTCATGACACAGACAAGGCTGAGAACGCCTGGCCTACATGTGCCTATTGGCCTTATGGTTAAGTATCTCAGGTAGTTTATTTTCTTCTTCTTTTAAAACGAAGTGCTTCCCCCAACACTGCCTGAAGTTTCAAAACAGGCACAAAGTCTGATGGAGCCACATGGGACCTCTGACCCTTATCTATTCATATCTCCTAAGTGAGAGACCAAGAAAACAGCAGCATTCACTTTACCAGGAGTGCTCTAGAGGTCCATCATTAAAAGGCCGCATTTCACAGGTTGTCAGCGTTCAAGGCACACAACAGTGGCTACTCTGCAGGATGCAAGAAAACACCTAAAGCTTTCAAACATGAAATGCTGCAGACCCACTTTTGGTTTTATACGGCACTTACACGACTACTTGGGGAAAACTGTTCTAGTAAGGAGAAATATAAAATCGCTGATCTGCCATCCAACTTTGAGGGACATGGAAAGAAGAATGAAAAGCACATTTTACACTTTAACAGAAAAATATTCCCAACAAGGGCTTGATGTAAAGCTATTCTGTCACCAAACTGCCCCATCCAGAATCAAATGGGGGGGGGGGGTTGCCTATAGGAACAAAAAGGGGTAAACAATACAATACCAAGTAAATCCCTTTTCACAGATACAGAAGTTCTTTGAGACCCTATCTGATACAGGTCCATTTCAAGTGGACAGGAGAGTTTACCAGTGCATCAGTTCCACAAAAGAACCTCTCTGAAGGTGAATTTGAAGAGAGCTTAAGCGGAGGCCACATTTACCCGTAGCACCACAAAAACTCCTACTTGGCTCTGAGCAGGAGTCACTTCTGCTAAAGAGCACAATTCATTCCTCTAATCTGAGTCAGACGGAGTCAATTGGAAGGTTTCATTGAGAATGCATCAGCACAGCTACTAACCATAACACCCCAGTAATCAGATTCAGAGAGCTTTCTTCAGTATTTTCAGTGGCTTCACTTTCCCTACTTTCCAGGGCAGAAAATGGCTCATATGCAAGACTCGGAGACGCAAACTGGAAAGAAACATGCTACCTGAAGATTCTCCACACCTCAGAACAAAATTAAGTCTTCAGAATCAAAATCCAAAAGGACACCAAAATAAAATTAACCCATTTTGTTAACAAGAAGTTAGAGTCCCCTCTCTATTTTGTGGGACATAACTTGCCACCATGATCCAGGGACCTATTTAGAAAGGCTGAACACAGATTAAAAAACTGAACTCCACTTTTCAGAGTACGAGTAACTTCTGTGAGGCAACAACCTGCTCTTCCTTTGACCAATAACTGCAGTTTGGCGGCGGGGGGGGGGGGGGCCTTTTTTCCAGATGCTAGAGAAAAAGAAATTTTTCCCCTCCAACCCCCATCTTTCTTCACTGAAATCAAAATAAGTTCAAACAGCTCAAACTATTCTTTTGAGCTGGAGACATGGATGTGCTGGGTCAGCTCATCCCAGACCTTCAAAAGGAGACATTTATCTACCCTCCCCAATAAATTCTTACATTCTGGGAAGTTTAAACCTAAGCATCTTGCTCAACAAGCAGTCAGAATGCTGTATGCAATAATTGGATACATTTACAATCTCTGTAATAGTCCATACATTTAAAGAACACATAGCAAGCAGATTTGGACTTCAGAGGAAACTATGGTCTACTATCTGCAGTGAAAGGAGCTATGTATAGCTGATCTTCCTAACTCCAGGTACTGAATAACTTGTCTTATTCACCACCTGTTCAGTCATGTTGAACCAAAGGTGCACAAATCAGCAACATAATAATCCACTGAAACAAGGATAATGGCTACAGTTCTGTGCTAATGCTCAAAGTAACATTGTGCTGAATTTGAATGGGGGTGGGGGTGGACACACCCAAACACACCCCCCCCCTACATTTTAAAAAACAGAGGCTGCCCAAAGAGTGATCAGGTCTCTTCAGTGACTGGAGACCTAATATGAAAAAAGAAGCATTGCAGAGTACCAGTCAAATAAATATTCAAGCCAGAGCTGTCAGGCTTAAATTAAAAAAAAAAAAAAATTTACCTTCTGCTCCATTACTTTTGTAAGTTATATTTAATCTCCAGCGGGACACCAGAAGCTACTGATGAAAAGTAAGAAAAACAGGCAAGCCTCTAGTCCCACTTCCATTTGGAATATTATTAGCTTTAGTCATTTTGCTATGCTTCTGCTTGCCTTCATACCATTCACTTACAGATAACCTCACCACTCACCGGCAAGCTGGAAGGCCGTGACTGAAGATTCAAATTCATATCTTCTTGTCCTTTACTGGAAGCCATTGAGGTGGCAGATGACGCCTGGGACCCAAATGAGTCTTGAGATAACTCCTGAAACATAAAGGAAAACACAGAAGTGAAACAGGGCTCCACAGGGATCGTTCTGGGAGTATTCCTACAACAAGAGGGCAACTATTTACATGGCATTTGAAGACAGCAGTCCTCAGTGCCAGAACTAGATGTTCTGGCACCTTGGGCAAGCAGCCTCAAATGCATGCTGCCCTGACTGGGGCCCCGATTCAGCCCAGGGACCGATCCATTTGCAGCTGCCGCCAGTAGGTAGTAGGGAGCTGATCCGGCCCCTTCTTCCCGCCCAGCCATCATCTATGGTCACCAACCACCCCAGGGCACCTGTGGGCTTCTCCCTTACCTGGCTGCAGCACGATCCCCAGGCCAGAGCTGCACTGGCCGCACAGCCACAAGCTTCGCTCCCCCCACCTCCCCTGAGCACACGTCTGAGCATGCTCAGAGGCAGGGTGGGAGATTTTAAATTCCTGCAGCCCCAGCCCAGCACCCGTAGGAATATGTCTTTGGGCCAGGTAGGGTCTGCAGCTGGCAGCTGTGCAGCACCATTTAAAATTTGTCACCTGGGGCTTTGCCCCAGTTGCTCCGCTCTAGTTACGGCACTGGTGGTCCTCAACAAGGATGGACGTGAAGCAGAGGGAACTAGATCAGCATCCCCTGCTGCACAGGATCAAGGCTGCTGATGGACAGCTAAGCCACGTCTGTTCTGGAAGGAAATTCAGTAGAAGTCGTCCAAAAAGATAGCTGAAAAATTCACCTCTGTTTTTTCACAATACAGACAACTAAAGAACCATGATCTTTATGCTGTACTCAGCCAAATGGATAACAAATCAAAACTTCAAAGAGAAACTGCAGATTCGGAATTCATATGCCGATTCGACACCATTAGCTTGGGACTGAATAGGACTATTTTTTCCCCCATTACAACAGCTAATTTTGCTCTCCCCCCCCCCCCCCCATATGCTGTTCTTCACTGTTTGAATCTAAACTGCTTTGATTTGTTATAACAGTCTGACTTGAACTTATCACTTAACACTCCCTACAATTATTTTGCTCCCATCTTGTCAGTTCCCCATCTTCAAGCCTCTGACAAAAGGGGGATTTTCTCCCAAGAAAGTTCATGGGATAAATAGATTCATTAGTCTTTAAAAGTGCCACCGAACTCCTTGTTTGATCCTCCTGTAGGCACTTCTTCCCCTTCCCCTTCCCCCTCCCCCCCCCCCCCCCCAGGTCTTTATCACTCCTCTGGCAACCATAGTAATTATCTATTTTTCTAGAGCTAGTCCAAAAGAGGACAGCTTTCCAAAAAGTTGTGTCATATATTTTTATCTTTTTCACAAAGACTGAATTTTGAATATTTTGAGACAACTCCATGCTTAAATGTTAGAACATTACATTAAGGCAGATGAAGATAACTTTGTCTTTAATGTCCCTTGCTCTGCAATTAAAACCTCTATTTTATATTTGTGCCAGGTATTTCACTTCTCTACAAGCACAGGGCATGACTTTTAAAGGATCAACTCTCCCACTGCTGTCTACATTTCCCACTACTCTGATTTCTCCAGGTCACTTTGCAGACTCCAGCCACCCTTCATTTGCTTTCTTCTCTCAATTTTGGTACCACCTGTAAACTGAATTAGTTTACATGGAAAAGCCTCATCCAACAACAAAAGTAGCTATTCAGAGTCAGGCCTATTTTCAGTGCTGGGGAAAAGGTTTCCAGGTGTTTTGGAGTCATGTAGTGGGCTACAGAAGCAGCAGGAAGCAAAATCTCTTGGAGACCTAGAAGCATCCCATCATTGTGATGAACACTAGCCCTCACTGGTCTCATTTTTCCATCACAGACAGAAGAGATACAGGTTCGTGCAAAGCTAAGAGGATGGCACATTTATTCATTGAATCATATGTATACTGGGGTGAGGTAGTTTTTAAAAGCCCATGGAGAACTCTTGTAGTTATGTACACAAGGAGCTAGTGAGCAGCAGAGGTCCTACCTGTGGAGGTGGGAAGCGTTGCTGGGAGTATGCAGACTGTTGCTGCTGAGGTTGTGACTGAGGGTATGAAGAAGACTGCTGAGAAAGAGCAGAAGAGGCTGTTTGCTGAGTTTGCTGTTGCTGCTGCTGCTGGTAGGGTGACTGTGACTGCTGCTGGGAATATGGAGGCTGACTCTGTTGATGCTGCTGAGCTGTGGGCTGCTGCTGGGGATATGGAGATGGGGATTGCTGATGTGGTGGCTGGGACTGCTGCTGGGAGTATGGAGGCTGGGACGACGGAAGCTGTGGAGGTTGAGACTGAGGTTGCTGCTGCTGCTGGTAAGAAGGTTGGGAGTGAGTGGTTTGGGGTTGTTGCTGCTGAGAGTATGGAGGCTGTTGCTGCTGGGGATGAGGACTTTGCTGGTTGTAATATGGAGTCTGGCTCTGCTGTCCATATGCACTTGGGCCCTGCTGTCCATAAGGAGGAATCTGGAAAAGAGGAAAATAGAATTCCCTACAAGTTAAAAGACAGATTCTACATGCTGCCAGAACATGCCTCAATAGAATCTTCTACAGATAGGATCCTAGGAAGTTAACTGGAAAGGTAATGGAAAATGCTTCTGCCTAAATACGTATGCCTCCAAAGTAGTAACAGCAAAGCCAGTAGTGTGCCAGATTCCTTCTGGTAATAATAGCTCTTTAATATGGACCCATAAGGACTTTGTCATGTCTGCTGGACCATCCTCAAATGAAAGTAAATCTCCACAAAGAGTGAAGTCGCACTGTGATAGCCTTTTCAGTTCTGTGAGAGATCAGTAGGCGATGATTATCTGAAGAAGTGAACCACCCCGACTTGAAAGTTTACACTACTCTGAGGAGCAATTGCATGTCTATGCCGCTTTAAAGAGTTGTGCGGCTGCTATTTTAATCCACTAGCTGTTCCCATCATCCCCATTTTTACACTTATGATACTTAAGATCTACCGAACCTCTCTAGAAAGCAAGATCATCACAGCTCCTTGCCCATTACGTAAGAGTTCAGCTGTTTAGGTCCAACCACATCACAGCATGAACAACAAATGCTATTTTCACCTCACCAACTGAGAATGGTATGTGACTGAATTTCTTGAAGACTGGTTCTGTTGGTACATACGTTCAAAGAGTTCACAAAAAGGATTTGTGGTGGAAAGTTTGTTGGGGATTTTTTTGGCTGTACCTGTTGTGCATATGAGATGCTGCTCATTGCACTCTGTGTCCTGCCTTGCATTCCCATGGGATATCTCTGGGGAGTCTGTGGCCCATATGGCTGTCCTGGATATCCATGTCCTTGCTGTGGCCCCGACTGAGGTCCCTGCTGCTGTGTGTATGGGTTACTTCCTCCATATGGCTGAGGTCTCATCTTCCCCATCTGATCCATTGGGCTCGATGGCTGTGAAACAAGTTGTGACAGCTGTTTAAAAACTGGAGTATACATCACATTTGACCACAATTTTTGCTCCCATTCAACCATTAAGGAGCTGGTCAACAAGTAAAGGTGCAACAGAACCCAAGCTGCCTTGCATCTCCTCAACTAATAAACTGACAAAATTGTAGTCATACTATAAAATACAGTACTGCTTGCTAGAGAAGTAGCGAGCACAGCAGGTCTATGGATACTCCACACAACACTCACTAATCCAGCTCTGAGGAATCTTTTTACATACTACCACCTCCTCCAAGGCTTGGAGAGAAAAAGGAAAGGGAAGGGTCATTAGGACAAATAGAAGTCAGCATATACATCCAACTGGACTGAAGAACAGTCACTTCACATGAGAGAAAGACACTCATTTTCTATAGCAGGGAGCAATTTAAGCAGCATATACACTACAAAAAAACCCAAACTATTCTGTGTAAAAAGTTGTTACTGCAACACTACAGCTAAAAATATAGATGCAAAGAAGTCAAAACATTATGGCTCTAATGGCACGTCCTTGGCATAAACAGTTTCTTGCATGAATGCAACAGTTAATTTGCCATTTCATGCATTTAAATGTATCCTCACTGTTGCATTAATCCAAACATTTATTTCAGAGTGTGGTACAGGTGTACACACCAATGCATGAGTAAAGACATTTCAAACATGTTGTGTGTGTTTGTGTAATTTTTAAAATGCTTATTTCTAAATGAAAATTTCTTCAACAATATAAAATGCCCTTATTAGCTTTCACAGCTGGGGTGTCCAATCTTTTCAAGTGAGGGGGCTACACTGCAATTCTTTTCTCAGTCTAGGGGGGTGGTGAGCAAATTTTGGATACACAAGACATAGAATTTGATCTCACTATTAATAAAATTTAAAACAATCAAAATATGAACACACTAGTTTACAAACACAATTTGGTTGTCTAAGAGCAGCAGCTTATATTTCACATCTAAACACAATTCTCAAATACCTATCCTCCCTACAGCAGCCTTTAGACAAGTGTACAGCTGTGAAAGCGACTCAAGTTTTCACTTGTTAAACCATGTTTCATGAAAATTTGAAAAGGGTTTACTTTTTTTCCAACACCCCCCCCCCCCGCCGCCGAAGCATCACTATGTACACGTAGCAAGGAGGTATGGCAGGGCAAGGGGTGGCCATGCTGGGTGGCAGGAGAAGCATGGGGAGCATGGAGTAGCAAAGCATAATGAAGCATGGACGGATATGCATGGTGATAAAGAAGAGTGTGGGATGGCAGGCAGGGAATCATAGCAGGGGCTGGGAAGCATGGCAAGCTATGGTGGGGGAGCACAGGTATCAAGCATGGGGAGCACCAGCACCCTGTGCTTTGCTACCCCCACTCCTCAACCCTGTACCGTGCTGCCTTCCTTCCCTGGCTCTGCTGCCTGACCGCCTTCATGGCCTTGCCACATCTCCCACCACTGTCCCTGTACTCCCCACAGCCTTGCCACTTCCCCCGCCCCCCCCCCTCCCCCAAACCCCCCCCCCCCAAAGCATTGCCACCACAGCCCCCCTATGCTGCCAGATCTCACCACATTGCCAGGATCCTCAGCCCAGCCTTGCTGTTGCGCCCCCCACTCCCCACACGGCCTGGCCCTGGGCCCTATTGCCTCCTTAGGCCTTGCTGCTGCCCCAGGCCCCACCACTCCATGCCCATGAGGTATTGCCATCTCCCCAGGTCCCACTGGTTCCCATGGCATCAGTGCTGCCACACAGCATCACCCCATGGCTCCAGCCCCACTGCCTTCCCAGGCTCCAACTGTGCCCTGTCAACCCCCTTCAATGCCCAGGCACCCCTGAACCTCAGTCCCAATGCCTTACTGGGCCCCTTTCCTCTTCCTTACCTCCCCTAATCCTGATACCTCCTCCAGGCCCCCACCTTACCTAGCTGGAGCTACAGTTGTGGCCAGAGTCGCTCCCTGGCTGGGCTGCTCCCACCCTGGACCACGTGTCTCAGCATGCACAGGGCAGAAGATTTGAAAATGGGCACCCCATGGACTGTAGGTTGGACAAGCCAGTTTTACAGCCACATCCATGGAAAGGATGGAGTTTCATAACTAAGCCTTTAATAAAAATAAGTTCAAGCACCCATGCACTCACGGCAGACTTTACAGAAGAGGTTACCTCCAAGAGCATTTTTCCCACCTATATTTTTGACCAAAGTCAGCCTCTTTTTGAACCTTCTCAGATTCCCCCATCTCCAGCAGCTTCCAGCTCATGTTTCTGGTCACAGTTCTCAAGTCCTGTGCAACACTCCTTTCTCTACCAATAACCACATACCTTTACTCCAGACAAGTCTGCCAGCAATGCCAGCTTCTCACAAATGTCAGTGCCTTAAACACCCAATAAGCACCATATGCTGCCTCCTATGCATACATCTCTCTTCCTTTATCACCTTGCAAGGTTAACACCACTTTTCAAATCCCTTTTTAAGATCCACTTCTGCCAGGACGCCCACAGGAAGCCAATTCGGTGCTACTGATAAACTTGAAGAGCAGTGGGGAAACAGTTTATATATAGCACCTAAAAATCAGGACCTTGTGTTTCCATACTGTGGTCAAACCACCACCTTGACCACTAAGGTATACAGCACATAGCACTTATCTTTAGACTGAGCTTCTCTGGGACACTGTCTCTACACTGAAAGCATCTAGCATACAGTGGGACCCTAACAGAAATAAAAAGCAAGTCTGAGGTTAAGTGGTTTATTTCTACAACATACTATCCTAAACTGAGGCCCTTTACATCAAGGCCTATAAGTGAAAGTAACGTGAACAACAACAATTCATCCCTGAAGAAAAACCTAAAAAACGTACATGATTTGACACCTGTAACCCAAACACACTAACTTGTCTTCTCCTGGCTTCCTGCACATATCAGTGACATAGAAACCCCCCCCCCCCTTCCAAATCTCCCATTACAGACAAGCATGCTCTTCGTTGATAGGGCTTTAAGGCTAGCGCAGCTAAAACTCTTGTTGTGGGCTTTTTGTTTGGTTGGTTTCTTTTGTTTTTAAGTGTATCATCAGGAATTCTACTTGAATCCTTTTATGCAATTTAACCCACATGCTTTGAGAAAGTCTGAAATACACTGATGAGCCCATTGATCCAGAAGTTAGAGGAGTTGGAGGGTTGTGGGCTATAGAGCCCTTGCATACTGATGTTGCACAATATGGAAGAGTCAAGAAGCCGTGATGCCTATTCACTTGCAAGAAAAAGTTCAGGATAAAAAGATACCAAAAACTCTGACTGCAAAAAGCTGGAGTTTCTTCTTTGGACTGACACATGGGAAATCCTTTTGACAGGAAACCACAGGAATAGATTACTGTGATTACATGTCAAAAGAAAAGTCCTGCCACCAAGAGAAAATTTTTGCTTCTCTGATCAGAGAAGTCCAGCCCCTCTGCTTACACCTTCCGGTGTTCACCGAGACCGAAGCAAAACTAGAAGTGAGCTCAGAATCTTCCTTAAGTTTTGGTATGTAAAAGCATTACACAAGCAAACTTTTAGTCCAGTCATCAACTTTCAAAAATCCCTCCAAAACCCCCCAAAGTTGCTCTACTTTGGTGTATGCTAAAATTAGCACACAATAAAGCTTGTATTCCAGAGATCAAAACTAGTCGGGGGGGGGGGGGGGATCACATTTATCAAACAAAACAGAAAACCTGCTCCTAGGCCATGAGCCTGTAACATACATTTCAATTCACAGAAAAAAAAACACTTATAATCGAGCTCTTAAAACACACCCAAAATCAGGTTGTATAAGGGAAATGCATCCCAGACCCTTAAGTGAAGCAGCACCATGGAATGTACAGTTGCCCTAAACACATTATTTTGGCTTTGCCACAAGACAGCTTTACAAATGTAAAAATTGCCCAAAACTGATAACCAATTAGCATATGCTGGTCAAGAGTGATGCTTTGATACATCTAAGAAGTGAACAGGGGAAAATTACTTTTCTAGAGCTTCTAAGTGGGTGAAAGTGTTAAATACACACTTCAACCAGAACACAAGATGCAATAAAGAGAGATTCCTTAACTTCCTAGAGGGTTAAATGGTGTTAACTTGTCTCTAAGACCAACATGAAAAATATGTAGAGAGTCAGTCCTACAGTGAAAGCAGAGACTACAGAGCAAAGAACAGTAATGGCCAAACATGCCTTTGACTTTTTTGACAGTCTAGTACATACCTATATTTTCATAGGGTGGATGAGCACTGAAAAGATGGGGCACAAAAAGAAGAGGACGACAAGTTTCTCACTCAACTAAATTTGCAGTGCTTGAACTGGCTTCACTCAGTTTTTGGTAAGTGCTGGGATACACCAGAAAAAGTTCCTCAGATTACAATATTCTAGCCTTAAATCTGAATTTATTTCTGACCAGATATGTTGTCTATGTTGGGGGGGGGGTGTAAGGAGGGGGGAAGCAAATGATTAAAAAAATAATAAGCATCCCTGGCTGTTTAACCCAGAGAAGCCCTAATTGATTCCCACAGTAATTAACCTGCATTTTACCTCCAAGAGTGGTAGTTAAGGAAGTCGGCACAGCTATTTATAACTCATCTCAAATTGAGGGCAGACTGCCTAAAATCTAACACATCCCAGCTGTACTCCTGTTTGAACTGGGGCCAAGGGAATTTTTTAAAGCAATCTTGGCACTGAATGAATGACACCAACAGTATGAGCGAGCGTGTGGTTGTGTTGTGGTGACGTAGTAGCGGAGGTGGAATGGGAAAGGGGGGAGCTGTGTACTTCAATCCCTCTCTCATGCGTGCACTTGCCTCACAGGCTCCAACCCTACAGTCCTGGGAACGGCCCATCAGGAGCCAAGCACAGGAAATGTCTTTTCCTGTGGAAGCCTTGAAGTGAGAAGCACATGGCTAATCTGCATAAAAGCAAAGCCACACCGCCCCTGCCAGGAAGGTTAGTGCTCATAATCTCTGGCCACGAGGTTGGCTGCCTGTGAGGACTTGGACCTGTGCCTGATAACCCAGAAAAAGCAGAGAGAACAGATGGGTGAGGACCCCGGCAGAAAAGAGCACCAAGTCACGTGATTCACCACATGGCCCTGCAAGCACAAACTATTGTTTGGCTCCTGTACAAAGGCAGTAGCCCTATTTCCTGCTGTTGCTTCTGCATCTCCACTGGATCCTACCTTGCTCAAGCCAGTCGGAAGCCACGGACCACTGAGCCCCCACGACCCAAAAGCCAACCAACCAGAGAAAAGCCCTCTTCAACAAAAACACTGATGAACACCATTTTGCCAGCTCACAGATGAACTGTCCATCATCAGCTCCACACTGAGAAAAATAAATTCAATTTCTGCTCAAAAAAAAAGCAAGGAGTCTTGTGACACTTAAAGACTAACATTTATTTATCACACAAGCTTTTTGTTCAGAAGATGGTCTTTTCCTCGTGTTGCAAGCATACCACCACCTAAGCACAACCAACCTCTGTTACTGGAGAAACTAGAAAACAAGCCATCTTACATTCACTCAGCTAGTGCTGAACTCGTATTGGAGAGGTTCAAGGGGACTCAAAATCCTGCCAGCCAGTCCTTTTTCATCTCTACAGAGGGGTTATCATCTACGTATCAGGTTTAACTACTTAATCAAGGCAACAGTGAGAGGTGAACCAGGCTCCCTGTAACTTTAAGTATGCTGCTTCTACTACAGTCTACAAGTTCTTCAAATAAAACAGGGAGCTGATGGTTCTGTTACAGGTTAACTGAAAATGAAAAACACTTACTGTGGGTTACTGAAGTGAACAGGATACAGGATCAGCTGCTTTACTCTACCATTTTCCACCCCGTTTGGGAACAACACAGCCCCATTACCCTCCTCCCCATAAGAGGATCTGGGCCATACACAGGTCTTTGATAGCGACAATTCAGAAATCAGAGAAAGAACTTTACCCTTGATACCAAGCATTCAATAATGGGCCTGGGTTGACCTAAATATCTACAAGTGGGTATGTCAACCTAAAAGTTGTCTCAAATACAAGGAAGTCCTAATTTAAGTGAAGAGTATGTAGCAAATAAGGACTCAATGCTGGCTCCAGTTTCATAAATTATACCTTCAAGAGCTAGGATTTCACTAAGTAACCCCTGGGAATCTGTGGAACCCAACCAGATCTGTAAAGACCCAAGCATCTAAAAACCAAGATGCCACATGAATTGTAAGCCTGAGGCATTAAGCCTTACCCAGCAAGCCCAGTCTCTACAGCACTTAAATTAAAAGCCTTACAGAGATCAACACACTACAGTGGTCAATGCACCATAACAAGACAGACAATGGAAGCTCCTAAATGCTCCCTGTCCTGTGCCATATTGAATGGAGTTATGGTATCTGCATAAGGACTAACAGGGCTTAACACACGTGGGGCAGCTCCTCCACTGGCATTAGTGGTCATACTCCCAGTGAAGCCACTGTGACAGTTAATGCCAGCTGAGGCTCTGTCCCAAGGAAGCAGACAAGGACCTCACTCTGGATCACTAAGATAACGCCACAGCAGCAGCTGGAAACAAAGCCCATTCCTCGGGTCTGGGGGAAGGACAGTATTAAGATAAAGAAAACAATGAGTGTTAACTTTCACAGTAGGACCAAACGCACCATGACAGAGGCCCCCAAACTTTTCCTCTCATTGCCCCCCTTTTATCAGTAACATAATATACCTTCATGCTGTCCCCGTCCCTGTCCCTATCCCCACCCCCAATGCTCAGGCCAAAGCATAGTCACAGCCAGGCAGTGTCTGTGGCAGAGGTCGGGAGCCGAGCTCCCTCTTGGAGCCAAAAGCCAATGGCTGTAAATGAAACTGGGGCCACAGGCACCCCTCTCCTCTTCCTCCTCACGGGGACTGGCCTAGAACTCAATGCCCCCCATCCGGATGCTCCTGTGCACCCCTGCCCCTGCCAGCCCAAGGCGGGGGCTTGCCCCAAAGTTGGGGGACCACTGCATTATAGTTTAGAGAACCCTAATTTGTCACATTCAATTTCCACCCCTTGAAGAAAAAAAGTACTACTTTGGCATTTGGTGTCTGTTCATGTCACCTGCTATACAACCATGGTTCCACCAACTGGTGTTTCTAAACCCTTCCCCAGAACACCTAAGCCACCTTTAGCTCTTGCGCAACTAGTCTGACAAGTTCAAGCTGAAAAGCCAGGGCACAGAACTAATGAATATTCTCATCCAACAGTAAAGAGAACTCATCTAGTCAGAAGCACTTTCATCTAATCTATTTAAGGTGTAGCTGTCTGTATGACAGATCAGTATCCCACTCTGAACTCTACTATTTTTTATAAAACTTCTGAAAGGCTGGTTTACTATGAAAAACGCATCCATTTTTACTTTTCTCTTTACAAGATTGTCCTTTCAAAGATGTTTGTGCTAACTCAAGTCTAGTAAAAACCCTTTCCTACCTCAATGCATATGATGTTTCAAAAGAAACATTACAGAGTCCTTTAGAAGTAATCAAATGAAAAGGTACTTCCAAATGTATTCTTTCATGCTTCTACCAAAAAAGTCAGAACTCCACAAATTTAGAATTAGGACTTATGGGGGGGGGGGGGGGAGACATTACAAATGTATCCTGTATTTAACATGCATCAGCAGTCAGAAAGATCCTAGTCCAATATTTCTCATCCAGTGTGCCATGGTGGATGAGTCCTCAAGCCTGAACAAGCGTGCCATGGACTTTTTTGAAAAACTACTTAAAGGCCTCTAGATTGGCTCACAAATATTCATGGTGGTGTGCCTCAAAATAAAGGTATCAAAGTGTGCCACAGCAGAGAAGAAGTTGGGCTCCCCTGTCCTACTCCACCCTGGTCAAGAAAGCTGTTCTAGCAAGTTGCACCTCCGATCAGAATGGACAGCTAACATGAACAGTCTCCTGCGCATTCCACAGGGTGGGAAGGAACCTCATGAGACAGGATCATTTACACCTAGATCATAACTGACAGGCATTTGTCTAACCTTTTCTTAAAAGTCTACCAATGACAGGGATTCCACAGCCTTCCCTGGAATCCCATTCCAATGCTTAACTACCCTTGCAGTTCAAAAGTTTCTTTTAATATTTATCTTAGATCTCTCTTGCTGCAGATAACTACTTGTCCTGCCTTCAGTAGACAGAGGTCAATTGATCACATTGCTCTTTATAGCAACCCTTGGAGACTCTGCAGGATTATTAGGTCCCTCTCCATCACCCATTTCTTTTCCCCCAAGACAAAACCTGCCTAGTTTAACCTTTCCTCAGAACTTAATCATTTTCACTGCTTTCCTCTGAACTCCAATTTGTCCACCTTTTGTCTAAACACAGCACCCAGACCTGGATGCAGTGCTGCTCATGAGGCCACCCAGTGCTGGGTAGAAGACAACTGCATACAAACATTCCTGTTAACTCAATATTACAGTATAACATTCTCAGCAATAGCCTGTCCACACTCCTCAGAAGAGATGTATTAAAGCATGACTGTTCCTACCATACCACAGTTAACTAGGCTGGTCATAGTTTTTGTCTGCAGCACATACCATTATAGAAAAATGGCCTCATGGAAGAGACAAGCAGGAGAACCTGGACTTATGCAGAAAGAGCTTATTCGTATTTTGAGTTAGAGAATAAACATAATTGGATGTGTACACCTACAAATAGGCAAGTAGTTTTTGTAGCAATGTTTCTCATACAAGAGCAAAACTTAAAAGAACGTCCCTTAAAAAAAAAAAAAAAAAAAAAAAAAAAAAGGGTGAAAAGACCAATAAGCATCCACTTTACAGACCCTCAAGTCCTCTTCTGAAACGAGTCTGTTCAGATAAAATGTTAAAAGGTGGCACAACAAGAGATTCTTTTGGGTGCCCTACAGGTATCAAAGCTGGACACAGAAAAAAGTTAGCTACCATTGTGAATTAAGGCACAAGGCATGTTACATCAGCAAATGGGGAGCCTTACCAAGAAGGCCTCCATGATCTCAAACTGGAACAGCAAATCTCAACCACCACCACCACCACCACCACCGATGCCAGCAGATACATAGACACATTTTGTTAGAATCTAGAATTTTCCAAATTGTCTCTCCTCTCTCTCTGGCCTGTGACATTTTAACCCTCACTAGCAAAGCAATCAAATCCTACCTATCAAGGCTCTAGGCTTTTCTGTTCAAAAAAGTCATTCTCCATAACAGATGGCTATTTATCACTTCAGGGTATTACACACATATATAATCCCACACCACTACATTACCTGAATGACTGCCCTATCTAGATGGACTGTATGTATTAGTTTGCCGTACAGCATCACATGGATGCAGAAGTTGGTCTACCAGGAAATAGTCATAGAATATTAAAATAAGCTGTGCTGCAAGTGATCTAGGAAAAAAGATTCATAGTGCATCTACTGGTATAGGAAGGAGTGCAAAGGACTCGTCTTAAAGCTAAGTTAGTGCTTATAAAAAGAGATCAGGCAAGTCCAGCCTTGCTATTTCTAGCTATGTGAATTTAACTGTCTACCAGCAAAAACACTAAGAATGAGGCACATACTCAACATAAAAGCTCCCTTCTCAAGTCCAGCTTAGCACTTTGTAACCAAGTCCAATGCTCTCACCTGAAGAAGTCAACTGAGCAAAACTATGGACCTCTCATTCAGATAAGAAAGCAGCTACATTTTATTTATGTATTTCTGCACCTTTACCAGGTTTTCCTAGCGTGCCAGGACAGCAAGGTTAACCCAAGATGTTTCAGAACAGCGTAAAGGGGGTCAGACAAGACTGCCCAACCAAAATTTCAGTTTGACAACTAGGAAATTAAATGTAGCTGTGGCACTCTCCAGCAATGCTCTTTCAGAGAATAAAGGGACAGGTGTTGCGCATATCTGACCCATAAAATACTCAGTAAGATAAACTGGCTCACTATGTCCCTTTTGCCACCTCCTCTTTTCTGATCTAGAAATTGATACAGGACTGCTTACAGTAGAAAAAACTGGAAAGTTTAACAGCTGTTATAAGATGATGGTTGCTGACATGAAGGGTAGATGCCAACTTCTGTACATTACTTTAGACCAGTCGTTTTCAAACCATGGGTCAGGACCCAGTTCTGGGTCACAGAGCCTTATGTACTGGGTCATGGTACACCCTGCTGCTGCCACCAAAAGATGGGAATTCACTGCTCAAAGATGTAATTGTTGGGTCACAGGCATGGTTTGTTTGTTTTTTTCTTCCTTTCTTTCAACTGGATCCCGAGGGGGAAAAAAGTTTGAAAACTACTGCTTTAGATCAGGGGTCTCAAACTCAAATCACCATGAGGGCCACATGAAGACTAGTGTGTTAGCTTGAGGGCAGCACCACTGAAAACCTTTTCATATAACATTAGTGCAAATATTGATAACAGTAGTGTTATTGAGGGCTACTGGAAATAACTTTAGGGGCTACAAGTTTAAGACCCCTGCTTTAGATTAATGGTTCTCAACTACTGTGTTAGGACACGCTACTGTGTTGCCACACAACAGTAAATGTGTCACAGTGAGCCAGGTGGGGGCTGGATTTGGTATGGAGGGCAGATGTGTCCTGTAGGGTCACACACACTGGTAAGTACGTCACAACCTGCAAAAGGTTGAGAACCCCTGATTTAGATGGTCAGTCAACACAGGTGCACAGCAGAAAGCTTTATGATCAGCAGCCAACTACTGTTATAAAAGATTATTCTTCTACATACTGATGTGAAGTTTTACATCAGGGTGTCCAAGCTTTGTGGGGTGAGGGGCCACATTGCTATTCTTTTCTCAGTCAGGGGGCCGGTGAGAATTTGATAGATAAGACATACACATCAATCTTGTTAACTTTAATAAAATAATGATTGGTGTGATATTTGGTATTACTTTTGCTTACACTGTGTACAGAGGACAAGGGGGGGACAGAAGTGCCTATGTGAAGGGGCAAGGCAGAGCACAGATAGCAAGACAGGATAGGGGATCATGGCAAAAGAGGGGAGGGGGAAGAAGGGTGAGGTGGGGGGAGCAGAGCAGCTCAGTAGCAGGACTCAGCTACTTTCTGACAGGGACCCCACCAACTCTGCTCTCCTCACTCCCTGACAAGCACTGCTCAGATAAAGGAGAGCAGTGCTGGAAAGGAGAGAACAGAATCTGACACATAGGACAGAACCCCTGGCAGGTCTGCAGGGGTCACAGGTTTTGGCATTGGGCATCTCTGTACCAGAAACACTGACAGGCAACGATTTCTGCAGACAAGATTTTGCCCACGAACAGCTCTCCAGCCAGGCCATGCCTGCCTGCAGCTGTGTGCTAGCTGGAAAACCAACAAGGGTCCCAGTCAGCCCCAGCTCCCAGGCTCTTGTGGCAGCATTCTGTGGGCCGGATGTAAGCATGTGATGGGCCGGAGTCTGTTGCCTGGGCCACAGGTTGGGCAAGGCTGTTTTACATGGTAACTATACTTGAACCATCTCAGCCAACATCTGTCTACACTGGAGTGGCTCATGCAAGGTGCTTCCTGTCAAACTTATGCACCTCAGTTACTGACTAGCTGGGCCCCACTCACTGCTGAACTCCAGACAGATGTCCTCCAGAGTCTCTGAAAGCCTCCTGTGGACATTTTTTCAGAAACCCAAGCCAAGCAACACTGTTCAGGTCAAATCAAAATGTCTGTATCCTTGAACCTCGAGCTCAGTGGGAAACACTCCCAGGAAACCCTCAATAGCAAGTCTGCCAAGATACTTTTCTTTCCAAGATCTGAAAAGCAAGCTTCCTTTGTAGATGATAAAACAGACTTCGAGGCTAGCCAATGCTCTCCTGACCAAAGCAATGAACTGGAGACTACTGGTGTCAACGCCATCATCGTTTGTTACTCTGATATTTTGGTACCAGAGTCACTTATCTACTAGAAGAGGAAGAAGTGTTCATGATGATCAGGTCAATTTAACAAGCCATGAAAATAACTCCCAGAAACAAAGTAAATAAAAAACAAAGCAAAAACAAAACCAAACAGACAAGGGGAAAATAGCTATGCTGCATGTGAAAAGACCAAGTATCTTCCAGGTATCGGTGCAACTGAGAGCAGGTCTACACTAGAAAACGCTACAGCTGTAATGCATGTGGTGAAGACACAGGATGCCGACAGAAGAGCACTCTCCTGTATGGGTAATTACTCCATCTCTGCGAGAGGAAAAGTTATGTTGGTTGGAGAGCCATCTCCCACTGACTTCACAATGGCACAGGCCATGCTTACACTGTGATAACTTCAGTCGCTCAGGGGTGTCTTGTTCAGATTGACTTCATAGAGTGGTGTGGATGTGCCCTTAGTGATGTGAGTTAGAACAGCTAAGCTGTCTGAGTTATGCAGGTCATTCACAAGAGACTGCATTCTCAGAAAGCACCATGAAAAATGTCAAACAGCTTCAAACCAACTAATAAGTATATTCAGACAACTGTAGCCAGCACTGAATTTTCAGTCATCATTAACCATCTGGTTCCCTAAGACCCTGCTCTTCATCCTAAATGAGCAATACAGACTCCAGAAACAGCAGGATGTCCTTGGCTACTAAACAGTGCTGGCATTCAATCTGGGCTTTAAAACGTTAGGCCTGAGGGGAGTCCCTGCAACGGCAGGCTCTTCTGATTCACTTTGCATTAAAGTTTTACTAATGCAGAAGGAGCCCTTTACACTTGGAAACATGGCAAGATCCAATTTCTGACAGATTCTCAGGTAAGTCACCTTTTCTTTCTGTAGGGATCTTTTTCTACCATTGGCATGACTGCAAAGCAATATACACACAAGACAGGTCTAAAAACCAAGGAGATAATGAAATTAATGGTGCACTTACACTTTTATGGACACAAATGAGGTCAGTTCCACATCCACACACAAACCAGAAACACTACCTATTAGTTGGGCAAGAGGAGACTAAAAGAAAAACTCCTCCAAAGAATTTTAGCCTCTTCCCATCCCCAACAAAAAAGGGCACTCAAACTTTATTCAGAGAAGTGCTTTAATGTCAGTTTGTGCAAGATAGGAAAGAATGGTCTATGGCTAAAGCTCAGAACTAAGCCAAGAAATGTGATTCCCAGTTGTTCCAGACCTCTTGTATGATCAGTGGTACTTCACTTTAACCCTTGTCCCAGCTTTTTCCATCTGTAAAATGGGAACATTGTGCCCTTGCAAATGTCTACCCACTTGCTGAATGTTTTCTTAGCTTACAAGCAAGGTCTCTAGGTTTGGGGGAGGGACGTAACAGGCATTTTTGTTGCGTTTTGATTTTATTTTAAAAGTTGTTAAGATAAAGCATGTGTGAACAGACGGCGCCCCGGCTTGTGAATTGCCATTGCAATTTACACAGTTGGTACAACACTGACCTACCTTATCTATGGAGTTTTGAGGTTTAATCTATAATTTTAACATTACAAGATCTCAGGGATTCTTATAGAAGTGCTAAGTATTATAAAATAAAGAATGCGCCCATTCATGTGTTACAGAAGCACAGCTGGCAACGTGTGCGTCATTACAGCCCCCAGCCCCCGCCTGTCCAGAAAAGCTGCCTGACTTAACAGTGGAGCGCTGGGTGGGACCTGTAGTTTCTAAACAGTCACATTTTGGAAGTAGAACTTTTGTCATTGCAAAGGATCCAAGTAAATATCAAATAAGTTTCATTTTCACTGTGCATAACCAAACATGGAGGAAGGCTAACAGTACATGAAAGCCAGGTTTTGGAAGTAAACTAAGCCCTTGTGTTTTTCCACACATCCCCTACCCCATGAAGTTAATCCAATGAACTGCACAAGAAACCCGAACTGTCACCCTACTGGTGTCGGATCCATCCCCAAAGTCCGTGAATTCACATCCTGCTGGTCACTCTCAAAGTTCAATGGTGGACTAAGGTTGCTAGTTTGCAATCAGCTATCTGTGTGGTGCAGAAAAATGCCACCTTTGCCTCCTCCTCAAATCCCCTGCCAGCTAGTGTACAAAGTGGGTCCAGCAACATTCAGGACAATGCAAGTTCTGCCTTCCTAATGCAAAGTGGAGAAGCAGCAAATAGCCCCATGATCTAGAAGTGAGCAATTGCTTTGGACTCAAAGCCAACACCAAAAGGCCTTCTGACATTCTACTTAGGAATACCGCTAATTTCACCTTCTTGGAATTAAAAATAAATTACAACCTCTTGTGTGCAAATAAGTAAGGCTCCTATATTTATCAGTGATACAAACAGACCTTTGTAACAAATAAATGCTTTCCAGCATTTATAACCAGGTGACCTGTTTGCATTCAAAAGCAAAGAGCTACATTCATGTCTACATTATGAAGAAAAGAGGCAGCTGCAGGAAGGAAAGACATTGTGGGGCAAAAAGCTGCAGCCAAGTCCTTGCTTTCAGCGAGTGGCAAGGACATTCCAGCACAGCTTAATAAAGCCAACCACATACTGATTCAGATAAGTTACTCTTGGCAAGCTCTGTATAAATCCAGAGTCTACAGACACACATCATAGAGTAGGTCCTAATTATAAAGCAAACTGTCTTTGTATTTTTCATAAGCTTTAAATGCCAGGTTACAGCAATTCTGAAGCCTAAATTGTGCAGAGTTCCCTTTAGTTTTCTTGGTCATCCCTTCCAGCTCTGAGCTTCTATCCCCACCACATCAGGCCAGGCATGAAGTGAACTCCTTTTAAAGCAAAGTTAGCAAGCTGTTTAGCAAGTTAAAAAGGAGAGTGAGCGTGAGCAGCTGTTGGCGAGCAGATACGAAAATTAATGACTGTGCCAATGCCAGGGGGAGAGGAGGAACACCAACGCTGCAAACTCTTCACTGGTTTCAGGAACAGGTATAACAAGAAACCGCGAGGCAACTGAAATGAAAAAGGAGAAGTCAGGCGCGACTATTACATCCCTTCAGCAGTGGCAACTCGTAACAGTGTAGCACTGCACGTAGAATGAACATGGATTATCCACCATCCAGGACCAATATTACTGAACTCCTGGAAAACAATGCACTGTAAGAGATGCTGCATTTTGAGAGGAAAGAACAAGTTTCTTCACCTCCATTGCACCACACGAACCAAGAAGCAGGGTTTGCAGAGAGATTTTGGGAGAATCTTTATATAGCCTGGATGGATCTACTGCAACCATTTCCACATGTTCCAAATGGGCAGCCGTGTTAGTCTAGTAAAGCAAAAAAAAAAAAAAGGAGGAGTCTTGTGGCACTTAAAGACTAACAGATTTATTTATCACACGAGCTTTCTTGGGAGACTATCCCACTTTGTCAGACGCTTTGAAGAGGGAGAACTTACAGAATTGGATGAAAATAAATGCAAGG
>ML681963.1:46374074-46445044 GCA_007922195.1 Podocnemis expansa
CCTTGCATTTATTTTCATCCAATTCTGTAAGTTCTCCCTCTTCAAAGTGTCTGACAAAGTGGGATAGTCTCCCAAGAAAGCTCGTGTGATAAATAAATCTGTTAGTCTTTAAGTGCCACAAGACTCCTCATTTTTGGTGTGGTTTTTTTTTTGTGTTTCGTTTCCACATGCTTATCCTTGACTGCTGGAAGACCATGACAGGTCAAATGTTTTAATAGGTTTTTCCTTCCTCCATCACATTAATTGCAGGAGTGCATTTTAAATAAATGAAAAACAAACAAACAAAACAAACAAACTAACTACATTGCTACTGCTCCCTCACGTGCATCATCAATACATTTCAGGTTTAGAGTGCTGGAGCTATCAAGGGGAGATGGCCTATGTTTTTATTTATTGCAAATGCATGAAATCCCAGCAAATCTGAGGCCTTCTCTCATAAGCGCTACACAGAATTAGGATCATGGAAGAAAAGACTTGCATGTTCAGCAAAAATGGTACCTTCCTAGAACCCTGACTAGCATACTATCAAGGTATAATCCCATTGCTAGAGAGGATGGATGACCAGTGGTTAGGATACTTATATGGATTTGGGAGATCTGGCCTCAACTCCATGCTGTGTCACAGACTCTCTGTGGGAACCTGACCCAAGTCCCTTATGCACTGTGCCTCAGTTCCCTGTCCGTGAAGTAGGGGCCACAGGATTTAGGATGACAAATACATTAAAAAAATTGGGTGGTACTCAGATAGTACCATAATGGGAGACATAGGTTCCCATCCTACAATCACAAGACAACACCCAGCTGTATCTATTATATATGCATAATTAATTGGCCTGGGTCTTCCAGTGCCACACTGAATTAGTTCAAACAAACAAACAAAAAAGCCACCAGTTCAAAGTGTATAATTTGAATACTTCAGAAATCACTGTGTCACATTATACACAATCATGCACAGTTGAAGAGGTAGCAAGAGGCCATTTCTGCAAGTATATGGCATCAACAGATGTTCAGGCTTATCTAGCAAGTCAGCCTTGAATGCAGGGCCTTACGCATGCTCCTTAACAGCACCCAAATGTCAGAAATGTTACAGGTTAAAAAAAACAAAACAAAAAAAAAAACCCACACACCACCCTTATTTCAGCACTTCAGACATTTAAATAATACTTCTGGAGGACAGATGAGCTCTTCTTTCACAGCTAATACATTTGAGGAAGACGATGGCTAGCTCGCTATTTCGAGTTTAATTATTTACACTAAGTTAATAAATACCAGATACTCCTCCTAAACCTGGACAGGGTGCATAGTCCTTTGATTGTTTGGACTTTAAATCTACCACCTGATAGTCATGGAGAGCAAGACATGAAACATGAGTGCAGGAAGGATCCCACGCAGCAAGAGGACATTGTGTATACGTCATAGGCCTGTTCAGTCCTGGGATTCTGGAACAGGTTCAGGTGTTAGGACAAGAACAGTCAGGTTCCTACAGCACAACCCCAAGTGAGCATTAATTTAACAAAGAAAAAAAGACACTACACAATTAACTAACTTGCAGGCTGTCTTCAAACGACCAAGAGTAATCTAGGCAGTCAACTGTAAGATTTATTTCCTCCTATCAGGAGAAGAGATGGTAAAAGCAAGCAGCTAGGTATAGGTCAGTGGCCACATGTTATTCTCATTACTATCCAGAAAAGAGAAACCCAAGTCCAAAGTCAGATTTTAGAGAGTGTTTCAGTAACATTTAGCAGGAAATTTAGTGTTTCTCTCCTGCCTACAGGGAACTCCATCCTTCCCACTAATCATATAGACCTGGCTTGCCCAAGCTTTGCAGCAGAATTTGGATCCCACAACAAAGCAGCAAAGGGTACTTCAGAGTCATTTCACTGTGTACAAGTTGAGGCAATTTCTATATTTTATGGTTACTGAAGAGACTGTTCTAAACATTCACATCAGAGAATGGGATGTTGCCAAGGAACCTTCCATGTGCTGGTAGAAAACCAATGGATTAAGATTGTCAAAAACAAAACAAAAAAAAAGCGGGCTCCAATTTTATTTAGTTTCCATAATACACACAGACCAAGTCAGCTGCTGCAAATCTGCAGGCCATCAGGACTTGGTGCACCAAGTCAGGCCGCAATTCCACTCAAAATACAGCCCAGCTCCCACTTCATCATGCTTGCTTTGAGACCTGGCGGGTGGGGGGCTGGAGGTCCTCTTCTGTGCTGCTGCCCTCCTTTGGAAGGCAATATACAAGTCTTGCAAGAGTGCTGGAGCTTGTGTCTGGATGCAGAGATGGTGTTCCGCACCCAGAGGGTGCTTCATTCCTCCTCAGTAAAGATGTTGGCGAAAAAGCCTAAACATAAGCTTAATGCCATGCTGATGTCCAACCATATTAAAAAAAAAAACCACACACACACAACTTGAACAAAAACTATGGCCACAACTTTTCAAAACAAACTATATAAATAGTAAAGTACAGATTTTATTACCAGCCTTGCTGATTATCTCATGGGGGCCTGAATTCCTCTAAAGACTCACCCACACACAGTTACAGCAGCACAAAAATCTTCCCAGCTAGAAACCAATAAAGTTAAAGCAGTACAATCCCATAATGTGGACAGATGAACTGGCTGTGTCCACTAACTGTATGGATATAAAAATACCATCCCTAACCTCAATAGTACAACAGTTTCACTACATCTAAACAGGAAAGATGAGATGGAATCCCCCTTAAAACAAAGAAGATGCTACTTAGCTCTGCAAAGCAGTCTAAAATCTTGAATAAAAAAATTTAGGTCCATGTTAACTACATCTCTCGGGTGTAACTTGAGCAACACAGTTATACTGACCTAACCCCAGTGTGGACAGTGCTATGGGAAGGTGGAGTACCTGCACCAAGTGTGAAGTTCTCCCATTGGCACAGATAGCATCTTCACTAAGCACTGCAACGTTACACGTACAGACAAGCCCATAGTTAATACCAGCCCTAAAGTTTTAAGTAGATAGCTTTTGTAGACCCTGACTGGCAACTTCATTTCTGATCTTTGAAACTACAGTTCCTATCATCATTCCTTACACTGATCTTTCCTTCACTGGTTACTGTATGGGCAGCCAGTCGGCATGACGGAGAAACAGGGTTTTTTGTGTTATGCTTCTCCACACTGGTTTCTTATGATAAAGAGATCCACCCTGCCACCAGAAGTGGAGGCACAAGGGGCAAATCACCTTGTTATTCACTTGCCTTCCCCAAGCCCCAAAAAGATGATGGATCCCTAGCTTCCATCTGCAATATTTTCTTCTGGAGTATGTAGAAGCAAAGAATCTGCTAAAGAATCATGAGACAGCTTATATTACATTTACCTACACCATTACATAGCAGCTCACACATTTCATCACAGAAAGGTCACATGTATGTATTGAGAGTGCAGCAAGTGTTTATACAAAGCTCAGAGCCTCCAGAAGGGGGGGGGGGGGGAGAGAAATGGTGCCAAGTTTGCAAATGCCTCTTCCTCATCTATTCCACTAAGCTCTAGCATGCCCAAGCTGCACTGCTGCTATATGAAAAGAACTAGGAGTGCAGGTGTATAGAGAAGAGAAAGAAATATGAGCCCCTCCCCAATCCCTGTGTGCATATTTACACCATGTGGTTAGATCACTACAGGAACAAGGAAAGTATGCACATGAGCTCAACCCTTTTAGAAGCAGCTACTCCTGTTCCAGTCTCGCCAAAGATACTCTTTCACTCTGCAAACCTCCTACAGCTGGTTTGGGCACTGCAGCTCTTCCGACACAGGGCACAACAAGGAGTAGTGGGTGGGATTCTTAAAAACATATTGATATAATCCCACATTAAATGGACCAATGCACTCCTGATTAAGGCCGAGGTCTGGGAATCAGCAGACCTAGCTTCTATCCTCAGCTCTGTCACAGTCTTGGCAAGTCACTTAACCCCTGTGCCTCACCTTCCTCTTCTATAAAAGAATTAACACCATAAAGCACGTGGCTGGGAACTTAACACAAAAAACCTATCTTCCAGTGGCAAGCTCTCTCCAGTAAGTGAACGACTGTCCCAGAGCACCAATTTTAAAAGAATTTCAGCTTTTTTTTAAGTTTGTACCCACAAGATTACATTAGGTTCATGTTCGGAAGGTTAACGATGAGCCTGCAGAAAACAGCTACAACCTCTTTGCAGCTGCTTGTCTTGCCCAAGTCAATAAAAAGGGAACTAAAAGGACATTGTCAATTCTCTATTGTCATGCAGACAGACAAGAGAAAAACTGACAAGACTTGTCTGTTTCACTCAACTTTCCCAAACAGCAACAAGGAACAACATCATCCAGCTGCCACCGCCCTCAGGCTGGACTTTTCCCACTTTCAGCTATGGCTTGTAGGTTTAGGACTGGCTAGCAAGAGATTAAAAATCCATGCACGTAACCCCTTATATAAGGGCCTGCCCCAAAGAGCTCAAGACCAAAAGGTTTAACTTTTAAACTAATCTGACTAATTCAACTTTTTAACTGACTAAGCTCAACAAATTTAAGTGTGATAGAGCACCCATCAAAACACTGGCTGATCCACCTGGCCTCCTTCACTTTGCATATGCCCTGCCCTTTAGTTTTAGCTTTGGGGATGTGCAGACTTTGAAACAAACACTCTTGCAGGACTCCAAACAATGCCACACAGGTGAACTTCTCTCCAGAACCGTGCATGATTCAGGAACCACAAGTGACCAACATCAACAAGCCGCTTATATACCAAGCGCCATCAAAACATCTAAGTAAACAAACCAGGGAGGAAAGAGCATCTTTTTGCCTTTAATGTGACAATGACAGTGATCTTTGCTGTCACCTGTAGGGTAAGCAGATACTGATTTCTCAGGTAGAAATGCAATTTCCAGGTCGGTGACCCCTGGAGCACATTAAGACAATGTGGAGAAGCAGTAAGTCTTGTAACGCAAAGGTAGTGTGGCTGTTGTGCTATTTTATGCTCCCTTTTAAGTTTTCATTTGTTCCTAACTGAAAGCAATTGCACTGTCTATTGCAGAGTGTGCATATTAATGCCCCTGGAAGACCAGCAGCTATTAGTGAATTAGATTCTCAGATGAAAGGTATCATATCAGCCCAAATTATTGTTGGAAGCTTAGTATCTTTATGATAAGAAGTGATATTCAAAAATATCCATTAAAAAATGTAACACTCCCCCGGCATTTGCTCCCACCTCCCACCCTTAAGACCTCTTACCATGACAGAAGAGATTTGACACACCACATTTTTCTAGTGTCCCATTTGAAAAACCATCACTTATAGCCAGGCTACAACACTAAATGTTTTAAAAAGTCAAATGGAATTACAATGCCACTAGATTGTTATAGGAAAGACTGTTTACAAAGATTGAGAAAACTTGGGGGGGGGGGTAATTAAAGGAACACATACCCCCGACCCCCCAAACTCCAGAAGGCACACTCCTATTAGTATCCTGGTACTAACAGCAGCATCTTCAGGGTGATCTCACTCCCCCTATGAAAAGCAATAAATAAGCACTTATGTAATGTCCCTCATTTGTAGACCTCAGCATGTTTTATTAAGGGGGGCAAGCATTATTAAACCCACATCAGCTAGGGAAGGAAGGCACGGGGCGATTACGTGATTTGTCCAAGGTTATACTCATTGAGACTATGAAAGAGCAGGAAGTAATACCACAGCTCAATTCTGACTCCCACTTGGGTTTCCTAGACCATGCTGCCCCTACTAGATGCCATCAGTTCATCAGCAGAGAACAAAGCCTAGTCCATATCCTGAAATGCCACCCTCTTAAAATAGTTGCACAAAGTATTTAAAAAGAATAAGGTGATCAAGGCCTTATCTACAACTAGACCAGTTTAACTAAAATCAATTAAAAATTAGTCTAAATTGAACGAACCCTAAATGTCTACACCTTAGAACTTGTCCTATTTTAAGCAGTTTTAGAGTAGGAACTTACGCCAGTTTAACTAAGTCAATTAAACAAATCAATTTAATGAAACGAGCACACTCTTCTACTATAGATAAGGACTGAAAGTCATTCACAGGCAAGGTCCACACCACAAAAGAATGCCACCTCTCTTTTGTTGGCGAGATCTAATGTTTACTAGAACTTATGGGCAATACAAGACCTGCCAACAATACAACACTAAGCAAGGAAAAACCCTATGATAAAAGCCAGCCGGAGCCAGGACTCAATTTCAGATTCCAAGATATCACAGCTCACTGGCAGCACAAAGCCATTTAGTGCCAATTTAGTCTGAAAACCATGTTTTTAACAACATTTTCATGCTTCAGTTGCTACTAGAGTTGAGATTTAGAGTCAATAACGGAACCCAGAGGTTTGTGTTTTTTTCCCCCCCTCTCTTTTTTAATTAGGTCATTTTTAAACCGAGTTCCCTGAACTTGCAATAAGTGCCTCTGGATGACAGCATACCTATAAGGAGGTTAACCAACATGTGAATGTTTAATGCAACCCAAAGACATCTCTCATTACAGGAGATGCTTTTTATTGTCGTTTGTGCTGTACCACCAAGAGAAATACCCAGCTGCTACCTACTCAATTGCTAGAAGTCTTCTTGCGGGCAGTTTTCTTGATTGCTCTTTGTTCCCCAGACCCCCAATTACTTCTACTGGGACTGTAGAAAGTTCTACTCCACTACCAAACCAGCCAGACACTACAGGGAGAAAAAAAGTGGGGATTTGTTTTTATCCTTCAATATTTCTAAGAGCTCTAGATGTCTTACATGCAAGATGGCCCAGATTTCCTTCCTGTCATTCCCAGAGTCCAATAAGGTCTTCTATGTTCAGTTGTATTGTGAAACAAATCTGATCCCAACCCAACCCCATTACTTCCAGACTACAAACAATCATAAAAATGAACAGCTAGTCCCATTATCTAACCCAATTCATACATATAGAGAACTTCCATGTGTTCAAAACTCCTCCCCTGGTCAGCAGCACATTCTTCTAAGCAACTTATCTGCAAAATCTCTACTTTACTGTCAAACCTGTACACAAATAAGCAGCTGCTCCTAACCTCTTATAAGAATGAGTCTTTCAAACCGAAGGTTTTGCATTAAAAAGAGAGAAGTAACTCCTAAAGCAAGACACGTGGAGCTATGGTTCTTCTATTCATCATTCACAGGTCATCATGAGTTTAGAGCAAGGGTCTCAAAGACATGGCCCCTAAAGATAGCATTGCTGCGGACCGCAGGAAACATCACCCCTGATATTAGCAATATCATTGTATGAAACGGTTTCAGCGATGCGGCCCTCGGGCTTACGTTCTAGTCCTCGTGGCCCTCGCTGTGATTTGAGTTTGAGACCCCTGGCTTAAAGAATCAGTGACATTTCTGCTGTCTTCCTTAGCACTTCCACCCCAAAGAAGCCTGAGTATTTTTGTCCTCTGGATGGCTTTACGAAGGGAACCACCACTTTCCCTCAAACGGCCTTAAATCTAGATGTAGGCAACTAGATTTCCACCCCCATCCTTCTGACATTTCTCAAATAAAGTTATTTGATAAGCACCGAATGGCTCACCCCTGTGCGTGGCAGAAAGCATTTAGTTTACGTCCAGCCTAAGAAACAAAACAGGATACACTGCAAGGCAGTTAAAATGTAGGTTTGGACTATTATTCTTGTGGGCAACGGAGAAGACACACGGAAGCCTGTTCCACAACACCAGGCAACAGGTTCTTCACAAGATGAGGGATTTTGTCTGTTTGCATCCGATAATCCTTGGCACGCAGAACTTTTTATAGATGCCATCTGTGGAGTCTGAAAGTCACATTCATGCCCAAAACGCCAGATACACACACTCACTGATAATCTAAGTTGACGAAACCGGAAGGTTCACACGCATTATACTGAATGCCTGGAGCACAAGGTATCAGCAGCACACAGAACCACAACAGACCTCCAACCCTGAACATCTACAAGTTTTGGGGCTTGAGGGTGTTTTTTAAAACTACACAATTTTTGAAAATTTCTATCACAGAATCACAACCACGCTATTCATTCACAAGTCATATAGGTCGAAGCACTGAAGCAAAAACCTTCTCAAATAACTGGAGTTTAATCTAGGTACCATTTTAGTACCCATTTTATCCAAAGTTGAATTTTTACAAGCTATAAGGTTTCTCAGAAGGGCATCAGTTTCCATGACACACACCTGCAACTTTCTTGCAGATATATAGGAATATACTGCCCATCAAATCTCTACTCAGAATAGCCACTACAAGTTGCAGTGGCCACAGCAGTGAGAAGAGCCACTGTACTAGAAAACACACTATGTCAATCTAACATACATCAGTGTCAGTTACCAAACAACAAAACTTGCACTAGCTTTTCAGAATCAAAGAAGAGGAGGAGTGAGCAAGAATGGAAAAAAGTCTGGAGCTGTATGTCAAACTCCAGATTATATCAAACGTCTCTGACCCAGGGCTTGCCATGAGAACAGGCGAGGTATGGGCGGAAAGAAGCGTCTGTCTGTCCTGCACAAGGCCGTTACACATTCAGATCTAAGATGTGTGAACGATGCAAGAAATTATCCTCAAGCTCTGATTGAGAACAGGTATGAATACAATATCAGCATCCCTGTCCCAATATCCAAAATGTCTGACTTGCACCTAGCTTAAAGTGCTATAGCACAATTGTATTCGTGGCATTTGCTACATCTCCAGCGAACTACCAAACAAACCCAGAACAACTATTTTTAGACTCATTTACCCCTGCTCCAAGCCTCACCAAAAAGCAGGAATTTATAATATTGTCAGGCCCAACAGTTCCAGGCATTTGAATGTTGCAAGCAGTTTTAACTAACTAAAGCAACTGTCCCTTCCCATTAAACAAATAAAGATACCTTGGAGAAACAGAGAAGGAGCTAGGCCCACACTTTGAGAGAAAACTCAGTCTCAAAGTGTTATTGATAACTCCCCATTTCTAGTTCTACAGCTACCAGTGCTTTTTAAAGAGAGTCTCTAACACGCCCCATATAAAAGCCTCACATTCACTATCTGATAAAGAAGGCAGCCAAGCAATTTCCAATTCTGAAATGGGTCAGAATTAGTCAGGAATAAACGCATCCTCAGATCCATCAAAGAGCTCCTTTATACCAACGAGAAAGTCACATGAACAGCAAGCCCATTGTACAGTGAACCTCTGCTTCTGCTTCGACAACACAGAATCTATTCCAGGCTGTATCAAACATAACAAGCAAAATAAATCCAAGGTACAAACAAAATGCCATCGCCTCCTCTTTTGTTTCAGGCACAGCGCAACAAGGGCGGTCTGTCTGGAGCTCTGCTCCCGCTGATACAGTATTGCCACTGAACTTCCTCAAGGTCACAGCCAATTTCAGCTGTGGAATAAAAAGGCAGATAGTGGCAGTGATGGTTTGGGTTATGGCTGGCAGAAAAGCAGAGTGTAAAAGTTTATGAGCTCATCAGGATTGTTGTACCATTACATCAGAGGCAATTATAAATGGCCAAGAGCAGGAGATGGGGAGCCAATCAGATCACAGATAGGATGTCAACCTAAGACCAACTGTCTCCTGGCTTTGACAGAAGGATTTTACCTCCATAATTCAAATCCCAAACCAAAGCAATCTGCACTTACTACTCCAATCACTGAACTGTTTACCAGCACTTCCAGGGAGAGGGCCAGGCCGCTGGGCCGGCCAAGAGCCTGCTCAGGAAAATGGCCCCAGCCAGGCCGCGCAAGCTGCAGCCGCCCCAGAGCGGGTCACTTCTCACCCTCCTACCCCCAGGAGCTGCACAGGCCCCTCTGGGAGAAGAGGGGCGGCCGTCTCAAGCCCGCTCTGCGGAGCTCAGGCCGCCTCGCCCGACAGCAGCCCTTCCCCGGCCAAGCAAGGAGGAGCTCGGCCACCCACCTCCACCCCTGCCCCACGGTGCCGGCCCCTTCCTCCGGCCGGGGGCCCCTTCCAGCTCCCCCCTCCAGCCCCCCAGGGCGGAGAGAGGAAGCGGGGAGGAGAAGGCACCTCTCTGGAAGCCTCGCACAAAGGCTGGAAGGGGAGGAAGAGAAGGCAGAGAGGCAGCCATTTTAGAGAGAGCAAGAGGCAGACAATGGCAGCTCCCCAGCAGTGTGGGTCCGGGTGTGTGGGGCGAGGCAGGCAGCGGGGGGGGGGGAATCCGCCCCCTCCGCTGCCCCACGGGCCCCCGCCCCCGGCCCCTCTTCTGCCCTCGCGCCCATTGTCCCCCCTCGGGGCCGCCCCACGTGCGCCCGCCCGGCCGCCCGCCGCCGGCCTCTCACCTGCTGGGCCCTAGCGAGCGACGCTCCCCCTCCGGCGCTGCTGCTCCCGGGGCTCATGGGCGCGTGGTGGCTCCTTTGTTGGCCCCCTCCGGCCGCCGTGGCCCAGGCCTGGCTGTTGCCCGCGCCGTACTGCGAAGCCATGTCCGCCGCCGGGCCCTTGGCGGCCGCTCCCCCGTCCTGCGGCCCGCCGCCGTAGTCGCCCCCGGGGTAGCCCTGGTAGCCGCGGGCCGAGCTGGGGGAGGTGAGCAGCTGGTTGAGGGTGGGGGTGGCGGTGGGCTGCGGCGTGGCGCCCGCTCCTCCGCCGGCGGCCGACGGCCCCATGGCCCCGAAGCGCTGCTGCGGCTGCTGCTGCTGCTGCTGCGGGAAGGCGGCGGGGGACTTGGCGCCGGCGGCCGAGCCCTGCGCGCTGCCCCGCGGGGAGCTCAGGGCGTAGGCCTGGGGGGGGAGGCGGGTAGGCGCCGGCGCTGCGCCCGGCCGCGGCCGCCGCCGCCGCCGCCGCCGGGTAGTAGGAGTTGTACTGGTGGTTCGGGAAGCCGTGCTCGGCGCCGCCGTGCGAGTTCTGGGGCGGGGGCGGCCCCGGGGGGGCTCCCGCCGGCCCCGGGTAGGGCTGCTCCAGGCCCCCGCTCTGCAGCGCTGCCATGCCAGGGCTTTGTTGTCCGCCATGTTGGTGGAAAGCAGCTGCGGCGGCGGCAGCGGCGGCGGCCGCCTGGGCGCCCCGGCCGTAGGGCTGCCCGAAGCTGTAGGCTGGCGGGGCCAAGGCGGCCGGGTGGGAAGGGGGAGGCGGCTGCTGCTGCGGCTGCGGCGGCGGCGGCGGCTGCTGCTGCTGCTGCTGCGGCGCCCCCAGCCCGTCGCTGCTGCCGCCGCCGCCGCCGCCGCCGGGCGGCTCCGGGAGGTTATTGTTCAGGGTGGCGGCGGCGGGCCTGGGGCCCGGGTTCCCGTTGGGGCTCTTCAGCTCGGGCTCGGCGCCGGCCTCGCCGCCGTTGCTCTCGGCCCCGTCCGGCAGCTCCTTCCCGGGGGGGGCTTCGCTCTCCGCCTGCTCGTCGCCGCCGCCGCCGCTGCCGCGCTCCGCCGCCTCGCCCCCCGCCTCCTCCGGGGGACAATCCCGCTGCTGCGCCTCCGCTTTCTTCAGCTCGGCCGGAGCCGGGGCGCCCAGGCTGCTGGCGGCGGCGGGGGCGACCTGAGCGGCCATGATCCCCCCTCCCCAGCTAGCCGCCCCCCGGAGCCGTGCCCCCGAGCTGCTCCCTGCCTGCCTGGCGGGACCGGGAGGGAGGCCTCGCTGCGCGGCTGCTCCCCGCTCAGGCGGCGGCGGGCTCTTCGGGCCAGCGGGGGCTCATTCCCCCCCGGCCGGGCTGGCGAGGCGGGGAGGGCTCCGCTGGGCTGGGCTCCCCGGGGCCTGGCCCCGCTGTGCCTCCTCGGTTGCAGCCGGCGGAGAAAGGGGAGGAGGGAGCGGGGGGAGGAGGGGAGGGGGACCCGGGACGGGGCTCCCGGTGCGGGAGAGGCAGGAGGGAGGGAGGGACGGGGGACCCGGCGGGCGAGCGGACCCCGTCCCCGGAGCCGGGCCGTGTGGCGGCGGGGCCGGACTAGGCGAGCCGAGCGGCGGCTCCCGACTCTGGTCCGCCGAGTGCCGCTCACTCCGACACGAGGCTCAGCACTGCCATTTTACCCAGCGCCGCGGCCGCCTGCCAAACCCGGAGCGGAGCCCGGCCCGGCCCGGACGGGAGCCTGCCCTCTTCACAAAGGAGGAGCGGGCAGGCCCCGGACGCTCGCAACTCGGCAAGGCTGAGCGAGGCCGCCGCTGCCGCACGCAAAACCCGCGGCGGATTCCCGCGGAGCCGAGCCCAACCTTCCGCCACAAAAGGAAGCTCCCCTGCTGCGAAACACGGAGCGGATTCTCGGCCTGGGCGAAGCGGAGCCGCACAAAGATGCCAGGAACCCGCCGCCCAGAGGCTGGTGTTGAGCCGGGCGGAAGGAGAAGGAGAAGGAGGGGTCGCTGCCCAGCCACGGGTCTGGGAGCCAGGACTCCTGACTTTTTACTCTGACTGGAAGCCAGGAGCGCTGGGCACGGAGCCGAGAGCTGGAGCCCGGGAACTGGCAGCCCAGCGGCCCATGCCATTGGTGGCTACTGCCAGAAACTTCAGTGAAAGGCAGATCTCCGAAGAGGATAATTATGGAATAAGCTCCCCAGAGGGATGCATTTGCCTTACCCAGTGGGAGCATGGGCTAAAGAAAAGTTCAGAAAATGACTTTAACTATCATTACATGTTAGAAGGCACTGCAAATTTTATAGGGAGACACGGAAGAGACTGCTATTAGTGGTTCCAAACCTGGGGTCCGGGGACCCCTGGGGGTCCACGGAGGCTCCCCCACTGGGGCCGGGATCCAGGTGCAGGCCCGATGCTCCCTGCCACGGCTGCCTCTCCCTGCCCGTGGCCTGATCCCGGCAGGGGGATGGGGCTGTGGTGGCTCCCCAGCCGGGGCAAGCGCAGGGGCCATTGCTGCCATGCTTCAGCTCCCCAGCGGCACAGGCCATGGTGGTGGCGGTGCTGCTCACCGGCTGTGCCGGCGACACCGCCGGAGTGGCATGGGCCAGATTACGTAATCAGCCAAGGGACCACAAAGGTTTTTTGTTTTTGGGGTTTTTTTGGTTAAAAAGAGGTCCCCGGCCTGTAAAAGGTTGGGAACTGCTGCCGTCTTATTTAGGATGCCTCATTTTATCCATCTTAACAGTGTCCAACTTTGGAGAGAAATTTTTACATTGCACTGTTTGCAGCCGGCCTGTGGCATTGAGCAAGGAGAAAGCCCTTGGGCTAGATCAGTGCCTTTTCTTTGTCCCAGGATTTTCCAGTCACATTTAGCTGATAAAAATTGCCATTTCCCTTCTGTTACTTGTGTTCCTCTGGAAAAATGTTGGCAGTGTGCCAAAATAATAACCAAACATAAACATACTAAAGTCAGACTTATGTATCACTGCCAAAGCCAACAACAGTACAGCGCACAGGGAACAGTTGGGAGCTACTAGGGGAGACGACAGAGAAACAGAGAGCCAAGCCAAGCTCTCCACCTGACCGTACATCCTTCAGACCAAGCACATAATTCTAGTGTCCTACCTCATTCCCGTCACCTTCTCAGGAGGCATTACATAGAAAAGGAGCTCTCCCAACTCCCAAGGGTGGGTTGAAAAGGAAGCCAAGCTCTCCTCATAAAGACACCAAACACAGTACTGGACCTAGCAGCATATCCCCTGCCCCAGAGGACCATAGGGGATAAAGGCTCATCTGATGGAAAAGGAGAGAAAAAAGAGAGAGAGCTGGGTTAGGCCATGCTTCTCCTAGATGCAGCATATTGTGTTAACAGGCCATCACCCTAGTTAGTCCTGTAACTCAAGTGATCTAAGTCTGTACTATAATGCAAAAGGTAAAGTTGTAAGCTGTTTCCCCATCTGTGAAATTGGAATATTACTTGTTCTGCCCAAAATCTGTGAGAAAAATGTTTGCAAAGCACTTTGAACCCTCTTTCACATGACTGTCTCAACAGAATATTATTGCTAATTAATAAGTCTCACAACACATTTGGGCTTGCCACAATGTTTTGCAGTTTGGATCTTGATTTCACACAGTGGGCCTGGAAAGGCTGAGAAGTATAGAGGGCTACCCATTGTCCTAACAGGGTAGTTAGCTAAGAAACCCAGAGGCAGAGAAGATATCAGACTTTTTAACTCTGCTCTAACTTCACTTTCATTACGTGAATACTGCATCGACTGTTTTCTGATATCATCAAGATCTATAACCCAATCACCTTCCTGACAGTAAATTAGGCAAGTTTCTTCCTACCCCACTAAATCTCTCTCTCTGTTTTACAAAATATATAGAATTTTATACATAAAAAACACCACCCTAAAAAAACTATATAGGATGTTTGAAGGATCAGGGGAAGGTGATGAAATACAGTCTTTCAACTCTAGATCAGTCCATACTAAGTATGGGGCAGTAATGATCCACAGCGATTACCAGCTGTCATGCTTTGAGGATGTCTGTAAATGGATTGTTGGTTTCAACCATTTCTTAACAAGAAAGGATCCACTTCACAAAAACCACTGTAATAGCATCTTTGATGGCAGGCAGAGTAGAGAGGTCAAGTCTAGGATGGTAAGCAGAGCAGCACCTGGAAAACTGAATGGTCCCTGCTACAACTGGATGTTTAATTGATAAATACAAGATTTCAATGTTCAGTACCATCAATCCAGCACTAAAACTCAATGCAAGAATTAGAACATATATTTTCTAAATAATACAGCATATGTGTACTACAGTATGACTGGTGCTATAATCAAGAAGAGATTCCAAAGTAGGAAGCTAGGGTAGAATTTAGCACAGCTCAGCATATAGTTACATTCAGAATTTATTCCCAAGCAAGAATCTGCATTTTGGGCTCTCTAACAAAGGGAATGTTGCCGTTTTATAGTAGATTGTATAATACAGAGTAGATTTCACCTCAGCAAACTGGCCTAGAAAAAGAAAGCCCCCCCCCCACACACACACTGGTAATTCACTGAGAGTTGCAGCAGGATGATGCATAATGATAGCAGCATTTAATGTTTGTTTTGTAGTAACCACCGACAGGCCACAGTCAGGATTGGGGCCTCCACATTTTAGGTGCTACACAAACACAGACAGAATCCTTGCTAAAAGTTTATAGTCCACTCTGAAACGAAGGCTACACGATATTCTAGAGTCAAAAATGGCATTAGAGTCTCCTACACAAGTTAACCAAATACCACACAATTATGAAGCAATTTCTGATGATTTAATTTGGTCCAGATTCCAAAACTCCACAATATTTTTCTTCTGTCCACTCATAGGCTTGTTGCAAACCTTTGCCTCCAGCAGAGAAGGGCTGGGCTAGTCTCCATATGCTTGCCCTATGAACATCACTTTTAAAGTGTATCAAAAGAGCAAAGGAAACCAGCAGAAACTCCTGGGTTGTTGAGTAAAGTACCACTGTATTCCTATTCTCTACCAATGCAAGAGAACCTTGTAAAGCTCAATAAAATGCAGTAAGGTTTAAAAAACAGGGAAAATTCTTGATCAAAAAATTGATCTAAGTGTTCTTCACAAAGGAGCCCGTGTTATCTGATTACTATTATCCAGAGAGAGTTTTGGAGCATATTCTCCATCAGCAAACCAAACTAAATGCTCACACAAAGGTGGCCCTGTGGTTTCACCAAGCTTTATGGTGGTCTGTAAAATCCAAAGAAGATTAAAAAGCAGCAAAACAGCCAGTATATCCCTTTCAAGGGTGCTTTCCCTACCCTAATGAGCATCTAACAAATTCTGAACAGTTTGCACATCTAGGAAAAAAATGGAACAGAGCCTACTATTTTGTCCAAAACCCTGTTGGGCTACAAAATCCCAGGTAATAATCTTCTGGAAACCAGATTAGAGTCCGCCTCATGAAATTAAGCTTTACCATCTCATTGGATTGCTTTAAAGGCTGTCAAACACAGTCCAGGAGACCAAATGTCAGTGTAGAGGCTCCCCTGACCAAATTATGAATTTGTACTTTCAATTATACAATTTCTTACCCTTTTAAAATCATTTTCAGAAAACACTATGGAACATTGGAAGGTGGAAACTAGAATGGATTCCCTTCACAATAAGGAGGCTCTCATTTAACCAAGAGGTTTCTAAAACCACAAGCAATTGCAGAATATGTCTCACAAAAAGGAGGCCCTGCAGTTTATTAAATACTGGAGCACTCTGTGAAACCCAAACTACTAGTTTTGGAAAACTGACAGCAGAGTTCTTCCAATATTTCTATCCAAGATCCAAGAATCTTCTCATCTGCCTTGTGTTGTGACTATCAACCAAAGCAAACTGGTCTCTGGTCAAGAGTTTGAAACATATCAACACTCCTACTTTATTCACTTGCAGGATGATTGCTAGGAAATGCAAGGCAATCTCTCTTTCCCACCCCCACCCCAGGAGCTGAGATTTCCTCCACTGCACTGTCATACCAGCTATGGTCTTCCACATGGTAGTGCAGGCCACCACCAGTAGGCTGGTTCCTATTAAGTAAAGTCTCCTTCCCGAAGGTGGCCCTACCATTTAACCTAGTACCAAGGCAGTTTAGGAAACCTGGTATAGAGTGTAAGAAACAGGAGTAGTCTCCCTAATAAAAGAGGCTCTGCCACCAGTGTGATGGCAAATATGGACTGAATTGTTGACATGGAAACTGAACTAAAGTCTCCCTCTAACACACAGGAGGGGGAGAGAGTTCTTATTATCCCTGGCCCCTTAAACAAGCTATAAACATGGACTGGATTGCTACTTCAGGAACTGGCTAGAGTTTTTGCAATAAAAGTGTTAACTATTGCATCCAAGCTGCAATGAAAGAGCTGAACTGGAAAGGGCAGATTCTAAAAATGGGATGCTTGCGCATTTTACTGGGATGCAGAGTATACTGAGGTACCTGAACTGGACCACAAAGAATAGACCAATCTCTTCTAATTCATAGAGCACCTTACAAAACATGGAATGGAAATTCCAAAAGTCCAAGTTATCTACAGTATATTAGAGTGCCTAATATCATTGCTGACCAACTTTTCTAAAAATTGTTAAGTTACAAGTAAACATTTACCTTTATTAGCTCCACGAAAATGTTATATAGTCTCTCTCCACTGCCTTAGATGCTATCATATCTGGTTGCAGCATACTTATTGCAGCTCCATAGTCACTAAGTATTAATATTATTCATGGATGGTTATGTATTTGCTGAATGTGGACAATCTACTGGGCACTATACAAAACAAAGATTTTTGCCATTTTTAGGTTCTTTAAATGTAATATCAAGATGTTGTGTTGTATTATTCCCACTCAAAGGCTGCCACAATGGCAAAGCAGCACACCGTCAGAGATCACTACAGAAAAAACTGAAGTGGAGTTTGAGCATAAAGCAACTCTGTCAATTTGCTGAACACAAGAGCAAAATTCAAAGGCTGGTGTGGATTTTCACATTGGATTTGCTACGTCTTTAAAAAGTTAGCAAGAAGACTGCAAGGAAAAGGTACTGAGTTGAGGTTACACACCGCTCAAATGGCATTAACGTTTGACTACATCTGACAGAGCTGAAAAAAACTTTGGGATGGATGGCTTTTAAGGGAGGAAAGTGGATTCAAGTCTGACTCAAGGAAATCCATTATTTTACCAGCCCTAGCAGGAAAGTGTAAAACATGAAATGGAGCTCCATACAGGAAGCTGGAATGGAGCCTGCACAATAGTCAAGAAATCATCCCCGGCCGGGTTAAACCTCTCAACCTCCTGGGGCTCAAAACGGGAGGGAAAATACAAAGTGGAGTAGAAAACTAAGAGGTTTAAACAATGTAAATTCCTTTATATAGCTGAAATAACATTGCCTGGTGCCATCTACTTCATGCATTTGTGATTTTAGAGTAATAAGATAATAATAGCAAGTTTATTTGCGTGACAGCTATTTAGACTTAAAAAGAGTGCAAAATGGGACGAGCACATCTGTCTTCTTATTGAACATCTGTGTAACATAAAAAGACTAGTGAACTGGAACTCTGAATAGGTAATCCCAGACCAGAACTAATAGATGTTCAGGAGCTAGAGATGTTTCTGCTAAGCATCTAATAGTTAAGTGCAATAAAAGAACAAATGCATCTATTTTACAGATACTTGGGTACATACAAACACACAGAGACTATAGCCTCTTCACCTACCAGTATTTTTTTTTAAGAGAAGGAAGTACGAAGCTATTAATAAAAACATGGACTGGAGTTTCCTAAAACCACTGCACTGGATCTGGAACAGAACTACAGAACTGCCTTATTTCTGCGGAGCCCCACTAGAAATGTGGAAACAACTCTAGTTGACAGAAGCAAAAAGCATATCATTCTAGGAAGCCGCTTACAAACCGTTTTAAAGATCCTTTTAGAACTCCAACAGAGAGAACAACTTGGGGCCTGTATTTTCTTATCTGAGCAAAGCTTTTATTGAATGTCAAGCACTCAGAACGACAACATTGCACACAAACGAGAAGTTAGCCTTCATACCGAAAGCTACTGGCTGTGAACAAGTCTGTGCCTCTGTTTCTTCCACTCTTTTACTGATGTCCTCCTTTTTCAGTGGACTGTAAGAAACATATTTACATTTTTTACCAGTGAAGTATATTCTGGGGGGAAGTCTGAGTTGTGGGAGTCAAGACTGCAGTAAGAGATTTTGCTGAAAGGAAGCCAGACAGTCAGAAAGAGGGTTTAAAACCTTTTCATAAAGCTCTTGCACTGCCATTTTACTGTGATAGGGAGGGAAAGAGCTTCAGACAGCGCTTGCTATGAAGTTTCTCACGGCAATTCCGGAATGGATCTGGAATGGAGTCTTTCGTTCAAACGCAAGTTTGCATAGGAGATGCCATGAGATGAAAAACAGAGGGATAGAAAGAAAGAGATGAAAAATAAAACGGAGGAAAGCAAGCAGATAGACACAGATAATGTGAAAACAGGATTACTTTAAAAAAAAAAAGCTAGCAAGTTTGATCACACCCCTGTATTCTATAGCAGGGCATTTATAGAAAAAGTCTTTACCCTGAGGCACCAAATCCACTACATAGGAATGAGGGAGAGACCCAAAAAAAAGTATACAGGAAGTGGAATTTTTCTAGGGGTTGTTCAGAAAAGAGTGCCTCCTACAGACAAGACGAAAGGTGGCCTAAAAAGTAAAGTAGAAATAGCTTCTACAGAAGATCTGTTAAATTCCATGAAACAAACTAAGGAAAAGGAGGAAAATCTTCCATAAAAAGTTATGGCCTGTTGCTGAATTTCCACTCTCTCTCCTGAAATTTAAAATGAACTGAAGACCAGATTAAAATGTATGGAGTTGGGCTCCTCTGGTTCCCATCCCCCAAATAACTGCTGAAGCCTCCTGTACTAAATAGCTATGACCCCAGATTGAATAGGGTGGAAATCAGTAGACAATGAGAGAATAAACATCACACACACATACTTAATGCTATACACAATCCCGCAATACATGCTGTACTAACATAAGCAAACCCTTCGCATTCTCATATACATAGCCTATTCTTCTCTCTCACACACAACACACCTTTTTTACATGTATACTCACCCAGAATGCCAAACACCAATATAATGAAATCTGCCATAATTAACTCTCAAAAGACTGACAAAAAAAAACTGATCATGAAAGGAAGTGACCTAGTAAAGTTTAAAGATGAACTGGACTAAGCTTACTATGGGATACTTTGGGGCAGATTCTTAAGACAGAAGGTTGCCTGACATGGTGGTCTCTTGCACAGGTTTCAAGGTAAATAACGTGTCCTAAAAATATCAATGCTGCATTACTTGAATAAAATAAAAAGTATACAAGGCATTCATTCTTTACTGTTTCAACAAAATCAGGAAATAACTATATTATTTTATACAAAATGAACATGCTACATACATATTTATAAGGCTGACTGGACTGCAGCGCTGATAGTAGCTCAGCAAGATACCATGTGGGGAATCCAAGGTAAACATTTAAACTTGATCTTCCACTCAGGCCATTAGAGGCTAGAAGTCCCACATTGGGAGAAACAAACAAGGAGTCAGAATGCTTCATGCTACTCAGATTTCCAAAGCCACCTCTCTGGCTGTTTAGCAGTGAAGTCCAATGGTCCTCTACTCAAGGGATAAGGCACTTGCCGCCCTACAGTGGCTTGTGGATTGGAAATCAAAAGCAAAATGGAAAGAGAAAACTCATCAGGGAAATGGACATGGCTAGTTTTAGAACTATTTTGAGCGGTGTAGTTAGGAGTCCTACCAATGGTGTTTGGATCTTCTTATAAAATGGCTATTTTAAAGTTTGGATAAAGAAACAACTCTGTAGGAGGTGCAATAGAGTATCATATGCACGATTTCCAGGTGTTGAAGACATTCAAATCTGGATTTTTAAAAGACCATAGAGCACAATATATTGTATTCTTCTGAAAATCCATTTATTCTGTTGTCTCAGTTGCTATGTCTACATCTAACTGCTTAGTTCGAAATTAGTTCAAACTAACCTGAACTTTTTAGTTTGAACTATTCAAACTAACCACTTAGTTTGAACTTATTTAGCTTGAACTAGCTTGACTACATTGTGCTAGTTCAAACTAAAGTTCAAAACTAAGTTTGAACTAAGCAGTAAGTTTGAACTAACCATTCAAAAAATTTTTTAGTTCGAACTAAGCAACGCCTAGTGTAGACAGGGAGCAAATTAGTCCGGATTAAGCCTCCTTAATCTGAACTAATTTGCTATCATAGACATAGCCAAAGGGAGCTGAGTTATTTTGAAAATCTGTCCTGCAGCCTTCAACCTCATGCTTTACACATGACCTGAGACCCATATGGTGCTTCTACTAACAATCTTATAATCTTTATTAGCTGTTTAGATTTGTCTTACTACTATATATCATTGAATAATAAAATGACATGTTGAGAGACCATTTAACAATCAACATTTAGGGTTGAATCATTTCATTTGCACCACTTTATTTTCTGAGATACTTTGTTGCCATTGGGGGCCTCTAAAATGCTTGTTACATTTGACAGGAAAATGTCAAATATGTATCACACAGGAATGTTAACTTTCTGTCATAGTTTTATATTAGCATTTCTTCCTTCATGCTCGTAATTAATACTTTAAGAGGATGCTAAATGAATATTACAAATAAAATATCTTCTTAATATTCAGTTCCTCCGTTCTAAAACACTGTTCATCTCTGACCCTGCGTACGTTAGCATGGGGATACATGTGATTTCAAAAGACAAGAATTATGATTGTTTACATGAACAAGAGAAAAATATGCTTATAAACTAGACATATTTATTAATATGTCAGAAAAATAATCCTTATTTTATTTAATGTTGTTAGATTAAAAATATTGTTACTTTGGTGCTTTAAGCATGAAAGTATATACAGAAGCCCTGACTTGCAGTAGAAGCTTTTTTTTTTTTTTGGTGCCTTTTTTTTCCCCCCCCTTTTTCCCCCTAAAGAAGCCCAGATGCTGGTCAGGATTAAGGTTATACCAAGCATTGTATGCTGCCATTTTCCAATCAAAATGAAACACACAGAAAATATGGACAAGGAATTCATAGGAATGAAGTATGATTGAGAACTGCACACCATGCATTAACCTGCAGGAGGGAATCCTGGGATTCAAAGAGAGAGAGAGAAAGAAACTGGTCGCATCAACCTTCAATATAAAATTCTCTAAATTTAACATATAATTATTTTAGTTAAACATCTGTCAGAGTTTCTATTTTAAAGCCAGTTTTTCAAAAGGGATAAATTCAGCTGTAAAAATTCACTCTGGATTCATAGGTCTCAATTCTGCAAGGCAAAGAACACACAGGCCCGAATTCAGTAAAGCACATAAGTACATATTTAATTTTATGCATGAAAGTCCCATTGATGTTAAAAGACTATCCATACTTAATGTTAAGCACACACTTCATTGGACAGAGGCCAGTTTGCTCAGCACTTTGCAAGATCATGTCCATGACAAAAGCATACAAGTTCCTGGCCTGGAAGGAAATAAAAATCTTTGCATTCACAAATATATTATGGTCACTTAGATTAGAAAACACTGTAACACTAACTTTGGCATGGTCTTTGTGCTATAAAAGATTTCTACAAGAAGACTGATTATAAAATACTTTGCTTTTTTAAAAAAAAGATAATAATATAGATATACTACCTAAAACATAGGAAGAACAGTCAAGTAAAAGAGTTGAATAGCTATTCTATTATCAGAAAACTTGGAGTTGTGCTGTTGTAAATAGTTTCTTAGTTTCAAAGAGTAAAAGGAAGGTGAAGGGATTGTTGCATCGTTTATTAATAAATAAAATGAAATACAAAATATTTAAATCAGTGAAAGAGCAAGTGTGCAGACCAATTCCGGAAAACACTCAGTAAAAAGGAACCAGCTCTGGCACAAAAATGTACCTTCTCCCCTTTTAAAATAACAGAATTGTATAAGATTAGGGATTCAGGAGTTCATCTAGTCCAACCCCCTGCTCAAAATAGAATTTACCCCAATTAAATCACCCTAGCCAGAGCTTTGTCAAGCCACACCTTAAAAACCTCTAAGGATGGAGCCACACCTCCCTCAGTAACCCATTCTAGTGCTTTTCCCTATTTTCCAACCCAGTGGCTCTCAACCTTTTGTGGGTCGCAACACATTTGGCAGCATATTGCGACTCTACAGGACATACTAGTCCACTCCTTCCAGGCCAGTTCCAGCCATCTCCCCACCTCTCTGCAAGACACTTACAGTTATGTGGTGACACAGTAACAGTAGGGTACTTACCAGTAACCGTCCTTCTTCGAGATGGGCTGCTTGGATTCATTCAGAAATAGGTGTCTCCATGCTGGAGCGCTGGATTGGTCAGAACTTTTTGCTCTAGCCTGTCAGAAGAGGGCAGGCGCCACTGCCCCCCACACCACCCCGTGGCTATATAGGTGGCCACCGCCCGGTCCCTCCCTAGTTCCTAAGAGTTGCCAACTCCAAATGTGGGGATGGCGGGAGGTCTCTGAATGAATCCGAGCAGCCCATCTCAAAGAAGAACGGTTACTGATAAGTAACCTACTGTTCTCCTTCGAGCGCTGCTTGGATACATTCAGAAATAGGTGACTGCTAGCTGTGCTGATGGATGGCAGGCAGAGTTGGCACTTCCGCCTTCAGCACAGCAGAGCTTCGACATGGGTAAATGACCAGCAGTCAGGTTCTCAGGGGTCTAAGCAAATGACCCAAGGACTTTCATCCCAGGAGGGAAGGAAGCCTGGACATGCAGGGTGTAACCCAGTGGAGAGAATTAGGGCTGAACTGCCTGAGCACAGATGGTATGCCTGGGCATGGCGACCCAAGGTCACCTTACACGTACAAGGTGCCCATAGATCATAGTTAAGGAATGCATCTTTAACCGCTCTTCTCGAGGGATGTTGGCAGGCACCCTGTGGAGGCCAGGAATTTTAGTATTCTGGCTGTGACAGGAGTTGGCCTGAAGAGTACGCAGAAGCTCCCAGAGCCCGGAATTTGCTGGACTGGCAGTGGTGGTTATCAGCACTGCAAGAAAACCCGGGGCGGGGGGAGTCTCTTCCCTCTGACATTGTAAGGCACCTATAGGTCAAGGGGTCAGGCTGGAGACTTGAAAAGGGGTTGTGGTTCCCCTGGGACCTGCGGTCATGATGCGCCTGCCAGAGGGTTTCAGATATAAGGATCTGGCGTGCTCAGTATCCCAAGGGAGGGGTGGGTAGCTGGAGTGGGAGGGAAGAATCTAGAGAAGGTACAGCGAGCTCGTTCAAGATGGTATTGGGACATTGACGATGTCCCGACAGGCACAGTCATAACAAGATGACGGAACCAGCTTGTTGACCAGATGTCTGGTCCATCCTATGGAAGTAAATAAGAGAAGCACAGGTAGTATTGTGACAAAACCCCGCTGGGGGAATGTCCGAAAGTGAATCCTTGCATGCCAAGAAGGTGGTAGTACTACTATCTATGCCCTTCCCTTTCCTTCTATTTAGAGTTTCCTCAACAGGAAGGCAGCTGTAGGGATGCTACGGTGAGGGGTTTGGATGTGGTGGGCTGTGGCTTGGTAATGGCTCAGAAGCCTGGTAGGTCCGGTTGCTAGTACCTGCTAAGAATTCACACACTTTGGCCTACATGGTCTTACCCCGTCAGGGGTTGGGGGGGGGGGGCGATGCAGGAACAGGGCCAAGCCCAGTTAAGACTGCATTAGGGTGCCCATTAAGATTGATGCTCCCTCCAGGAAGGAGCCCCGGGGATGTACGGAGGAGGCAGGCTCCTTCACAGTGGCAGGGTAGTGGGGTGCCGCCCGTTGGGGTGCATCCTGCCCTCTCCTCTCTCTCTTTCTCTCTCTCTCTCTATTTTTTTTTTTTAAGTAGATCTGGAGTGTCCTCCACAAGTATGGTAGTGAAAGTATAGGTCCTACCGGAAGGTGAGCTCTAACAAGGGTGAGCCCGTTCCCAAATTTCCATACAATGAGAGCAACTTCAGGTTCATGAAGAGTGAGCATTAGAGTCAAGCTCTGTCACAACAGTTTAGGACAGGGTATGTCATCTAAGACGTGCCTGCTGAGAGCCCTGGGTCTTATGGGAAGGAGGGAATTGTACCCAAAGACCCTTGAATGAGGGTCTCCTGTAGCTAAGCTGGGATAATCCCGGTGCTAAGGCCATGCCCAGGGAAGGTGGCTACGCGAGAGGTGCAGCTGGACAACGCCCTAATGGGCAAAGATTGGTCCAGGAGGAGCAACTGTCTGTGAAGATGGTTCCCAGCTCAACGCAGGGGAAGACGAGCTGTGATTATGTGCATATTGAAAAGTGGAGGGGAAAGCCTTCCTACGTACGACTGAACAGGAAGGGGAAGTCTAGTTGGTTTTGCAACTATTATCTGGACATTTCCTCTGGATCTTGGGCCCAAGGGGTTTCCGATTGGGATGTAACAGAAAACAATCCCTCCAGGGACAGGGAGGAAGATATCTTGGGCCCCTTTCATGAGGGGCAAGAAACCCCATGTACGGGCTTTGGGCCTGGGCACATGCCGGTAGTGGTAATTGAAAGCCCAGGTAGGGAGAATTTCAGAGGAATGGGTCCACCGTTCACTCGTTTAATCTCCTTTCGTCTGAATATTTTGGAGGATGGTAGAAGAACGGGCAACGGCCCCATTCTACGGCTACTCTCAGCTTTTGGCTGAGGTAGAAAATTTGAGGGTTCATGCCTCACAAGGGCCATGAGTGAGTCAGCCACAGCTATGTCTGGCTGCTGGGTCCCGACGTTTATGTCCAGTACACAGGAGGCAGGGGCGAATCACCTGTTCCCTGTGGTCAGGAAGGGTTCCAATTGGGAACATATGCTTGCAACCTTAATGGGGGTTGATTCGGGACCATTGGTTGAGCACCAATGAGACAGTGGTAGGGCTGAATGTGGCGGCGAGCTTATTCATCTTGTGGTCAGGGCATGAAGCCAATAGGGGGTTCTTTGCCCAGCAGTGTGGCAGAAGCTCCATCCAGCTCAGGTGGACAATGGAGGGTGATGCACTCTCTGATTGGAAGGAAGTGTGTTCTAAGAGTGCCATATGTACCCCCTCCAATAAGACAGTCACCGCGGAGGAAGCAGGTGGGGGGGGGGCTCTTCCCCTGATGAAGTGTATGTGGTCATGGTAGCCTCTTTAGGCTAGGGCCGATGGCCATCAATTGCCTGCCTGGGTTTAGACAACAGACTTCCATGATGCCCTCCTCTGAGGAAGAGGAATTGAATAATGAGAGGACAAGCCCCCTCAAAGCCTAGGGACAGTCCCAGTCCTACCTGGAGGGAGGTTGTATTATGTGTGAATCTCTCATCCTCACCAGGAAGGAGGGATGAGGGAGGGAGGGAAGGGTTAGCTGTTGTTTCGGAAGGGTAGAGTCCCGCTACCGGGAGTCGAGTACCCGCCATGGCATGTGAAGCACCGAATGTCACTTACTAGGTCACCAAGGAGGCTTGGCAGTGATATGGGTGGTTATAGCCAAGTTGATGGCCAAGGTTGAGAGCTCTCCCAGAGCCATGCTGGAGGGGGTTTGTTAGGAGGGTCCCCTGAAGGAGTTCGAACTGAAGTTATGGTGGTGAGGACAAGTCCTTGCCAGTAATAGTTAAAAGGGGGAAGAAAGGCTTATTATCGGGCCTCATGGGGCCGGAAGGTGTGGAAGTGGCCAAGACTGGAGGAGGCCAAAATACTTTAGCTCTCCCCTGGGGTCACGGGCAGTTCCCAGGATGGATGAGGTCTCCCCGGGGAAGAGGGCATCTCCCCCAAATGGCAAGTCGAGGGCGACCTGCTGTGAGGTCAGAGGGACTCTGGCTTCCCACAGCCGAGGCCATAGTTCGGGCTGCCATATCCATAGTGTCCCAGGATGAGAGGAGGTGGCCTTGGGAGGCTATTTTACCCTCCTCCAGGAAGGCCTCATACTCTTCCCTCGCCTCCAGTGGGAGTAAGTGCCTAAATTTATGGAGTGACTCCCACACATCCAACACGTATCGGCTAATGAGGGCCTGATTGTTCACGACCCTCAATTGGAAGGCTGAGGAGAAATAAACTTTGTGACCTAGTAAGTCAAGCTCCCTAGCATCCCTCGATGTTGGGAGGGGATCGGGAGGGACCTGCCCCAGCCCTAAGGCCACCTCCACCAGTGCACAAGGAAGGCTGGATGGTGGGAAAGTGAGGGGAATTCAGGCTCCAGGACTCTATATTTGAGACCCACCATATCAGATACGGGGAGATGGAACCCGGATTTTGCCAGTGGGAGGAGGCCAAGTGCCCAAAAAGAGTGTCCGAGGGTGACTCAGAGGATTGAACCTCCATGCCCATGTGGGCAGAGACACGGAGCGGGAGGTCAAAGTGCGCCAACAAGTCACCAGTATAGGAGCACGGCACTGGGTTCAGTGTTCTTACCAGTGCCGAGTGGGCCGGTGCCAGCGAGGTTCAAGGGACCTCTTGCAGGGACCAATCCTGGGGGTGATACTCTCGGCACTGAGGCCATTTGGAGGCCCTTGAAGCCCCTTCCCCCAGGCTAGAACAAGGGGAAGCCTCTTGGGATTCCCGAGGCAGCACTGGAGATAGGAGAGTGGCATGGTGCTGTGGGGATGGTTCCCCGGTACTGGGACTTCCAGGGGCTCTGGTGTTCGGGGCCCCAGGGCCAGTGACGGAGAGACAAACAGTGCCATGTGCGTGGCACCCAGGCCTTTGGAAGAAAGGCCGGCTTCCCCTTCTAGGCGGCCCCAGAGAAGAGGTTGTAGGCAACAGGAGGAGTGCCCTCGCTGCCCCCACTGCCTCCGGGGTCGATGGGGTCGACACAGAGGCTGACCGGTCCTGGGGAGAGCCCCATGCAGAGGAGGCAGAGCTTCTTTGGTACTGCAGCTCCAAAGGCACCGAGCTAGTCCTGCAACGCCGATCGGTGCAGTGCCGGGCGGTGGGCTCCTGCACTGAGCTGGCATGCAGTGCCGAAGGAAGCCCCAAAGCCTCAGGGGAAAAGTGCTGGGCCTGCTGAGAGGCCAGGGCATGACGCCTCTGCTCCCTGTCCTTGATGGTCCTGGGTTTAAAGGACAGGCAGAGAGTACACTCGGTGACCTCATGGCTTCCGCTGAGGCACCGGAGGCACTTCTCATGGGGATCGTCCCACGGGAAGGCCTTGCTGCACTCGGCACAGGGCTTAAACCCTGGCATAGCGGACAGTGCTGGAGCTCAATGTTCCGGCCCAGAAAGGGAGACCTTCTTCGGAGGGACCAAGTCCTCAAACAGGTTCTCCCAGTCGGGCGAGAGGCTCATTCACGATCGAAGGACAGGCTGCTTGCGAAGCAAGGAGCAGGAAGTTCCACCACCGACGCTGAGGCGGAAGAAATGAAATTGGGGAGGGGTTGGGCAGTGGCCACCTATATAGTCACGGGGTGGTGCGGGGGGTGGTGGCCGCCTGCCCTCTTCTGACAGGCTAGAGCAAAAAGTTCTGACCAATCTGGCACTTCAGTACAGAAACACCTATTTCTGAACGTATCCGAGCAGCGCTCGAAGGAGAATGTGTCTTGACATAGTGCTTCAGAACCACTGATGTAACCTATACCTTTATCCAAAGTAAACATGGAGTCCTGTGGCACTTAAAGCCTAAAATTTATTTATTGCATGAGCTTTCATGGTAGAAAATCCCATTTCATCAGATGGGGATTTTCTCCCTTGAAAGCTCATGTGATGAATAAATTTGTCAGTCTTTAAAAATGACACACGACTCTTTGTTTGTTTTGCTGACCTAGACTAATGTGGCTACCCCTTTGGAACATATATCCAGAGTTTTCTTTTATCCCAGCAGTTCTCAAGGTTTTTTGTGTTGTGACATGGTTGGCAGTGTGCACAACAGTGTGCCACACCGTGTCTGGTTCTACAGCCAGCCACTTCCCTGTCAAAAAGCTGCAGCCATGGGAAGCTGCTGCCATACTCCAGCTTCTCATGGGGTCTGGCCCCCAGTGACACATTTAGCTACACATCATGAAACACTAGACAGTGTATTGCGACACGGCAGGTGAGAACTGCTTCCAACCCACATCTCCTCCACTGCAACTTGAGACCATTGCTCCTACTTCTGTTTTCCTAGTACTGAGAATAGCCTTGCTCCATCCCATCTGGAACCCCCTTTCAGGTAGTTAAAGATTGTTATCAAATCCCCCCTCATTCTTCTTTTCCGCAGATTAAACAAGCCTAATCCGCTCAGCTTCTCCTCGTAAATCAGGTGTTCCAACCCCTTAATCACTTTTATGGTGTGCTCTGGATTCTCTCCAGTTTGTCCACATCGTTTCAATAGTGGGGAGTCCAAAACTGACCACAGTATTCCAGATGAGGCCTCACCAATGCCAGACAGAGGAGAATAACCACCTCCCTTGATTTGCTGGCAGTGCTCTTACTAATGTGGCCCAGTATGCCTTTAGCCTTCTTGGCAATAAGAGCACACTGTTGACTCTTACTTAGCTTCTTCTCCACAGGAACCCCCAGGTTCTTTTCTGAAAAACTACTCCCTAGCCAGTTCGTCCCCAGGCTGTAGCAGTACATGAGATTCTTCCATCTTAAGTGTAGGACACTGCACTTGTCCTTGTTGCAAGTCATCAGATTTCTTTTGGACCAAGCCTCCAATTTGTCTAGGTCACTCTGTATCCTATCCCTAACCTCCAGTGTATCTACAGTTTCCTCCAGCTTAGTGTCATCTGCAAACTTGCTGATTGTGTATTCCAACCCCAATGCTCCACATCATTAATGAAAATCTTGAACAAAACCAGCCCCAGAATTGACCATTGGGGCAGTCCACTTGTCACTGGCTGCCAACTAGACATTGAGCTGTTGATCACTACTCATTCGGCCCAATGATCTATCCAGCTTTCTATTCACGATATAGTCCTTTCATCCAACCCGTACTTCTTTCGCTTACCAATAAGAATATTGAGGGACAGAGCTGTAACTCCAGCGGGGCTGATAGGACAAAGCCCTGGGCGGCCCGGAGTGGCTCAGTGGAGCCGTTCTACTAAAGGGGTGGCTTTTGCAGCACCATCTCCAAGCGCTGCTAATGGGAAGGGGCGCCAAAAACCAGTGTTACAGCTCTGTTGAGGGAGACTATCAAACTCTTTGGTAAAATCAAGCTATATCATGTCCACCAGTTTCCCTACATCCGCAGAGTCAGTCATCATAGAAGGCAATCAGGTTGGTCAGGAATGACTTGCCCTTGGTTAATCCATGCTGAGTGTTCCTGATCACCTTCATCTCTTCCAAGTGCCTCAAAATGCATTCCCTGAGGACTGCGTCTATGACTTTTCCAGGGACTGAGGCTGACTAGTCTATAATTTCCTGGTTCCTCCTTCTTCCCTTTTTTGAAGATGGACACTATATTTGCCTCTTTCCAGTCATCTGGGATGATGACTGCAATCAAATATTATATATGAGATGATGCTTGACTCATCTACACAAATTTTTTTTTTAAGAAGTATTTTAAAGTCTTGATACTACAATCTAATCTGTGAGTCACCCCATAAGGAACCAAAGGACTAGAACCCAGAAATGTAAAGCTTGGGACAGCTGATGTTCCCAGATTGACACCAGGGGGTCATCCAAAACCGTCTCCAAGGTGCAGTTTGGAGATTAAGCAGTGCAAAAAGCACTGCCCAAAAGGTGCAAAGTGACAGCACCCTGTGGCTTTCCGATTGGCAAATTTGTTCACTATTTAATCCTAGAGGGTGCCCCAGGAAGTTGTCTGAGTAACCACACAGACTTCTGGCCTACTACAATGCCTCACTCTCTTTCTGCTTTCCAGTCTCCAGGGGTTAAGGTATAATTTGGCAGGCCCCGGATCCCTCCTAATCAGGCTGGCCCCCCTACTGCACATCCAGGCCCCCTTCAAGCATCCCAGCTACTGCTCCCAATATCCATACCGGTCCCCAAAATCCAGCCCAGCCCCCAATACCCACCCCCAATATGCACCCCTCGACCCCAATACCCACCACCAGCCCCCAATACTTACCCCCAAAATCCACCCCCAACCGCCAATACCCATCCCCAAAAGCCAACCCCAGTCCCCAATACCCATCTCCAATATCCACCCCCTGCCCCCAATACCCATTCCCAATATCCACCCCATACCCCCAAAGCCCCCCCCCCCAGTGCAAGCTCTGCTGCCCCATTACTTACTGGTGGCAGTGCAGTTGGGAAGGTGGGGGCCACAGGCTCTTGGTTGGGGTGGCGGCACGCCTGGGGTGGAGGCAGCAGGCCCCCAGTAGGGGCAGCAGTGCGGCCTGGCATTGGCTGGGGAGGGAAGTGGGGGCAGGCCCCAGGTTGGGGCAGGGCCTGGAAGGGGAAGAGTTTGGGGTGGGGCTGAGCATGATGTGGTGCCCTACCCAGCAACACCCCTGCCTTCAGGCTGCCGGAATACAGCAGACCGCCTCTCTGGGGCCTGCTATTTTTAGGGGCCCAGCATTTGGGCCCCTAAAAATAGAAAATGGAACTGCAACACTGCATTCCAGGGCCTGCTATTTTTAAATGATGGGCCCCGGAATGCAGCATTCCAGCACCATTTTCTATTTTTAGGGAGCCCAGAATGCTGAGCCCCTAAAAATAGTGGGCCCCGGAATGGTGTTCTGCTGTGTGCCGGCTTACTTTAACCCAGGGGTTTCAAACACGTGGCCCGTGGGCTGCATGCAGCCCCCAAAGCTATTTCCTATGGCCCGCAACAACGCTATCATTACCAATATTTGCAATATTGTTATATAAAAAGGCTTCAGGGTGTGGCCCTTGGGCTAACGCACTAGTCCTCATGCGGCCCCGCACTAGTCCTCATGCGTCCCTCGTGGCGATTTGAGTTTGAGACCCTTGCTTTAACCCCTGCCAGTCTCTGACCCTGGTAACTATTGCTGATCTCCAGTCTTTGACTTTGGCCTGACTCTGACTCTTGCCTATCAATCCTAGCTCTAGCAATTACTCTGATCACATCTTTCTGACTACTGTGGACACCAATGTAGCTATGACTGCTAGGACAGACTGCCTATGGTTTGGTCCCTTATGGACCTTTACACCCATGTGGAGTCCCAAAGAAGTTACTGGGACTCTGCACAGAGGTCAGCTTATAGAAATCTGATTGCAGGATAGGACTCCTAAAACCACAAGGAAAACATTTTTAAACTATCGTGCTTGAAGACAGATCCCAGCTTAATCCTAATCTACATAAATACTGCTTGATTCTCAAAGCTCTAAAAACCTACAGCTCCTACTGACATTAGGACTGCTCAAACTCAGCACTTTTGAAAACCAAGCCACTTGTATCCAGCTGCCTAAATATGCATGTTAGGAGTCTCACTGTACAATTTTGGCAGAAGTGTTTCATTGCAGGAACTGATAACTCTGCAAGCACCTGCAGCAAAGCAGTTACTGGTTAGAGACGTTATCAACTTTTCAGGAAAAGCAGAACCCTGAACTCAGTTTATTGAATAAATAGGAAGAAGGATTGATTTTCAAGTATCACATATAGCCAGAAAAAAAAAATTCAGAAGTTCTGCTTTAAAAAAAACCTAACAAACCTTGAAGCTAGCCCTGTTCCTATAGTTGAAGTCTATATAGATACCCTTACTGGTTTGCAATTTTAATCCCTTTTCAACCCATTTATTTCTAAACAGCCTCTGAATCTGGTGAAGAGGTGAAGTTGTTATATTTCAGCTTTCCCTCTCTTCTTTCAACTGGCAACAGTGAAAAGCATGAAGAAGGCATGACCACCTATACTCCACCCCTTCCACTTCAAGCACTGTTTTTAAAGATAACAGTAACCCTCCTAACCATCGTAATTCAATATCATGATGTCTTTGAAAAAGCAACTGACAGGGTGTGACCATGCTAATATTTGGTTCTATCATTCCTAGCTTCTCATTGCTGCAAGTGTCTGACAGTACAATGCTCAATTAGTTTCCTACCATTGCTTATTCTGCTCCTCAATGCTTCTACATGGACTTCTTCAAATTCAGGGCAGTCAGAACTATCTGTGTATAGTCAGTGGCAAAGTCCATTAATCCCAATAGTATTTGACATAGGAAATACAGCCACTGACTTGAAAACAAATCACTTTTAAATTAATTTTATTGAATCCCTCCAAATGGAGATATTATGATAGATAAAATTCAGTATATCCTTCTGATTATTTTCTTTGTTGGAGAACAAGGAGGTGACCTTTTAAAACAGTGTTGGGGGTGTTAGGATTAAAGGGTTAGAGAGAACCAAAATGGCACACAATATTTCCACATGCTGCTTTCTCTTCCTGTATCATACCATCATCTTGTTCTTCCTTGGTACACAGCCATTCTTTCTTTGTTTTGCCTTTCCTTTCACAAATGTACAGCCACCTTGTCCTCATCTCGTCTACACAAAATCTCTCTTTCAGGAGTGGAAAGTGAGTCATTAATTCTATAGGTTTATTGTGGGTCTGACATGTACAGGTAAGAATCCTTCCTCAAATGTGGAAAACATTTCTTTTCCCCCAAAGACAATTCACTTCCACTACAATGCCTGAAAGCCATTTTTAGATATGGGGTCAAGGTTAAAGAGACCATGCAGCACTCTTCAGTCAAAGACTTGAAACAGCTGGATCTGACATGACCCCATTCTAACACCAGCAACTCAGAAAGCATGAGTCAGTAGATTTTTTTAAAAGTAAACTCTAGGGCCATGTAATACATATCTGTAGCTATCTATATACACATGGTTTCATGACTCATTGCATATTTAGACAAAGTTTACAAGTACATTTAAAAAATCCTGAATTATTTAAAAATCATTTCCACTCCCTACCTACAGAGACCAGCACTCAAGGTTCTGGATTTCCACTGGTACAGTTAAGGACATCACTGATGAAATCATTTCATCTTATTGGTGTAAATCTTGTCCTTCCATTCCCTACCCTGCAATTGTCTGTTTGCTTGTTATGTTTTGTCTATTCATAGACTGTAAATTCTTCAGAACAAAGACCATGTTTTTATATATTTTGTAAAGAATCTAGCATATTTTAGAGACTGTATAATAAACAAATAGTAAATAATGCCTGAATCAGCATGAGGAAGAAGAGCTCCTTAGAGTGATTAACTGTTGCAGGGTGTTGTAATGATGTACTGCTAGCTATCAGCAGTTACAGAAGAAAAACACATCTGAACTCAGCTATTGACAGGTAAAAAGCTTCCAAATAAAATCTTTAAAAAGGTCGATCAAAACTGTATGACATGGTATGCTTTTTGTTATAAACATTTTTTTAAAAACAGCTTTGATAATTAACAAATATTTAAGAACATATTTGTAAATCATGCAGTGATGAGACAGAATTGTGTTGAGACAAATAAAAGTTTTTGCTCACTGCTAATAACTGTAAAAGGCCAACCGTAAGAGACAAAGCTATCTAACATCAGCTTTCCTTAAGTACTCATGCACAATCATGGCAGACAATTTATCACAGTAATATTTCAAGATTAGTTTTCTAAGACAAGTTTTATTTATATAATAAGATTCCTCTGTGTCACTCTGAAGCCTAAAATGTCTGTTGAATCAGTGTGCAGCCATGAAAGCAGCTACAAGCATGACTGAAAGCTCTTTTTGTTCAGAGTATCACAAGGATGAATCATCACCGGGTTTCACAGTTTATTACCATCCAATTTTTAAGTTCTCAACCATTTTGACTTTATAATTTACACCCATATGGTATATACATCTATAGCAAGACATGTATCAATGCTATAACAAGAATCCTACACCATTGTGATATCAGAGGTAACAAATATTCCTCTAACTCCACAGTTAATTTATATGAACCAATTTCATTGGTTGTATAGAAGAGTGCACTGATGGTGGATAATGTGGCCTGGCTGTCACCCATACAAATTTTAAGGGACTGGGCAGTCTGGCCTAACAGTCATGGTTGGGTTTAGTGTAAGTCACTGGAGTCAGGCTCCCTAGTTAGGGTCAGAGCAAAGCTGAAGTTAAAGACTGAGATCAGAGGTAGTAATGAGGCTGGAATCAGGAGGCAAGAGTCAGACTGAGAATGTGGTGGTACAGAAAACAAGGTGAGATTTGAAGTTGCAGCAAGACAGAAATCTCTATGTTGCCCAGGCTGCTTCATGGATCACCTTCCAGTGCAACACAGTGATCATAAGTCAATCAGAAGACCACAAGATAGTGTTCCCATGGTCCCTTTGTGCAGTACTTCCTGTGACACCTAATCTTCACAGTGCTTCTTGGATTTGGTGCCGCACAGCCTACTGGCGGTCCTGTGAAAACTAGAGTTTTAGTTCTGTGAATTCTTACACTACTCACTCCTCTGGGTTGGCACTTGTCCTTGTTTGTCTAGATGAAAATTTTTTTATCAGGTCAGAAGCATGGTGATAAACAGCAGTTTCCCATGAGCACATTTCAGGACCACAGCCCTCCCAATCTGAGAGACAGTACAGTCTCTTGCTCTACAGTTTAGAGACAAGAATAGCATGGATTATGAATTCCTCATGCCCTTGCATCTAGACCAACAGAGGCAGCTGTTGCAACCACTCAGGAAAGGGGTATTCCACGTAAGGCTTCAAAGAGATCCATGAAAAACAGGATGTATTTTAAGGGACACAAGGGAGCTACAACTTGAAGGTGATCTTCAAGGCAGTGGTTAAAGTATAATTTAGTGGGTTCCTAAAAATAGGAGGCCCTAGAACGGCATTCTGGAGCGTTCCCACTTATTTTAACCCCTGCCTCAAGGCAATCCCTAAGCTCCTTATGGATATAATGAATTCATTAGCTCCACTCAGCGCCTGCTGGGTTTGGGGAGGCTGCCAGCAAGGCCAGATCTAAAGTGAGGGTGGTACCCGTAAAATGCAAAAAAAAAAAAAAAAAAGACTTTGCTCCACAGAGGCCTGGCTGGTCCTGTTGAATGAGAATTCAGTATAAGGCAGGATGGAGAACCAGTTATCTCTTGATAATACTTGACAAAGCATCTCAGGTATTGCTCAAGTTTTAGAGGGAAGTAGAAGTGTGTGGCAAACTGGGGAGCAGTGGGAGCAGTGATCATGAGATTGTAGTGTTCAGCATCCTGACAAAACAAAGAAAGGGCAACAGCAGAATACACACCCTCAACTTCCAAAAAGCAGATTTTGACTCCCTCATGGAGCTAATGGGCAGGATCCCCTGGGAGGCTAACATGAGAGAGAAAAGGTGTCCAAGAGAGCTGGCTGTATTTTAAAGAAGCCCTATTTAGGACACAGGAACAAACCATCTTGATGTGCAGAGCAGGTGACCAGCTTGGCTTAATAATGAAATCTTCAGTGAGCTTAAACACAAAAAGGAAGCTTACAGAAAGTGGAAGCTTGGTCAGATGACTAGGGAGGAGAAAAAAATACTGCTTGAGCATGCAGGAGTGAAAACAGAAACGCCAAATCACAACTGGAGTCATAGCTATCAAAGGAGATGAAGTGTAACACGAAGGGTTTCTACAGATATGTTAGCAGCAAGATGATCAGGCAAAGTGTGGGTGCCTTACTGAATGAAGGAGGCAACCTATTGACAGATGATATGGAAAAAACTGAAGTACTCAATGCTTTTTTAACTCTGTCTTCACAGACAAGGTTAGCTCCCAGACTGTGGCACTGGCAACACAGGATGGGAAGCAGTTAAATAGCTTTTAGTGGTGAAAAAACCGGCTCAGGACTATTTAGAAAAGCAGGACATGAACATGTCCATGGGGCTGGATGCAATGCATCAGAGGGTACTTAGGCAGTTGGCAGAACTGATTAGAGCATCATTGGCCATTATCTCTGAAATCCTGAAAGATTTGGAAAAGGCAAATATAGTGTCCCATCTTCAAAAAAGGAAGAAAGAGGATCTGGGTAACCACAGACTAGTCAGTCTCACCTCAGTCCCATAAAAGTCATGGAACAAGTCCTCAAGAAATCCATTTTGAGACACTAGCAGAGAGGAATATGGTCAGAAACAGTCATGTCTGACTGACCTGATTGCCTTCCATGATGAAATGAATGGCTCCATGGATGCAGGGAAAGCAGTGGACATGATATATCTTGACTGCAGGAAAGCTTTTCATAGGGTTTCCCAGAGTGTTCTTGCTAACATGATAAAGAAGCATGGGTTGAATGAATAGACTAAAGGTGGATAGAAAGCTGGCTAGATCATCAGGCTCAATGGGTGGGGATCAATGACTCGATGTCTAGTTGGCATCTGGTAACAAAGAGAGTGCTCCAGGGGTCAGTCCTGTGGCCAGTTTTGTACAACAACTTCATTAATAAGCTGAAAGATGGAATGGATTGTACCCTCAGCAAGTTTGCTCATGACACCAAGCTGGGGGAAGCAGTAAATAAGCTGGAGGTTAGGGATAGGATACAGAGTGACCTAGACCAGTGGTTCCCAACCAGTGTGCTAGGGCACACTGCTGTGCCTCAGCAACACCCAAAGTGTGCTGCGAGCATCCCTGAGAGCTGGAGTTGAAGTTCCCTCCCTGCTCAGCCCAGCCATGTGGACTCTGCAGGGCTGGGAAAAGGCAGGGGTTAAAGTAAGGGGGAAGGCACCAGAACACAGTTCTGGGGCCCCCTATTTTAGGCAGGCAGCCTTCTGGCCCCCCTAAAAGTAAAGGAAGGTACTGGAACATGAAGCTCCAGGGGCCCCCTAAAAATAGCAGGAGCAGACCAAACGCAGCTTTCTGGTGGCTCCACCTTAGGCCCAGCCATCAGAGAGGGGCAGGAGGCTAGGAATGTGTGAATCTCCCCCTGCAAGGCAGAGAAGCTTGTGTCAGGCAGTCTGCAAACAGCCCAGGGTAAGGGCTTTGTGGGGGAGGGCTGCTGGGGGTTGTGTGCGGCAGGTGTGTGTGTGTGTGTGTGTGTGTGTGTGTGTGTGTGTGTGTGTAACAGAGGTGGGCGGGCGTGGCTGTGTAGCAGACAGTGTGTAGCTGGGCTTGTGGGGTGGCTGTTTGGTTGGGGATGTGTGTAGCTGGGGGTTGGGGTGGCTGTGGGGGGTGTAGCTGGGGGCTGGGGCCTAGCTCTGGCCTCTGCAGTGATGGGAGGGTCCATCACAGGCAACAGGGGGCTGGAGGAGGTGAGGATGGGACCCACTGGGGTGGGAGGGAGCAGCAGCGGGGTGAGGATTTGCCCTGGGTGGAAGGGAGCTGTGCCACGCTCCCATACCCTACCTTTCCACTCCCCAGGTTCCCCCTGCCCCCCCCCACAAAGCCACTCTTGTTCTCCCTTCCTCTCTCCTCTCTTGCCACCCTTGTGCTGTTCCCCACATGGCTGCCCTTGTCCTCTGTTGCTACCCCTGCCCTGCTGTGCTCCCCACACTCACTCCTGCCACTGTACATGACTCCCGACCTCCCATGTTTTGCCACCCCTGCTGTGCTACCCTACTACCCCACATAGGAGCATTTCCGAAACACTTGTGCCATGGTTCATGAATATTCATAAGTAATTTAAGTTAATTTGAATATTTGTGGTTTTTTAATGGTGACATGCCTTGAAAAATTTGAAGGTATCAAGATGTGCCACGGCAGAGAAAAGGTTGGGAACCACTGACCTAGACAAATTGGAGGATTGGCCGAAAGAAATCCGATGAGGTTCAACAAGGAAAAGTGTGGTGTCTTACACTTGGGATGGAAGAATCTCATGGACTGCAGCAAACTGGGGACTAACTGGCAAGGCAGTAGTTCTGCAGACAAGGACCTGAGCTTACGATAGACAAGAAGTTGGATATGAATCAACAATGTACCCATATTGCCAAGAAGGGTAACAGCATATTGGGCTGCATTAGTAAGATCTTTGCCACCAGACTGAGGGAATTGATTATTCACCTCTGTTTGGCACTGGTGAGGCAACGTTTGGTGTATTGTGTTCAGTTTTGGGCTTTCCACTACTACTGAAAGGATGTGGAAAACTGGAGAGAATCCAGTGGAGGACAAGGAAAATGATTAGGGGACTGGAACACATGACTTATGAAGAGAGGTTGAAGGAAATATATGTGCAGCAGAGAAGAGTGGGGGGGTGGGGGCTTGATAATGGCCTTCAGTTACCTGAAAGGGGCTTCCATTGATGATGAAGCTAGGCTATTCTCCATGGCGGCAGACGACAGAACAATGGTCTCAAGTTGCAATAGGGAAGGTGTAGGCTGGATATTAGAAAAAGCTTTTTTACTGGGAGGGTGGTGAAGCACTGGAATGGGTTACCTATGGAGATGGTGGAATCTCCATCCTTATAGGTCTTTAAGGCCAGGCTTGTCAAAGCTCCAGCTGGGATGAAATACTTGGCATTGTTTCTGCTTTGAGCAAGGGGTTGGACTAGGGGACCACTTGGGGTCCCTTCCAACTCTAATAGTCTATGATTATATAATTCTACTTGATTTACCCTGTCTGTCTGCTTACCCTGTCTCTGGAGGTGGTAGGCGAGGAGGTAAAAGCACAAACATTCAATAACCAGAGTTTCACACCCAACATATGAGACAAACTATGGGTTTCCATCCAGGGTGATATGTTCCAGAAGCTGATGAAGACTAATAACATGCACCCCCAGGAACTGAGCTGCTGTTTTAGCAGAAGCAGGCAGTTACAGGGATGAAGTGTTATATTTTGGTCAGTTGGCCTACAACAGTCAAGATCACTGTGTATCTGTCAGAGTTGGGGAGTTCACTAAGAAATCCATGTTGATTGAGGCTCATGGTCTAGGTGGGATCTCTAGGAGTACTAGAATGCTCAAGGGCTTAGTAAAGGCCATGCTGCTGCATGCACACAGGTCACAAGTGTCAATGTGGTCCTGGACTTTGGCTCACGTATGTGGCCACCAGAAGAAACTGGAAGCCGTATAGAATGTCTTAAGATGGCAGAATGGTCTGCTTCTGAAGTGTCATGGCAGAGGTGAAGCACTTCAAACTAGGGGCGTTTTGATGGAATGTATTTGTGCCCATCAAGGTATGTGATCCCATGTTGCATGGAGCTTTAATTTTTGGTTCTGGCTCTCATGTGCTTAGGCTGTTCCATAACCTGTGGGCTAACAGATAGTCCCATGAAGTATATTGGATTGGCTCCATCAGATCTTAGTGTACTGTGGCACTAAACACTTTACAATTTTAGGAGACAGGATAGTTCTCGATCAGGTTCCTCACCCTCTTGGTAATATTTTCATTTCAAAATAAGGTGCTGGCTTCCCCCTTACCAGGTAATACAGGATGATGGAATAACTGAGAGAAGAATATTATCTACCTGAGCTGTCTTTGATTCAAAGATCAAATCTTACACAGATGTTGAGATTCTTATGGTCAGAGAAGACTTGCAATCAGTGTCAGGCTCCCTTGAAGTGAAGGCACCACTTTTCTAAGACTGATTTAATTGCAAGCAATTCTTTATCTAATACTTCATAATTCCATTCAGAAAGGGTAAGTACTTGTGAGCAGTAAGTGGAGAGGTGCAGGTGGCCCATGCCTTTGATAAGAGCATAAATCTAATCATACTGGGGCTATTGGCTTCCATTATGAATGCCTAGGCAAGGTCAGGGTGTGCTAAAACAGGAGCGATAGTCAAAGCTGTTTGATGGCATGCTGAGCTTCAGATAGTCAAACAAATCTGCCAGCCTTGTTGAAGAGGTTTGTCATGGGGCTATTTGTGCTGAGAAGCCTGGAATGGAATGAACCATTGACAAAAATCTGTGAAGTTCAGGACTTTATAGATACAACACTGTGGCTCCTGAGGGGATCTGGGCACTGCCTCGCTAGAGAGGGCATCCATCTTCTGGGCGCTTATCTTAATGCCCTCTGTGAAAATTATACCATCCAATAATCCTGTGCAGGATTGGCCAAAGGTGCATTTTTCACATCCAATTTCACATCCAGGTTGTGCTTTCATGGTCTTTCCAGCATGGGACAGACCTCAAAACAATGCTGCTTGGCATTCCCTGAAAACAAAGTATGTTATCAAGATAGACGACTGTCTTGACAGGGTCCAAGATGTTTCTAAACACGTTATTTCTGAAGTGCTGAAGGTTTGTGGTAGCATTGGTCAGACTGAAAGGCTTTACTAAAAATTCTTAGTTCACTGAATGGGTTCAAAAGTCATTCTTCCATTATCTCTTACCCTAACATGTAATCTGTCAGCCACTCCTGCTGGTGAAAGTTCTGGCAGATGACACTTGAGCTAGAAAGTTGAGATTTGGAGGAGGAGACTCTGGTTTTGGACTCTCCCTTTGGCTTAAGGAACAATAGGCTATGCGGAAGGTAACATTTCATCCTTTCTCTTAACAAAAAGGACAAGAGCCCCTGCTGGGGATGCGGAGCATTGAATGAAGTTCTTTGCTAGGTTTTCTTGGATGTAAACACAAATGGCTGCCACTTTTGGCTTGTAAATTACACAAACCCACCTGTAAGGGGTCTTTGCTTCAGGTTGCAAGTGTATGAAGCAGTTGTAGTCCCAGTGTAGAGGTAGTGGGTCCACTTTTTTCTTTAAAAAAAAAGTCTGCATAATATTTATCAAGGAGATGGGGACTCAAGCTTGGAAGTGGTTCTTTCTGGCTAGCCAACACCACTTCAGGTTCCCCTGATCAGCTGAAGGAGTCTGCGACAGAGGGTGGGAGCCAGCAACGTGCAGATCTTTCAGTGTTCAGCTGGGAAGCTAATCCTGCCTTTTCTTTCACCTGGAGATGCAAGGGTTGTGTTGCTCCCACCAGGTGGCACTGAGAATAAAAGGGAAGCATGAAGAATGGTGGGTTATTTACCAGTAACCGTCCTTCTCTGAGATGGGCTGCTCCCATACATTCAGTATTAGGGGACTACTAGCCATACCGTGGATGGTGGGCAGAGTTGAAGTTTTCCACCTTCAGCACAGTTATCCCCATAGGCAAGCTCCAAACCAGGAGGATGCCTGAAGTAAGCATTTTGCCTACATGGAGGGAATGTCTATAATTCTTTGAAGTCCCGTGACAACGCTAAGAGAAGGGACCCGAGAGAAGCTACATGTCACCCTGAGTTGGGTTAGGATTATAGCCTCAGCTATGCAAGCCTAGAAAGCCCGCAACCCTGGAAATAGAGAAACTTTTGATGAGCTAGGGGCTTCTTTGCCCCTAAGCAATAACACCAGTCCTCTCAATTGCTCTACAAGCACTACCCAAGGAAGGCATAGAGGGGAAGTCACTCACTTCCTCTGTGGGTTGGCAATGGATACTGCCCCGGTTATTCCATGTACACCGGGAGGAAAAGTAGATCGTCCCTAACACAACTAGGCCCTACCCACTGCTCTAGAGGAGCCTATAACAAATATGTATTTAGCAAATAGTCAGAAGACATGGATCTTCTGCCGGTGAGACTTGTAAGAGAGAGAGAGGTCTGTCACCTGCATAGTAAGTGGGATGTAAATTCCTGATGCCATTAAAGTCCTCAGGCCTTGAATCTCAAACTGTGGCAGCAGAACTGTGGGTAGTGGGAAGTAGCAAAGATTGATTATCTGTTGCGCATCAAGAGACTGCCCTGCACCTCCACTGAGAAGGCTGGGTAGAGGTCTACCCCACCCATCTTGGGGAAAAAAGGGATGGTGGGGTGGGGTGGAGGTAGTCCCATGGCCTCTACATGTTGCTAAGCCGTGTGGGAAAACACCCCAATGAAGGAATCTAGCAAAGTTGTCCAGAGGGGAAAGGGCTCACCTCAGGGCAGTAATAGGGTAACCTAGGAGACAGTTTTATGGGGGACAGTCTGGAAGCTCCAGATGAGGACGCTCTCCTAGCTCCCCCCATAAGGTGGGTTAAACACAGACTGTACTGGCCTTTGAAGTTAAGGTGAGGATGAGGATAGGAAGTTTGCAACCTCTCAGGGTAATTTCCCTTAGGGTCCCCGTGAGAAAGCATGTGGTTGATCACTCCTTACGACAGACACGGTCCCGGAGTATCAAAATAGGAATCACCAGAAAAGAACCCTGATAAAAAGTGGAAAAAAAGTTGGGGGAGGACTTTCACCTTCCCATCCATCCTTTTTTGATGGGAGGATACAAGTGGAACCCAGGACAATGAGATCCTGCTTCAATGTATCAAGGCTGAGGGCCTGAAGAGAATGAAAGAATAAGGCAATTGGCTCAAGGTTGGCCTTTGCATGCACCAAGATTCCCTTTTCTCCTAAGGGAGGAGAGGTAGGAGTACATAGGGCAGTGAACTGCCTCTTTAGGTCTCTGTGTGAGCATATGGGCCTCAAGATTCACAAAGGCCGCTATTTTCAATTAAGATGTGAAGTAATCTGGGGTTGAAGGGACTAAAACTGGAGGACATGAGTCATTGTACGATATACCGGGCAGTGTCCAGTCACGAACTGTACAGGGTATCCCGAGAAGTTTTTTAAGGCTTGGGTGGACAACTTTCCCATTGGCCCCTCACTCTGATCAGAGGGAGAGAAAAGGATCAAGCGTCACCCTAGGTGAAGAACCTTAGAGAGAGAGAGAACCTTATCTCCCTTTAATGGGTTTGCCCAGGTTGATAATGCCCTGCTAGGCCTTAGAGGTAGAGTAGAGGAGGGGAACCATTGAGGGACCCCTCCAGCGAGTGAGGAGGGGAGACGGAGGAGTATGTCCAAGGCAGTGGAGGTAACCATATCAAAGTTGCACAGCAGAGGGGTGTAGATCGCAAGTATTTGGGAAACCATCCCCCTGTGTTCGAACGTGCTTATCAGGAAGGCTATGGGAGAGCGAACTGGACAGGAAGAGTTCTACTCACGGCAACATTAAAGGGCAGGGATGTCCTTCTGCTTCTAGTTCAGGAGAGGATTCTTCCCCCACATGCCCCCATGGGTGTGGATGTGGGTAGACAGAAGACTTAGATAGCCACAGGTATTTGCCTTCTGACTGAGAAAAACCACGGGGATAAACCACCCACCAGAGGGCTGGAGAAGCGGGCCATGCTTATCTGAAGGGTGCATCATAGGAAATTGAAGAGCCATAAACCTACCCCTAGTTGACAAGTTGCAGGGAGAGAGAAGAAGAAACCCTGGGGTACTCATAGGGAGACCTCACTGAAAGAAAGGGGTGAGGGGTTCCCTGGGTGGAGAAACGAGACAGCACTGGGGTGCCCACTGATCGATGACCAAATCTGGTCCTTGTCTCCCTGCTAGCTTGAGGTGATTGCAGAATGGAAAGGATGGGGGGGTATGTATATTGTGTGCCCCGTCCAGAGAAACAATGGACAGTGCTCACCTAATAACACGGTGGAGGGTGGCCCTGTGGATCTGTGAGTTAAGGACTATTTGAGTCACGCTTGCAAGAATATTTTCTCATGATAGCTGGAGGAACTTTGAAGTCAGGGGCTTAAGGGTCCCACCCTGGTATTATAGGGTGTTATGTGGGCCCCATTGCTCAAGTGATCAAGCCCTGTGGGATTGGCTCATGGCTCGGCCTCTGTTCTTAAACATGCCTTCTTAAATCATGCTAAGCTATGCCCTGGCGAGTGTTGAGGTGCTGAATGAGAAGAATAGTTTCTGAGGTGCCTGAAAGTGGGAAGTGCTAGGTTGTGAGAAGAGAAGGGAGGCTGGTAAATAGGAGGTCTTGAGAGGTCAGCCCCTATACACCCTTCGGGGAAGGCAGAATAAAACCCAAGGAGGTAGAGGGGGTGATGTGCCAGGAGCAACCAGAGTAGTTTGCAGGTTCAGCTGTGAGACCGGCGAGTCTCGTGAAAGGGGGCCCCTACCTGTAGGGATATAAGGATCCCTGATCAGTCATCTAGCTCTAGCATAGGGAGGAAGGTATGAGGAAAAACAGAGAAGGTGTTTTTTCCCCTCCTTTATGGGTTGTGGACTCCTCTGCTAATTTCTGATGGATTTCTACAGGAAAGAAGAAAGCGGCAAGAGAGTAGTGATGTATGCCCGGGGTGGGTATCTTAGGTGGGCCCGGTAGTCTAAGGAGGGGAGTCCTGTAGAGGCAAGAGTTCAGGGTCCCCGAGAGGCTCATCTTGTACTCTACCTGGTCAAGGGGGCTGGCTTTGCCTATGATGGTGAGGGCTGGGAGGACAACTACGTGTTTGAGATGGCAGCATACCCAGAAACTGGAGGTCTGATCTTGGGTTCTAGCGCTATGTAAGTGGAGGTATGAGTCCCCTGCAAATAAGGACAGTTCCTCAAAGGGAATGTCCTGAATGGCCTTTTGGGTGGTTTGAAGTAGGCCTGCCTCAAAACAACAGTAGTGTTTACCCCTTGGCTTGCCATGTCTGAGGCATCCCACGCAGCTAGGAGTGAATCCTGGGGTGCCAGCGAGCCTTCCTCTAGGAGGGACTCAAAATCTTCTCAATGATCCCGGGGAAATAGGTCTCTTAATCTTTTTAAAGGAGTCCCATATATCCAAGGTGTAGCTAGCCACCAGCGGTTCGTGGTTAGCTATACGTTGCTGGAAGGCCAAGGTCAAGTACACTTTCCTGCCTTGAATCGCCAACTATCTAGCCCCTCTGGACCTCGACATGGGATCCAGAGCGTGTTGTACTCCACGCCCCAGGTCATCTTTGATCACCTGTGGACTCGGACTCAGGTGACAGGTGAGGAAAAGAAAATCCTCCAGTGGGACCTGGTATTTGTGAGCTTCTATGTCTGACACTGGGGGAATAGAGGTAGGGCACTGCCATCGGGATATGGCAATGTCATTCATGCTAGCTTGCAGACACACTGCTATAGTATCCAATGGCGATGATACACTGGGATTGAATAGAGGGTCCCGGTCCCCCCCCACCTCCTGATAGGTTCAGCCTCTAAGACCATGCGGACAGATACCCTGTGCAGAAGATCAAAATAGGCCATGGTGTCCTCCCGATAAGACCCTGGCCTGGGGTTCAACTCCCTATCTGGGTTAATAAGCGTGGGTTCTTTGGTATCACAGTAAGCCCTCTGTGAAGGGACCTCTCTTGGCACCAACCATTCATGAGGACCATACCGATAGGCACTTGGTGCTGCTTGTCTGCCCCTTCTAGAGAGGGTAATCTCCTCCAGTCTCTACAGTACATTCAGTGCCGGGCCAAGTAGAGGGCACCAGTGAAGTGTAGGCGCTATGGTACTGGGGAGAAGCGGAGCACGATCTACGGTGCTTTAGAGTCCAGCCTGGGGCGGTACTGCCCAGCACCCTTGGGAGAGCTTCTCCTTGAGGTGCCGGGGAGCTTGGCATCATACTGGGTGCCATGGAGCAGTGCTGACCAGGAGGAGTCCATTTCCCCAAGAGGAAGGCAGGCTTTCCCCTTGGCTTAGGGGGCTTTGGAGGAGTGGGTGTAGGCAAGAGCAACATAGCCTTTGCCGCCTTGAAGGCCTCTGGGGTGGTTGGGATCTGCACCACTTCATGCTCACAGTTCTGGGAAGAGCCCGGCTGGGGAGAGCTGGATCGGCAGGAGCGCTTCAGCACCGATGTCAACACTGACTGCATCTTCTGCTGCCTAGGGAAGCAGTGCCGAGAGGGCTCCGGTGCCAACCTGGCATGCAGTGCCAGCACCAAAGGCAATCCAGTTTCTTCGGGGGTAGGCTGCCAAGTTTGCTCTAAGGCCAACGCACAGTGCCTTTTGCTCCCTGTCTTTCAGTGTCCTCGGCTTGAAGGACTGACAGATGGAGCAGTCGGTGGCCTGGTGGGACTCACCCAGGCACTGAAGGCACTCCTTATGGGGATCATCCAGCAGGAAGGCCTTGCAGTAAGAAGCGCAGGGTTTGAAGCCTGGCATCTTTGGTGGCTGTTGGGAGCAATCTTCTAGCTCAGAACTTGCATGTTCTGTAGAAGCACTGGTTCTTGGTGGAACAATATCCACAAATGGGTCCTCTAGGCACAACAGGCAGCTCATATAAAGAAGTAACGACAGGCACTTGCGTTCGCAAGGGCAGGGCTGTTCTGAAACCATTGCTGAGGGCAGAAAAAGGAACTGGGAAGGGTCAGGGTTGGGGCCATATATACAGCTGTGGGAGTGGCCAGAGGGGGCGTCGGCTACTGACCTGCTCTGACAGGCTAGGGCAAAAAGCTTCAGACCAATCGTGCACTGCAGCACATAGATGCCTAATACTGAATGCATCTGAGCAGTGCTCGAAGAAGAACTAATTACACTGAATTGTAGCACCTGCTGATGTCCCTGGAGCATGGCCTGTAGGGGTAACAAGGGATTACTTACCAGTAAGCATTTTTCTTTACCTTCTGTCACAGGTGTCTATGTGCCGCAGTGCATGGTTAGCTGGAAAGCGTTTTGCCTTAGCCTATCTGTGCAGGGTCAGTGTTCGACGCCCCCTCTGTGCTGCGCAGCCACAGCTATATAAATGACCCTGCCCCTGCCCCTCTGCAGTCCCTTCTTTCACCAGCTCCAAGTAGTGGGGATAGAGGGAGGGTACAGAATGTATGCGAGCAGCCCATCTCAAAGAAGGACGCTTACTGGTAAGTAACCCCTCGTTCTCCTTTGAGCACTGCTCACATCATTCTGTCACAGGTGACTGCTAGCCATACTTAGGATGATGGGTGGAGATCTTAGCTCCATGCTTTGAGAATGGCTCTCCCCAATGCAGCATCATCTTGCACCTGTTGGATGATTGCGTAGTGTGTCATGAACCTGTGAACTGATGACCAGGTCAACACTTTACAGATCTCCTGGATAGGAACCTGTGCAAGGAAAGCCGTGGACAATGCTTGCACTCTCATTGAAAGTGCTTTGACCCACCCAGGAAAGGGGGTATTGGATCTTTTGTAGCAATCCTTAATACAGTTCACTATCCAAGCCGAGACACACCGAGTTGTTACTGGCTGGCCCCTTTTGCATTTCGTGACTGCCACAAACATCTGGGATGTTCTGCAGAATGGGCGTGTTTGTTCAATATAAGTCCATAATGCCCTTCTGACATCCAGGGTGTGTTATTTGCATAGAATCATAGGGTTGGAAGGGACCTCATGAGGTCATCTAGCCCAAACCCCTACTAAAAGCAGGACCTCTCTGGTTCTGCGTTGCTTGGGGATCAGGGAAGAAAACCAGGAAGCAGATGTCCCGGTTTAGGTGTAATGGAGAAACCACCTTGGGTAAGAAGGCCGGATGCCGGTGCAGAGAGGACCCTGAGCTCTAAGCCTCGCCTGGCTGAGGTTATCACAATGAGGAAGGCCACCTTCCAGGATAAGACTAAGACGGTACATAATTCAATAGGCTCGTAAAGTGGTTGAGTCAGGGCCTGGAATACCACATTCAGGTTCCAGTATGAGGTAGGGGCCCTAGGGCTTGGGAAAATTTTTTCTATTCCATTAGGGGAATCTTGCTGCAATCAGATGGGAGAATACTGAGAACCCATCCACCACCTCATGTAGAGCTGAAATAGCTGCCAGGTGGACCTTAAGAGAGGGGGTTGAAAGACCCCTCTCTTTCAAGTCGAGCAGGTAGGCAAGTACAAGATGGATCAGGGCTGACTCCAGTGGCAGTCCCTTAGATTTAGCTCAGGGAGAAAAACGTGTCCACTTGTGCTGTAGGTGGCCCTAGTGGAGGATTTTCAGCTACCAATCAGCACCTGCTGGACTCTTTCTGAACAGATTCTTTCAATGGCACTTAGCCATGCAGTCTCCACACCATCAAGTGCAAGACATGGCAGTTCAGGTGTCACAGGTGGCCAAAGCTCCATGTTAGCAGGTCTGCCTTGCATTGTAGATGTACTGGTGGGGCTACTGAAAGGTCCCAGAGAGTTGAGTACTCGGGTTGCCTGGAACAGGATGGCACTATCAAGATTAAGTCTGCTCTGTCCTTTTTCACTTTGAACAGGACTCTGTGGATGAGGGGTATTGGGGGAAAAGTGTACATCAATGGGCCCCCCCACGAGATTAGAAATGCATCTGACAGAGACCCTTTCCCTTTCCCTCTTAGTGAGCAGAACTGGGGGCATTTCCAGTTCTGGAGCATGCTAAAAGGTTGATTAGAGGTGCCCCCAGTGTTCGAACAGGTGAGCAGTTACTTTCGGGTGTAGAGACCACTCATGGTGAGAGAGAAATTCCCTGCTTAATGAGTCCACTTGCAAGTTTGTTGACCCCACGAGGTGAGGTGGTGTTAGGGTGAACTCGTACCTTAGAGTCAACTCCCATAGATGAGATGCTTCCCTCCACGACACAAGTGAGCATGTCCCTCCTTGACAGCTCATGTAGAACATAGCTGCCACGTTGTTCCTCAAGATCTGACCAGTCTTTCCTTTTATTATGTCCAGGAAGGTTGCACATGCCAGGCAGAATGCCCTGAGCACCTTCATGATTATGTGTAGGAAGGATTTCCTGGCCAACTAAGTCCCTTGGGTGGATAGGCCCCCTGTGATGTGGGTCCCCCACCCCCAGTTCGAGACATCCATGATGATGGTGACGGAGGGGTTTGTGATCTCAAAGGGGACCCCTCCACATTGCTGGTCCTGCCATATCTTTAGTTCCGCCAGGACCCACACAGGGACAGTGACTACCTTGTTCAGAGGGTGGTGCTGAGGGTGGTATGCTGACACCAGGCACAGCTGGAACGGTTCTCATATGCAGGCAGGCCACCTTTATAACAGCTTTAGAGGCCTTTACATGTCCCAGAAGCTAGAGGCAGTGCCTGACTGTCGTGGTTGGAGCGTGGTGGAGTTCCAAAATGATGGTGGACGTGAATCAAAACCTTGATGGGGCAGGAAAGCTCTGCCCTCTATTGAGCTGAGGAGGTCCCGTTGAACTCTATTCTCCTTGTTGGGAAGAATTTTGACTTCTCTAGGTTTATGATCAGTCCCAAGTGCTTGCACAACTGTCTGATCATGAGGACCCCATGCCTGACTTGGTGTTTGGACTTCCCACTTATTAGCCAGTCGTCCAGATATGGGTCGATCCTCACACCTCACTTCCTCAGGTGCGCCGCCACCACCACCACGCACTTGGTGAACACTCTTGGGGCAAGAGATTGTCCCAAGGGGAGTGAGGTAAACTGGAAGTGTTTCCCTTCTACTATGAAGTGGAGGAACCTTCTGTGTTCATGTCTAATAGAGACATGGCAGTATGAGTCTTCGAAGTCTAGGGCCGTGAACCAGCCCCTAGGCTCTAGGGACAGGATGGTCTGTGACAGGGACATCATGCTGGTGCAGTGGGGTTGCCTCATTCCAGTTGTCAGCCACAAGTCACTGGAACTGGGCAGGATATAAGGCAGCTGGCTCTCTCCCTTGCTGGAGCCTTCAGAGTGGGGCTTCCGCTGTGTGAGCGCAATAAGGGTCATCAAAAATTGCAGAAAAACACTCACAGAAAGACATTTTAGCTAGTTAACATCAGGCTGTCCTGCTCCTGCAAGGAAAAGGTCCAACTCGACGCTTTTCAAGTTAGCAAAATGATTGCCGTGTCCACCCTTGCCTGGTCAGTGGGATACATTCCTGCGTTGTTGCTGAAAATAACACTATATTGGTTCAGGAACCCCTGAAATTCTGCCAGTTAGCAGTACTAATGGCTTCTGTTTGGAGGGCAATGGCCCAACATGTGCCTACAGCATGGGCTTCTCTTCTTGGTACCATGCTAGCTGCATGCAAAGTGTCTGGTTTTCTGCTAGGAGCTGTACCACTTGGGACTACATCATGTAGTTCTCAGTTTGGCATTGAACAACCAGCTCCTGCAGATCTGGTACATCACTGGGTCATGATAGACACAGCTTTTCCATATCCCTACTAAAAGGCTTCTGCAGAGCTGATCAACAGTGGTTTGGGCAAACTATGAGGGTCCAGGATGTAGGAAATCTAGTTTTGCAATCACAGCTGGACTCAACTCTACATGTCAAGGACTATAAGGCAGTAGTCAGCAAATGGGGATCATAGTGATCACTAGAGCCCAGATTAACAGCATGAGTTACAGTGAGGCTCGGATCAGAGGCTGGAGGTCAGAAAGTGAGGTGAGAAGTAGAGACACAGCAAGTCAGAAATCTACACGATTATCCAGAAAACTTCCTGTGCCACCTGCCAGGCTTCAATAATGAGCATGGGCCAATCATAGTCCCTTTTTTCAGAAACGGCTTTTGGGGTAAGTGTAGCAGGTGGCTGCCTAGGGCCCTGAGCACTAAGAGGCCCCGTAGTGGTTGCCTGCTTTGCTGAAACTTGCTCTCGCACTGTGGTGATGGGGAGGCCTGCAAACTGACAGGCCCAGAAGCTGTGCCACTCGCCTGCCTGTCTGGCCTCTCTGCAGTGGGGTTGGAGCAGTGCTCCCCCCCCTGCCCACAGCTGGCCATGCCACGCTGCCTGCCTGACCCCCCATATGGCCTCTCTGCAGCAGAGGCAGAGCAGCGACCCCCTGCCTACCCCCAGCCAGCTGTGTCTCCCAAGGGGGAGGGTGGAGAGTTGCAGGTGAAGAGCTGTGCCATGCTGGGGTGGGGCCCTGGAGTGGCCCGCTCCAAAGACATCAGGCTGCTTCACCCTCAGCTACCCAAGAGCTGAATAGAGGCTTCCTTGCCCCCAGGCCCAGCCCTGGGGTGGCTGGGGGTGAAGCAGCTTGACCTCTTTGGAGCAGGCTGCTTCAGCACCCCACTCCCACATGCTGCAGCTCTATGCTAGCTGCTCTCCTCCCTCTCCTAGGGAGGCATGGCTGGCTGGGGATAGGTGGGAGTCTCTGCTCTGCCTCTTCTGAAGAGAGGCCACACAAAGGGTCAGGTGAGCAGCACAGTTTCTGGCCCCGGTGGTCCACGGTCCCCCACTTCCAACCGTGGGGGAGTTGGGACAGTGGGAGGGCACAGTTAGGGCCACGGGGGGCCCAGGGGCTCCAGTGAGGGCAACAGTAGGGGCCTATAGGGGGCCCCATAAAGGGCCTTTGCCCAGGGCCCCCAATTGCCTAAGGCCACCTCTGCCTTTTTGCACTGTTTCCTGTAGCACCTAGGGCTTCTTGGAGGTAGCTCTGGATTGCTTCCCATTGATACAGGAGTTTTATTTATTTGTTTGTTTGTTTATTTTTGGTCAACACAACTTTATGAGTTACACCCATGCAATAGCACACGTTTTGAGCTACTCGTTCATTATCACCATCATTGTGGAACGCTTGATAATGGATTCTGTTGAAGACAACAGCTTCCTTCATTGTCAGGGAGACGCAGAATATATTAAATTGGTCTTTTCCAACTCTAATTTCTCATAACATGGGCATTTCCTTCCACCATAAGACCTGGAGATAACCTCCCTATTAAAAATATTACCAATGCAGAAGCCAAAAGCAACTGTAGAACCTCCCTCTTCATCTTTCATATTATTTTAGATATTGAGCCTCTGTTGTGGATAATTTCCTTGAGAATCAACAGGACCCAGTAGACAGAGTGTTGGGTTGGCATAACTGGGTTCTATTTCTGACTCAGTCTGTGCCTGTTTTCCTCTCTCCCATCTTTGACTGTCTTATTTAGATTGTAAACTATGTTTTACAATGTGTTTGTACTGTCATGCAACAGGGCCCCAAATTTCAGGTGAGACAGAGTCTAGGCGCTACTGTAATTACAGGTGAAGCTGGCAGCTATGCCTATAATCAAGGTTATCTAACATTTCCATTATAAGACCCTGTTTTCATTTGCTTATTACTTTGCCAAACTTTAACTGTTAAGGCTGAAATTTTCCATGCAAAGTGATTGCCTCAGGCTGATTTTTATTATCACTAAATTTCAGTGAAATGGTTCAGCTTTTGCAAGAATGGGGTCAAGTAAAATAGAGTTTTGCCCATGTTAAAACAGCTGTTTGCTGAAAAGTTCTAGCACCTCCACATTTTGAGCAGAAGGGTTGCCTGGGAGGCAGATCTGTACTCTCTGCTATTCTGGTGAAAATCCACCCAAATTTGGCTGAATTAAAAGTCTCTGAAAACTGCTATTTGCATATGCCTAACAGAGGCTTGTTAGAGGCTGGAAACAGCAAAATTCTCTGAATGCTCTGCATGCCTTGAGCATGGTCCACCCTCATACTTCAGTGCCAATCAAACCGGGCATAGCTCACCCCGAAAAAGCACACTAAGTTTTTCTTGCAGCCATCTCTCTCAAATGCTGCAGGCCACTGTGACAATGGGCACCAGAACTGGGAACAGGGAGAGTGGCTTGCTTGTATTCCAAATGCTTTTCTTGTTACATGCAGACAGCATGGAGGAGGAAGAAATGCTCAGACTCAAAAGCAGAGGGGGATGAAGACAGAATGGGGTCCATAGAAGCAGAGAAGGAAGATAAAATAAAAATATTGAATAACTACTGAGCTACTGATGTGGTACAATGAATGAGGCAAGGTCCTACAGAAAAAAGAATATGTGGCAATGTAACGTATCATAATGTGTACACCCAAAGGGATTGAATTAAGGTTGCATGACCAAACTCAAAAAGCCCCATAAAAGAAAACAGTGCACTGCTCCATCCCCTGCAAAATTCATCCAGGTCACAAGTGTAAAGAAGCATGAAATACACAGTGTGTAGTATGCAGGCTGACCTGGCCTGGAATACCAGCAAGCTCAGCAAATTCTCTGTATCAGACTGTACTTGGAGAACTAAGCAGTGATCCTTGCTCTAGTCAGATCTGTGCACATGCAATGTCACTAAAGGAACATAAAGAATCATGCACTTCTGTACAGAACTGCTGAAAGAAAAATTTTGTTCCAATGTAAGGTTTTCCAAATGGTCTCATAGTAAACAAAATATTAGAGTTCCTGAATCCCAAATGTATTTATAAAATGAGTTTGTGGAGTTTCCCACCATCATATTTTCTTGGGGTGAGCAGGAAATGGAGGGTGGGATGATGGATGATGAGAGTGCAAATTTAAAGAACATTTCAAGGAAAACTTTCTTGCTAAGTCTTGCATACCCAGACAATGGGCTAAGATCTCTGAGCAAGATCCAGAAACCATCAGACTCACCAGCTATCAGCTATAGGGAAAGGATCTGATCTGTTGTAAACTGACAGTTGTCATGCATGGCAGTCACACCTTAATTGGTAGGAGAATGTAAAATCTACTGTCTCTTATTCTGCTAATTGTAGCTGTGACCTCAAGCCCACATACCACAGTACTTAACCATCTAATTTCTGGAGAGGCATAAATAGATTTGGGAAAGGATGGTTATGGAACTAATTGCAGACTTAGAGAAACAAGAATTTATTCAATACAAGAAAATACTGGATTTATGTTTCCTGCTGGTCTTAACACACTTCCAGAGGACTAGCTGGCTTTTGGAAGGTTGGAAGTGGATGAATGCCAGTTTTTGCTAATCCCACAGTCCCTATTTGTCTTCCCCCACAAATATTGTTCACCAGAAGAATGATCTTCCCACCAGGCAGATGAATCAATTGCTTTCCACCATAAGCTTACATATCACAGTTAACTCTCAGTTTTATAAATATTTTATTATTTGTACTGCAGAAGTCCTCAAAGCCACAGTCAAAATCAGGATCCCATTGTGCTAACTACTAAACAAATATATTGAAAGGCACCATCCCAGCCCTGAAAAAAGCCAACATACTTGTTTCATTATTACTCATTTGTCTTCTGCTGGTAGCAGCTGCACTTCTCTTAGACTTCTACTCCCAGTAACAGCCCTCGATGACTGCAGAGCATGTTGCTTCATTCTGCCAGTCGCCTCACCTGTCTAGTCTCTCTGCCTGCTCAGGTCAGTCTTATTTAAGGTAACCTGGCTGCAGAGTCTTCAGAACTTTCCTTTTCATCCTCCTCCTCCTAGCTGCTACTTCCAAACTCTGTTCTCTCTCCTTTTTCATGAAAGGAAATCACCAAAATCATTCAGCTACTGTCTGAACAATAGCAGTATAAAGAAAACATTATTGGTCTATTGCTGAACTCTAAGATTCTTTCTTATACTGTAATTCTGATCTCTCAGAGCTGCAAGTGAGAACTATCACCTCTGTTTTAGACTATTTTTACCAAATTAAAAAGTTTTCAAACAAGAATAAATTGATGTATATCGCAACCTCCATCCCTTATTCAAAATGACCATTAGATTCCAATTTCTTTCTTGTACTCCCTTCAAAGGAGTTGGCTTTGAGACCCATTTGAAAACTGTCCAAATGTAGTATGATGTGATCTTCTGATAGCCATCTCCTCATTCTCATTTCCAGCCATGACTTTTTCAGTAGGGTTCCTCAGAACCAGTAGTCCATATACCAGTTCTGTGCAATATATTTCTTTCAATTTGCCTTCTGCTACAGCCTATAGTTAACTCAGACACAAACTTTGGATTGCTGTTTCTTTGAGTCTTCTGTCAAACATATTTTGAATATGTTCCTGTGTAACATTCACTCAATACCCTTGCTTATCCCTGGCCTTAGCATATACACATTTAAGAGTTTGGCTGCCTGCTCTCCGCATAAAGCTTTGATTTCCATTTACATGCCAATTTCCTGCTTTCTTATTACCACCATTCTACTAAGCTTCCAGGATGTGATACAGTCAGGCTAGGCTTTCATCTCCAATCATAATGTTTCTTTTGCAACACACACTTCAAGTATTATGTTTTTTGGGACTTACAGCCTTTCACTCAGTTTCTTTTAGATCATGGAATGTCTTACTATATGTCTCCTCAAGACAATGAGAATCATGTGTCTAAGTCTCTCTTCCACTTTTACTTAATATTTACTTTTCTCATTATTCTTAAGCACTTTTTCTTACATTTTCTTCAACAGAGTTTGTAGCTATCAGCAATACTTTGTTTCAGTTAATTTATAGTCTCTACTTTTTTTATTCTAACTTTATTAGCTTTGTACTTTGCAGAATTTGTCAATACTTGCCAGAGTTGCTTTCACCTACCTGCAAATCTTTTCCTGTAATTTTCTTGCAATTCTTTAGGGCATCTTTTATGACCCTTTCAGTCTCTTTTTGTAGTTTCAATTTTTACTCAAATATTCTTCCCTTCTCATCATATTTATTGAACACTTGTTCATTATGCCTTCAACTGGAGTTTCAAGAGATCTGCCTCTCTATCATATCTCTAGCACACCAGACTAATATTCTGAATTGTACAGAAGTCCTTGAGGCTATGCAAAAGTTATGTAACTCATCTACCTCTGTATCATCATCTATAAAATGGGAACATAATTTTTTTTGTTCAATAAGACTGTTTTTCTTCCAGATATTTTGACAAGATAGTTCATTTATAAATCAAACCCCAAAGCTGCTTGGGACACACAAACTATCCCAAAACAACTACCTGTTTTATCTGGAATAAACTTTCTTTCCCCGACACAAAAAGACTATTTGGAACTCTTTATTAATTGTTCCCTGGATGATTAAAAGTCCACACTTTTCTAGATGCACAAGGATATTAATATGTTAGTTCTTACAAAAAAAATAATTAAAATTACAGAAAATGTTGCAGAGAACAGGCTTACTCAGAGTTGTTGCTACACTTCAGATATTAGGAAACCAGGAGATAGCAAATATTTGAGGAGGATAAATTAAGACAAATACTTGGGAAGCTAACTTGATCAATGCAGAGAAGAAAGTTTGCAAAACTCCTGGGAGGACACTATGAAATAAAGCAGCAACTTACTGAGCTGAAAGAAAGCACACTTTCTTATGGAGAAATAAGAGTGACCAAGAGGGTCTAGGTTGGCAACGAGAGAGAGATTTTGAGCATCTTGGAGAGTCAAGATAGTCTTGGAAGGTCTGAAAGCAGAGCGAGCGAGCAACACAATATATAAACTGAACTAGTGGAGGAAGCCAGAAGCGGGAGGAACAATTAAAAGATGCCCATAATGTTAGGGAAAGGAAGTTGAAGGAGTTCATTGTGGTCATTATACCATAGAGAGCTGAGAGGTTCACCAGAACTCCAAGTTAACTTGCTCTCTGTACAGATTTCCTTGGCCAGTTGGTATTGTCCCAAAACTTTAGCTGTACTAGTCCTACTTTAAAATACTCAAAAACAGAAATGCTTTAGACACATGGTCTCATCTGAGGACTTGAAGCCAGGGATTCCTTATTTCTAATGTGAATTTTAGATGTTCTCTGTGCCTGTGGAAAAGTAACAACTTCTCTATTTCAGTTTCAGCATCTGTAAAATGGGAAATGTTATTACTTACCCTTATGCTGAGCGTTAATTAAATGTCTGTAAAGAAGTGTAAATAGATAAAATGTTATATATTTGCTAAAATTATAAATAGACACACAAAAAATTAAAGAAAATATTCTTGTGGTCAGTCTATAGCAGTGATTCTCAACAAGGGTTACAGAGGTTCTTCCAAGGGCTGTATCTACTCACCTAAACACTGGCTCAGTTTTACAACAGGTTACCTCAAAATCACTAGTGAATTAGTACAAACTAAAATTTCATTGTCTATGACTTGTTTATGTTGGTCTTTATCAGGGGCGTCGCTGGCGCCTGGCACACGCAGCCCATGCCCCAAATCCCGGCACCAGTGCTCTGGGTCCTGGCAGGGCCCCTGCCTCTCCTCCAGCTGGAGATCCAGGGCCCAGCTGCCCACGGCAGTGGCAGCCACTTCCAGCCCCTTCCTAGGCTGGGTGGCCTCAAGGCCGAGGCTGCCGCTCCCTGCCCTGTCCCCGGATGGGGGTGTGGCCTGCGGGTGGGGGCGGGGGCAGGCCTGGGCCGGTGTCCCTGGTCCTTCCCCGGGGCAGCGACGCTCCTACTTTTTATACTATGCACTGAAATGTAATCACAATATTTATATTCTAATTGATGTATTTTATAATTACCCAGTAAAACAAAAAAAGGAATTGTTTTTCAGTAATAGTGTACTGCGACACTTACATATTTTGTGTGATTTTGTAATCAACTACTTTTTAAGTGAGTTCCAAAGGGGCAGCCGTGTTAGTCTAGTTCAGCAAAAGAAGCAATGAGTCCTGTGGCACTTAAAGACTAACAGATTTGTTTATAAAGTGCCACAGGACTCCTTGCTTCTTTTTAAATGAGGTGATACCTGTTGGTACTCAAGACAAATCAGACTCCTGAAAGGGGTACAATAGTCCGGAAAGGCTGAGAGCCACTGCTCTGTAAAGTTACAGAAGGCTGGTGAGTGCATACTAAAGGTTTAGTTGGTGCAGGTATAGTCCTTTAATTTCTACTCACATGATGAAATTGACTGGAGAACAGAGAATCATCAATCACAGGATAACAATGTTAAATGGAAGACAGAGCATTATGGTAGTGAAGAAGTCATTTAAGGATTTGGGAAGGTTGGTTTAAGGGGGTTGCTTTGTTTAGAGCTGCAGTTTGAATGACAGAACAGCAGCTCACTTTCACAAGTCTAAAAAAGTATCTCTTGGAGTATGGCAACAATTACTGTTTCTAAAAAATTTCTATTTCATATAGCTTTGAGAAATTAAACAAAATAAGAATAGCAGCTTTCCCTTTTCTCTTCCTGCAAATGAATCTCTCATCAATGCAGGTCTGTGAAATAAAACTGCTAACCTGTAAATTAGTTAAAAGTTATCCCAATTAATACTGTACCAGAGTCTACGGAGGCAGGGGTGGGAAGCAAGAAGTAGTAGCGATCATATGTTAAGAAGGAAAGAACTCAGATCAATGTGCCAGTGGCTGGACAGTTGTTCCTTTGCTCATTTGCACACACAGTACTATTATCCTCTATCTCCTGCCTTTTATAGAACAGCTCACAGGAAAAAATAACCTTAGAGCTGTTGACATGGTTAAAAATATTGTGGAAAGAGAATATCGCTCCTCAGTAGTAAAATACATATACAATTTGAAGTGATCAAACAATGATCACACAAAGTAAATGCAAAAACCAAATTAACTCTGTGCTCTCGAAGCTGAAAAATTAAAATAGAATTATTTTTACAATTAAGTAAAATACATTATGGAGGTGTGAGAAAATGCAGACTGGAGTATGTCTTGATTGGCGGAAGCACTGGAGTCATTTCACAATGGCAAACCATTTAAAATCAAACAAAAAAGACTAACCCTCAATGAGGGGGATCTAGCAAATATGCTCTAAAGACTTTCTGCCTTGAAGCACTTTGATTTGGATGTGTTCAGATATCTTGGCTGTAAGTAGGAAAACTGACAAATTTGCAAGATTCTCTTACTCTTAACATTTCATTCTGCATTATGGCTGAAACTATGCTAGCAATGAGAATTTCAAAACATGAACAAATTTCCCTGGTCATCACAGAAAATTCTTCCTGAGAGACATGTTAGATATCTATGCTCTGCACTGTACCAGAAAGAAGCAATGATTCTCAGGGAAGAAAAAGTCTTGTTCTGTATCTTCCAACTTCTATCATCAATAAAAGCCGATAACTTAAATAAAATGGTAGGGGAAAAAGATGAAGGAGATTCCTACTAGGGATGTTCCTCTCTTTCATTTTGTTCCAGCTTCAGGTGGTAGTGATGGTGAAGAACAGAGGTGGAATGATGGGAAATGAGCAGCCTGAACTCAAGTGGCCCAGACTTTTGTGTTGTAAGATTTGGCCACTCTGCAAAACCATTCCACCTGGGTCCAGGGCTGTCCCTAGGGGAGTCGCTCAGGGCCCCATGGGGCCTGCACCGCTGCCCCCACAGACACACCGCAGACCAGGCTAGGTAGCCAAAAGCGGCAGCCCAGTTCAGCGCTGCTGGTCCGCCATGCTGCTTTCAGCTCTGTGCTGGAGCAGCAGGGAGGGGGCGGGAGGCAGTGCAGGGCCTGTACAGCTACCCCCCCCCCGGCCACGCTGCCTCCCGCCACCTCCCCACTGCTCCAGCACAGAGCTGAAAGCAGCATGGGGGACCAGCAGCACTGAACCTGACCGCTGCTTTTGGCTGGCCAGCCTGGTCCCCTGCAAGGGATAGCTGGTGCAGGGTCCTGCCCCTCCTCTGGGTCAGCTGGCCCCACCCCCAGTGGTGAAGGGGGTGGGGGCCCCGCAGAGGGCGATTTGCCCGAGGCCCCCCCCCCCCCCCGGGATGGCCCTGCTTGGGTCAGTCATGCACTTAAAACAGAATCACTAATAAAAGCATATATATTTTACCATGTTCTGTAACATCTTATTTTAAAATATTTTGTAACATTTTATAAAAAATAACTTACATTTCTCTTCCTTCTTTTCTCTCTTCTCACATCCATGACTTTTCATTCCATTTTTAATTTTCACTCCACTATGTACCTCCAAGTCTTCTTGTTTTATCTCTTCCAATGTCTGCATTTGTTTGGTCTAAATTTTCTGCACTATTTAATAATAGACCAGGGATAGGTAACCCCTGCCACCTGTGCTGACAGCAGCATGAGAGCCCATGCAGGGCAGCATGCAGCACCCTCTGGAATGCCACAGAAATTGTGCCTCCTGCCACTGAAAGCCACTCCTGGCAGCTTCTTTCAGGGGCAGCTGGGCATGGAGGGTCCCCGCTGTGCCCATGTACAAGGCATGATGTGGAAAGATGTCTGGAACACCTTTCCATGGTGTGCAGACGTCAAGGAACCACTCTGGGTAGTTTCCTTCCTCAGCATGGCTGGGGACCCCCCAAGAGGAGCTGCTCCAAGCAGCTTCTTTCCATTGCATTCCTGGGGACACCTGTCCCCAGGCATGCTGCCAAGAGAAGCCATTATAGGTAGCTTCTTTCCGCAACTGGCTTCTTTCATGGCATTCCAGGAAAGTGCACCCTCTCTCTGCCCTCCAACCTCCAGCCATGGCTGCCACCAAATTCTCAGGCAGCCACAGCTTTTACTTCCATCCAGGGAGCCACTGGCACTGATGGACAATCGAGGAGGAGGGCCTGCATGGGGGTTGGCAAAGGTTGCTGACCTTTGTAATAGATGCATAGACTTTAAGGTCAGAAGAAACTATTATGATCATCTACACCAGGGGTGGCCAAACTTATGGAACTCAAGAGCCACACAAGTTTATTAAACCTTCAAGAGCACCTCTGAGGCATATAGCCATATTTTATCTATTTCAAAATTACTAAATTTAAAATTCTTTGCACACTTTATCATAAAAAGAGGGCAAATATTCGTCCTACCAATGTACAGACTTTAATAATTACTTAAAGTTACCATGAAAACTAGGCCTACCTATACAGTAAAAACATAGGTTCTCCCAAGCCTCTCCAACCATGCCGCCACTTCTCCCTGCCCTCTCCGAACTGCTCCCTAACCCCCAGGCCCTGACGCTGACTCCCCAAGGCTGACCCCCGCCTCCCCAGGGCCTCCTTACCTGGCTGCTGTGGCAGCTAGGCACAAGCTGGGGCTCACTCCCCTTGCTTTAAGTCTTGCTGGGCTGAGCATCCAATATAGCTGCTCCAGCAGCCTGGCACAAGCTGGGGCTCTCCTCTGAGCACGCTCAGGGCAGGAGATTTAAAACTCCTAGGCTGGGGCTGCTTTCCTCTAGCTTTCTTCCACAAGCCACACTTTTTCACTGAAGAGCCGCACGCGGTTCCTAAGCCACAGTTTGGCCACGCCTGATCTACAGTGTGCAATGCAAGCCACAGAACCTTACTCACCCACTCCTGTAACAGACCCCTAATCTATGACAGAGTTATTAAAGTCCTCAAATCACAGTTCACAGATTTCAGGTGCAGAGAATCCACCAGCATGTGACTTGTGCCCCATGTTACAAAGGAAGGCAAAAAAATCACAGACCCTCTACCTATCTGCCCTGGGGGAAAATTCCTTCCAATGAGCCCAAATATGGCTACCAGGTAAAGCAGAGAGGCAAGACTCACCACCCAGAAACCCTGGAAAGAATGCTTTTGAGTAACTGAGAGCCCTTCTCTTCTAACATCCCATCACAGGCCATTGGGCATATTTACTATTAGTAATCAAAGATCAGTTAATTGCCACATTAGGCTGTACCATCATACCACCCCCTCCATAAAAGTATCATGGTCAACCTTGAAGCCAGCTAGGTTTTTTGTCCCCACTGCTCTCCTTGGTAGGCTGTTCCAGAACTTCACTCCTCTGATGCTTAGCAATCTTCATCTAATTTCAAAACTAAACATCCTGATGGCCAATTTAATGGTTTCCTCACCCCTTAAATACCTCCTCCAACCAATCTGTGCACTCTCTCCTCCTTTTTCCTCTTTCATACTGCTCTCTTCCTTCTTTCTATTCCACACGAACTCATAAAAGCCTTTCTCTATTTTCTCATCCTCAGTCTTTTGTTCCAGCCTCTCTCTTTCATCTTTGTACACCCCCAAACAGAGGTCAAATTGAAAACAATCAATCATGTTCTCTAAAGTTCCCTCACAAACTGAGATTTATCCAAATAAGACTTCAGTTATGGTAGAGCTTCAGAATATGACTGTCCCCTTTCTTTCAACAAGCCTGGATCAGGAGTGAAGTATTTAACAATGCTGACATTTAATTTGTTATTGTACTTCACAGATAATGATCACTTTAAATTAATAGAAGCAGTTCACACACCTCTCAGAGCTACTGTTTTAGGCTGCAAGCAGACTCAAGCTAACATCATTGCCATGTTTTTAAGTTTATTGGTGCAATCATATGTGTTAACTCATATTCTGGAACACAATATAATAGCCTTCAGGGGAAAAAAGGTTCTGGTTTGCTAAACCACAGTGAACTGAATCATTTCAATTCCTGACACTCACCATCCACAGAAACACACAGACATCTAACCTGGCACCCTATAGATACCCCTTTGTGGATAGCCTTCCATCCAATACAGCTTAATAGACATGGAAACTGAAAGAATTAGGAAAGAGGCAAGGCACTGGTGGAAGTAAGCAGAAGGCGTTGGGAAATCCAATGGTTGTGATGAAAGGAGGCGGTGTTGGGATCTTGTGGAGACAAATGAAACAGTTGGGCTTTGAGAACACCCAGGAAGCCCAAAGAGGACTTGCTGTCCTGCGGGCTGCCTGTACATACATTGTGCTGCCAGCTACTTGTTGAAGAGCTGGTAACTAGCAGGTCCTGAGGAGAACAGCAACTGACGACTCCCTGCCACTCAGCTACTCAGAAGAGCAGCACCATTTCACTCAGTAGCCTAGAGAGGAACTTGAAGAAGCAACCCTGTCCTGTGGACCAAAAAAGAGGCCATCACACTGGGAAAGAGCCAAGTTGTTTAGTGGCCCTGTCTGTGGCTAGAAAAGAACAGAGAAGGAGATTCCTTCTCTTCTGAGCAGTCGGGTTGCAAAATAAAGAAAAAGGTATACTGTATTGTACATAGAAAACAACATTTAAAAAAAGATAAGGGACAGTTCTCCAAGTAAGCTAAAAGTCTGCAAACCCCTGTCAAGTTACTGTCATGGTAGTTCTCCATATGGAGATGCATTTGGCATTAAATGAGTCCATCAGCTCATCTGAATTTAAACAGAAATTTTTTTCACCTTGATCCTTTGCCCACCTCCTGTTGCATTTGTCTCTGTGATAGGCACCCTAGGTGCTTCATAAAATACTAACTCTGGCTGTACTACAGTGAAGCCATCTCTCTCCCTGCTTAAAGGAAGGGACAGTTCAGATAAAACATAATCTGCTCTCTGAACAAAGAAAAAAAGGCTTTGGACTTAACCGCAAAATTTGCAATGATATTTTGATACAACAAATCAGATCAAGCTGATCTCCTGTCATAATCATACTAAATAAGGTAAGGATTATTAGGGATTATGCAACAAAAAGCTTTGCAAACAGCCCAATAACCTATGTGATACAATAAAATAATAAGATACAAATTTTCTAAAAGGGAGCATGAGTCTCTCTCAGCAACCGAAAGGATACAGTCAGCATCTTGTAGGTCTGGGTTGTAGGCTTTCAGTTAATTTACAGAAAATAACTCTGACAAGTTTCACTAGAGAGATTTACAAGTTGAGATAAAAACATGCAGAGTTCTTAAAAGGCAGTGAAATCACAGAATTAATTATTCTTTGGCTTTAAAAAAAAATCTTATTTCATTCAAACCCATTGATGATTATTGATGGTAAATCCACCTAGTCCAGATGACAAGAGGTCTTTCTATTCTTTTTCCCTGGCAAGTCTATGAATAATTTAAGTGATTAAAGCTCAAAGCAGGTGTGAAACTGAGTAAGACTAGTAAGGCAGATGGGAAAGAAATCACAAACACTAGAAAATACTTGACTTTGATTCTGAAATCACAAAATGATTTATGCTAATCAACTTTCAAAACATATAATCTTAGTTTACACACACACACACACACACACACACACACACACACACACACACACACAAATTTAAACTGACAAATCTCTTGAAGAAAATGAAAACCCACCAACCCACTAAAAAATTTATTTTTACTTCTAGCTCTCTTTCCCTCCTCTATCATGGATGACCTAAATTTCTAGCTGCAGTATCTGGCAAACTCCTTGCTTAGAAAAAAGAATGCTAAGATGCAAAAAAAGGCAAGCTAAATGAAGGGAAACATTAAGATGACGTTCCAAAGGGGTAGCCATGTTAGTCTAGTTCAGCAAAACAAATAGGGATAAATAAATTTGTTAGTCTTTTAAAAGTGCCACAGGTTTCCTTGTTTGTTTTATTAACGTGAAGAGCTCCCTGAGCCAGATGGTCACAAATGTTGCAGAAAGGAGAAGACACTGAATCCCTTCCCAATCCCAGCAACAATTAAAGTGATTGCATTTGCAGGGAGCTAACTGAAGGCAAGTGAATGCAACTGAAATGTAAACTAGTGGCCAACAGTGTTAAGAATTACACCAAACACCTGAATTCTGCCCTCTAGATCTATTACTGTGTTCACTATTTGTACAAAAATAAGTTGGAGAGAGAGGGACAAGCCAGCAAACCGACTTCCCAATCTTCCCAGTACAGAATGAACATTTACCAGGGAAAATACTTGATTAGAATAACTGAGACTCAAAGGGTAGAGGAACATGTTCTCTCATGAGCAAAATCTAAGGGACACCAACACAGAAGCAGATAATCCAGTTGTATGGCCTACTGAACATATATTTTGTTCAGAATTTAAAAAATTAAATAGTTACTGAAAACCATTCCCTTTCAGCTCTGTGCTATGTCAGTTTCAACTCATCATATCAAAATTAAATAAGATTAAATTATTTTATTCATAAACAGAATACTTAAGCTAAATGTCAGTTTCCAGCATAGACATTTCAGCCAATGACTTTTTTCTCATGGTTGAAGAGTTCCTAGTTTACTGTTTAAATTTAAAAAAAAAAAGGGGGGGGAAATCAAATCCTTTTACTCCAAGGCATGCTTTATCATTACAAAGCTTTCTCCAACATAAAATATGTTTCTAACTTCCATGCCTATTGTATAGCTTTCCAGCAATATATACCACCCGTGTTCTTGTTAGAGTTCCTCCCACTCCAAGATACAAGAAGTACCTTCTGTTACATAAAGAGTTTTATAAAATGATTGGTTATAAGGCTCCATTCTCTATCAGTTTTATAAAAATTACAAAACACTACTAATACAATAAAGATTTACCTATCATATTGAAAGCAAAATTTAACATTTTAATAAGAATTTACAGAAAAAAATTAGAAAAAGGCAAGAGAAAAATGAAACCGTTGATCCTCTCATTTACATTTACCATTATGGTATTTCCTGGAAAGGACAAAATTGATATAGCTTATTTTAAGAAGTAATTTCTACTATTATAGGTATTTCTGATGATTGCTTTGGTATCCAAGCATTATACAAACATAAGTAGTATCAGCGTACATAACAAAAGCAAAGTTCCAAAGGGGCAGCTGTGTTAGTCTGGTAAAGCAAAAAAAGCAAGGAGTTTTGTGGCACTTAAAGACTAACAGATTTATCTATCGCATGAGCTTTTGTAGGAGAATATCCCACTTTGTCAGATGCTTTGAAGAGGGAGAACTTACAGAATTTATAACAAAAGCGGTGTTACTTCTCTTTGTTTCCTGGTGAAATGGTATGAATTGAAGAAATCTGTTTTTGTCTTGTTTACTAGCACTGTTTCATGGCCTTTCTCAGGCTGTGTCTACACTACAGTTTATGTTGGTATAGCATATGTTGTGCAGGGTCTTTATAACACACTCCCATGAGCAACATAAGTTACACCAACATAAGCACAGCTGTGGACAGTGCTCTGTCGGTGGAAGAACATATCGCACTTACATAGCTACCAGTGCTCCTGACGGTGGTTTTATCATGTGGAAGGGAAAGATCCCTCGTGCAGGCACAAACAGTGTCTTCATCAGATCTGCTGCAGCACATATGTGTGAACAATTAGAAAGGCATATCATACATTTAGCCCTAAACACAGTCAGACTTGGACTTGATTTGATGTCTTCTGGCAGTGAGTTCCTTATGTAAAAAGTTCCACAGCTAGGATGTTGCCACCAAGAACACTCTGTCCCCAGCAGCTGAGAATCTACTGAATATAATTGATCTATTACTATAAATCTGGAAAAACAGTTATTAAAGAAAAAAATTAAGGTATTTTAAAATGAAGCCTGACTCAGTAAATAGTACTTGGTAGTTTCGTAACATCTTAATGTTCCCAAAGTGCTTCACAATTATTAATTAAGGCTCACACAATATTTCCAGGAAAAAAAAATTTAAAGGTACTCAAAAAATGATAACATGAAATGAATGAGCATCCACCTGTGATGCAATTACATGAGTCTCCTGCTGCAGAATTCCACACACACATCCAGTCCACCTTGTGGTTTCAGCTTACAAGTTTGTGGTATGTAGAAGGAACAGCAGAGCTGGTTAAAGATTCTCTCTTGCTTTGCAAACCCTGCTGCAAACCTCTCATTAACTCATACATGACTTTCATCAGTGCAGAGGTACTCCTCAGTGTGCTTCATGACTAGTTTGAAAAAAAAATTAATTTAGTAAAATGAGCTATCACCAACCATAAAGGAAAAATCATCTACCTTCTGAGCCAACTTCTGATTTTAAAATGACAGTGTTAAACTGACCCTCAACTGATCCAGAAGAGAGAAAGCACAACTTTTTAAAATGGAGCTGTTCAAAATTTTCAAGGGGTTATTATGAAGGACTATGCACAAGATTTTATGACAAAATGCTGTTCAGAAACCTTGCTGCAGCCTCCAAAACAGAACAAATCAATTTTGAAAACTACCATCCCTTTGTAAATAAGCAAAACATGGGGAATCACCAGTTTCCCCTGCAGCTGCAGGGCTGTGGAGCATGGATGGAGAGTTGGGGGAAGGGCATTTGGGTTGGTGTATATGAAAGCAGAGCTGGCTACAGGGTTTTCGCTTAAGAATGGCCGTAGAGCTGGGTTCTGGTTGGTAGAAGGGAGAGAACAGAGTAAGCCTGAGAAAAACCCATCAGAGCTCCTGTCCTCCCCTTTCAGTGTTAACAGAAGAAATGCAAGTCTATGGGAGCTGTGGTGGGGGATGGGGATGATGGAGGGGGTGGGGAAAAGCAGAGCAAGGCCTGAGAATCACCAGCAGCTCTTGTCCTCCTCTCCTCTCAGTAATAACAGGAGGATGTGAAGCCTGCATAGCTGGGAATGGGATGAAGAAGCAAGGCAAGAGCATAGCTTTTGTCCTTTCTTTTCAGGGTTAATGGGAGGACATGAAACCTGTGTAACTCTGATGGGGGGGAGGGTGTTTGTAGAAACCAAGACCTCAGAATGATCACCATTTCTTTTCCTTTTCCTCCTGCAAGGTAAAGGGAAAGATGTGAAACCACTATATGGGGACCGTTCTAGGATTTGTTGGGTCCCGTGTGAAGTCAAATATGCATGGGTACCAGGGAACCTTCCACGAACATCATAGTACATTTGTGTAGGTGAAGCTTTACATATCTGGAAAAGGAAGCCAAACCACTAAGTTACTCAGTGTTGGGGAGGAGGGAATGAGTCAAGGGTGTATAATGCTGAAATTGGGGTCCTTATCTCTGGAAGACAGGCAACTTGGGTTCCCACGTTCACTTTTCATGGCAGGAAGCAGCTCCAACAGAAAGTGGGTCCACTGAACACTAAAAGCCACCAGCCCTGCATGACTGCACCTTTGGTCCATGCTGAAGGCCAGTGACCGTGTGGCTTAAACTGGAGCAGGGAGGAAAGGGGGTGAACCCCCCAGAGCTGAGATCCACCCTTTCTTCTCAGCATTAGTGGTGTGTGTGTGTGTGTGTGTGTGTGTGTGTGTGTGTGTGTGTGTGAAGGAAATGCCATTCAGCACTAAAAAAAAAAGCAAGAAGTCCTGTGGCACTTAAAGACTAACAGATTAATTTATCACATGAGCTTTGGTGGGAGACTATCCCACTTCATCAGAGGCTTTGAAGAGGGAGAACTTACACAACTGGATGAAAATAAACGCAAGGCAATGTAAGACGAAGTGTGATACTCTCCCACAAAAGCTGATGCAATAAATCTTTTAGTCTTTTAAGTGCCACAAGACTCCTTGCTTTTTTTGCTTTACCGGACTCACACGGCTGCCCCTTTGGACCATCACTAAAAAGGAGCCCTGCCTGTAGCCACCTTACTTTGCTGCACAAAAATCTCACCCCACTGGGGCTTCATGCAGCATCCCTCACAGGCACTACACCAAATCCCCCCAGGCCCGCTCCAGCTGCCCCATCAACCCATGGGCGCCTCCCTCAGGCCTGCTCTTCCTGACCCCACAGCCCCCATTGCCTCACAAGCCCAGCAGCCGCCCTAAGGCTCCTGCCCCAAGGCGGGGCCGAGGCCGCTGAGGCAGGAGGCGCGCGGCCGAGGCGGCGCTGTCCCGGGCCGCAGCGCAGGCACGCGCCCCTGGCTGGGGTGGGGGCGGGGCTGTTCCCGGCTACGTCCGCGCCGCGTTTTCCCGCTCGCTCACTCCCCTCCCTCGCCGAGCCGCGCACCCGGGGCCCCTTCACCCTCTTCGCCTCCGGATTCCTCCGCCGCGGCCGGGCCTCCTTTCCCCTCAAAATCTCCCCCACTCTCTAAGAAAGCTCTCCCATTAGAGCCGAGCTGGGCCAGCTCTTTCTTTTTAACTTGGCTCCCCTTGCAGCCACGCCCCCACGTCAGCTGGGCGCGCCCCGCTCTGGAGCGGGACTATTTGACGTTGCTGCCACGGTCTCGGCGGAGGAGGGGGTGGGAGTGTGCGCGGTGAAGCGGCTCCTCTCAGCGCTGCTTCCTGGAAACTCCCCGTTTGGGGGGGCGGGGAGCGAGCTCCCACCCCGGGCGGAGGGCGGCAGGGGCGGCCCAGACCTTGTGGCAGGGGGGCATGCAGAGCCCAGCCCAGCGGGGCAAAGCCCCCGTACTGTGTATGGGGCGAGAGGGGGGTCCTGGGCAGGTTAAGGCAAAGGGGAGGCCTTTAGTGCTGCTGCTCCCATGCGGCATTTGGAGGGTGCAGACAGCTTGGAGGAACAGAGACACTCCCTCATGCTCATCACCATGGGGGGAGCCAACCAGGATGGGAAGAGGCAGGGCAGCTCTAACCGCCCCATGCCTGGGGGCAGGGAGGGAAAGTCTCAGGCAAGCTGGGGGGATGGGACATGAGTCCTTCAGTCCCCCCCCCCCCAGGTGAGGGGAGGCAGGAGAGTCTCAGGGTCCTCTGAATCTCTCTGCCCCCCCCCACTTTTCTGTGTACCCAGGGAGCTCAGAGAACCCCGGCCAGCCTCCTGGCACAGCCCCTCAGTGCCTCCACCCCCACCAAGCTGTATGGGAGGTGGTGGAACAGGCTGCAGCAGCACAGAGTTAATGGTAGAGAAACTGAGACTGGGGGAGGGGAGGCAGAGTTTGTAAATGGAAACACTGGCATAGAAGCATTTAGCACAATCAGGCTGTAAAGCTCCAACTGCAAAGGACTGAAGAGGAAAAAAACTCCCTTTGCTGCCCCCTGGCAGTCAGCTCTCGCCACTTCTCTTAGCGAAAAGAATCTACATGCTCACAGGGCCCCCAACAACCTTTTTTTTTTTTTTGCCTTTTTAGAGTTAGGAGTAAAAGAAATTTATGGGCACATTAGTAGAGTACAACTCAGGATTGGCCCAAAGTTGAGGATATCTTGTTGACTGTATCTGTATGTCCCCCCCTTTTCACTTGAACCTCAAGAGGGTCACGCTTGTACTCATGGGTCTTCCCACTGAAAATGTCAAAAGTAGAAACCCCTCAAAACCATACGTTTTTCACAGAAAACAAACAAGGAGTCCTGTGGTACTTAAAAGACTAACATGTTTATTATTGGCATGTGCTATTGTGGGAGAAAATCCCACTTTATTAGATGCTTTGAAGATGAGCTTACAGAATGGTAGGAAATAGAAGTGTAAGTGATGTAGGAAATAAAAGAGAAGTGTAAGTGATAGGGACAGGTCACACTGTGATAGCACATCAAAACAGCTGTAAAGAGTCAAACACTGGAGAACAACATACAGAGGAAGGTGAGGTCAAATCACCTAGTGTAATGAGAGAAAAATCCAGTGTCCAGATTAAGACCTGAAGCAGTGCAACCAAATTTACAAATGGATTCAATTTCAATAGCTTCCCTTTGATGCCTTGATTTAGTATGCATCTGTGCGAGCACAGCCATTAGCAAATCATCAATGGAGTGATCATAAAGATTGAAATGCTGAACCATTGGTTTTAGAGTGTTGCGATTTCTGATGTCAGATTTGTGCCCATTTATTCTTGTGTGCAGAGACTGTCCTGTTTGTCCAATATATAAGGCAGAGGGGCATTTCTTGCACATGATGGCATAAATCACATTGGTGGATGAGCAGGTGAATGAGCCTTTGATGGAGTAGCTGGTTTTATGAGGTCCTGTAATAGTGTCTTTTGTGCAGCTATGTGGGCAAAGTTGGCAGTGTGGTTTGTTGCAGGGATCTGTGCCTGCTTTAATAGTTATTTTGTTAGGTCTGTAGTTTCTGGTAGGTATTTATTTAAGATTGGGGGGGTGGGAGGGGTTGTCTGTAAGTGAGTAGAGGTCTCTCTCGCAAGGCTTCGGAGAGTGAGGGATCATCTTGTAGAATGCTTGATAGACATCCTGAAGGTATCTGTCTCTGTCTGAGAGATCAGAGCAAATGCGGTTATATCTTAGGCCTTGGCTGTAGATAATGGATCATATGGTGTGTTTACGATGAAAGCTCAAGGGATGTAGGTAATTATTCCGATCAGTAGGTTTTCAGTATCAGGTGGTGCTTAAGTGTCCATCCCTAATTTGTACTGCAGTGTCCAGAAAATGGATCTCCTGTGTGGAGTGTTCCAGGCTAGGTTTAATGGTGGAGTGGAAATGGTTGAAATGTCTGTGGAAATCTTCAAGGGCATCTCTCTACCCTGGGTCCAGATGATGGAGATGGCATCCAATGTTCCCTCTAAGAGTTGGTGGCAGCTGAGCAACTCATGTTGCTTGCTGCGCTGCCCCGCCCCCCCCGCGGGCTTGCTGCGCTGCCCCTCCCCGTGGGCCCGCTCCTGCCCCCCCCGCTCCCAGCGGCCCCCCCACCGCTGCGGGCCCGCTCCCGGCGGTCCCCCCGCCCCCGTGGGCCCAATCCCGGCCGCCCCCGCACTTGAAGGCCCTCCCGTTCCCGCGGGCCTTTTCCTGGCAGCCCCCCCATCCCCGTGGGCCTGCTCCTGGCTGCCCCCCCGCTCCCTTGGGCCCACTCCTGGCTGCCCAGCAGCCCCCCTGCGTCCAGCCACCCTTCCACCCCCGCGGCCCGCTCCCAGCTCCCCCCCCCCGCCCCCAGCTCCTAGCTGCCCCCTACTCCCGGCGGCCCCCCCCCGCTCCCGCAGGCCCACTCCCGGCCGCCCCCCCGCCCCTGGCTCCTAGCTGCCCCCGAGTCCCGGCAGCCACCCCCTGCTCCCAGC
>ML681963.1:46445144-46570139 GCA_007922195.1 Podocnemis expansa
ATTTTCTGGGCATGCTCCGTTAGAGCTTCTCTGGGCGGGAGTTTTGAAAACTCCCAGCCCCAGAGGAGCTCTAACCAGGGACTGTGGCTGCCGGCAGCCTTCGCTGCGCTGGCGGCTGCGGCGGGCTGCGCTGCAGCGTGCCAGCGCAGCTTAGAGGGAACATTGATGGCATCCAACATTCTTAAAATTACAGTACCCAGCTGCAGAAGCGAAGAAACATTGACAGAGCCGGACGGGTCCCCTGAAGTCAACTACTAAGGGAGAAGCCCAAGAAAGAAAACAACAGAACGCTTCTAGTCATTACCTACAACCCCCAAGTCAGACCTCTACAACACATCCTCAGGGATCTACTGCCTATTCTACAAGATGATCCCTCCGTCTCTGAAGCCTTGGAGAGAGACCTCTCCTCGCTTACAGCCTCTCCACACCCCCAAGCTTAAACAGATGCCTACCGGCAACTACAGACCTAACAACAGAACCATTAAAGCAGGCACAGATTCCTGCAACAAGCCATGCAAAAAATAAATTTGTTAGTCTTTTAAGTGCTACAGGGCTCCTTGTTTGTTTTACTGAACTAGACTAACATGGCTACTCCTTTGGATCTTCCACAGTGCCACCCATTACCATGTATAGGCAGCCTTTCTCACTTTGAATACAGTGGGTTCCCCTCTTCCACCTAGGTGAATTGCAGACTTTCTCTCCAACCCCAAACCATTGGCACATTTCCTGAGGTGGTAAAACATTAAGACTAGAGTCTACGGAGGAATTCCTGCAAATTGAGAGAGCTCCAGGGTTTTTCAGGTGACAAGGCTGTGTTTGTTAAAAAATTGCCCAAATTATTTCTTTTTTACTCAAAAAGCCAGTGGTAGAAGAGATAGGCCTGTCACACTTAAGAAATAGAATTCTGGCCCCAGACTAGACCTATACAGCAGAATCTCCCAAATGCAAATAAGCACATCCAATCCTTGAAGCCATTAACACAATATATACAAATATTGACTAATAATAAAGCAGCATGAGTACCTGGGGACAAGATCAGAATCGAATGAGAACTTAGAATTGCCAGGATGCTTTTTCAGATTAATATTGTCTCATGGATACTTATACAGCCTCCCCAGAGGATCTCAGCACCTCACTGTTTTTAGTTTTAACATTCCTGTGGGATAAGAATGTACTACCATTTTACAGATGTGGACTTGAGGCACAGAAAGACTGCCTCAGGCAGGGGTCTCAAACGCCAATCACCACGAGGGCCACATGAGGACTAGTTCATTAGCCCAAGGGCAGCACCACTGAAGCCTTTTCATACAATGATACTGCAAATATCGGTAACAATAGTGTTGTTGCGGGCTGCAGAAAATAGCTTTAGGTGCTGCATGTGGCCTGCAGGCCTCATGCTTGAGACCTCTGGCGTAAGGCCAGGTGTGGCAGAACAGGGAATCGTAAGTCCCAAGCTAATAGCCTAATCACTAGACCATCCTTCCTCAAATTATTAATATGTGACTTGTGTGTACATGGCTTAGTTCCTTCCCTTTAAAAAAAAAATATAAAATGTAAAAAGCAACTTTACAGGAGAGAGGAACAAGGAGGACTTAGAAGGAATAATGTAGAAAAAACAAAAGATAAAATAGAAGAGGATGGCAAATCCACTGGTAAAGATATAGATGTTCAAAACAATAACTATAAATTTTTTATCCTGGTATGGTACATTGGTTATAAAGCATGATTCTTCTGCCTAATGGTCCAAAAATAAAGACCTTATTTTCTCAAAGTCCTCCAGGTTGTTGCCTTTTATAAGATGCTCTTTCCAGAGTGGTCAACTCCGACAGCTCATTGCACCACTCCTTTAAAAATGGAGCTCTTGATCCTTTCTAGTGTTCCAGTGTTGTTTTCCCAACCATTAAAGAAACATTTTCTCTGTTGAATCTGTGAGAGTCACTGATTATGGGATTGCACCCAATAAAAAAACAGGAAAAAAGGTAATGAATACTTGGAAGAGTAAAATTAATTCTAGCTAGTTGATTCTCCTATGTGACCAAGCATTTCCACAAAAGTTATATGATGCTCAACATTCTCAACAAACATCCATTTCCTTAATGCTAATTCTGTGAATTTTTATGCGGTCCAATACCATCTGAATGTAAGTTTATGTTATACGTGTTGGGGGTGCAGGTTTAATGAGACTTTTAATAATATTGGAACCGCTGATCCATTTAGTTACTGGCCCACAAATCTCTTTGTGGTTCTCCTAATTTGACCTCCCATGCAGGACAAAAAGAAGGTTGGAAGCTAGTCTCACAAGCATCTATGTTTTTAAGAAATGTCAATGTAGGAAATCTCAGAAGCTGTTATCAAGACTAAGCCAGAAATGTCCTGAAACAGATTATATGCAATTTAGTTGTAACTATGTCAGTGACAGCATATTAGAGACAAGGTGGGGGATATCTTTTATTGGACTAACTTCCTTTGGTGAGAGACATATGCTTTTGAAGTCCAGGACATATACCTTAACTCATTTAAAACTGTGATCACCAGACAGGACAATCTACCCAGAGAAGTAGATTGGATCGTGGAACAGGCCACCCAAATACTCCAAGAGAATCTCCTTAAATACAAAAGTAAAACCCCTTCCAACTACACAGCTCTAGTTGTCACTTGCCACCCCACACAAACATATATGGGATATCATAGAACAACTATAAAACGTACTTGGTGGGGAACCCATCCTGAAACAAATCTTTTTTGATACCCGCTTCTGGTCTTCAAACAGCCCCCCCAAACCTTTATCAGAAACAAACTCCTCACAGATCAGTACCCACCAACTCAAAGTAACCCAACAAAGCAACAGATGCAAAAGCTGCAGACATATCTCCACTGCTACAGTGATCAATACCCCCAACACCACACTTTCAAGATCCATGGATTCTATAAATGCCTGTCACAATAGGTGGTGTACCTCATCCAATAGATTAAATGCTCCAACAACAATTGTGTGGGTGAAACCAAACAATCACTAAGCTCTCAAATGAATACACATGGAAAATGATAAAAGACAAAAACACTATCACCTGCAGGTGAAAACTTTTCACAAAGATATCACTTTATATCTCACCTATTGGTTCTCCTTCACAAAGGAAACCTGCTCAACACTTTCAGAAGAAGAGCCTAGGAGATTCATTACTTTGCTAGATACTAGAAATCCTGGGCTGAACCCCTGGCTTTGTAACTTATCACAGCAATCAGTAAATCACTAACCCCCTCTTTTTATCCTATGACTGCAGAGGTGTTAATGGGCCACTGTACACTGAATGGTCCCTTGCAATATGTACTAACTAGTTAATGCTAAATGATCCATTCCACCTCCCATTTAGCTGTGATGCTCAAAGTATCTTTCTAAGATTGGATGAGGAGCTCAGCTTGTCTTGAAAGCTTGTCTCTCTCACCAGTAGAAATTGAACTAAAAAAAGCTATTACCTCACCCACCGTGTCCCTCTGAAACAGTTCCAAAGGGGTAACTGTGTTAATCTAGTTCAGCAAAACAAACAGTGGGATTTTCTCCCACAAAACCTCATGAGATAAATAAATTTGTTAGTCTTTAAAATTGCCACTAGACTTTCTGAAACAGGTTAGTTCTTAGTAGCAATATATGTTGAAAAACAGCTTAGCAAAAGTAAAACATAAATGGGCAACTCCTTTTAATAAGGGCTTGTCTACACTCGAGAGTTATAGCACAAGAAGCTGTCTTATCATGCATTAACAAGTCCACCATCTACACCAGAATCCCCCTTGTTGCACCCTAAGGTTATATCTACCCCTAAACTTAGTCTGGATTTGCTTAGTCCAATCTAAGTAGTTCAAAGTTAGTTTGAACTAAGCACATTTTTTTAGTTCGAACTAACTCGAACTAAAAAAGCATGATTAGTTCCAACTAAAACTTAGTTCGAACTAAAAAAATGTGCTTAGTTCGAACTAACTGCTAACTGCCAACATTCAATACATCCTCAGTCCAGGACAGGGCAGTAATGTATACCATTCTAGGAAATATTTAAAGTGCAGATGATTGTGCTATTTGACTTACAGACCTCCATCAATTAGCATAGCAGGAAGCAGTGGTGTCAAATAATTTCAATAAATGCACATAAGCTTAGTAAAATATGATTTATTAGATCAATGACTCCATCATTTCAACCACATGCTCAGATCCATGTGTTTAAAAATCCTTGTGAACAATGTCATGAAAAAAGTTTAATGTACATTCCTAGTGCCTGTTTTTCTAGCACCTAAGTATAGTAGCTCTATAAAACAATATTATTTATTTTACAACAGCACCCAGGCGCAAATTAATAATTCCAAAATACATATGGCTTTGTGCACAGCTGGCTGTAACAATTGGCACACAGGTCATTTGCAGATTTCTAAATGGTTGATTCTCTGTAACTTGGAGTCTTTAAATCATTCTGCGAAGACTTCAGTAACTCAGCCAGAAGTCAGGGGTCTATTACAGGAGTGGATGGGTGAGGTTCTGTGGCCTGCAATGTGCAGGAGGTCAGACTAGATCAGGCATGGCCAAACTGCAGCTCACGAACTGCATGTGGCTCTTCAAAGAAAAAGTGCAGCTTGCAGAAAAGCATGACAGGGAGAAGTGCAGCATGGTCAGGGATGGTGCGGAGAAGCGCGGCATGGTCAGAGACAGTAGGAAAGCAGTGGCACGGTTGGGGCCTTGGGGATGGTGCAGAGAAGCACGGCATGGTCAGAGACAATGGAGAAGAGCCAGTACAGTCAAGGCCTCAGGGATGGTGCAGAGATGTGCAGCATGGTCAGAGACAGTGGGAAGCGGCAGCATGGTTGAGGCCTCAGGGATGGTGCGAAGAAGCACAGCACAGTCAGAGAGGGTGGGGAGAAGCAGTGGCATGGTTGGGACGTCAGGGAGAAGCTAAGTTTTTACTGTATAGGTAGGCCTAGTTTTCATGGTAACCTTAAGTAATTATTAGAATCTGACATTAGCAGGATCAATATTTGTCCTCTTTTTACAATAAAATTAAAGCATGCAATGAATTTTAAACTTAGTAATTGTGTAGTAGGTAAAATATGGCTACATGCTTCAGTGCAGCTCTTGAAGGTTTAATAATGAACTCTGTGGCTCTTGGGTTCTATAAGTTTGGCTACCCCTGAACTAAATCAACAGTCCCCAGAATGGGAACCTTTGGGAGAGAGGAGGGAGGAACAAATAATTTATGGCTATCCATGGGGCTTCAGTAAGGTTAAAGTCATTTAGCCTCCTGAGCCCCATATTGGCCTAGCACCTTCCCTGTCCTCCCCCCTGAGGGGACCCCAAGCTCTGCCCTGGCTGATTTCTCCCTCCTCCCCACATAGAAGCTGCAGCATGCATGGACCAGGTATCAATAATAATTATTATTATTTATGTAATTTAGTACTATTATTATCATTATATGTGTTTATAGGGGTTACAGGTAGTGATGGGCATACATGGGAGCTTGTGTTATACCTACTATTAACTAGCAGGGCTTCCACTCAGAATGTTTGAGAACCACTGAACTAGATGATCATGATAGACTCATAGATGATCCCTTCTGACAGTAAAGTCTATGATTCACTTTTAAAATATAGTCAGTCATATTGTCAAAATTTTGCACCAATGTCCTATGGGACCCACATTGTGCACCACTTTTCAGTTAATTGGTAATTTTTGCAGCTGTGTTACGAATTCCTGAAAATACAGCATTTATCACTGAATTGTTCACAGACTCTTAAAGAGTGACACTAGAAGCATCCCTATAATTATATGTTATTATCCACATCGCAACCTTATTTGGTCCATCTCAGAATAAGGATCCATGCTGGTGTCTTCCAACCTCCTTGACATGCAAGGCCTTGCTAATGCTCCTGGTGCAGCTCTTCACATCTTTGTTGCTCTTATATGACATGGTCTCCAATTCATGATCAGTACTAAGCATCTGAATTTCTATCTTTTATTCCAGCTGTCAGCCTTCTGCCTCTTTCCTTCTACTATGAAAATATTAAAAGATAAGAACTTATACATCAATAGTGGTCACTTATACACGAGTAACTCTCTGTGGAGAAAGTTAACAAGTGAAAACATTCTATCCAAAGAATTTTGGCTAAGAAACCTGATTTGATCATCCTCAGGTTCTTTTCCACCCACTCTTTAAAAAAACAAACAAATGAACAAACAAACAAAAAATACCAGGTAGGGGGAAATAACTAAACAACTAGCAACACAGAAATTTTTCTCTGAAAAAATCATAGAACAGGTCATCAAAGAATCCATTCTGAAACACTTGAACGAAAACAAGGTGATTAGGAACACTCAGCATGGATTCATCAAGGGCAAATCACCCTGATTGTCTTCGATGAGATGACTGGCTTTGTGGATGCAGGAATAGTTGTTGACATGATATACCTGGACTTTAGCAAAGCTTTTGATACAGTTTCCCACAGCATTCTTGCCAGCAAGTTAAGAAAGTATGGTTTGGATGAATGGACCGTAAAGTGGATAGGGAAAGCTGGCTAGATCATTGGGCTCAGCAGGTAGGGATCTATGGCTCAATGTCTAGTTGGCAACCACTAACAAGCAGAGTGCCCCAGTGGTCAGTTCTGGGGCTGATTTTGTTCAACAGCTTCATTAATGATCTGGATGATGGAATAGATTGCATGCTCAGTAAGTCTGTGGATAACACCAACCTGGGAGGAATGGTAGATAGGATTCAGGGAGACCTAGACAAATTGGAGCATTGGTCCAAATGAAATCTCATGAGATTCAACAAGGACAAGTGCAAAGTACTGTGCTTAGGATGGAAAAATCCCATGTACTGCTACACACTGGGGACTGACCAGCTAAGTAGCAGCTCTGTATAAAACAGGGGTCTCAAACTCAAATCACCATGAGGGCTGTATGAGGACTTGTGCAGGGCCTCATGAGGACTAGTATGCTAGCCGGAGGGCTGCACCACTGCAACCTTTTCATACAACGATATTGCAAATATTGGTAACAATAGTGTCATTGCAGACCACAGGAAATAGCTTTAGGGGCTGCATGCGGCCAGCGGGCCATGTGTTTGAGACCCCTGGTATAAAAACATCCAGGGGTTATGGTAGACAGGATGTTGGATATGAGTCAACAGTGTGCCCTTGTTGCCAAAAAGCCAACATCATATGGGTTTCGTCAACAGGAGCATTGCCAGTAGACCAAGGGATGTGATTATTCCCCTATATTCAGCACTGGCAAGGCTGCATCTGAAATAGTGCATCCAGTTTTGGGCTCTGCACTACAGAAAGGATGTGGACAAATTAGAAAGAGTTCAACAGAGGGCAACAAAAATGATTAGAGAGCTGGGCCATATGACTTATGAGGAGACACCAAAAGAACTTGGCTTATTTAGTCTGCAGAAGAGAAGACTAAGGGGGGATTTGATAACAACCTTCAACTACTTGAAGGGATGCCCCAGAGATGAGGAAGCTAGGCTATTCTCTGTGGTGACAGAGGATAGAACTAGGAGCAGTGGTTTCAGGCTGCAGCTGGGGAGGTCTAGGTTGGATATTAGAAAGCTTTCTCACTAGTAGGCTAGTGAAACACTGGAATGGGTTGCCTAAGGAGGTGGTGGGATCTCTATCTTTGGAAACATTTAAGGGCTGGTTAGACAAAACCCTACCTGGGATGATTTAGTGGGAGTGGTCCTGCTTTTAGCAGGGGGTTGGACTAGATGGCCTCATGAGGTTCCTTCCAACCCTATGATTCTATGATAAATACTTTTAAAAATCTGTGCCGACATGTCTATCAATGAGGAAATTCTGGAATATCCTTCTCCAGTGTTGGAATCCTTTCCATTGCCAGCTGGACAATTTACATTGAGCTGTGGGATGTTCCATTGCAGAGAGAAGGTTTTTACAAGGTTAAAAAAAATTCAAGCACATGACTAAATAATGAATTGTTACATCCAAAACCACACTGGATATATATAACTGTATAGGTGAAGAGAGAGAACGCCAGTAGCTCTTTGAGTTTATGAATGTGAATTTATATAGCTCCTTTTAATCTTAAGTGCCTTTTGTGTGTCCTGCAGCCAGAATGCATGCTTTTGTTTTGTCACCTCCATTTTATGAATCACCATTTTCTTTTAGTATTTCTGATGCCTATTGAAAACTTTATAAATTTCAGGTTCCTATCGTACTTCCAAGTATTTTGATAAATGAGTTTTCTTCACAATGTACATTTAAAGTACAGTTATATTCTGAAAAGTGATTTAAAATGGCACTCTGGGGTTCCATGCTTATTGGTTATCAATTCTGGATAATTTTTTTTCAGTTTACAACTTTCCCTACCTACCACCCTTCCTGCTGCTGTGGCTGCAGATGCAACCTAGGATCTGGAAATCCATAATCAATTTACATCAAATTACATCACCAGTAAATAAATATTTTGTAATTAAACTTAATTAACAATTCCATTAATAGTAAGTGACCCAGATTATAATCCATCTCCCCTTCCCATGGTCGCATTAGATCTGCAGTGCCTAACAAGAATAAAGTGTGTAGTCAAGTCTAGTATGTAGTAAAATGTACTAATAAAAGATGAACTGATTGAAATATCTGTTTTATTTTGTAAATTTAAATAATTGTCATGTTGCTGACAGCCAGCATGGGTACATTTATTGTTCTAAATTGAAATTTCTCAGTCACTCAATTCAGCAGAGATGACTCTGAACCCAAATAAATTTGTTGGTAAGGTGTTATTTTTACATAGCTATTGTTCTAGCCATTACCACACATAAAGGAAGAAAATGAAACAAGGAACACTGGTCATCAGCTTGAAGTACCTGATATTTAGCGCTTCACAAGATATTCACGTACTGTAAAGATATCCACTCATTATCTCACACTAGAAGAAATCTTGTTCATCTTTCAAACCTGCTAAGCTCCTGACTGGGGAGGAGGGAAGCTTTGAGGAACTTCCACCAAGAGGAAAAAAGTCTATGAAATTACATGCATTAGTCCTTAACTGAAGGAATCATCATGGGATGCAATCCCACTATTAATAGAAAGGACATTTCTACATTTGTAGTCTAAATGATGGGTCTGAAACAGTGCATCACTACATCGAGCTGTCCTGCTACAGTTCCCAGGCTACATATAATGAGATGAAAGTTATTTATGTGTTATGAGCTAGTGCAACATGAACAACGTGGGCACTTAGGAAGTCACATCTTGCATAAACACACTGGCAAGCCAGAGATAGTGGAGGATCTCTCTGATCAACCTTACCTGCCTTGTTGGAGGCTATACTGCAGGTCAAAGAAACAACAGGCATGAGTGTTAGGAGGTATGAAGATCTTTGAGCCAAAATGAGGAAATAGGCATGTATTTTCAGAGGACTACTCTTGATCCAGTTTCATGACTTGTTTATATCCAGCAGTATTATACTAACCCTTATTAACAAAGATGCAAAGTACAGATGGAAAAGACTGATATCCTTCCCCTGCTATGATAAGGGAAAGCTGTCAGTACTCTTGTGAAAGGTACAAAAAATAAAGAACCTCAAGGTACAAGGCAACTATATTTGGATCTAAGTTAGTGGAATTCCCTCTTTGCCCCAGATTTGGCTGATCAGTTCAACTCCGTACAGGCCAGCAAGAAACACGATAGTTAAGTATCTTCTCTCCTCTATGCCTTATGATATCACTGATAACCTAGTAACGGTCTACATTTTCATAGAAACCATATTAGTGGGAAGTTCCAATGGGGCAGCCGTGTTAGTCTAGTAAAGCAAAAAAAGCAAGGAGTCTTGTGGCACTCAAAGACTAACAGATTTATTCATTGCATGAGCTTTCGTGGGAGAAAATCCAACTTCATCTGACGAAGTGGGATTTTCTCCCACGAAAGCTCATGTGATGAATAAATCTGTTATTCTTTGAGTGCCACAAGACTCCTTGCTTTTTTTATATTAGTGGGAGTTACTGACAATTTCTACCAAAGAGAATTCCAAATACTTACAACCCTTTTTTAGAATAACATAAACTCCTCTGTATAACCTATAGCAAGGCTCTCCAAACTACAGCCCGCCGGCTGTATATGGCTCAGAAAGCAATGTTATCCAGCCCGCAAATGAGGGGGCTGCAGCCAGTCTGGGGAGTTTTCAAATCTCTTGCCCTGAGCATGCACAGAGGCATGGCTCAGTGCGGGAGCAGCCTGGCCGGGAAGCAACTCGCAATGCTGCTGGCAGCTCCAGCTAGGTAAGGCAGAAAGGGCCCACGGGTGTTGAGGAGCTGGTGGGGAAGGGACCTGGGATGTCAGGGAGCTGGTGGGGAAGGGCCTGGGGTGGGGTTGGGGGGGTCAGGGAGCCACCAGGGAAGGTCCTGGGGCATTGGGGAGCTGGCAGGTGGGTGAGTTGGGAAAGGGCCCGGGGGTACAGGAAGCCAGCAGGTAGTTAGGTTGGGAACCAGGCCCAGGGGGGGCAGGGCGCCAGTCGGTAGGTGGGGAAGGGGGCTGGGGAGCCAACAGGGAAGGGCCCCGGGGGTTGGAGAGCTGGAGCGTGGGTGGGTTGGGGGTCTGGCCCGCTACTAATTAAGTAAAAGCAGATTCGGCCCTCAGGTGAAAAAGTTTGGAGACCCCTGACCTATAGAAATGGTTAAAAAGTAAATATGGACAGGAGTTAATTACATCCTGTAGTAACTTTTCAGGTTGCCCTCTCCACAGGTTTGTTCAAAGTCATCCTAGAGTCATCAGTTTTAGTCTATTATTTGGATGACTGTTGAGGAGAATATTCAATAACTAAAAGGTGAGGGAAGTGACTAATGGAAAGAACAATAGGGAGAAGCACAGTGCATCAGATAAACCAGACTGCACATCGCACAGAAGGCTTAGTAAGGGAAACACATGAGGGTATGAATTTGAGATCTAGCATGCGAGAGTACAACCATGAATGAGACTCTATGGATGAAATGTGAGAGAAAACATGAAAAGGTTCAACTTTTTCATGCACATTTAAGGCATTATATGGTTATACATGTATATATTGAGATTTATCCAGCAGAGTATGTACATGGTAGAAAAGGCATGCCTATGAGTGGGACTGTGAGAAAGGGAGAAAATGTCTGTGGATGGGTTTCTTTATGCTATTGATTGCTTCAGAGGTACAAATGGTGAAAGCAATGCAAGGTAAAGCCTTATCTAGGAAGAGACAGAGAAAAACCATGACTTTTGTGCTGCTACCAATTATTGTCTGCTTTTTTACTATGAAGTGAGGACCATAGCAGCTACCTGTACCTCATCTCATTAGATAAGTCGGTATTATAGAAGATAAAACTTTTAGGGTTTCACCACTTTCAGAGTGTGGCTGGTAGGGAGAATCCTCAGTGTCCTTGCTGTAAATGCAAGGCAAATTACTCTCTCTCTAGTTCCCTTTTTCTCTTCATGCTTTAATTGTTTTGACACCAGGCTGTACAGAAGTAATTTAAAATTAGCATGATTGACATATGGTTGATAGCCTAGCCCAATTCAGAACTCCGCCTCCTGCTCAGGACTACTGAAAGAATTCTTCTGATTGGCTGCAGGATCTGAGGCAGCTGACAGGGTCATAGGAAAAACATAGAAAATAATTAATTTGCTAATTTAGTTTTCTGTTTAATTTGAAACCAGAAAATTGTCAGTCAGTCATCATCCTAAGAACTTAGGTGCCTGGTGTCACTGCAGTGGTCGCAGCTCTTTCTAGTCAAGAGAGGACATATTTGTTAGACAGGGAACTGAATGGCATTCAATAGGCCTGGGAGAATGTAGTGCTGTATTTGAGTGCATATCTGTTCCATACTAATGTGTTGCGTGCGCGCGCGCGCACACACACACACACACACACAGGGTTGCAATCCATCCAGTTTCACCCAGATAGTCCAGTGTTTGGCTTCTGTGTCCAGGTGCCATTTTGAGTTGCCAGGTGCCTGGTTTTCAGGCACGTTACATGGTACCTGAACCAAAGTCTGCTTACTGTATGGTGGAGGGAGGCATCTGGATCATTAACATCATTACTTGGATCCTTGAGATTATCTAGTAAGTAAGAGGGGGTACAGAGATAGTGATGGGGTGGGGTTTGGGGAGCAGACATGGAGCAGGGGCAGGGCTTTTGGGAAAGAAGGTGAGGAAAGCAGTAGGACCTCAGCAGTGCCAGGGCAGGGCCTTAGAGATCCAGTTAGAAAAGTGGCAACCCTCTGGGAAATATGTAGCATACATCCATGTATACCAGCCTTATAAAATTGTCATAGAAACTTCCCAGTCTACGTTCAAAATATACTAGTCCATCATTAACATGATAATAAAAAGAAAGCTTTATTTATTTATAAATAATTTGTTATGGCCAATCAGAATTTCTATAAAGCTAACTGGTATGCACTAGCTAGAAGGTTTGTGAAGCATAATGGTCCTGGGAATCTTGACGTATGTCAGGGCTAATAACCTTTGAAGGAAGAGGAAATTCAATTTTCCCCTATTCAGCTGTGAATGGGAGTATGTAATTTAGAATTTCCTTAGGGGAAGGCTTCTTGAATTTGTAAAAGTTCCCTAATAAATTCTGTACATACTTTTGAGGTAATAAACTGATTTGTAACAATATTTTTGTTTGTTAATCTGATCTGCCACAAGGAGAAGTTTGGATCAGATTTTGGTCTTGGTCTTGAGTTGGTAGACAGACAGTGCAAGCACCTTCCCATGGTAATTCACATCACCCCCCACTAGAAGCAATGGACGGTTGCCACTAAAGTGGTATTCATGCCAACATCTCATATTGCAGTAAACAGGCAGGTGGACAGATTTGCAAGTGACTGCTTGGGGAAATCCTTCCTGGACTCAGTGGCTAGCACCTCTGCTTAACATGCAGAAGGTCCTGGGTTCAATTCCCAGGGGGTTGGACTCAATGATCTCATGAGGTCCCTTCCAGCCCTATGACTTGACTTGACTCAGCAACCAGTGGAGTAATCCAGTCTTTGCATCTGGCAACACCTGACTGTCCAGTTACTGCTTAGGGCCTCCAAAAATCATAAGGCCACTGTTACTATCTAGCAGTGGCATTCTGAATATTAGTGCTCTAGTACTTAGGCCTAGCTGAACTCAGCTACTGAGCATTTGTGCCCCAATATGCTAAGAGATAGCTTGAATTAGCCTTACCATTTGTCTGATACATGCAACTGAGCACTCCAAAACCATCAATAGAGGTCAGGGAAGTAGGATAGACTTGCCTCTCATGGTCCTTTTGTCAGAGAGAGAGAGAGAGAGAGAGAGAGGTGAGAAGCTCCCTTGCCTTCCAATCCTGCTGCCCAAGGAGACAGGGTCAATGCACAATCCACAGGCTTGTGTGGCATTCATGTACCTGGTCATTATTTATTTTGTGCTTACTTTGAGCCTGGGCTGGTGGCAGTAGCATCTCAACAATATCGGCCTCATCCTGTACCGCCGCTGACATCGATGGATGCTGTGCTACTGGCGTCCACAGAAACAGGATTAGGCCCTGTTGTTATCAAAGCTATGGTTTTACCGTAATGCACAGGGTAGTGGAGGATCATACCCTATTTACAGATCACATAGTCTAAGATGGGTGTATCTATCCATAAACCTTTTGATCATTCAGCACACCCCCGCTCCCAAGCTTTCAGATGACATAGTCAAGAGCTTGTTGTCACTATTAGCAGGCCACTGACCTTTCCACTCTGATTCATAGAGTTTGGTAACTAACAGGTAATTTAGATAAGGAATCTGGTAGTAATTTAAAAAACTAACAAATTTATTTGTCAGATGAGCTTTTGTGGGAGAAAAATCCCACTTAGTCAGATGCTTGAAGATAGGGAATTTATAGAATGGGAGGAAAATAAATACAGGGAAGCATAAGTTTTACTGAACTAGATTAACATGGCTACCCCTTTGGAACTTGTTCACAGGTAATTGTATCCTGCTCTGCATCATGTTCCAGTTGTCCCATCACTCAGCCCTTGACATCCTCCTCAGCTAGTTGGAGATCCTTAACCTGGTTAGTCAGATGTGTGGAGAGCTGCCTACTGCCCTGTCTCCTTTAGGATTCTATCTGAGGGGAAAGTCGGGCCAATTAACTCTGGCAGCATTGAATCTCTAATTGACACAAATAAGACAGACAGACAGCTGGAAGGATGGGGGAGGGAAAGAGAGTGTGTGTCCTGCCTAAGAACAAGATAGAAATCCACTTGCATCATACTGCAATCTCTTTATGTGATAGATGTATGTTAGTTAGAAACATTAAAATATATTTTAAACTGTTAAGAGCTTGAACTGAAGATAAAAGTAATCAGTGAAGCTAATACATTTGAGTGTGCTATAGCTGATTAGAGAAGGAAAAAAAAAAAAAGGCAACCAAAAAACCTTCCACCTCAGCATTTTCTTAGTTTCCACTCTTATTTTGAGGCATCTGTGTAAGTAAAAACATTAAAATATCCTTCCTCCATAGACATTGAAGTCAGAGATTTGCTGTTAGATGCCTATATCTTTGTTTCATTTACCAATAGTTGATTTAGAAATAAAGTTTTTCTCCCTTTCTTTTTTAGCAGAGGATATTTTTAAATACCTTTTATATTTTAATTTATAAATAAAACATAATAGTTCTTTCAAATCATAGATGTCAAAGCACTTCAGAGAGGAAGTAACTTGCCAAAGGTTACAGAGAAAGTCAGCAAGGTTACAGAGAAAGTCAGAGACAGTAAGAGAATCCAGATTGCAAAAATCCCAGTTGGTGCCTCGTTGAGTAGAGATTGCTGCCACATCCCTAATGCTGCTTTTAAGGAAATAAACCCTATCCCTAGAGTTCTTGAAAAGTAGAACACTTTTCTTGTTGTTTTTCTGAACTGAGGGAGCTTCTGAAAGGGGCTGGAAAAGACAAAGAATGTTCTTCAAGTAACAATTCCATTTGGGCACAAACAGTGAGCCAGCTAGATTCCACTTTGGTGGGTTGGTATCAGTTTTGAAGTAAAAGCTGTGAAATAAATTGTTATTCTGATTTACACTACTGTAACTGGGATGAGCACATGAAAGATTACATGCATCTCCATCTGACAACAGAACAGATTTGGGGGTGGAGGTGCAGTTACACCAAGAACATTTTTCTTTTATTCTCTCTAACTTTTGAAATTTCTTCCAGAACTTTTTGAAAAAATTTTCCTTCAACATTTTCCCTGCGAGGATCATCTCCTCCAGTATAGACAATTCTTCATGGTATCCAAGGCAATTGCATCTGTAATTAGAAGTGCACCCAGCAGAGATCCCAGAGCATTCAAACCCAGCTGCTGGAAACAGGAGGCAGGTCTGATTAAATCTACCCTGCCACAAGGAGAGAAACTAGTTTTGTTAAAACATCAGAACAAATCCCTGCCCCTGCTTTAAATAGCAGTTGGGAGTTGGAGGGCAGGGGGGAATTTAATTTTATTTAATAAATGGATGTTTTTATCTACCTTAAAAACTTCCATTAGACAAATAGAATGGAAGTTTAAAATCATTAGTAAATCCAGATCAGAATATCAAATATCCAGCAGTGACATCTACAGCTGTTTAAACAAAAGTAGCATTCAAAGTAGTTCTTTAAAGTTGCTGTAAAGGCTCAGAATATCTAAGCAAAGAAGGATGAGACAAGCTCCAGTTCTTGTTTTCAGCCGTGCCCCTGCAAATCCAGATTGGCTGTACTAATGCCAACAGAGTTATACAGGTGTAAAACCACTATGAGACGAGATTTAGGCTGGATGGTCATGTAACTCTTATAGGAAAACTGTCTCTGATGTAAGATTCTTACAGATGCAGGAGGAATTTATAGCCATTCTAGCACAACCAGAAGAATACAGACATGTCAGAGTCTAAAACTAGTCAACTTCATTTTACTTGGTTTTGTCAGTGCAGAACAAATAACCCCCAAAACAGATGTACTTACAATTTAAGTCTACCAAATATTAGAAATGTATACAGTCCTGCACTATAATTAATAAATATTTATATTATGGTAGCAAACACCTACACCTATTTCACCCATTCCATCTCTCTTCCAGGACTGCTAACAGAGAATTACCTTGGCAGGTTTCTTTCAATTATAATCAGAATGATTCAGGACAAAATTGCTTTCATTCATCCTAATGTGGGTGGCTCAAAAGCTGTTTTCTGCCTCTTTTCTACTGTAGTAAATATCCAAGTAGCTGACCAGCCTGCTCTTTACCTAATGAAAGAACCTTCCCTGCAGAAAAGAGATGTTTCTGTTACTTCTGATCTCTTAGATTAAACTGAAGAATTCCACTTGTTGTAGGTGTGCAATACCATCTGCCATTTAAAAGCAAGACAGCATTTGAGCTACACACTACTCAAGTATTTGGATTTGCTTAATAAGATACAAATGTGGCAGTGCTTTGTCTAATTAGCACTCTCCTTCACTTCTACTCTTTCAAGCTCTTGAGTGTATTTCATCTTGGCCTTGTTTACAGAACAGTGTTATGGTTTCTTCAATGGGAACTATGATGGCCAACTGGAAATGGCTAATAAAATCCAGCTAGATAGTCAGAGGCTGCAAAACAGGAATCTTAATCCAGATCCAAACCACCCCAAAAGATGCAGATCCAGGGTTTTGGTTTGTATTCTGTAATAATCTTTGATTACTGTGAGAGGATGTGTTGGGTTTGACTTTCCTTTTGCAGCCCTGTCTGCCTCACCTTACCAGCATACTAGATTTCTCAGTAGAGCCATTCCATTCCCAAACAATCTTGGGCCAAAAGGACCTTGATAAGAATTAATTCTCAGAGAAGAGGGATCTACTCCTTGGAGAATGACTGATTCCTAAATAGAACCTTTTGCTTTTCAAATTGAGATATATCCCTGACTCTTGGCACTGCCTGGGTGTTGCAGGGTGAATACACTAACCAAACTGGATGTTGTGAAGGTTTAGTACTGAGGGTGTAGTATAAACCAAAATCCCTTGGTCACAACTGGGTAACTTTTATGCAAAGCACTATAGCAAAGAATAAGAAAGAAAGAAAAGGGTTTGTGTGTGTGACATAGTATTTGCTCTGAAGAGTAGGTAGTCTTATCTTCTCTACTGATTTCTAAGTCTATGTAGGTAGAAGTCCCAAAATTTCTCTCACTACAGCCTACATGGCAATCCCAGGGAGGAAGCAAGTAGTGGAATGTGTTACGCATATTTGATTATGAGGGAGCTTCACCTTGGAAGACAAGCCCCATCTATTCCTGCTCACTTTTTTACTATGAGCAGAAGAGACTAATGGAAGTGTTTGGGGGTAACTGCAGGTTTTAATAAGCAGTCTTTCTTTAGCTTATGCAGGTTGAAGCTTGAAAACCACCCCAGTCTCTATTGAGATTCTTTGAATCTTCAACCAAGACAAGAGCCTCTCACTGATTTTCCTCCCCCCCTAGAAGTTAGTCAGATAAAAAACTTTATTTTTGCAGGGTCATCCCAAGGGCTAGCAGGCGAGCTCAATCTGTGAAGCCCCTAGTGATGAAGGAGATAGGCTAAGAAACCCAGGAGGCCTGTGAGCAAAGGCTGTGCCAAGGAGCTGAACACCTTCCTTTGGTGGATCAGACCTGAGCTGAAAGGATTTCTCCTTTTGGTATGTTTCTTAGAGAAGATCATCCTGGCTTCTGTTAAAATATCTGGTTAGAAGTGGGATGATTACAATTACCAGATTCCTGCCACACGGCAAAATGCAAGGATGGTCTGACCCCAAAAACTCTTTAAGTACCATGCCACCTCGTGGAGAGCTATATAAGGGACAGTCGACAGCTCATGAGGGTGACTTCTGCCATATTCCAAGGGGGGTAGCTGTGTTAGTCCCATTCAGCAAAATAAGCAAGGAGTCCTGTGGCACTTAAAGACTAACACATTTATTTATCGCATGAGCTTCTGTAAATTCCCCCATCTTCAAAGCATCTGACAAAGTGGGATTTTTCTTCCACCAAAGATCATGCAATAAATAAATGTGTTAGTCTTTAAGTGCCAAAGGACTCTTTGTTCTGCCAAACTTGAACCTCCTGAGATTCCTGCTTGCTAAAGACTTTCAAATTAGAGCTACTGTGATGTTTAAGTGGACTGAATCAATCTCATGCCAGCAGAGCTATGGCCTCATTTTTGTTGCAAATATATCCATTTGTTAAAGGTTTGCAGAAGCTTATTTTTTATATATATAATAGGCTGAGGATACAAATTCCATATGCAAACTACAGTGGAAGTGGACCACTGGATTTTAAATCAAACTCATGTATAAGACAGCATCTGAAGGTGAACAAGGAGAGCTGGAGTGGGAGGGAATAAAGCAATAGTTCTCAACCTATTTAACATTGAGAGATCCATAAGCATCTTTCTCTGTGTTATGAGGACTACACGTACAAAAACCTTAATGGCCCTGAGTGTGTCACATGGGCTGCAGCAGCTCACAGGCTGAGAACCTCTGGAGCAGAGATACTAGTCTCATTGGCTATGTCTACACTAGCAAATTAGTTTGAATTAAGGAGCCTTAATTTGAACTAATTTGAACGCTATCTACACTAGGCTTTGGCTAGTTCAAACTAAAAAATTTTATAGTTCGAACTGTGTAAAGCTTAGTTCAAACTAGTTAGTTTGAACTGACTACTTATTTCAAACAGATTTGCATATTTAGTTTGAACTATCCCAACAGAGACATGCTAGTTCAAACTAAATAAGTTCAAACTAGCAGTTAGTTTGAACTAAGCACATTTTTTGGTCCAGACTAACTTTTAGTTCGAACTAACTGTACTTTTTAAATTTGAACTAAAAAGTTAGTTTGAACTAAAAAAAACCATGCTTAGTTCAAACTAATTTTTTAACTACTTAGTTAGACTAACCAAGTCCGACCTAAGATTTTATGTGTAGACATGGTCAGTACTATGTTTAAAAATATTCACATACTTAAATAAATGAAGAGATGGCTGAAGCTAGTTTATAAATCTGATTTTCAAACACCCTGCTGCCCTTACAATTTCCTCCAGGGGTGCTGGAACTAGGGGTGCTGGCTTGAAGTGGTTTCTATCCTTTACAGCATTTATAGTTTTGTTTAGTGCAGGAGTGTCAAATTCATTTGCTATGGCAGGCTGGATTTGACTTAAATGTACTTCAAGTGAGCTGTACATATCACAGATCAAAATACTACAGCACTCTCGCAGCATCACAGAGTGCTATGTATGCAAAACTATGCTCCATGATACCACTCTCTATCTCTGTTAGGGAGACAGCATGATCTCTCAGAACAGTTTCACCTAGCCAGTGCTCCATGGTGTTGCTACCTGACACTCTTGTGGTATTGCAGAGCACTGGGTATGCAAGATGACTCTCTCTCTCTCTCTGTGTTAGGAAGAGAGTGTGGCCCCACCAAGTGCAGTTGCAGGCTGAATAGAAGAGGTTTGCGGGTCACGGGTTGCATGTTTGACACCCTTAGTTTAGTGGCTTTCAGGCCCCCCCCCACCATAAAAATTGTTCTAATGCCACTGTCTCCCCAGCCAACTCCTGATCTGCCTGAAGATTTGACTGGAGCCCTGCCATACTCATTACTCCCTGCCCTTAGCTAGTAGTTTTCTGGACTAGTTAGGGGCTAATGTGCACTGCCCCACACCCCCAAAAAGTAAGGTGAAAAGGTCAAAAACCATCTTCAAAGGTGGTGTTTTGAAATTCAGCTGTAGCTTGTTCTAGGAGTTATTCTAGTGCTCTTTTGGCTCTTGGTATCTCCAACCTGGCTTGGCCTCAAAACTCCCCTCTTGTTTTGTTTTGCTAAAGAGAAGTGCCCTCTAGATACACTATTTGGGGGAATCTGGGGTTGGGGGTGGGGGATGGTTAAAAAGACAATGTTCCTACTATAGTAGCTAAAAAGCAATAATTGCTTCTCATATACCCTAAAGTAAAAGCTTTTATATATCATAACCAAATAACTGTACTAACTTCAGCAACTAGGCTGAACTGGAAAAACATGGAGAGGCTGAGAGAGGTGAGACTCATTGGCCATGTCTACACTGGGGAACCCTTGGAAGTCAACTTAACAAGCATGGGCATCACTGGTGTTGGGCTTAAAGGTCTCAAGCCCCAAGTCCCAGCACCCAAGCCCTGGGTCTGCCGCAGGGCCGCCTGTGGCGGTGGCTGCAGTGGCAGAGCGCAAGCCCCGAGTCCCAGCGCGCAGAGCCCTGGGTCTTTTCTGGGGCCAGAGGTGCTCCTGTTAGCAAGGTCAACTTTAAGTCGCCTAGCCTGTGAAACTGACTAGGCTCTGAGCCACCTGCCTATGGTGGCAAGCAGCTCAAGACCAGACTGGGATTCAAGTCCCTTAACGCAAGGTGTTCAGAGCCAGATCATGCTCTGTGCCCCTTGCCACAGGGGGGCAGGAGCTGGGTCCTAGCCCCCGCAGCCTGAGGCAAGGGGCTGGGGGCCTGATCAGGCTCCCAGCTCCTCGCAGTGGGTGGCAGGAGACAGCTTCAAGCCCCCGCCTTCTGCAGCTGGGGGTGGGAACCTGATAGGATTCCCAGCCTCTTGATCCAAGTCCCTGCCGCCTGCCATGAGGGGCTGGGAGCAGATCTGGCTCCCCCCCCCCCTCCCAGAGCCGCAAGAGCCCGCCCCCGGCCCCCCCCCCCCGCCTGCTGTAAGGGACTGGGAGCCAGACCCAACTCCCAGCCACTTGCTAGCAGTGGCTGGGGCTGGATCAGGCCCGGGAGCCAGACTGAGCACCAGGAGCTCAATCAGCACCAGGAGCAGGGCAGGGGGCAGAGCCCTGGGCTTCCTGCCCTGTAAAGTCAACTTAAAAGTTTAAATTGACTTACAGGCCAGGAGTTATTAATCTGAGTTAAACCAATGCTTAAGTTGACTTAATAAATTCTAAATATAGCCCTAGCTTTGCTTAAGTCGACTTAAGCCCCTAGTGTAGACATAGCCATTGTTAGTAATGAAAAACAAAGGAGGAGACCTGTGGTGTTTGGTTTGCTGAAGTAATCTAACGCAATGCAATTAAATGTAATCACAGGCTTTATCTTCCTCTCCAGCTTATACTGTAAGGGCTTTTATCGTGTGTAAGTTTTGTCCACTCTAACATCTGATGAAGTGGGACTTCAGCCATGAAAGCTCTTGTGAAAAATAAATTTGTTTTTAACAATCCCACAAGATTCCTTGTTTGTTTTACTGAACTACATTGCTACCCTGTTGAAAAAAAAATCAAATATGTCTCTGAATTGAAAACTGGCTGTTTCTTGGAAAACAGGGTCATATACACAGGATGGTTTGGTCACTAGAAGGTGCTGGTGTAGTGCCCAAAAGCATGTTAGGGCAGCTTTGGTTACTTAGGTTATTCTGAGCATGCTTTCATCAACTGTGCATGCTCAGTAAAATTTTCTGACGCCTTGCTGCTGCCAATACCCATCACCCTGCCCTTACTTGGCATCACTGGTGTTGCCTGCTTTCTAGAAGGATTAAAGAGGGGCAGAAAGGGTACAATGGGGTTGGGAACTGGGCAGAGTCTGAGCAGGAGGTGGAATGTTGCTGGCCTGGGGGATTAAGCAGTTGGAGGCCAGGGTAGGAGACGGGTGCGCACCAAAGGCAGGTGGTGGTGTGTGTGTGTTAAAAGCTGACCCTGGCAGTGAGCACAAATCCACCATACAGAGGGGCAGAGTGTACAATAGTGATCTGAGCCATTGGTTCTGCTGGCAAAAATGTAGGGTGGGGGGGTTTGTTTTCCCACTCACCCGAATTTATATTTCAGGGAGATGCTTGGCTCCTGGCTTTCCAGTCTGGCTTCTTAAAGGCAGCTGGCTTCTTAAAGGCACAGGCATCCCAATACCTAAAGCCAGCAGCTCCTCTCTATCTGATATAGCGTGCTTAGAGTGCTACAGAGGACTTGATTCCAGGGAAGTGTTTACATTCACCCCCTTCTCAGTTTATATGTCTACATAAAGTCTCACGAAAGCACACATACAATTTTTTTTTTTAATCTGCTGCGATTCCCTTCATTACACATCTTTTTTCTCATCCATGTTAAGAATGTTTTTGCTTCTTTTGGGATGTAACTTTAAGTAATCTTATTACTCTTAACTCATCATCATTTACCTTTATTATTGTTGTATGGATGCATCTCATTGTGATATATTAGTTATTTTAATAGCAAATACAAACTCTATACATTTATAAGTAAATAGGTGGCATTATTTTTAACAAGGATATCTGTGTTTCTAATATCCAAAAGGGCAGCCATGTGAATCTAGTTCAGTAAAACAAACAAGGAGTCCTGTGGCGCTTAAAGACTAATTCATTTATTTATTGCAAGATAAAGCATCTGATGAAGTGGGATTTTCTCCCATGAAAGCTCAAGCAATAAATAAATGTGTTAGTCTTTAAGTGACACAGGACTCCTTGTTTGTTTTTCATGTCTTGTTACTTGTATATAGAATTGGATACTGAAACCTTTTGTAATATTACCAATAGCAATCTTCCTGAATTGCGGTAAATACTGTATGATTATTAAATATGATTTGCAAGGTATCTAGTTTGCAGTCATGATTTTGGTAAGACAGACAAGCACATTTATATGTAGGTTTCAGCTGTGTATTATGAGTTGTAAATATGCATGTGCAACCACAAGTCAATTACCCAAATTCCTGGGACTCTGGGTACTAGTAGCTCACGGAGGATATGTCTACGCTATGGGCTTAAGTGAACTTAAGGAGGCTTAGGTTGACTTAAACAAAGCCCTAGCCACATTTGGAGTTCATTAAGTCAACTTAAGGGTTTCCTTAAGTCAACTTAATAACTCTCACTCTTTAATTTGACTTAGGCATTGTCGACTTTATTAAGTTGACTTAATGCAATGTGGCCATCTAAGTCGACTTACGAAGTCATATGTAATAACATATGCCTGCTTAAGTCAACTTAGTAAAGTCAATTTAAGCAAGTACATTTTTTATTAGGACGCTTTCCTAAGTCAACTTAACCAACTTTGTTAAGTTGACTTAAGAGAGGCATGGACTCACTAAGTCGACTTAATGAAGTCGACTTTAAGTAAACATTATTTAGACGACTTAAAGTTGACTTACCTTTTGTAGGGTAGACATAGCTGGAGAGAGGAGTCAAGGCAGATTCAGAGTCTGCCGTTCAAGCATTAGGGATGGAAATGCCCCTCCAAGGGGGCTCAGGAGAGGATAGAGGGAATGGGAAAGATATGGCAAGTTCTGCTCTGTCTGCTATGCTTTAGGTCTGTGGCCCACTGTGAGAGTGCCAGGTGCTGAGGTGGAAGACTGAAGTTTGGGTTTTTGTATAGTTTGGTAATCTGAATCTATAGCCCTGAATCCCTTGCTTTTGAGGGGAAATCCTGGGACCAGAAGCCTCCTGATGACTACATGAAGGTGACTCATGCCAGCACATATCAGCCCCTCTGCACTAATGGAGGAGTCCAGTGCTACTTGTCATCTTTGTGTTCTTGGGAAACCAGGGCATAGTACCCTGCTTCCTTGACTCACCTGGACCATCCTCCTGGATGTTGCTGGGCATGTGGCCATGGTGCCCATGCCCCAAGCTGAGCTGAGTTGTGGCCTGCAGCACTTAACCATGGCATGCAGGCACAGCCTGCCATTTTTAGCCCTGGCATGCCTGGAACAACTCAGCCAGGGTTGGGCCTTTTAAATCTCCTGCTCTGTAGCACGTCCAGGCATGTTGTCCAGAGCAGGAGAACAGCAATGAGAAATTTAAAACCCACATGATTCAAGTAGACAAAATGCTTGTTAACAGTGGCCAGAACATAATAAAATTAAATACCTATGTGGGAATTAAAACAGAAAAGCTGAGCACCATGCTATGGTTTCATTTCAGAAAAAGGAAATAAACTAAAATCAGGAAGTTACTGGCACCAAAACTCAAAGGTGGAGTAATAAAAGTGAAATCTGTGAAAGGTTCACAGACAGCTTTTTAAAGACACCGTAATAGAGGATCACGGTAACTATATAACACAAATTAAAATACATAGGCCTGGTCTGCAGTGACAATGGCAGTCAACGTAATACTGCCTATAGCCACCCCCAAAGCATGGTTCTCCATTGGCAAGCCAAGTAAGTAGACATAAACTGTGCTAAAATTCAACTTAATGAAACCACCCCTGCAAGTAGCATAATGCTGAGGTTGAATTCTAGAGTTGAAATTTCCATTGCTGTAGGCAGAGTGCAAAGCAGGTTGTCATCAGTCTCTGGGCATGACCCCATAATTCTTTGTTTTGGCTGGTTGGTACTTTCATACTCTGCTACACCATGGCCGTGTGCTCAGCACATAGCTTCTTCCTTCAAGCCCTGGGCATTTTTTTAATTGCTATTTCCTGTTTAGATAGCACTGACAGCTTGGTAGCTGAACAGCTAACAGTGACCACCTGCCACAAACACCCCAGCACAGAGTTGGCCTGAAGTTTTGGCTCTCATTGGCTTTGGAGTAAGGAGTCTGTGCTCTCTTGCCTCTAAGAGCATGTCTAACTCTAAACTGATAGCAGCAAATTCCCCACCATCAGTTTGGGCTTCCGGGAGCAGATCGCGGGGAGTATGAATTTGCCAACTTGCCACACCACTCCAGAAAGCTGACCCTGGAAGTCCTGGTGGGTCAAGGGGTGTAGGGGAAAGCCGACCACAAGTGAGTTGTGGTCGACTTTCCCCTAATGTGTAACTGCAGCTTAGAAAGTCGCCACCATTTACACAAGGACTTTTATGTTCCTTGCGTAAATGGTGGTCAGCTGCCGCCTAAGTGTAGACTAGGGCTTAGCCACCAAAAGAAATCATGATAGCTACAAGACAGTTTCCTGTGGTGTGGCTGAGAAGCAACATGCAGCAGCACCACATTAAAATCAAAGAGAGGCGGCAGGCGTATCAACAGACATTCAGAACAATCATTCTGGCTCATCACTGAATACATGCTGCTTTTGAGGAGCTGCATGCAATGCTTGTTGGTGACCTTACCACTGTGCCACCACATAGCACTGATACCTCTGAGGAATCACAGTTGTGACTCCACGGATGAGAATCAGAAGGATGAGGGGAACAGGGGGCCGAAAGGCAGGGTAACCATTCTCCCAGGGAGCCAGGACCTGTTTGTCACCATGGAGCAGCGTGGGCAGTCCCAGGATAACAAACAAGGAGTCCTGTGGCAATTTTAAAGACTAACAAATTTATTTATCTCATGAGCTTTTGTTGGAGAAAATCCCACTTCCTCAGCTGCTTGAAGCTAGGGAATTTACAGACTGGGAGGAAAATAAATGCAGGGGAGTGAAGTCACAGGATCAGGTCAGACTGTGACAGCAAATCAAAACAGTTGTTTAGATTCAAACACTGGAGAATGAACAGCATATAGAGGAAAATTAAGTCAAATCACCTGTTGTAATAAGAAAAGAATCTGGAGTCCCTATTTAAACCTAGACTAACACACCTACCCCTTTGAATCAGTCACAAGATGGCATCATTGACCAAGATGCCTGGGAAGGCACTTCTGGCAGGGGAGTTTATCTAATTTCATTGCTGTGTTTATATCCACAGTCATGCTTCTAATCCTTTTTAATAGAGATTTTGGGTTGGGAGGGGATGTTATTCTTGGATGTAGGTAAACTTTTGCCTAGGGTAACTATCGGACCAGACTTTTGCTATGCAAATAAAATATACCCTATGAGATTCCTCCATGGATGTCTCCAGAAAATTTTCATTAAGGTACTCTGTAATCCTTAGCAGGGGGTTTCAAGGGAGGGCAGCCTTATTTCTTCCTCCACAACTGGAGAATTTACCATGTCATGCCACTATCAAAGGAGCAGACATCATTGTGGCACATAGCATTGCAGCATAAGGGCCAAGTCTGTACCCTGATGCTTGCAGCAAGTCTTCCTTTTTCATCAGTGGTACTCTCAGAAGACTGACGGCACACATGGTTACATAGGGAAGACGGTGCAATGTTACATTAACTGAATACTGCCATCTGGCCTGGACTGTGTCCCTAGGACAGTAGTCAGCATGGCTCTCTTTACATAGGCTTTAAGATTCCCAGTGCTAGTCACCTTGTTTTCTGCAGCCTTAATTTACCCATAGCCTCCAGTAATCTGTTTTGCCCACCTTCTCCCACAGCACTCTTCGGCATGTAAAGGTGGGGGGGGGGACACAATAGTCCTGCTCCTTAACTAATTGTTTATTGGGGAGCTGTGTTTGAAATCTCTGTAATGGATGCAAAGGCCCCCTACTTACCATGTTGGAAACACTGGTTCAACCCCAGTGGTATGTACAGATTGGAATGTGGTTCTGCCCCCCAGCTCTGGGTAGTCAAGGGAGTTATTGTTACAGTCTTTCATGTTCTAGAGTATACAGGCACACCTAACAATGGGAACTGTGTGCTTTGCATGCCCCACATTAGAAAATGCTCTAGGATAAGTCATGAGGTGTTTGCAGTGCTCAGTCAGGATCAGATTTTCACAGGGGCTAAAGCCCTGGGCTCTGGCCAAAAAGGAGGCCCTGGATTCTAGTTCCTAAACCACTGTGATAATCTGGCCCCCACCACCCTGCTCAGTGCCAGTTGGACTTGGGGAAGTGAACCCTCTTCCCTGTCAATGCTAAGAGAGGCAGGGGCCTGTGGTGGGGCCCCAGACCGGGGAGAGGTCTATAGTAGGGGATGGCCCAGGACCTAAGGACCAGTTAATTTGGCTCTGTTCACAATAGCTATGTCTACACTACAGGGCTCGGTTAAGCTGGCCTAATAAAGTCTGCTTAAAGTAGACTTTATTAAGGCGGCTTAGCACGTCCACACTCAAAATGCCAGGAGACTGCCCACAGCCACAGTGGCAGCTGCTAGGTTGCCCTAGGAGTGGTGCATTGTGGGTATCTGGCCCAAAGTGCACCACAGCAGAGGTGCCCCTCTCTTCCGGCCACTCCTTCACTATGGAAAATGAGTGACCACATGACCCTCCATATTGTGTGTGGCAGCAGGGAGCCCAGGGAGTCTGGCATACCCGAGCGATGTGGCAGTGCAGCACTCCACACTGTGTTGCCCTGACTCCTCTGGCTCTGGAACAGGTGCTGCAGTGCAACTGCCAGTGCAGGGGCAGGGTGCAGCAGTAGTTAAGACTTAAACACCAGGAACCAGCACATAGAGGAAGGTGAAGTCAACTCACCTGTAATGGGGGAAAAAAAAAATCCATAGTCAGGATTGAATCCTGCTTTCACACAATCTAATCTAAAAGAAATAGCAACTTTCTTTCTTTCTTTCCATGTGCTATTTCCCAGTGTTTGAATCTTAAAAACTGCTTTGATTTGCTGTTAGATTGTGACCTGATCCTATGGCTCACACTCCCCTGCATTTATTTCCTACCATTCTGTAAATTCCCCTATCTTCAAACTGTCTGATGAAGTGGGATTTTTCTCCACTGAAAGCTCATCCAATAAATAAATTTGTTAGTCCTAAACAGTGCCTCTGGACTCCTTGTTTGTTTTACAACAATATCAGGGGCAGGAGCATCGCTGCCCTGGGGAGGGACCTGGGGCCCCGCCCCGGCAGGCCATGCCCCCTGGCTGGGGGCGGGGCCAGAAGCAGCCGCAAGCAGCTGGGCCCCACATCCCTGGCTGGGGATGGGGACAGGGATAGAGTGGACACCTCTTCTGCAGGGGGCTGAGACCTGGATCTCTGGCCCAATTGGGACGGAGACTGGGAGAGGTGGGGCCCCACCCGACCCAGGGCACTGGGCCTGGAGCCAGCAATGCCCCTGATTAGGGGGGTCCTTTGAGAAGGGGAGACACACAGGGTTAGTTGGAGAGGGGGAGAGACAGGCAGGGTCAGGCTGAAAAGAGCAAGGGGGAGACACTGAGGATTGGACTGAGACGAGCAAGGCGGGAGACCCACAAGTTTGGGTAGAAAAGGGGGAAACACCCAGGGTCAGGCAGAGAAGGGGGAGACATATGGGTTTGGGCAGAAAAGGAGTGAGACAGGCAGGGTTGGGCTGAAAATAAGGGAAACATGCAGAGTGGGGCAAAGAACGGGGTAGACATGCGGGGTCGGGCAAAGAACAGGGGAGACATGCAGAGCGGGCTGAGAATGGGGAAAATGCTGGGTCAGGCTGTGATGCTCTGTCTGGCTCAGAATGGGGGAGATCAGTCAAGGAACATGGGGAGTTTGGCTGTGGTCCGCACAGCTGGGAACACTCCCAGCTGTGTTGTGCCTCCTAGCCAGCCTCCATCCCCATGTTTTCTGTGGCTGGGAGACCAATTAAGTCGAATTAAGGCACTTCCCCTCCACATTGCCTTAAGTCGACTTAATAAAGTCAACTTAACTGTAAAGTTGCAAGCGGAAGTAATAAAGTTGACTTTACCTGATGCTAGAGTCGACTTTATTGCCCTGCAATGTAGACAGGGCTTTGTTTAAGTCTACTTAAGGGCCCTTAAGTTGACTTAAACACACAGTGTAGACATACCCAATGGGTATGACTACACTGGAGACTCAGTTAAGTCGACTTAACAAGGTTGACTTTAAGTCAACTTAAAGTTGACCTTGTTAAGTCAACTTGGAGTGTCCACACTTAAAAGTCCTATGGACTGCCCCCATCCACACTGGCAGCTGCTAGTTTGACTGAACACTTCAGTTGACTTTATTAAGTTGAGTTAAGCCAGTGTGGATGGAGAATAGCGCTTAAGTCAACTTAATAAGATTGACTTAAGCATTAAGTCGACCTTCTGAAGTAGAGTTATTAAGTCAAATTAAGGAAGCACTTAAGTCAGCTTAATAAACTCCAAATGTGGTCAGAGCTTTCCTTAGGTCAACATAAGGAAGGTTAAGTTGACCTAAGGCTCCAGTGTAGACATACCCAAAGGTAGCGCAGAGCTGAGTGGGCTCCATGCCTCTCCAGGCATGTGGCAGAGAAAAATGTTATGAAAATGTGTTTGCATCATGGAAGGATAACATCCTTCCCACAAAACGCTGTGTCTAGTTGCACTTTGGGATTCCTACCCACAGTGCACTGCTTTGAATATTGACCCAACAGTGACTAGTGGGAATGCAAAAGCCCAGTGCAAAGAGTGTGGTGCGATCACGCTTCTGCAGCATCCAGAATTTGGCAGGTGATAATCGATCAGTGTGTACATAGCAATAAAAAGAAAAAGAAGTCACACAGTACCAAAGAACGTAAACCCTATGCAGAAAAATCAAAAAGAGTTTAAATAGCAGAGAGTGACATGTAAAAATGAAATTAAGAAGGAGAAATAGGAATCTGAAGAACAGTCAAACTGTTCTTTAGAAAGAAAAATATTTGAAAAATGTGTCAGAAGCAGGAGTGCCTGCTCAAAAACCAGTAGAACAATGTAGCATACTCTGACAGAGGCACATGAATTTTTTAATGTTATCCCTGGGCTAGAAGATGCAAAAGGTGAGAGGTATGAGATTGTGGGAGACACATGCCATCAGACATTCTATGTGACAGAAACAGAGGCAGTTAAGAGGTCACAGTTTCTGTCTGGTTTTTGGCATCCAGTATCTTCGTGACAGAAACAAGAACAGGTAAGAAACCATGGCAGTTTGGGTACAAGTGGTGTTCCATAGGTTTTGCCCAGTTTTGCAATCAGGTATCTATGAGAAAGAACAGAAACTGTGGCAATTCTGCAGCATCACAGTTTTGGCATTGGGCAAGCTACCTGCCAGAAGCAAAGATGATAAACAAATGTGCCCAAAATGCAGAGAAAAGAAATAAGACTGGATAATTATGACCACAAACCTTTGCAAGCAGAGATAATTAACTATATTGCTAGTCTGGCTTCTATTTATCAAGGAGTACCATATCTTTAATAGGAAGGCATAAGAAACCCTATATAGAGCAGTTATGAAATAAATCTACTCACTGGGGAAGTTTCTTCCCAATCACAGGCAGTTAGTGATTGATTTATGCCCCGAAACAGGAGAGTTTATGTCTCTTTTCAAGGTCTTATCCTGGTGTTTTCTGCCGGAGCAAAATGAGGTCTTACGCGTCATGGCATCTGTTTGCCTGTAACATGGTAACTTCAGAATGCTGCCTCCAGCAATCCCAAAATTTCAAGGAATGAAGTACACATAAGTGAATGGACAGAAATCTTATTGATTTTGGTGAAATTTGGAAAGCTAGCCAGACAGGGAGGATATATGGAGCGCTTAGCACTCGGTTTGCAGACCCAGGGGCTTCAGCCACTTATAATTGTGTCCAAATCAGAAATTACATCTAGCACTCATCACAGCTCTGCTGGTCTTTCTAATACAGCTTAAAAATTTTGATACCTTGAATAACTTATCTCCATGGGGGGAAAAAGAAAAACCAACAACAAACAAAGGATGGAAGAAATTGTAGGAAGGCGGGACAAGCAGTGGACCCCTGGCTTAAAGGTTGGGGTGTTGCAGGGATTCTTTGAAATAGAGAGGGATGGATGAGTGGTGCACAGAGACTTGTGTAGAAAAATCCAAGGAGCGCTAGTATGCACAATGTGTGCAGCCCACAGCAACCATAAACTGTGTCCCCCTGTGGTAATGTTTGCGTTCCTTGTAGAAGCATTTAAATTTTTTTTAGGTTAAGAAATAATGATGGTAACTAAGAAAGCAAGCCCTTCCTCCTTCACAAGTAAGCATTTTCCCATCCTTCACTCTCAGAGCTCTTTTGCAAAAGGAAGGAAAATATCAGCACCAGCTCTTATTTAAGGAGAGAGAAACTTGTTTGCAGCTTCTTCAAGCATCTGACAAAGTGGGATTTCTCCTACCAAAGCTCATGTGCTAAATTAATGTGTTAGTTTTCTAAAGTGCCACAAAATTCCTTGTTTGTTTTGTCTGCAGCAATTCACTTTCCCAAGGCCACTGGTGAATGGCAGTCTGGAAGAAGATTCCCACACCTCAGCTCTCACCTGGAGGCTTTTTGCCTTTTCTGTGAAAGAGCAGGTAACAAACTAAAGTCAGGATGCTGGACTAGATCAACCACCACCCTGATCTAGTAAGATGCATCTTTTATGTAAAAAAAGCTCACTCCTATCCTTCCAGTTTGTTTAGGGAGCTGCACCAGTACTGCAGCAAAGGGTCGTTCCAGCAGGACCTCGGTATCAGAGCCAGGATCTGCAACTTCTGAAGCCCTCTTCATTCACACATTTACAACAGAAACAAGTTTTATTGGGTTGCCAACTAAGCATATAAAAATCACAGAACAAGACATCCCCAGGGAGACATTTCCTCAGGTGTGAAGAAATTAAATGCACCATTTGATCCAGGAGGATCAACTCATGGCATTAACACCCATGGAACAAGAGGTACATGAGTAGTCATAGACCCCAACTTGATCTTCAAGTCAGCTCTGGGCTTAGCAGGGAGCTGTATGGGAGGCTACCTACCCTTTGAAAAAGGTAAAAACCAAAAACCTGACAGACCTTAGAATTTTTGTTGATAAACCAGTAAGAGGTCAGTAAGTGGACTGGGAATAAAAGCTACTGCAGGGATTTGTTATATGAGTAAGTCTTAATTAGAACTAAAAATGAAACTGATCTGGATGTCCAGAGGAATAATTCACACTGCTTTTAATAAAGACAACTAAGGCTTGATCAGCTCATCTGCTGTTGACTAAATGAAGGTTACTTACCTATAACCAGCATTCTTCAAGATAGGTTCTATATATTCATGCTCTTGGGATATTCACTGGCTAGTGCAGTTTTCTATTAGCAGTACCAGATCAGCTACTCACTCATCCCTTTTCCTCACTTTTGAGCATGTCCTGAGGGCACAGCAACACGTCCTGCTCATGCAGAGCCATGAGCGGACAGGACTCTGACTCCTCACCTTCTTTTCCCGATCCAGCAATCTCGAAGAAACTCTATAATAGGTAGGTAACAGTCACTTAAAGCATCCTCTCCTTCTTCTCACTTTTGATGCTGTGAGAGAAGGTCTGGTGACAGTGGTAATATTTTGAAGATTCTCTCTGAAGGAGTGAGTCTGGATAACACAGCTGTTGTGATCATGCAGATGTGATCAGAATCATCATGGCTGGTACCGGTTGGCCTTCCTTATAGCCCTTCACTTCAGTATCAAGGAAGAAGTTGGGAAGGCATACAGTACATCAAATCCATACCCCAAGTGAGGAGAAAAGCACCAATGATATTTTACAGGTCTGTACCTGCCTTAAACAAAAAAAAGAAAGGACATTTTTTGTTGAATATTCTGCAGAGATCTGTATTAGAGTGCTGCCACAGCAAACGTTTCCCTGATAACAGTGACTTTCAAGGATGTTTGAAAGGAATCTTTGCTTAGTTAGTCTACTAATGATTAAAGAAGCATGCTACATGAAAAGCTATTGCATGAACTTTGTCAGTAATACACTCCTCTCCTAGTCTCATTGCCTCTGTGCAAAGCTAGGAAGAGTGTGCTCTTCATTTGTTGATGTAGCACATTGGTGTCACATTGTCTGTGACTACTGGCACCATCCATCCCTTGACTTGAGGTAGGAAAAGATTTTAGTGCTAACATATTACCCTTAATTCCAGGACACTGCTATGCAGATACCACTCATGCTGGTTCCACAAACCTTTTTACCATGTTGTTGAAATGTGCACCTCCACCTTATCTCTGAGGCATCTGTAATAGCCATCACGGACTCAGATTCCCTTCATTTATGACTCTGATCCATCCACCAAGAGACAGTTTCCAGAATGTTGTTTGAGATTGTTATTTCCAGGTTCTCCAGAAGTTTTTAGGGTCAGGTGCCTTAGATCTCAGCCTTGGGTTCAGTGCTGAAGACTTTGATTGAGGATGACTTCCTGGAACCTGAAGGTTTCTGAGCTGAACCAGCTATTTTGTTTTCCTTGTCTGGAGTCGTAGAGCTCTCACTTCTGGATTTTTTGGCCAATAACAGCCTCCTTTTTAGCCTCCTTTCTTGTAAAAGGAAGGGCTGAAGTCTGTTTTGCTTCTCCTTCCTTGCCTCACAGTATAAATGCCTCAGAGAAAGTGCATCAAGAAAGAGTGTCCCTGTCCTACATATCTCAAGTCCCAGGCTGGAAAAATTGAAATTCACAATGTACATAGCTTGAATCTATGCTTCTTGCTCTTTGGATCTGTCATTCTCTCAACACCAGGGTCGGCAACCACCAGCACGCGCGCCAACAGTGGCATGAGACCCCATTCAGAGCGGCATGCAGCACCCTCTGCAATGCCACAGAAATTGGAGATCCTGCCACTGAAAGCCACTCTGGGCAGCTTCTTTCAGGGGCAGCTAGGGCATGGAGGGTCAACGCCATGCCCATGTACCAGGCATGGTCTGGAAAGATGATTGGAATGGTTTCTCTCCATGGTGTGCAGCTACCAAGGAGCCATTCTGGGTAGCTTCTTTCCTCAGGATGCCTGGGGACCCCCCAAGAGAAGCTGCTCCAGGCAACTTCTTTCCATGGCATCCCTGGCGCCCCTGGCTCCAGGCATGCTGCCAAGAGGAGCCACTGCAGGCAGCATCTTTCCACGAGTGGCTCCTTTCAGCAGCATGTCAGGGAAGTGCTCCCTTTTCTGCCCTCCAACCTCCAGCCATGGCTGCCACCAAATTTTCAGGCAGCTGCTGCTTTTATTTCTGTGGAGGGAGCCACAGGCACTGGCCCACAGTCAAGGAGGAGGAGCCAGCACAGGTTGCTGACCCCTGTCTTAACACATAAACCTATCATTAAATTAATCTAACTAGCACCATATAAGCATCTACATAACTATTTATGAAGCAAGGCCTTTACTTAAATTGACAAGGATCTTGAATCCTGAAGGTACCTTTCATCCATCCAGGATAGCTGTTGGAAATAACTTACTTACTGAGCCACTTTCTATAATCATCAGAGCCATAACTACAGCGGGGCTGATGAGGCAAAGCCCTGGGCAGCCCTGAGTGGCTCAATGGAGCCACTCTATTAAATGGGCGGCTTTTGGGGCACTGGCTGCAAGCACTGCTAATGGGAAGGGGCGCGTTCCGATCGGACTGCACCTTGGGTGCCAAAAACCGGTGTTACAGCTCTGATAATCATGCCCTCAGAACATGTTCTGAGACAGAGAGGGAAAAAGAGAGGCATGCATGCAGTTTATTGGGTACTTCTAGTAGAAGGCTGCATCATTCAGCGGCACTGGTCAGCACATGTCCCAAGGGTGGGAAAGTACAGAGGAAGAAGAATCTAAGTTGCAAGGGGTACAAAGCTGAGCTATACAAAAAGTATTTTGGGATAAATTTAGCAAGGCAGTTAAATAAATGTAGTATTATTGATGAGGATTTGCACATGCAAGTTAGGAAATGCACTGTATGGTATCCCCAGCAACCTTAACTGGTACTCCTTGCACCAACTGAATGCTCTTAACTGTATACATGCTTACACCAGTGGATTACCACTGCTTGGCCTTTCAGGCATCAAGCCAGTCAGATTGACTTCAATACCATTGTGATAATTGGGCCTACAAATTTATCCTAATTGTGAGCTCAGTGGTAAGAAGTTTATAAGATGCTACAATAACTAACAAGTGTTGACAAGAAAGGTCAATTTTTTTCAGTAATGAGTGTTATAAACAGGCGCAAGAGAAACAGATGGGGTCTAAATCAATGAAAACAAAAGAGGTCACACTGATAGAACTCAAGATCTGTACTGAAATCATGCCTGATAAAAAAAAACAGACTGGAAATTAATTAACCAAAAGTGGTGGGTGGGACAGTGGTTCTCAACTTTTTGCAGGTTGCAACACACTTAGTGGCATATTGCAATCCCACAGGACACAACAACCCACTCCTCTCAGGAGAAATCCAGTCATTTCCCCAGCTCTCTGTGACACACTTACTGCTATGTGGTGACACAGTAATGTGTCCCGACACAGTGTTGAGAACCACTGGTGTGGTATATTAAGCTTATTTGATAGACAAAACAATGAGCAGCTGGCTATTCTACCTACCATTCCCTTTGTCGGTCTTAAAGGAGGAGACTTCGGGGACAGCTAACAGAGCAGATAAAAGCTAGTGAAATGATTTTTTTTATCATGCTCTCATCCCCACTCTCTCCCAGGATCCCTGGTCTTCTTCATGCTAATCCTAAGTGCTGAACTGTCCTGTCCTGACCAGACCAGGCCAAACAGAAGGACTTATAATACATTACAGCACCACATCCACCATTTACCAGAAATGCCTCCATGCCTTATCCATTGGACACATAGGACAATCTTTGCGCAAAAGAATAAATGGGCACAAAACTGACATCAGAAATCACAACATTCAAAAACCAGTAGCTGAGCACTTCAGTCTTCCTAATCACTGTTGATTATTTGTTAACAGCTGTGCTCAAGCAAATGGGTAACATCAAGATTTCAACGAGAAACTGCAGAATTGGAACTGATAAACAGATTTGTGTGAAAGCAAGATTAAAATCATGACTATGGATTCTTTTCCCATTACAACAGATGATATGACCTCACCGTCCTCTGTGCTGTTTCCCAGTGTTTGAATTGTAACAACTGCTTCGATTTGCTTACAGTATGACCTGATCCCATGACTTACACTTATCTGCATTTATTTTGCTCCCATTGTGTAAGTTCCCCCCATCTTCAAAGTGTCTGACAAAGTGGGATTTTCTCCCATGAAGGCTCATGCAATAAATAAATTTGTTAGTCTTTAAGTACCACAAGACTCCTTGCCTGTTTTGCAGAACTAGACTAACACGGCTGCCCCTTTGGAACTCAGATCCAGAAAGACTCTCAACCAGCAGCTGGGATGAAATGGGATTGGACAACCACCACCCAGCTCATTTCAGCTAACTTCTCTTTTCCCTAAGAGGACAATTACTATTCTCTTTGATATCATCTAGAGACTGTCATGTCAGAGAAGCACATTTTTTTTTTCTAAAACTCACCACCACTAAAGGGAAAGGGAACAAGAAAGGTTGTTAAAACTAAAGTCTAACTTAATATTCAACACTTCAGTTGCTTTACTTGTTTTTCCTTCTTTTGTATCTTTAATAAAAAGCTTAAAAGATTTTTTTAATGGCACAAAATGTTATGAAGTCAGCTAATGTCTTTGCATACCAAACCTTGAACATTGTTTAATGCTGTGTAAATGTTGGACAACAGAATTATTTTAGCACCTTTAGCCCCCCCCCGTATAAAGGATTGTCTACTGACAGCAACAAATTTGCCACCATCTGATCAAATTCCCCAGTCCAACTGAGTGAGTCAAAGACCCACTTGATTGAGGAGCTGATGCATTAACTTGAGCCCCTGAACAGGACTAATACGAGTTGAAGGGAGGGTGTTTCTCTTCAGCTTAACACAGTGGACCTGCTGGATATTAGGGAGGCAAAGAGATTAAGTAACTTTCCTATCTTCTTTCTGTTGAAAATAGTGAGAAGTGTAGACTAGGGCTACGTTAAATACAACAGCACCCCTAAGCGGTAGATTCTGTGAGGTCTTAGATGTCCATCCTGGTTAAACAACTGTTGCATCAGAGTATATACATGATAATCTGTCTGAAATTGTGATTGTTAGATCACCATTCAAACTGAACAAATATTGGTTTCTAGATCAGCCCTGGGCCCTCCAGATTTTTCTGCCACTCACTGTGAGTGGTGAACAAGCTGGTTAGAATTAACAGGTTCAGTCCCAAAGTCTGTCGAGAAGTATCTTCTACATTCCAGAAGTAATTGTATTTCACTCTCTTGCTGTCAGTAAATTGGTCCTGCCTGCTGCTAACAAGTTGGGCAACAAACCAAAAGCTCCAGGTGAGTGGCCCCATGGGCTAGCAAACAGATTACGTGATTCCAAAATGCTAACACATCTGTACCGATGCAGAAGTTGCTGCACAGAGAAGTATCAATAATAACAAAAGGTAGCTTTGTTGGCACAGATCCAAGAGACACCATACTGGCATGTGCCAGACTTAAGATAAACCAGGAGGGAAAAGAATTTTAAAGAGACTATTACGCACAATGGACTTCAAACCACTCCCCATTGAACTATGGATCAAGGCCATATTTCGACTTATAAGCAGGCAAACTCCATTGATTTAAGTCTTCTGATGGCCCCGAGGAAAGTCAGTTCTGTCTACATAGGGAAACTGACCAGCATAGCTAAAGCAGAAAACTATTTCACTGTAATCATTTTAAAACACCCCCATGCTTAGTAAGTTGGAAGCAGAGCACTCATTCTGGAATGACAGACAGTTACTGCAATGATACAATGAATTATGAGTTAAGGAATAAACTACTCTTTCCTCATGTACATCTGCCCTAACATATGCACTATGCAGCTCGGAATAGCAAGCGGACATCTCAACAGCAAGGCTGCAGAACCGATGGCAAATGTGACTGGCGCTATGTTAACACTACAAGGAACTGAGTAACTCAAGGGAAAAAGACACTTGTGCTGTTGCATACCTGCAAGGAAAGGAACATTTTAAATAGAAGGGCTCCTGTTAGAGAACCCACCGGGGCAAAACCAAGGAAGGTTGATGCTTCCTTCTGCTCTTCTTAGCAGTGAACATAGCTGAGATTCACTCACTGAACAGACTTGCTCATTTCAGTCCTGGAAGCCACCCTTGTAGTATCCTTTTTACAGTTGTTTCAGATTTCCCCAAACTTCTTTTATTGAAGATCACCACAAAAAAAGAGGGAGGGAGGGGCATGCAGGATATACAGGGCAGCCTGGAAATCCACATTCCAATACCCCAATATCTAAGGGTTCAGCAGAACTCAAAAAGTTCAGATAAATAAGGTAAGAAGTACTCTCTGAGAGTTGATTTCCATTAAGACTATAGACTTAGTTCCTGTAAATAAGAGCTTTCCTTCTACAGGTCAGATTATGCCCCTCTACATGTAGATAAGTGCCTTATTCCACAATTAATCTTAATGATTGCAGTTGCAGAGTGAGGTTCTAAATGTGAGAAAAGGTGGCATAATACAGCTGTTGGCAGCACCAAATTCACCCATCACTGAGACATCTGTGGACATGAGATGCACTTACACATGCTGCTTTTCAGCTGTACATCTCAAACTCCTTTATGAAAGACAGGCAAGCATCATCTTCTCTATTTTACAGAAAGGAGAAGTGACTAGTGTGGCTTATTCTGTAGCTAAAGGAGTGGGAGAACATTCATTCAGTCAAATAACTTAAACTGAATGACTTGTTTATTATAAAGTTCAGACAGAAACCCTGAGTTACCAGCCATAGAACAAAATTAAATTTAAAAAAAAAAAGAGTAGATTTTGCTTTGCATCATGGTTTCCTGGATGGTGCTAAGTGAAACAGAAATTTGCATGGGGGGGAAAAAAAGAAAAAAGAAAACCACCAAAGCCAACCTAGACAGACAACTTCAAAATAGAATATTTCTTCCCCATCAGCATTGGTTCATCTGACAAAATCCCAAATGAACACTGGAGGAAAGAAGAGGAATGATCCAGACACTGCAGGTGTCTGTGACATCCAAGTGGGTGCTTAAAATGACTTATGCACTCTTACAGCAGCCATAATGACTTGGAGAGGAAAACCAAAATATAAGGACAAAATTCAAGAACTGGTTTCACAAGCTGTACACAAAAAAGGGGTGATGGAGATAGAGAAGTTGTTTATACAAACAGTTGCTTCTGGAAAGAACAGCTGCTAGTCTGACATTGGAGAGGGTAAAAAAAAAAAAAAAAAAAAGTTTGAGGGAGGGGAAAAATAGAAAAAAAGACTTCTACCCTTCCACCTGCACCAGCCCTGAACCTCAAACAGTTGTGAAAGGTGATGCTTCTAGAACCAAAATCTGGCTCTTCACAGGAAAAGACAAATCAGATCTGCTCTTTAGTGACATCATTACATGGCTTACACATTCAAGTTCTCATATACACAAATGGGTCCCTTTAAAAATTGTTCTAATTTACACTTTTTAAAAAAAGGCTTTACAGTGACTTCTATCAGTACGGCGGAGTTCACGAGAAGAGCTAGTCTTTCGGAAGTAGAAAGGCACTTGGCCTTGACATGGTTTCAAGTAAGAGCCTGCAAATGGACTTCTTTCCAAGATGTGTTTTTCTGCTCATTTTCCTACTCCCTGTCTTCAGCAGCTTGTGCAACGTCAGAAGTGACAGCACTGCACAGTGCTGCCATGGACTGTCCAAGGTTCCCACTACAGAGTGGTGGAAGGCAGCTTCTTCACTCGCCTCTGGGCCAGAATGGATGACTCGATGGGCTTCAGCTGGGGGCTTGGCTTGGAGCTGTTCAGTGCAGAGTATGTCGCAGCCATGGCTCCCTTGGAGACAAGAAGGAGACAAGGTCACTAAAGTGTCCTGAGACTGAATTCACCCAGAAGAGCTGAGAGTCAGAAATATCTTTGTACTCTACTGAAAGTTACATCATGCACAGTTCACAAAAAACTAGGTTCTTTTTAGAAGTGAGTTATCAGAAAGCTTTATTTGGCCTGCAGGAGCTAGTTTCTGCCTTGCACTTACTAACTATAACCCTTCTGCTCCAACTTTCCCCCACACCATGTCTTTGCCTTTGTGGCGGGTGATCCATATCCCCATGCCTTGAGCACTGCTCTACCCAGAGATGGTGATGGAGCAAACAGCCACAGCTGACTGCACTGCAGGCCGGGCACACCCCCTCAACATTTACCTTTACAAGCTGTATGTCCTGGTGACTCAGCTGGCTCCGGGGTAAGCTATCCTTCTGCGTTATCCAGGGGTGCTGCAGGACTTGTTTGGCGGTCAGGCGCTGGTGAGGGTCAACGTGGAGCATCTTTGATACCAGATCCTGGAGCAAGCATTCAGAGAATCAGGATTTCAGAAAGGTATTCCTGTTATCCCAGGAATAGCATCAATCTGCTTGGACAGGGGATGTGGCTGAATGCCATTGGCTATGGATGGGTCACTATAGATTGGTATTGTGTACCAATAGTAACTCCAGAAGCTGAAGGCACAGGTTATGTGCACCATACAGAGGCACTGCTGTATACTTGCCTCCCAAAATGGGGCAGGTGACACAGCAACTAGGGGACTCACACTGTTGTGGAAGAATAACTGAACGCAGTAGACAGTTTTGTTATAACAAACTCACAGCAGTTGTACGTACTTGACCTGAGCTTTGAACTTCATTTAGGTACCAGAGCCTACCTTGGCTGCCTCCGAAACAGTGTCCCAATTTCCCCCTTTGAGAGTGAACTTCCCTCCACCTATTCGGGTCAGGATGTCCTCAGGGGTGTCATTGGGACCATTTGCAAAAGGAGTGTATCTGGAAAATAGAAAATTTGAAAGTTCCTTTTCCAACCAAACAGAACTTAAATCTGAGTTAATAGTAACCAATAAGTGCAGGACCGGCCCAACAGCAACATAACCACAGACAGCAGTCAGAGTGGGTAACGGAGCCCCATGATACTTACCCTGCCAGCATTGTATAGAGGAGAATCCCTAAACTCCAGATATCACAGCCCTCATCATAGCCTTGACGTTTTAGTACCTGTGCAGAATAAGCAAAGGGAAAGGTGTCAGATTTCCTAAGGGTTCCTGCCCTGTCAGATAACAAGCATTGCTTTGACCCCTTCTGCCTCTGTGTAGGATCCTCCTAGGGTTCTGGCAGGGGAATAGGATCATGGACTGGGAGCTGGGACACAACTAGGATTTGGTCTCACGGATGAAGAGGAAACATCCCAGGCATGCCAAAATAGTCATGACAAAGAATCAGATGCTAAAAGAATTACATGTGGCATATTAATTCTACAGAGAAGCCCGTTCTACAACACCAGATATATTCATTGACTTAGGATGGCCAGAACATTGGTTTTTCAGCCCCTTAGATGAGGGGCTTGTTCACAAGTCAGTGACCTGAGAATGGATAATCATGTTTCTAGAGCCCCACCAACAGAGGAAGTCTGCTAAGGAGGCTAGAGAATGGTTTGGATTGCCAGAGAAAAGCAAATCAGGTGGCAATCTTCAGGATGAGGAAAGGGAGCCAACAGAATCATTTGGTTTTGAATCATGTCTCCTCATGAAGTGGCAACAGAGAGTGGGTAGGAAAGAAAAGAAACAGGAAGGCTTGAAACTTGCTCTTGGAACCTGGCTCCATTAGTTCAGCACTAGGAAAGTATTTCCTCTTTCCCCCACCCCTCAAACAGGCCATGCTGGCAGAATATGCCAGATCTAGACTAGGCTAACACGTCAGCAGGTAATTGATGTTGGCAGAGATCTACAACCTGATGGAGGGACAGCAAGAGCCACAGAGGGAAGAGTTTCAGGTCACAAGCACTTACCTCAGGGGCCACGAAGTTTGCAGTGTAGCAAGGAGTCATGAGGAGGCCGTTCTCAGCCCTCAGCTGCTTGGCAAAGCCAAAGTCACAAATGCGGATGCTTTCTGGATTTCCAGACTCATCCACGTAGAGAATGTTGCTTGGCTTCAAGTCCCTATGAACTACCTGTGAAGTAAACACCACCACGTGCTGATGTCAGTCCTCTAGCAGCTGTGAGCAAATGGTGCAGGCTTAGATTCCACACCAGGCCTCCCTCAAGATTGAAATGTATCCCAACAGGCAGATACTTCATGGAGAAGTGGTAGGAAAGTAGTCCTGTGCCAGCTAGCTTTCCACTTGACTGCATCAGAACAGGTCAACATCTTTGCCTTCCTTACTCACCCCTTGAGAATGCAGATACTCTACAGTTTTACAGATCGTGTGCAGCACAGAACTGGCTTCCCTCTCAGAGAACCACTTCTGTCTGAGGATCTTGTCCAAGAGCTCTCCTCCCCTCATTAGCTCAGTCACCAGGTAAACATACTTCCCGTCGTCATATACCTACCAAAGCAGAAACACAGGAGTTAGTCACTAAAACCACCCCCACCCCCACACACCCACCCACCCCTACCTGTCTGTGTCTGTCCATCCTGGGGACAGAAGTGCCTACAGCCACACATCCTATGGTCATGTTAAGTAATTTCCTTCACTTATTGTGTGCCATTTATAGACTCAAACTTAAGATCAAAAGGGACCAGTATGATAATCTAGTCTGATCTCCTCCACAATGCAGACTATAGAACCTCACCTATCCCCTCCTGTAACAAACCTCTGACCCGTGACTGAGTTATTGAAGTTCTCAGATCATGGTTTAGACTTTAAGGTACAGAAAATCCATCAGCAAGTGAGCCGTGCCCCGTGCTACAGAAGAAGATGAAAAAAAAAAAAATGCAATGCCTTTGCCAATCTGCCCTGTGGAAAAATTCTTTCCTAAGGAATTTTTGCCCTTCTTTTCCCCAAATATGGTAATCAGTTGAACCCAGAGCATGGGGTCAAGACTCATTAGTCAGAAACTAGTCTCATGCAGATCTAGTTGGAGGGGACTTTCATGAGCACTTTGAAAAACTGAGGCAGAGCTAGGTTTTGATTCACAGATGAAGCTACACCTCTACTCCAGCCTTTGTTACGAAGCAGTTCTGGGGAACAGATTGATTTTATTCTGTGTGCACTCCACTCAAAGTTAGGAATAGAGCATGGACCAAACAAGGGCTGGTCAGTGCTGAAAGACATGATGGCACTACAGACCTTGGGTGCTCAGTTTCCTGTACACTAAATATGCACAGTAATAAAAAATAAATTCATGGGAAAGTAACAGCATTATGATGAATCATAATACAGCTTTACAGAGACAGCTGCTCTAAGCTACGACATGTAGCAATCTGGTGGTACTAGAAGATACAGTGCCCACGCAATAAGTTGCTTCCAAAGCAGCTCATTAGTAGTTCTACCAAATGCTCTAGAAAAATCCTCTCTCTCCTCCCCTGCACCTACACACATTGGGGAGCTCTGACACCTCCCAAGACCTGCTCCAATTCTAGTGGTGGGTTCTCAGGAGCAACAGTTTCAGCCCACATACCTGGTATTCTGGCCTCAGCAGGCAGGCCTGTGCTTTCAGAGCATAATATGCCCACAAACAGAGGGGAACACCGGTATACTTACATCTTTCAGTGTGATGATGTTTGGGTGCTGCCCATACCGCAGGAGGATCTCTATCTCCTCAGAGGGGTCTCGTTTACTCTTATCAATGATCTGCAAGAGAGTGTAGGTGAGTGTTAACCATGACTGCAAGGTAGGTAGTAGGGAGGAAAGGACAGAGATGTGCATATGGAGAAACAATGGGTAGAGCACTGCAGAATTTAGCTGGGGATGAGATTCCAAATTTGTTTCCACTCCCCACCTCCTGCTGCCTTGTTTTTCAGTGTGCCAGTGATCCTTCACAGTTAATTGGCTCTTATACATCCCCAGACACCACATCAGCCTGACAGAATCCCTAAAGCCTGACAAAGCAAGGGCAATTACTGCAATATAAGACGAGGCACTGAACTTCCCTCTCCCAAAAGGACAAAGCTGCTTCCCTAGCACCCACAGCCCAAAAGTCCAGCTGGGCTTCTCGCATGGAAGAGCAGAGCAGAGCAGCAGGGACAATGGCACTGAGCATCTGAAAATACAACAACTGAGTTATTCCTAGAAGAAAAGGAAGCCTGCGTGTGGGAATGCATGCGCGAGAGTGACGGCAAACTGCAAACCTTGACTGCATACTCCATGTTAGTAGTCTTATGAATGCAGCGTTTACACACGGAATAGGAGCCCACGCCGATCGCCTCTTTGACTAAGTAGCCATCGCTAAAGTGGAGACTCTTGCCGTGCAGCTGCTACAATGGGGCAAACGGAGAAATGAAACAAGAAAGGAGTTAGTTTAGGGAAACACCGCAGCGTCCGTACACCACCCCAGTGGAGGGCAGATTCACTGACTGCAATCTGCTCTATCCCCCAGCTGCTCATTCTCTCTACTAGGGATGGGGAGAGTAAGAAAGAAGGGCAAATGCAAGTCTCGTTTCTATAGCACCATTCTGCCTGGAGCTAGAAACACACTCCACCTGCTGAAATGTAGCCACCTCCAAGGTGGGGAACAGCAGCTATATAGCACAGAACTGGGACACTGCCTTGCTGTTCTTGGATAAACAGTTATTGAAAAAGTCACAGGATCTTCAGCATCCAAGCTAAGCAGAAAGAACATTAGTCTTTAAGGCTGTAAGTTTCAAAAGGTGCCTAAGGGAGTTATGCAGCTAAATCTCTTTAATTTCAATGACATCTGGACACAACTTCCTTAAGCCCTTTTGAGAATCCTATACCAAAGTCTCATCTGAAAGAACCACACATGGCAAGCTGCATCAACTCTACTGATTTGCCTTGGCAGAATGATGGGTTGAGCTGGCCCCAGCAGGATTTGTACTCCCTGGTCCTGTGCATAAACATACATAACGGGATCAAAGTTTCCAGGATCTGATTTTGTAGCACATTAAAGTCTCATCTCTAGAAATCTCATGAGAGGTTATGTGGGGATTTTACCTTGGCTCATAGGCTATGCAACAGGTGATCAAGAGCTGCCTTTTCTCCCTTGCCCTTTCTCTTGTTCATATTTGCAACCTGGCTAAGCCATTAAACAAATTCAGACACTTATCTGGAATCCACAGGGGAAGTGGTCAGGATGTACTACAAGAGAAAATGCCTGCTTTTCCACAGGGAAAACCTCACCCTCAGGCTTCAGCTAGGGTGTCACTTGTCAGGTCTCCTGCTCCAACTGATATGCACTACACCAGCAGTTCTCAACCTCTGTGTCCGGACACATTGCTGTCACCACACAGTGGTAAATGTGTCATGAAGAGCCAGGGAGGGTTGGATTCAGCCTGGGCAGGGCGGCTGGTGTGTCCTGTAGGGTTGTGCACACTGCAACGTGTGTCATGATCCATAAAAGGTTGAGAACCACCGCACTGCACTTCTGGGACTATCACTGCAGTTTAAGATAGGTCTTTCTTGGTCCAGCCCTCTTACCTGTACTACAGAATGCAGAGGTGCCTGGGTGGGTTTGACCTTGCCATCCTCCGTCAATCCAGTTGCCACAAAACTGAACCCTCGGAAAAGCTGATGGGCTCCCGCACTTGGAGGAATTCCAGGGGAGTCTGGAATACGACAAGAAGACTGGTCCTACAGCAGCCTACCACTAGCAGACAATTTGCTCTTCATTTCTGAGTTATAGCTACTCCCTGTTCTAGACAATGGCCACACTACATATTGTTCCACAGCTAAACCATTTATGAGAGCCCTCTGCAGATTTACCTTTGCTCCACTCGCTCCTTGTTAAGAGCTGTAACTTGCTGAAGTCAGTTTTCCTAATTTTGCAGTGAGATCAGACTTAGTCTTATGCACAGGACTAAGTATATAGGAGTAAACAGGAGTGCATGTAATACACCTCATTCCAGACCATATGTTTATATAGGCAGAGCATCCTTGTATCGAGTTCCTACTTGCAGCAGTACACACAAACCTTTTGGCGTACGAGAGGTGAACTCTGTGTCAAAATAAAAGGTGTCATCTGGTCGGCCCACGGCAGGTTTGAAAGGCGGTTTGAGTTCCCGACGATACAGTTTCTGCAAAACAAAACATCAAGAATGCAGTTCAACAAGTCATCCCTGACATGTAGATGTCCTGATCAGCAGACATTTCCAAATACTACTAAAGGAATAGATTTATGAGGAATCAGATGTCATGAGAAGGAAACTTTACAAGCCAGAAACTGCTTAGTAGTTTAGTACCCAACTATAGCTTAGTCAGAAAGAAAGCATCTCATTGGAAAGCCCTGACACAGAGCTGTTGAATCACTTCTGTAGTAGATGCATGCAGTATTTCTCCTCCCTAGTATTTGCTACCCAAGAGACAACCCCCACCCTTTCTTGTATATTTAGAATACTGAAAAGCCAGTGATACATGAAATAGTTTACACCATCATGGACTGCCACATTTTCTCCACATGTTCTGGCATTCAATGCTGGGCCTTAAAGCTACATCTAGGGACAATGAGAGGAATTCCTGGGTTTCCTTCCCCTACAGCCTTTCTGAATTGCTACCTGAAGGCTGTTTGAGAGGAACCCTACACCAGCTAATAAAGCATCTCTAGATCTTCCACAGCCTCCATCACCAGAGGATCTTAATGCCTCAAGCACTAACTGACCAGTCCTCAAAATCCTCTGCAAGGTACATATGGGGAACAGAGATGCCAAGAGATCATGTGGCTTGCTCCAGATTACATAGGAAGCTTGTGGGAAAGCAGGAAACTAAACCCATATTTCCTGAGTTCCTGTCTTGGTCACCAAACCATCCTGGTCCAATCGTTTCAGCCAGATATTGTTCTAATATGACAATTTCTGATTCTCAAACTGTACATACACTTCTTCCAGGGATCCCTGTCACTCAGTACCTCTGAGCAGGGGTTAAAGTAAGGGGGAATGCACTGGAAGGCCATTCTGCGGCCCACTATTTTTAGGGGCTCAGCATTTCCGGGGCCCCTAAAAATAGAACGTGGAGCCATAACGCTGCATTCCGGGGCCCACCATTGAAAAATAGCAGCCCCTGAAAAACAGCATTCCAGGTCCATGTTCTATTTTTAGGGGCCTGAACACTGGGCCCCTAAAAATAGAAGGCCCCGGAGTGGCATTCTGGCAGGCAGGGGAGGCGGCGGGGGCTAGGGGCATTACTGGTGGCTCAAGCCCACCCCAGACCCCTCCCCCTCCAATCCCTGTCCCCAACCTGGGCCTACAGCATGGGCCCCAGCCGCGGCACTGCCAGGGCCTGGAGCCTACCATCCCCAACTCCCCAGCCGCGCCACTGGTGAATGTGGGGCGGCCAGCTCTCACTGGGGAGGGTATTGGGGGTCGGGAGTGGGGTGCTGGCATGGGGAGGCAGAAGCTGGGGTCTGGGAGGGCCCACCAGCGCTGGAGGGGGGCACACTGGTGCTGGAGCATTTCGGTGCCCCCCAAATTATACTTTAACCTCTGCCTCTGCCATCCTTTGCATGCCAAGTTTCAGATTAGCTTCCATGTCCTTCCACTGCAAGAGGCTATTGATGGTCTCCTCTTGATTTGAATTCATGGAGGTTGGGGATTTGCTATGAAAACACTGTTTTTGTTCAGCTTCCTACTTTAGCAGTCCAGGTGACCCCTGTTCCTTTTGTGTGAACACTGTTTTGGAAAAGGGCTCTTAGAGCTGATGAACAAGAGGATGCATCCCTTGGATGGCAGGTGAGTCTATAAGCATCAGGATTGCTGCAGTGCTAAGTCAGTCAATGACTCATGCCTCGCCTCTTCATTGGTATGGAAGTTGAAAAGCACATCAAATCCAATGTCTGAGCGAAGAGATGTTCAGTACTTACATTCCAGTCAATGGTGGAGTAGAAAGGGTGACGTTTTATCTCTTCTGCCCCATCAGTACCAGAACCTGGAAGACAGACATGACTCTGGAGTTAGTGCAATATACATACTCGACAACTGGTGAATAAGCACGGCTATAAATCCACTGTACAATGCAACTGGGTATTGTGAGAGTTGAGCTATGCTGTGACATGTGGGAAAACCTAGACCCACTTGGACAACAGGAGTCAAGGTGAGGTTCTCAGAAATAGCATAACACAGGATGTCTGACCTAATCTGTTGGCTGGATTCCTTTTGAAAAGAGCTCGCAGCAAACTCTGTGCTTCAGCACTCAGGAACTGAGGCATGCCCAGCTTTGCTCTGAAAGGGGAAAAAAAAATTGCACAATTAACAATGAATAAGTAAAACCTGCAAACAGGCACTGATTGCAGCTCCTCTACCACCTGGCTTCCCCCTTCTTTCCTTGTAGCGTGTGAGGTGCAATCAGTTTGTTGCTTAGCATTTTAACACTTTGGCCTCTGTAAGTCTGTTTATAGAAATACTTGCAAATTAATGCCCCTGAACTGTTGTTATTCCCAATGTGCAAATTTTCTGACATCCTAGAGAGCAGGTTGACCAGATAGTAAGTGTGAAAAAACGGAACGGGGGTGGGGGTGGGGTGTCAGAGATGTCCATATAAGACACAGCCCCGAATATCAAGACCGTCCGTATAAAAGCAGAACATCTGGTCACCCTATCCTAGAAATACCGAAGTAAGCTTTTCTCCTACAGAGACACTGAAGAACAACTCCTCTTACTTGAGAATGAATGTCATCGTCTCCTTACGGTCTTTTCCTTGGAACGGAAGGGAGCCAGTGAGCATCTCAAACTGGAAAGAAGAGCAAGAGAGGAGGTAAAATGCTTGAGTGAGACTCTCTGAAGACAGCAGGTCTTTACACACTTTATGCTGAGAGCCCTAAGACTGAACCTTTATATGGTTAATGGTAATTTACCCAATCTTCCAAAGAAAACCTTACAGCTGAAAGGACCATGGATTGAATGACCACTAGGTGGCAGCACTAGATCCAACCATCACTTCAAATCTGAAATGCAGGTATCTGAAGAGCAAACTTAAGCTGTTACATTTTTTCCCCCAAGACAGTCTTGAGAGACTGTCAAACAGTCCAAATTCTATATTGCTCAGCTATGAATGCAGCTGATCCCTGTCAAGTTGTTGCACTTCACTACCGATCATCTTTGGGCCAAGTAACTTATAAAGGAGTTCCAAACATCTGAGCAATCAGTAGATCTTTCCTGGTTCAACAGATCTCTGTTAGAGATACAGCATAATGCACAGAGATCATCCATACTGCCTCCAGATCTACCATTTAAAGAGCTATCAGAACATTAGATGTCAAACGTGCTAGTTAGATATTATACCATTAACACCCCATAGGACCACCAGTCTGCGCTGTGCGTGTGGCCCTGACGATTCACAACTTCTGGTGCCATATATTCCACGGTCCCACAGAAGGAATATGCTTTTTTCTCATGGTCTATGGCTTCTTTACTCAGACCAAAATCTAAATAAGAGAGAACAGCCATGAACACAGGCTTTTTCTTTTTTTAAATACAAGTAAAACACAAACAGAGCACAGGCCCTAAAGAATCTCAGTATCAAGTTCCAAGTCTTTTGTAGTGCAACATTTTAGCAGTCATCTTACCTGTGAGTTTGATGTGCCCTTCTTCATCCAAGAGGATGCTGTGACAGGGAGAAGAGAGAAAGGCACATAAACACCAATGACAATTCCTGTAACATGCAGAAGTTAACAAGAAAACTTACTGTGAACCAGCATTTAATTTTGCTCCTGGGAAACTGTTGAAGAAGCTTTAAGAAACCAGCAATAGGCCTTTGGTGGGCCCTGGAACTCTCCGAATTGGAGGGCCCTCTTCCCACATGCGGGCCCCAGCCCAGGAAGGATGAGGGCATGGGATGTGGAGGAATGCAGCAGGCCAGGAGGCAGGGGTATTGAAGGGGTGGGTGGGGACAGGGGCAGAAGATGGACTGTCTTCCAGCTGGCAGGGAGCTTCCCCCAAGCTTGGAGCTTTTAAAACTTTGCAGGGGTAGTGAGGCAGAACGCACCGGAACGCTACATTCTGGCTACTGATTCTAGTGGCCCCCGAATGCTGTGTCCTGGTGCGTTCCTCTAGTTTTGGGGGCACCGGAATGCTGTCCCCCCCCAAAAACGGAGCCCTGGAATGGCGTTCTGGTGTGTTCCACCTTACTTTAACCCCTCGGTTCAAGCCCTTTCATCAAGACGTACAAAGCAAAACAGAATGGCCATACTTTCTTCCACTCACTTACACTCTCCATCTTAACAGGGATGTTTTGTGCAAGGACTCAGTTATTTGCATTATCGTAGTGCCTTGGAGCCCCTGCTATAAACCAGGACCCCACTGCAGGAGGCATTGTTCAAACCCAGAATAAAGAGACAACCTTGCCCCAAAGACCTTACAATTTAAATATGAGATAACAAATGGACAGACAGAGGAGAGCCAGGAATCAATGAGACACTGCTGGTCCATCCAGAGCTTAACTGTTATGTTTTTTGTAAGCATCACAGCAGAAGGGATTTGAAGAACCCACATTTTCCCTTTGAGGGATCTATCAGGGGGTTTAATCCCCCAGCCTTTCTACTGTCTCGTTGGGGCACCCCTAGCATAGTCAGCTAGAATACTGAATTGGAATCATTGGCTCAGCAAGAAAAAGCAGTCTTACTGGCAGAAGCAACCACCACCCCATGATTCCACTCATCCTGGAAGCTATCTTGGTTTGTTTCTCTCCCTCTCACTGCATCTCTGCCATCTGGTATGACGTGCAAGAGTCTAAGCCTTGTCCTCAGGCTCCATATGAACTTGGTCCCAAGTGTTTTGCATGCAAGGACTACTCAGCGACAGCAGGGATGGGCCTCTCTGTAGAGGCTGTGGTTTTTGCAAGCCACTCTCTGGAGGACTGTTCATTCCTCACTGTATAACCCAATCTACCAGAGTCAATCAGGAACTGTAGACTAGCATCAGGCGCTCTCTCAGCCCAGAAGAGGGGCAAGCATGCTGCTCCCAGTGTTTCCAGTCCCTGACTGCCTAGAAGGGAAGGAGAAAGCTGCAGCTTTATTCTCCTTGTCTCTTTCCACACAAGAGGTTTATGCTTCTGTTACTCATTGCTCTGGACTGCCTGCATTTCTCACCTAAGTCTTAATGGAAGGAAGCTTTGGCATTGAAATACTAAAAGCTTGAGACTGAGCTGCAGGCCCAGTGCTCTATCATTAAATCAAAGGCCTTGTAAAGTTCTGCTACACATACTTCTCTGGTTTGAGGTCTCTGTATATGATTCCCAGGCTGTGTAAATGATCAAGCCCCAGAGCCAGCTCTGCTAGGTAGAACTTCACATCTTCCTCAGTGAACATTACCTGAGGGACAGATACAGACACACACCTGGATTACAAAAATTCACCCTTCCCAGGACATCTCATGGAGTTGCCCCCTCTCAAATACTCCCAGCCACTTGCTCCCTCTCACCCCTTCTGACTTTTACTTCCTACACCCTTGAGACTAATTAGTGCAATTAGTAGTTGCTAAGCAGTGAGCTTGCATTAACCTTGGATCTTCATTTACACCAGTTATTATTTCCCAATTATCTTCACACATCATTTCAGTTTACCAATCAGCTTCCCACCACCAGCCTGCTTCCTTGCCCCATCCTCCATATGAGCAAATCAGTTAGATTAAGCAGCTGGAGTGCAACAGGAGAGAGAAAGGGAGTCACTGGTTCCCATCTCCATCACTCTACACAGCAAGAGACAGCAGTAGCTGGCTGGGGCTCCCTGATCGATGCAGCCACTGTTTTCTGCTCTGATGAATTAAAGGACAATGCTCCAAACATCAGTTGTCCTCTGCCATAGACACCTACTGGTGCCAAATATCTGTTAGTCTTAAAGTGCCACACGACTCCTTGGTTTTTTTGCTGGACTAGACTAACACAGCTATCCCTTTGGAAAAAGAGCTCAGCCAGCGCCCTCAACAGTGGGATACCCAGCAAAGTTTTTCTAGGTGTAGACAGGTGCAGTCAGACCTGGAAAAAAACACACACAGCACCAACAACGCAGCAAGATCCCAGGGCATGCTCACCTCTTTGGACAGCCGAGTGAAGAGGTCTCCTCCTCTCAGGAAATCCAAGATGAGATAGAGCTTGCCCTCCGTCTGGAACGCTGGAACATTGGCCAGAGCATGAATCAGCATCTTTCTATTGACTGACTGCTTGGCGATGTCAGATACCACCTAACACTGAGTGGCTGTAGGTTCCCATGTGCTCACATTCCCACTAGGCTAAATACAGACATGGCTAGTGTCTGACTTGTGTCAAAACAAGATCACCTTCAAAGTCAGCATCAGGATAGGCGATCACCAAGAACACTTTAATGCTGCAAGAACTGGCACTAGAGATTAAGGAGGTGGCACTTTTCCCTTGAAGTTGGTGCCTAGTCAAAACACTCTGCCAGGAGGCAGTGACATACTGGAGGTGTTTTCTTCAGCCAAGAAATAAAAGGTGCCAAGCACTGTAGTACATAAATTTCCCATGAGACTTTTCCTAATAGTAGGTGTGTTAATCCTGGTGACAAATTCTAGCTTTTTGCCTCCTAATATCTATTTTACTGGTAACTGCAGCACCAACTATCTCTGGGACAACACACAGCTGAGGGTTCAGCCCTACTAGAATTCTGTTTTTAGGAGGCAGGGTGTGGAATGGAAGGGAGGAGAGAGAGGGTTCAAGGGGCTGCAGGGAAAAAGACAAAACAAAGCTTTCAAAGGGTACAGATTCAGTAGGATCTGGTACACTTGCTCTCCTGTGCATAGATAAAACTGCACTGAACACAAAACCCGAGGGTTTAAAATTCATCCCCTTCTCCGGTGGTATTCTGTTTCCCTTTCAATAACCCGGCAGGGTGGGAGATCAAGATCCTGTCAGAGGAAGCATTCATTTTCAGGGGGCTCTGCTTAGAAAGACAATGAGGTAATCTAGGAAGTCAGAAGAACAAGGGGCACTTGACAGATAAAAGCACATCCCCTTCTTATTCCTATCTGCATAACCCTACCACACAGTTTTTGACAAAATGGTCAGAACACTTAACAAGAATCTCTTGTTAGACACCTGAGGAACACATGCCAGTTATGAGCCTCACCTGAAGTGGTGTCCAGTGGGTAGTGCCCATGGACCCAGTTAGAAACCCCTGCCTCAAGAAACTATCCAGGGCTGCTGCCACTCCCTGGGGAAGCTGGGACATGAGCTCTGCCATTTCTCTGGCCCAAGACCTGAGGCTAGCTCTGGACTCACCGTAGTGCAGTTTCACCACAAAGGGATGGTTCACATCTGCTAAGATGTCCCTTTCCATTTTTGTCCTTACGCGGTCACGCACTGTGGAGAGAGGTGCACAGGTCAGGTACTGCAGAACACCACCCTGCCCCTGGCAGCAGCTACAGAGCTTCACTAGCTCTCACAAAACCATGCCTGAGTGAGACTATTCCCCATTCCCACCAGAGACGTGAGAGATACCAGAGTAGTTCAGGGCTGCTCAGTCAGTCAGTTGTCAGAGATATAGCTGCATCACTGCAGAATGGTTCAGCATTTTCTCATGTGTGACTTCTCATTCATTTTGGGGATGTACATGATGATTGGCATGAAGGGAGCCCTTCTCACCTTTCAAAGTTGCTTTCTTCAAGACCTTCATGGCATAGAGGTGGCCGTTGTCTGGTGGGGTGATCTTCCTCACTAAAAAGACCTGAGTATGCAGAAGGAGAGACCAGCTTGTGACTAAATTGGTTGGGATAGAATTCTTCACTGCAAGCTGGCAAATAAACCCCCAAGCAACTTCAGAACAGCAGCTAACTGCAGGGTCAGCAAGTTCCATGCTGTCAGCTCTGCAAGCAAAAGCCTACATCTTTCCAAAGAGGCCTGGGAAGGGTGTTTTGATGCTTTGCCCTTCCCACTCCTCATCTCCAAAAGAAGCCTATCATTAAAGCACCCTTGCCTCTGCTTACCGCATCTTTCCTCCTCCCACAGACACACCTGAAAGCAACATTGATCCAGAAAAAAAATGCCTCTCTCCAATACCAAGGCACGAGTCCCCAGCCTTAGTCCAGTGTCAGACTATATCAGACTCAGTCATTCCCAAGCAGATACATTTCTGCCCCACTGTACTAGGCGACTTCCTGCTGACATGAGGACTGGGCAGCAAGACATTCACGAGTAATGCTGTCCCTGCAGTTTCCAAGTCCTCAGGCACAACCATGGCTGGGTCTGTGCAACATAGACACTTCTAACAGGGCAACAGGGCCTCAGTATTGAAAAACAGCAGCATGAGGAACAGAGCTCAGAGCTAGTCTGTTCTTCATTAGAGATATATGGCCTACTGTCTGATGCAATACTGACCAGGCTCCAGACTGTATGCAGCAGACCATTTTTAGATATAGATTGCTCAAGGGTTGAAGAAGAGAGTTTAGGTACCTCTTCCCTTTCCACTCCAAAAAGGATATTAAAAGACTGTATGTAAAGGTGATTTGAGGCCTTGGAAGTCACCTGAATACAGAGTAACCTGAGAGATGAGCATGGGAAGGGTAACAGAAAATCCATAAATTTTCTCCACCCAGCCATGTGGTTAAATAGCCAATAGAAGAGCAGCTGGATGTTGCTTTGCTGTGTGGAATTCCTGTGTTTCTAAACAAAGATCTCTCCTTCCAGCCTCTTCACTTGTCAGAATTCACCTCCGATCCCCTCACAACACTAGACACACGAGGACTCTAGGCCCACAAGGCACCAGCAGCAACACCCAATCTGAGAAGAAACTCAGTCAGGTTGTTATTCCAGCCATGAGTGGGTGGGAATCGTGAAACCAGGTGCATTAAGGAAGCCTTTTTGTTCTGGGTTTGGACAGTGCCTAACGCAACAGGGCATCACAACCCAAAGCCATCCCTGCCCCCAAGATAGATTTAATTGACAGATTAAGATACAGTTGGATGCAAACTCACTTTGCCAAAAGAGCCTTGTCCCAGAACTTTGAGAAGTTCAAACTGTGAAGGATCTGCTTTCTCGGAGCCCTCCTTCACATGGTGCGTGATGTTAATTTCTTTTACAATACCATCACCCTGAAATAAAACACATGGAGGAAGAAGACTAAATTCCAGAGCAGAGGAAAAGCTGCATTTCTTTAAGTACAGCTACAAGCTGATGGGAACCAGAAGTGGTCACACAGTGCGAGCATCTCCTGCTTCCACCATCCAGGGCAAGGTCTTAGGAAGGCATCAGTAAATAGCCTGGCATCTTACAAATATTTCACTGTCTTACCCGATGCCACTTTTTTTTGCTTTTGGCCCAAGAACAGAGTTCAGGTTCTTTGAACTGCATCTCATAGGAGTTTTGAAAGCAATTTTCTTTTAAGCAATAGAGGCAATAATGTTTATGCTACTAAAAATGCCAACACACAGAAACACATGCCATTGTTGTCATAAAACACGGACATGGCTGGCAAGTCAGATACACAGAACCCCATCTGCTCAGCAATCTGAGTAACTCTAACAGGAGTCTTGGTGCATCTTCAGCACATAAGGATGCTTTTTCACAGCCTCAGCTCTTCTGGGAGACAGAGAAGGCAATGTCTGTATCTGGCACATGCTTGGTTTAAACTCATTCTTTCACTGAGCCAGAGAGCTGACGTGATCAGAGAACAATGAAAGGGGAAGAAGCTAAGTCACTACCTTCCATTTACCTTTTTTTCCCCCTCCAGACGACTAGAATACAGGGCAACAAAGGACAAAAAGAAAGGCAACATTTAACACTTCCCTCCCCCACCGCTCAAACAAAACATCCTGTGGAACTCTCTGCCACAAGACAGTAAGATCAAGACTTTAGGGGTTTTTTTTTCAAACCAAGCTAGACATTTATATGAATCAGAACACCTCCAAGACTATAAGAGGGACATAAGCCTCCATGTTTCAAAGCAGTTAGTCATTAACTACCTCAAGAAAAGAGTTTTCCTGACAGTCAAGTTAATTAATAATTGTTATTTTTAAAATTAAATGAAGCACTCAGTCCTGGACTCAGGCAAATGTTGACTAAAATCAGTTTTGTGGAATTTAAAAAAACGCATATTTGACAACCCCCAAAAAGCTTCATGAATTTGCTTGTTTTTTCAGAATTGTTTCAGTCAAAGAAGCCTTTGAAAATGTCAAAACTTGCTTTCTAAAACATTGTTCTGGTACTCTGTAAACAAAAACATGTCAATGTTGTTTTGAAATGACTTATTAAAATTAATGGAATTTTTGAAAACTTCAAAAACGTTTAAAGTTTGCCAAAGTCTAAACTAAACAATTGGTTTTTGATTTTTTAGAATTGCCAATGAACCAGAATATCTACTATTTGCACAACTCTGCCTGAAACCAGTCAACATTCGAAAAATCAGCAAGCTGGGAATTCTCTTCCAGAGCACACTGAAGACTCAATTCGCAGACTGGACCAGAGACACTGTGTTTAAAAGTGGTTCCAACTTCTTAACATATTGACTAAATCAGGTTTAGAAATGACAATTCTATCCTATGTAAAAAGTCCAGTTTTGTATAATTTAGCCGCAACAGTTCTTAAATAGAACAGTATTTAAATCAAGTTTATCCACCCCCACCAGGATGAAGTTGCAGTGTAATTTTGGCACTAGCTTACTGTCCTTACCAGAACCGCCTCCACCCTCTCTGAAAAGGTTCTCAGGAAGGAGGAGATGCACAAAAGGATGTGGTTGCCCACCTGTAGTAGCTGATGAGCTTTGTTTTCTCTAGACTAGGAAGTGCCTTTGTTTTTGTATTATCTGCCTGTTCTGTTCTCTCAGAAACCACCATTAGACACTGAATTCTGGTATAGACTGAAGCCTTTACCCACACCAATGAGTAAGTCCCCTTGTACAACTGCACTTAGTAAGTAAGAGGGCTAGTTTCCCCCACACTCCCCTCCCTGCTTGTCCCAACGCTGTTTGAGGGGGACCAAGACAGAGACAAGAAAGATACTGTCAATACAATGATAGTCCCAAGTGGACAAGTGCTGCCAAAGTGAAAACCACACACACTATTGACTATCTCCCAAGTCACTGCACAACTGTCCTGAAGATTCTCTGTTATTATCAGCCTGTTTTGGACTGAAGTGTCCCCCCCAACACCCAGTTGTGAATGCTAACCTACCTGAGAAAGGCCCTGGGAACACAAAGTTATTTGGAGAATTCAATGAAAGCTTCTGGAGAAAACTTGCAGTCTAAGTGTGTGACCTTCAGTATTATGATTAGACATACTATTCCTATAATGAGTATTTTTCCAGCACATTATTTTTGTGGCTTGAGTCACTTTTCTGGATCTCAACAATACTGTTTGCTGCTCAGAATCAAAGGGAAAAGATATGGCCCACCCGATTCCCATTTAATACAAAAGAACAAAATGTTCCAGGCAGCTTAGTGGCCCACTTTAGCACCAGGGCAGTAGCATTAAAGCTAGGTTCAGCTGCAGAATAGAGAAGCAAAACCAGGAGTTTCATGAAAGCACTAAGGAAAAAAAATTTTTGACACTACTTGGGGTATGTTAAGTTTGCTATATTATCTGCCTGGTAGATCCATTTTATTTGGACATTTCCTAGGCACACTTCATTTATATTCCTCTATATGTGTTGCTTATAACTGAGGGTGTCCTGTCCACACTCCACAACTGCTGTTCCCAGTTCTTCCAGTGGAGGTAGAGTACAAGCCTGGGAATTGTTTGAGCTTCTGAATCACTATCCAATAAGAAGCCCCAATTTGTTTAGGTCTAGATGGTTTTCACAGTTATATTTATGGTCTCAGAGCTGTCAGGCAGTGAAGATTTGCATATACAACGTGGCAACTAAGCAGTTCACTGATCACGCTAACCAGAAAAACAAAAGGCATTTGCAGGGAGATGTAACTGATGATATTTCGAGTGATACTTCAGATATCAGCTAACAGCTCCCCCCAAAAATTTAAATTTTGCCTGATTAGTCCATTAACTTACAAAACTACCACAAGAAAGACAACACTATGGCTGTTTAGAGCATTAGAGTATCAGCTTCCAGAACTTGTTCAGTGGTGTACCAGATCAGCAGCAGGTATAAGAAGCAAGTCACAATATTAGCCAGTAGTGACAACTGCTTGCAGCCTCATGAGAGTTAGTGCACGTGCACTGATCAGTAGGATTCACTAGCTTTACACCTGGGTAAAGGAACTTTCCTTTACCTATGCACTTAAGCCAAAATTACCCTGCAGGAAAGGAAAGTGGCAGGACTCAGGCTGCATCCACAGACAGCCGCAACTGTTAACCTAACCAACACCAGTCCAGTTGAAGTGAGCAGTTATAAACACCAGCTGAAGCCAGAACCACCTTTGACAAGCTATGCGAGTGAGCTGTAGTACTAACCGAGCCGGAGAGTTGGCCAGGAGCAGGCAGTTGCAGGTTGCAGGGTTTCGCTCGGTGTTTCCTGTGCAGCCACAGTGTGAGAAAGGCACAGATACGAGGAAACTTGGCATCCCTCTCCATTGTCCATCCCGTTCAGCATTGCACATCCCCAGTTACCAGCACCAGGGGCTCCAGGGGATCATGGCAGGCTGCTGGAACACATCCTGCTTCACGGAGGACTAGATACAGGCTTGAGTGTCACAGGACGGAAGAGCTGCAGGTGGTTAAAGCCCCACTGGCAGATGCGCAGTGAAGTCAGCTGCCTCCGCTCTCACCACGAAGCAGGTTAATACTCCCACTCACCAGCACAAGCACTTGTGGTTGGTTTCTACACCTCACAGCTCCTTGCTCCGATATGGCTCTTCTCTTCAGAGAAGGCTCTCACTGCTAGACCCTGCGGGGTCTAGTTTAAATTATCTGAGTTGCACTTCATACCATAAGGACCTCGCATCTGGATATGATGTTTACTTGGGAATTCCCACAAGTGGGAAACATTTTCAAGAGTCATTTACATTTGGAACAAGAGATAAATGACAGAAGTCAAGAAAAGCCTGTACAGTGGTAACGTTATTACACACTGCAAGGACGTCTTTCCTCCCACATGTCACATCAGAGAAGAGGATTTAGTGTCAGATCAGCCGTTGGGGTAACTCCCCTTGTAGAATCCCATTGAAGTCAGTGATTAATTTGGTTCTTAGATTTCCTCAAGAACCACCCTTGGACAGCCATGAAGATGCCTTCTAGCACAGGAGACACAGCTTTGCCTAATTGTTTAACAGAATCCTATTCATAATATTGACAAGGCTCCTGTGAGGATGACCAGGAACCAGCTAACCACAGTTATGCTGTGGCCATGACCCAGGGAGTTGCAAAGTGGGACAGAACCGAGGGCAGCAGACAGGGGTCAAAGTAAGCCTGAACATACCAGAACGCCATCCTGGGGCCCACAGGTCTGAGGGGCCAGTGTCCCAGTGCCCCTAAAAGTAGCCCTAGTTGTGGTGCACAACTACTCCAGCCAGGCTGGGGAGTTTTGAAATCTCTCACCCTGAGCATGCTCAGGTGTGTGCTCTGGGCAGGAGCAGCCTGGCCAGGGAGCAACTCCTTCTGTCACCCCTGCAGCTCCGGCCAGGTAAGGAAGGGACCTTGGGGGTCAGGAGTCAGGGAACCAGATGGTGGTGAGCAGGAGGGTCAGGGAGCTGACAGTTGGAGGAGGGGGGCCACGTTCCCTGTAAGCTTTGTGACTGCACAGCCCCGTATCACTGCCCCATGCAGGGGACACTGCTGGCTGTGCACAGCCAGCAACCAGAGTCCACATGCGACCGGAAGACTCTGTCTTCTAGCTGGCTGAGAGCTCCTCCGGAGCTGGGAGTTTTTAAAACTCCTGCTCAGAGAATTTCTGATGGAGCATGCTCAGATCGTCTGAGCATGCTCTGTTAGTGTTTCTGCAGCCAGAGAAGCCATGGCTCAGCCGCACTTCTGCAACGGACAGGTACGGGTGAGGAGGGTTGAGGGTCCAGCTGGCCGGGGGGTTACCAGGGGAGTGGGTTAGGGTGGGAGGAAGGGGATTGGGTTGGTTTGAGGGGGCTGACTGGGAGAGCAGGGGGCAGGATTAGGCCCCGCAGGGGGGTGCAGCCAGTGCAGTGAGCAACATAAGTTGCTCAGCTGCCTCAGGGCCTTAGAGGGAACACTGGAGGGGGGTGGGTATGAGTGGGACCAGGAGGAGAGGGGGCAGTGTGAGAGACCAGGATGGAGTAGGGGGACACACGGGGCAGCACGTGAGGCCAGGATCAGGGACGGGGGGGCAATGGAGGCAGTGAGAGAGACTGACATCAAGATCAGGGAGGTGCAGAGGGGTGGAGGGAGCAGTATGTGAGGACAAGATTGGGGCCAGTATTTTTACAGAGTGATAACCATATTTTTATTGAGTGGTAACCAATGCATATGGTACTAAGAAGGGTCGTAAATGCCCACCTGGGCTGGGGCCTGCACATCCATGAAGGAGGCCCAGAGATTAAGAGGGTTCTGGGACCCATCAAATAACACTTTAACCACTGGCAGCAGAGTGCTGTGGCACACAGGGTGGCCTTAGAGTCCCATCATTGTCCAAATTCACCTACAGGGTGGAAGCAATCTCCTATTTTAAAAACTGCCAGCTGCCTTTCCCACTCTTTCCCTTCCATGTTCGCCTTTATGTCCTCACATGTGGGTTAAGTAGGCATCTGCTCTCTACATGAGCACAGAGCTGCTCCTTCTTGTAACATTTCTCTGTTTCAAGTTAGGCTAGTTTTAAAGTAAAAAATAATAATAATAATAATAATAATAATCATCCTATCTTGCAGTAAGGCACAAGCCTGCCTCTGATTGCTTCTGGAAATAACCCAGGGCTTGAGGGGTGTTCGCAGCTGGGATTTCGGTTTGGATCTGTGACTACTTCTGACCTTTCTCCTCTTCCCCTCGCGCACACCATGCTTTTGGTGACCGATAATGAAAGTAGGAAATGACAATTATTTGTGTTATGTTAATACTAATTAGGGAGGGGGGCTCCCAAACCAAGATGGGCTTTGCCCCAAAGACACACCAGGGACAGGAATCTGGTAGAGGGACAGTAGAGACAGAAGGTACCTGAAAAGATGGGTGATTTACATTACTTTTTTTGTGCCTGGGGCCCTGGTGTAAGCAGCAATAAAGGTGAGAGTTTGTACTTAACTTCATTTTATGGATGTTAACAACCTTGATGAGCTTTCAGGTCTATTATAATCAAAGAGCTTGATATTTATAAAAGACGTCAAGAATGATGGAAGTTTGTGCTGTGTCAGGTATTTCTGATGGAAAGAACAGCCACCGCTGCATTCAAGAACTGAATGTGAACAGCGTCTACTAAACGGTGAGAATGGATATTCTCTTCCCTTTCAGGGCAGCTAGCTTATTGTATGATTCTCTGTTATACAGATGCAGAGACAGCCATAGAGACTTAAAAAAAACAAACCCTCTAAAAGTGGAGCCTTCATTCCAAAGAGCTGATAATGTAAGACAACAACAGGTGATGACAACACGGGGTGAGGTTAGGCAGGTGAAGACATGATAGTGAAGTCACATGGGTGAATGAGTCATGTCTGCCTGCCTTCTACATTAGCAACTCTTCCTAGCTGATTTGGCCAGTAGATGTGTGTCATAAAAGATCTCTCAGAGAGGTACTAGTGCACAGTGCTAACACCTGCTTGCGTGTCAGATTTTGATGAAGTTCACAAGCGCAATTCAGACCATGTTAATGATGTGCTAAACCATCCCAGCCGTTGGAAGGGAGAATGATTCACAGCCTGTGTGAGCTCAAATTCTAATACAGTAAACTGTCAGAGACTCCTCGTATGATAAAACGTGAATTAAAATACACAAGTCTCCTCAAGTTGTGTGTCCGCAGCAGGGTCTCTTACCTTATCTGCTGAGTCTACAAGGTCTCTCTCTACCCAAGATCTGTCCGATTTTGCCTGTGGGACAGCAAATGAGTGTCAGCACAAAGGATCCACAGCAAACATCTTCCTAATACATTCCTTCAAGCTATTTACAAAGTCACTTGGCAATGCCCCCAAGTAACAGGGCTCTCCAAAGGCAATTCAGAGCTCTGCTCAGGAAACAAAGAGGCCAGTAGGTTTAAGAGTCCTTTTCAGACTCATTCACATAGCTGGTGGGAGAGGGAAGAGAGCGGAATAGTGAACTCTGCATGCCTCCAAAGGTAAATCTTCACAGAGCAATATGGAATCAACTTCACTCATGCCATAATTAGTCGCCCCCACTTCCCCTCTTAGGCTGAGGGCAGCTAATTAGGTGTGGCTGGTCCTACTTCTCCTTAAAGGGGCCAGCTGTCCTATGACAGGGCCATATTCTGCTCTCAGTCACACCACAGCTCTACAGCAGCGCTCTGTTTTGGTAGCATTATATTGATTGACTGTCAGGGTAACAGCAGATATTGGAACCTCGACTCTATTAGCGGTTAGCAGCTGAGAAACAGTCTCTCTTCTGAATGGGAAACTGATCCTGAACCAGCTAGTACAGGGGTCTGCAACCTGTGGCTCTGCAGCCATGTGCGGTTCTTTGACTGCTCTTCTTTTGACGCTAGGCTCCCCACCACACCACCAGAGGACCTTATGGGGAGCCCATTCCTGTTCCAGGCTCTCCCCCGTAAGGGAACCTGCAGCAGGCACGCTGGCCAAGCTTCTCCCACCCCCTACCAGGACACTACATCCATCGCAGCTCTCAAAATGTGGTTATTGAAGGAATTTTGTGAAATGGCTCTTATCTTCTGGGCTGCTGACCCCTGAGCTAGTAGGAACTCCTTCAAGTACAAAATGCACCATGTCAGCACGAGGAGGGTATGTCTATCTCCCAGTCTGCTTCCGAGCCCAGCTACTCCATTTCATCTCACAGGAGGATGTAAGAAGTACTTATCCAACTGCCTTATAACCTGATGCCAGCTCAGTTCCAGACAGCCTTCTTTATACAGGAACTGTTTGAGGAAGGTTTAACCAGGCCCCAGTTCAAAAGCTGGTCTTCCTGTTTTGCCCTCACAGAAACACTGGCAAACAGATTTAAGAGGAAAAAAGTTTGATTTTCATTTGAAGAGCTTGATTTTTGGAAGGTTAGAGATTAGACCCCGGAGCCTGTTGTTTTTCCAGGAGGTTAACTTGGGCACCTCTAGATTCACTATCACAGCTGGGAGCTTTTTTAGCCAGCTTTGAGAAGATCAACGGAAGTTTAAATTGAAAAAAATATATCCCCCAGATTTGATGCGTTTCCTCAGTGAGACTCAATTTGCAACCTGCAGATGAGGCAGCCTTTCACAGTGTAGCCACATAGTTTTAAAGACACACTCAAAACACTACTTCTCCTTTCTGTTGATGTAGCTTGATAATGTTGGGGGTGGGGTGGGGAGCGGGTGGCCCAGCATTTTGAGTAACTGGAGTCACTGTTTCAAGGTCCTCTGACCAAAATGAGAGAACTCTCCCCAACCTTGCACCCCTAAACAGGATTACTGAGAAAAAAAATCTGAAAGTAGGTAGGGGTTGCAAAGGGAGCATGAAGAAAAATGTGTCTTGGGGAGCTTCACTCAAAAGGATCATTAGAAGTTTACTAAATGAGACATTCTAAGATGGGAAGAAGCTGAATACCAGGTGCAGGGGGCTTGTTTTCACCTGCTTCCCCCACATCATCTCCTTATTACAGCAGTTGGGTGCTCCAGCAGGAAGGCTGGGCTCCTTAACTCTGCCTGCCACCTGTGCAGTTGCAACCATGCTACTTTTCAGATGGCCCATCTCTGGGATCTGGAATTCCCATGTCCCACCTGAAGTGTAAACTGCCCTTGGTGAAGAGACCAACTGGCGCACCCTCTGTCTTGATGACTAATTCAGTGTCTCTGCCAAGAGTTGTCAGTCATGGCTTAATAAAACAATCTCCTCCAGAACCTTTCCCTAACTTCCATCAGGACTTCAAAGCCTCTCCACAGCTGCATAAGGGCAAACATCAACCCTCGGTTACAAATAAGGAAAGAGGAAGAGGTGCAAGTCATGCGCAACAGTAATGAAACTCAGTTCTTTTGCCACCTCTTCTCCCAATGCCCTAATCCTTTGCTCTGACCACTTTTTCCTGATAAAGCATGTTTGAATGGCTTTAAAAAAAAAAAAAAGTCTCCCTTAGTAGAGTGGAGTACCTGCAAACTACATATACTAGCTCAAACAACAGAATGTTTTACAGCCTCATACAAATTCAGGAGAGGTCTTTTGCTGAGATCCCCTGTCTGAGTGGGAGATTAAGATTTGCAGCAGCTTAGGCAGGATTTACTACCCCTCCCCACCACTGGCCAGGTTTGAAACCGGGGAGATATTGCAAGGGGAGGAGACTGAGTTTCTTTTGAACTGAGACATCTTAGAACTGCTTCTGTACTAAGTAGATGGTGTACTCAAGCCTAGAACAGTTTGTACTGCAAGGATCTGTGGATGCAATTTGTCAACTCTTTCCACAGATGCAGTTCAAAACACACTCTCCTTACTTCCTTTCCCTTTTTCCCCCACTCTATATAAAGCATTTTCAAAACAAAAAGTGGCAAAAGATCATGTGTGTGTTTTATAACCTTAGTAGCTGATCTATCTGAGACTGAACATCAGCCATCAACTGCAAGAACTAGATGCTGTTTTGGGTTGTGTGTTCTGCAGTGCATTCCAATTTCATGCCTCAATGATCACTATCACAGGGGTCTTTTTGTTGCACGTATGCTTGTGTTCCAAGACACTTTCACACTCCGACAGTACAAGGAAGAGAGCCCTCAGGAAAGGATGGGCTTTATCCTCAAAAAGGCCCTTTCAAAAGATAATACATAATACATGCAGTGAAATGCAGCCTGGCCCTCTCAAGAGTCTTGCCAGTCTTTGATTTCTATCTTAGATCCTGCAAAAAATAGAAGACATGATACAGCAAAGAGAGCAGACAAGTTTAGCTGATAAAGAGACCACTACACTTGCCTCCTGGATCCTTGGCTTGGTGCGAAACAGAAGTCTCAGCATCTCCAGAGCTCCAAGCTGCTACTGTCCCATAGTTTGCAAGTGGGCTTCTGGCCTAGAGCTCTCCCCAGCACTGACACCCGCACAAGAACCCCAAGTAGTGGCTATGTCACTTGGATATATTTTGGGAGTTTCAGCATAAAAGGAAACTGTGGTTTTCTTTGAGGAAATTACAGCAAGTGCTCACTGCAACACACCAGAAGCCAAATGAAAGCACTACTCAAGGCACATGACCCTTAAGAGAACGGTGATTTGTGCAGCCTTTTGGAAAATCCAGATGATGTGCTGCCCATATGCACAGAGGTGTTATTTACAGAGAGGATCATTTCTGCATTGGAAAGGGAGGACGGTGTGACAGCTCTCAAGATACCCAACAAGTCACCTTCTTACACCTCCCTACTCAGACTCAAGTGAGAGGAAGTCTGCCTCTGGTAGCTGGTTGTCAGCTCCGAACACCATCAACCTGTCACAGCTGCTCAAATGCTCTCCTTCAGGCTTTACCAGCTATGGCTATGTCATTGCCTCGCAGATGACTAAGGGGAGCAGCCCAATCCTGAGTCCTCTTGAAGTGCTCCCCGGTGATGTCCAGCTCCAACAGGCTACTTTCACAAATCCCAAATCCTCTGCTCTCTAAGGAGTAGGGTTACCCCAGTTTACACTCCTGTACAATGCACAGTACTTGTGAGCCCTCGCAACAAAACCAAAGAAGGTTGATTTAAGAAAGAATAGACACCCCTAGAAACCAGAGCACGATGAAAGGAAAATGGTAAAATACAAAACAAAATTCATAAAGCACAAAAAAGGGCATACACTTTTTAACAGCTACCTTTCTCCTTATCAGTATCTAATAAATACCTTTCTTATTAATTTTACTTAATACAGTCAGTTCTCATCCCCCACAAAATTCAGTTTGTGGCATTGCTGGCTGGCATCATAGAAACCAGGATCCACCATTTCATGAAACAGCCCTGCTCCACAAGATGTCTCCTCAGTGAATGGATCCACGGTGGGTCGAACTCTCTGCCCCTCCTATACCAAACCAGGCTTTTGTCTTCATTCACAGAGAGGGTGATCTTGTCTGCTGTAATGTTCCTTTTTACCTGCAAGTGATTTTGATCGGTTGCCACTGTTTCCCATTGACTATTCTGGGAAAGGCAAAAGAAGACAATGGAACCTACCTCACCAAGAATGGGTGATGACTGTCACCTGCCTTAATGGGCCATCCCCAAGACACATGATTCCCTGATGACTAACTTTTACTCCAAGCCCATAAATCATAGTTTGCTTTATTGTTACATTATCCCTTAAATATTATCCATACACAGATCTCATAACGGTTATAAGTATTGATGAGTTACAAGATTTCAGCAAAGACCTCACAGGCTACTCATTATGGACAAAAAACCATGGAGGTGGTGTATTAGATATACTGAGTTTGTCAGGTCTGGGGCAAGAGTTTCTTGTAAAGAACAGGAACGCTTTTGTCCATTAGCACCAATGGTACTCTGTCAGAGGTGTGAAATTTTCCTGTGCTTAGCATGGTTCGTTTTTTTGGATCTGATCCTGCCAGGGTCCTTTGAAAAGACAGAGTTGCAGGTGGGTCCTGGCCCTTTGGATCCCAGGTAGTGATCCTATTAAGAAGTGAGTGTGCAAGTTTTCTTGACACAGAGGGCATTTTCACAATCCTGCACCGATTTCTTTCTTGGACCAAATTATGCATTGCAGTATTATAGGTTACTACAGATCACAGGCATTTCCTAAATATTTGTCACTCCAGGCTCACTCCCATTCACTATGAAGAGAGACTGCTTGTGCATAACTTGCACCACATGCTCACTTCTAGCTCCCAAATGCAGGGGCCATCTGTATTTCAGATGTGCAAAATCATTGAAAGGAGACAATGTGGAGTAGGAAGCCACACAGCAGTTTTACTGATGTTTGCACAATGAATCTCACAAAAGATAATATCAGCTGCCCTATGGCTTGCTTGCACCACACCCCAAAAAAACAAACTCTGGAAGACCATTTTCTTGAGCGGGACTGGGTCCCTTTGGCCATCTTTCCAAAAGCAGACAGCACCAGCTTGACTTCTAGTGAGGGGACACCCAAACCATGGTGGTGAAGCCACCTACCACTATCATTTGCTGTAACAATTCAATTAGTGCCAGGAACAGTCTGATTCTGGGGTTGCAGATTGTTTCATCAAAACTCTTCAAGTCTGCGTTCTACCCCACACACTACTTATTAATCCTCCTGCACACACTAGGCTGGCAAGTGGGCATCTTGCTTTTCCCTTCTACCAAGGCAGCAGAGATGGTGCTGGGACTCCAAGGACAATTTGCAGGCATTATTCCTCCTTGCTAATGGCAGTCAAAGGAGACCGGCATGGCTGTCCTTCTCCCTTCTCTTATTCATGACTGTTTAAAATCTGTGGACACAGATTTCAGTTTTTGTGCTAGCAGGATCCCATTTAACTTAAGTTGAATAGTCTTAATATTTCTGCCTCTGCTAACTGTGTGTTTCCTGTCCAGGTAGAACTGACAGCAAGAGGAGCATGTGTTGCCTGAAGCTGCAACACGAATTTCACACTTCTCTCATTTGACTAAATAGTGGGAGGCTGCTTTTAAGTGAGGCAGATGTTCATTACCAGCAACATTTAACAATGCAAGTCTAATTCTTCAAGGACTATTTCAGGCACAACAAACTGGAGAGATTGAAGTTAGAGTGCGCAGCCCACAATTATCCATTAACTGCTAGGGGGAAATGGTGCGACTGCCATCCTCCCAGCAGACGCTGTTTTACTAGGTATGAAGAAAACAGACAACAGCACACAGTTCAAAGTTAGTGCAATTAGATTTTAGCCAGGTGATAATGATTCCAACATCAGTTCTATCAATAGTTTAAAAAGAGACCCTTTGCTTGCTCTCATTTTAATCAAAGTAATTGGATCTGCCTTTGTCTCCTGTTGAGATCTTCTTACATCCTGTAGAGTGCTGGCAACAGACCATCAGTTACAGCAAGAGATGAGGAAGGATCAGTGTTTCATAAACAGGAAACTGATAGTGTGAAAAAGCTGCTGTTTGAAGAGAGACAGCGGCTGTCTTTTCAATACACTCCAAACGTGGGATTATCTTGCCTCTCTTTAAACAGACATTTCAGCGGTGGGTTATGCTGCAAGCCAGGCACTGCAGCCCTCCAGTTGCTCTTTAACTGTTGGGAAAGAGCCTTTAAATGTGTGCAGCCTGGGCACTGAATATAGCTAGTATCCTTATTCAGGGACTTAATGCCACTGCAGTTTTTATGAAGAGCCCTAGATGTACAGACTTTTCTCTAGGAGCAACAGGAACTCCAGTGCCATTTAGCCTAGGACTCTGGAGCATCTCTGGCGCCAAGGACTCTGAAACAGTTCCCAGTAAGAGTATACCCACAGCGTGATAGGCTTCAGATCAGTAGATCACAAGAGGAAGTGACCTCAATGCAAACAATGCTTCCTGAAGAGCAGTTTTAAATAAAGTGGAGGTTGATTGCTCTTCTAATAAACCTCCACACGTTATACGGGAAAGAACAAGTGTGCTACTGTGAAGCTACAGGGGCAGCCCAACCCATCTTTTACTTCTTCAAGCCCCGAACAAATTTTAGAGCATGATTCCATGCTGAAGATGGATCACCTACATGCCTTTGATAGGTTGCATGTGATTTGTGCAAACACTTTCAATTTATGACACCCAGTCTGCTGCACCAGGCAGCAGTTCTCAACCACTGTGTCAGGACACATTAGCGTGTTGCCTCAGAGCAGTAAGTGTGTCATGGAGAGCTGGGAAGATGGCTGGATTCAGCCTGGAGGGAGTGGGTTGGTGTGTCCTGTAGGGTTGTGATACACGGCCAACAGGCCCATCCTTAGGGGTAGGGAGAGCGGGGCGACCATCCTGAGCCCTACAGTTCTGCAGGATCTGCTTTGCTGTCTCCACTCCCCATGGCTGTGCTGCCCTCCAGCCCTCATCCCACTGCCTTTGACAGCAAGTGGAAGGCCATGGGGTGGAGTGGGAGTGTGGAGCCCAGCCTCTAGGCCAACCCATCCCTCCCCAGAGCGGATTAGACAGCCCAGGGGCTAATCAGGAGAGGGGTGTCCAGACTCTGGGCTGCCCCACTCTATGCCCAGGGCTGAGCAACTTGTTCGAGGCAGTGCCCAATCTCTGGGGTGGAGGGAAGGCCAATTGGCCCTGAACCCACCAAGTGTGTCATGACCTGCAAAAGGTTGAGAACCACTGGACTAGAGCAGTGATTCTCAACCATTGTGTTGGGACACATTACTATGTCACCACACAGCAATAAGTGCATCTTGGAGAGCTGGAGAAATGGTTGGATTCAGCTTAGGGGGGTTGGTCTGGTATCTCCTACAGAGTTGCAATATGCTGCCAAGTGTGTTGGGGCCCCCAAAAGGTTGACAACCACTGAGCTAGACAATTAAAACCAGAGGAGAGCTGGACTGAAGGACAAGAATTTTTGCACCAAGGGATGTTTAGATCTTGATACAGAAAGTCAGCAGTAAGGTAAGAGGAAGCAGCAGTTTCAAGTACTGCCCATAACAGTACACTTTACTTTTTAGACATTTGGGGGCAGTGTTCAAAGTAAGCTTTATTATGGATCTATGGAAATTGCCAATAGGCACGGGACTATCACCTACACAGAACTCTGCCACACCAGTCCTGGGCATCCTGGCAGAAGGCCATCGTATAGAAGAAGTGATGAGTTCCAAAGAGGAAGGCAGTTGGACATTAATTCACTGATGGGCTGGGACTGTCCATGCAGCCCCACCAGTCACAGGAAGTCATCAGAACCAAACACTGCCCTCCTGAGTGTGTCTTGGAGTAAAAATACACTAGAACCAATATCCATTTGCTTTATTTAGCAACCCTAATTGCTCCTCCAACCAACAGGGGAGTTCCCCAGAGTTCAACCAGTTATTTTGCCAAGAACCTTTGCTACTTTCAACACTGGGAAATACTGGTGGCTGAAGGCAGGTGGATACTGCCACGGGGAAATCTTTTTGCTGTGTGTGGGAAATAAGAGATTCTATTTACTGCAACTTTGAGGCCTTGTATCTATCAGGAAGACGGGGATGGCAGGAAAGGTTGAGAATTTTTAAGCCACAACAGCAAAATGTGGGAGCTAAACACATGGTGAAATCCTATTGCAATATATTGCTGGAATGACTGAACAGGGACATTAGCCTTCAGGCTAAGAAACCCCACATTCCAGGTTAGCACAGATTCCCCATGCCAGTAGCCAGGAATGTCCAAAAAATGCCACCACTTTGCATCATGGTTTTGCCAAATCACATATTTACAAGATGATAGACAGTCCTCAGATAACCACCCCAAACAATCACTGAATTCATCCATTTCATCCCCACCCATAACAATTTTACAGTTCCCAAACACTTTGTCCAAACCATGCACACAACCATGAATACTAGGATGGCTCCCCCATATGACAAACTCTTCATGGGCCACCTTGAAGAAGCTTTTCTGTGCAAATGCACCAGGAAACCAGTGACATACTTGAGATACAATAGATATTTCCATCCTTTGGACAGAGAGCTTAAACTTCCTCATAGAAGTCCACTACATCTTCAGCAACTGGCATCCATTCATTAAACTTTTCTGGAATGCTCCCACACTATAAAATAATTTCCTGGACACCCTCATGAGCTTCAGCAGTGGCACCCTACAGACCACGATATCAAAGAAACACAGAGCACTTACACCTACCTTCACAGACCCAGTATCCACCCCAAACATACCAAGAAATCTATTATCTACAGCCAAGCACTTGGATACCACAGAACACATGCTGAGGACAAAAGTCTAGGACTTACATGTTAACATGCTTAAAACTGCTTTCACCAACAAGAAAACTGCACCAGAGAAGAATACATCATGGAATGGCCCCATCTGAGTACCCAAAAGAACTTGCTTCAATCACCTTAATCCTTCAGCCCTCATATAGATTGCGCCAATCACCATACATCTTTCTTTTTTCTCTTACCTTTGCCTTCCTTCTCCATATGTGCTCACGCGTTTTCACAACAAAGTGTTCCCACCTCTTGGGAAGTTGGCTGAGTGGTCATTTTGGTATCTATGAGTACCCTTGGTTACAGCTGCAAAACACGGATTGTCAGCGAGTCTCATATGTCTGACCCATCACATTTTATTATACTTGCTTTCAATAGTGATGTCCTGCATTCCCCTCTGCAGCCGGATCACTTCATCAGGATTTGGTCACAGATTGAAATCCCCAGAAATCCTCTCTTCATTGTCCTCTCTGTGACAGAGAGTTATTGCTCCTCTATTTTCATCAGTGTCGATTTTTTGCAACTGTATGACATTGCTGGCAGTACTGTTAAGTTGAAGAAGTTGGCACATGTTGCCCTACTGATTTTTCCTTGGAGGACATCCTTGGTAGAATTAAATGTACACCAACTAGCTTTCTTTTTTCTTTAAAGTTAGCCTTTCTGATCATGATGCATATTAATGTGTTGGCCCAAGTAGGCATGTTGTTTAACTTCTTCATTTGGTTTCTCTCCCCTGCCCCCCCCAATTCTGGCAGGGTATCAGGCCACATAAATTTAATTTTGGACTGGCTTATTTTCAGTCTAAGTTGGTTGGTTTTTTGTGTTGAATTCTTACAGCATTTTCTGTTGTTTAATAATGTTTTTGGCAATCAACACAATATCCACAAATCTGAGTTGATTTAACTGTTCTCTCCATTGACGCCAATTTCACCCTTCCAGTTCATCCACATCATTACCATTTTGAGGCAGGCTATGAAGAATTTCAGTGAAACCGTGTCTGCTTGCTTGACATCTGTTTTGACTGGGATGAGGAAGGGAGTGTCAAAATGGAGTTCTAGCTGTGCTGTAGTCACAGTTTACTTTCTCTAGTAATTTGATGCAACTTAAGATAATGCCCTGCTCTGCAAGAGCTCTCAGCATGGCACTGATTTCAACACTGTCAAATGCTTTTTCCATAGTCAACGACGGCAATGTATAAAGGGAATTTGTATTCCACTGAGTGATCCACTATCTGGTTTATAGTGAAGAGATGGTCCATTAGGCTGAAATTCCTTTGAAAACCTGCCTGTTCTAGCTGCTATTTATCCAGACAGGGATGGACAATAACATTTTGAATCATGGGCTGTGGGGCCAGCCAATGCCAGAGACGGCGTGCTGCACTGACCCCGAGGAACTGGTGGGTGGTGGTGGTGCAGAGATGGCCATGGAGGGAGGGGTGCAGAGCCTTCCTAACTTCAGCTTCCTTCATCCCTCCCTTTTAGTTCTGGAGTTGGCTCTCAGCTGCCATGTGGCCCCACAGATGGCTGGGGAGATGGCACACTGGTGCTGAGGCAGCCCTGAGGAGCTGATACAGTGCCCAAAACCATGTGTGGAGAGATTTGATTACTTTGGTTGTTCTGAGCAGTGAGCAGGTGCAGAACAACTAGAGTAAGAAAATCTGCCCATGCACGGTTTTGGGCTCTACACTGGGGCTGCAGCACAGAGCTGGCCCTGAGCCAGCTGGGGATGGGCTGGTGGGGCCATGCAGCAACTAAGAGCCTGGCCCTGGAGCTAGATGGAAAGGGGAGCAAAGTGGAATGCTGAAGCTGGGAAAGAGGAGGAGCAGTGGCAGTACTTGGGGGCGGGGGGAAGAGGAGGGTCATCGACAGCTCATGGGCCAGAGTACAGGTCCTCACGGGGCAGATTCCATAGCCTGCCCACCCCAATCCAGACTCTGTGAGAGTCGGTTTGTTATTACTTTAGTGAATAGCTTATAGACATGTGAGAGCAGGTACACTGGATGATAGTTTTAGATCTTCACGGTCACCTTTCTCGTCCAGCAAAATGATGATAGTAGCAACTCCAGTACAGAAATAAACCCTACTCTGCCCACACACCCTTACTTGTCACCTACCACCCCAAACCAGATATCAAACAGCAGCGACCCGCCCCCCATGCTTGATGTGGATCCCATCCTAAAAGAAATCTTTCCTGAGTGCCCCCCCCCCCTTTCTGGCCTTCAAACAGCCTCCTAACCTCATCATCATAATCATGAACAAGCTCCCTACAGACCAATATACGTTGGCTCAAAAAGTGACACCAAACCTTGCCAGAACACCAAATGAAAAAAGCTGCAGACATATCTCCACTGCTACAATGGTCAATATCCCCCACCATAACACACCTTCCAAGATGGATCCTACACATGCCTATTGAAACACATCGTGTCCCATGTGCTGAATGTCCCAACAACCACTGTATGTGTGAAACCAGACAATCACTGCGCTTTCAAATGAACTCACATGGGAAAAGATCAAAGACAAAAAACACCTTATCACTTGTGGGCAAACACTTTCCATAAAGCGATTGCTTTATATCTGATGCATCAGACCTCCTCAAAGGAAACTCGCTCAACCCTTCAAGAGACAAGCCTGGAAGCTTAAATCTATTACTATGCTAGACACTAAAAATTCATAGACTGAACAGAGACCAAGATTTATGGTTTCCAACATCAATCCGTAACCTGCTAATCCCCTCATTTTGTCCTATGACTGCATAAATCTTAGTGGACCATTCTACCTTGAATAGTCACCAACAATGTGTGCTACCTTGTTATGCTAAACAATCTGTTCCATCCTGCATTTTGCTATGACCTGGGAATTCATCTCCCAGAGCTCTGCGTGGCTCAAATGCTGGCCTCTCTCACCAACAGAATTTGGTTCAATAAAAGATATTACCTCACCCACCTTGTCTCTTTAATACGATTTTAACATCACGGTAGGCCCGTCTGCCCTAAATTTAAATTCTTGCTACAGTTCCATTCCCATTAATAATCAGGGATTCAGCATTCCAGAGTTTCTTTAAACAAGAGCATACTGTTCAGCAGGCATACACATCCATGAGCCAGAACAAGATCTGGGGCAGGAGGGTGTGGCATGTTAGGGAGATTTTGGAGCTTAACTGGCATACAGTATCACTAAACTGTGTGCATAAGGAGCAGCACTGGAGACACTGGCAACCACAACTTCCTGACAGATGGATAACAAAAAGGGAGTGGTTTCTTTGGGATTAATTTAGGTAAAGCACTAACATGTGCAAGAACAGTAGGGAAGGACTTGTTTCAAGTGGGAATGCTACTGTTGCAAAGTTGAAGTCTTCAATTTCACATGGCTTCCCTTTTTTAAAAAAAAAAGAATAGGAACATTTTGATGCCAGAACCAGAAATCTTATAGCACAGTCTGCATGCAATAGCAAGAAGCTTTCTCTTCATAAGGGACAGGTGGCCACATTTCAATCTCATTTACACCAACAGAGCCAATGAATGAGAGTTCATTTACTCTGGGTTTACAACAGGTCAGAATCTGATTTATAATCTTTCTGCAAATTTTTAGAAGTAATGGCTTCTTAGGGTATGCCTGCACTACAACAAACCTTCCCAATAAGATACATTATCTTCACTGAAAACAAGCAGTCTGACAGTTTTATAATAATTAAATACTGATGGGGGTGCATTCTGTTATTGGATTTAAAGCCCTCTGGTATCACCCCACTAAAATCAGTTGAACTGTAGCAGTGATGAACTTAGCACATTAACTTTTTCCCTGGAAATGGACAAAGTTACTCTATCAGGGTAAGCTGTACTATTAAAAGAAAAATTAAAATGGTGTTATTTTGCAAGAGGCTGAAAGCAGCAATGACCAGATGGAAACAGTCCTGGTCTGCACAAGCCATCTTAAAAGCATGGCTTGAAGTCTCTGCTTGAAGTCAGTCTGTGAAGTTAATCCCTCATAACATCATGGACTTCAGTAGAACTGTGCACCAGAGGTGCTTTTGGCCCCATACAGATGGGATTCCAGGCAATATTCCTCATGGTGTTATTTCTCCTCTTCCCCCCACAAACAAAAACCTTAGCATTAACAGCAAAGACTAAACAGGAAATTAGGCTTAATTCTGTGAAAGGAGTTTCTGCCAGTGCAATATGAACAATCTTCGGCCACAGCAGCTAGAATGCCCTTCAGCCTCTGATAGGGACTGCAAGTGAAGCCTAAAGAGACATCCCCAGATGTATGGTGCAGTCACCCTCCCCCGCTAAGTTGGTTCGCTATTGGAAAAGTTGGTTATTTTTGCGACTGAGAAAATCTCCAATGTCTTATTAGGTAGAAGACTGATAACACTGTCATGGGAAGCGAGAACTTCCAGAAAGTATGAAGTCCAGAATCTGCAAACAGATGCTAGTAGCCTCTTTAGCAACAGACAGAAAAGTCCTTCCGGGGAAATGAAGTCTGCCCTGGGATGGAACTGACAGATACTAACAACATGAGCAAGTTCCAAAGGGGTAGCAGTGTTAGCCTAGTTCAGCAAAAAACAAACAAGGAGTCCTATGGCACTTTTAAAGCCTAAAAAAAAATTTATTTATAGCATAAGCTTTCATGAGAGAAAATCCCACTTTGTCAGACACTTGAAGAATGAGCAGTTATAGGGACAAATGCATCCCTGGTGTAAACTGGTGAAACTTAAGTCATGCATCTGATGAAGTGGGTTGGAGCGTGTGAAAGTCCATGCACGAAGAAATCTGTTAGTCTTTAAGGTGCCACAGGACTCTTGTTTTTCCTGTACACAGTCTAACATGGCTACCACTCTGGAAATTAACTGAGGGACAGCATCCTCCTCCACCAGGTAAGAATTTGACCCTATTAATTGTTCACTCCAGCAGATGGCACTCTTCAAGTAGATTTAAAGTAACAGATAAAAACCAGCTCAGTTTCAAAGGGGTAGCCACATTAGTCTAGTTCTGCAAAACAGATAAGGAGTCCTGTGGCACTTTTAAAGACTAACATTTATTTATTGCATGAGCTTCTGTGGGAGAAAATCCCACTTCATCAGATGCTTTGAAGATGGGGGAAACTTACAAAATGGGAGCAAAATAAATGCAGGGAAATGTAAGTCATGGGATCAGGTCATACTGTAAGAGCAAATCAATCAAACAAAATCAAAAACAAATAGCAAACCAGCTCAGAAGATCCATTTTATCATGGGGCCAGACTTGGATACATTATATCTGGGTTTTTTAAACCCCCTCATCAGCAAATCAATACTGCTTAAGTAACAGCCAAGGCAAGGGGCTAAAGGGAATAGAATATAGCCCAGCTTGACATTACAGGACAATTTCTATGGTAAGTCAGATTCCTTACAATTAACAGCCCTCGTGGCCTGGTGAGATGCACCATGTGACTGCTACAGGAAGAATGCCAATAAGTTCAGTTTTAATAGTGGACATTCTTTCTAGATACGGATCTAGAACTCCTCATAACCAGTAGGAATCTGCTATCATTTGGAAATATAATGTTGATACAGAATTAGCAAGGATTCTTGCACTGGAGTCAAGGACATATGGACTAGATAAAAGCAGCTTATTTTATTGCCAGGCCACAGCTCCTCAGAAAGGAAGAAAAGTTTAGCATTTGAGTCTGCAAACTTCCAGTGACATAGGCACTGAAAACCGCACCTGTTCTGGGATCATCTGACAGCAAAATTCTTACTGCAGGTCAATGTTCCCTCTAAGCCGCTGATGCAACTGAGCAACTTATGGTGCACGCCGCACGGCAATTTGTTAAGCTAGCGCCTGCCCCCCGCCAGCCAGCCCCATCCCTTCCTCCCACCCTAACCCACCTGCCTGCTCTCCTGGTCATGCCCCTCAGCTGACCTGACACTGCCTTCCTCCCAACCCTCCGCTCCCTTTCATAGCTGGCTGCCCAACTGTCCTGAACCCAACCCAACCCACCCCTGCAGGGTCCTTTATCTTACTGCTGGAGCAGCGTGGCCAGGCCACAAACTGCTCCTCCCACCCAGAGCAAGCTCTGACTGAGCATGCTCCGAGGCTCTGAGCATGCTCCAGGCAAGAGTTTTAAAAGCTCTCAGCAGGCCAGAAGAATCTTCTAGGTAGGGAACGTGGCTGCTAGCCATGCACAGCAGGCAGTGTTCCCTGTGCGGGTGAGTGACAAGGGCTGTGAGCCCCCCCGCCCACACAACTTAGAGGGAACACTGTGCAGATTCTCTGTAAATTGTTTGTTAACAACTCACTTGTGCCATATAAGACTGTCTCCAGAGCAGCAGCCATGTTCAGCAGAGCTTTGGAGTTAGTAAAATGAAAAACCCCAGTGGAAAGTGCTTTTCACGTAAGAGTCTGTAGATGCAGAAGTGCCTAGTATACCGCTTTTAGTGAACAAGAACTCTCTAGAAAAAGTGCAAAGGAAACTGCTTCTCTTGCCTTTAATAGAATCTACAGAAACCTGAGACAAGAAGATAGGTTGGTCTCCAATTTTACCCCAAATAAAGTACACTGCTTGATGAAGTGGATCTACTTCTTCTAGCTGCCAAACATTAAGGAGTTCTTTAAAACTTGCACATAAATGCCATCCTCAGTCTAGACATTATGTAGTCCTTGTTACTTTTACACTCTCAAAAGAGGAATGACAGACTCCTTTTCACGGCCTAAGAGGATCTAACACTAGTTCCACAAATAGAGCGGATGCCGGTTTGCAACATTAAATGAAATGCCTCTGAGGTTGCTGTGGGATGTGGAATTTATTTGCCATCATGAGGATGCAGGCATTCCGTACTCCTCCCACAACAACAAAGAAGTCACATTTTTTCCTTGTAGGACGCTCATGCTTGAAGGTTTCTATGGTCCTGACAAAGCCTTCTCTGGGTTACATGTTTTGGGAGTGTTTTTGGCATAGTTTTTGGGGGAGGAGTGCACAAAACAGCCTTGCCATGGCAGCCACTTTCTCCCACCATCCTGCAATTTGAAGAGCTACTGCAGCAGATGCATGAATAAATCATTGCAGGAAATTAAGCAAGGAAGCATTGTTTCCATCAGCTCAGATCATGGCACCTTACTATACAAATGACTGTATTTTGTGAATCCTTAAAGCTCAGCTGTCTGCTGGCAGAGCCGTACTGAGAGCTGACACGTTGGCAGACACTTGCCTGGCTGTGACATGGCAAAATGTTGATCCTTTAAAGCTTGTAAAAGCATACTGTGAAACCAAACTGATGCCAAGAAAGAAGATTCCCTCCACTGCCACAGCTAAGAGACTGAAGTGAGATGTTCAAATGGACAGTGCTTAGCCCAGGACACTTCAGGACTTTGGGTGGCAATGGGAGAAGAGAAGACTGCTATTTCAACACTGCTGGAATGCTCAGTCATGCCTAAGGACCAACAAGTGCCTGGTGCAATTACCTTTACACTGTGATACTCAGGTACAGAGGCCGAGCTCTGTTGTGCCCTATGGCTAAATGGCGTGCTGCACAGCCTCCAGCAAAGGTCTTCCAGGGTCTGTGGCCCTAGACAGCTGCACCAGAAGCCGCAGTGAGCACCAGTAGGCCCCATGTGTCCCAATGAAGCACAGGGCCTGGGGCTGTCACCCTGTGCCCCTCTCCTCTCCTGAGGATGGCCCTTATATTAACTGGTGGCTCACCCTGTTCACCCAGAATGGTGTGCATTTCCTTTTGAGAGTTTTGAACCAATTCCGCCCCTCCAACCTCCCTCTGCCAGTCTGGGGCTGGGACTTGCTTTCCAGCCCATTAATTGCACAGCAAAACTATCAGTTGCACAGAATAACTCCAAGAGGGTATGAATTCTCTGTACAATCAGCTGTGCTGTTTAAGAGGGCCAGATGATGCCTTTGGAGGCCCAGATATTTATTCAGCTCCCACTTACCGTTGAACGCAGAACAGCAAAGAAAGCCCTGATAATTTGACTACATACATGTTGCAAAAAGTGAAAGGAGGGTCTAAATCAAACACCTCAGAAATCTGCAGAGACCACGCCAAACTGTGCTAAAGCATTTCAGCTGATGCATCACTCTTCTCCTCAGTCCAATGAATCACCAGCACCACTAGATCACAATGCCTCTTATGCAGTCCTTTTATGCTCCTTTAACAGCCAATTTGCTATTCCTGAATCCAAGTTCAAAGCTATAGCAGTGTCATTTCCAGGGAGAATTATGGAGAACCAACCAACCAGACATTCCTACTGATAGGCAGAGCAGCTAGAGCAAGGCCTGCTCCACTGGGAGCAGGGAGTGAAATAAGAACCTGTTGGTGCCACCCATCCTTCTGGAACCACTTTCAGATCGAGAACTGCACAGGGGAAAACCTGCCCAAACAGAGGGTGTTAGGACCCAAGTGCTGTCTCATCTTTATTCTTCCTGCCTTCGCTTTGGGCAAAGGAGGAAGGGGGGAACTAGCCAGAGATTCCAGCTCCTAGGGGGCATTGCAGAAGTGGCTGGCCAAAGCAGTGGTGTTGGAACATTAGAGAACTTCCTGCAGCAGTGACTGGACTCTATAGTGTGCTGACTGGCTGTTTGTGTCAACCCTATTCTTTCATCTCTTCATACCCCATCTGCTGCTCTTTTCCCTGGCCCTGCCCTCTCACCTCTTCTCTGCTCTTTCCGTTAACAGACCACCTTCAAACCAGCCTCCTCCATCCCACCCTGCAAAATTATGGTGTTATACAGTTGCCGACATCTTCACTTTGTTCATCTGCTTGGGTGTACTGCACCTCTTCCCCCACCTTGTGTATCGAGATGATCATTTGGCAGGATCTGCGACTCAGATAGCACCTAGCACAACAGAGCCTCAGCACTACCATAATTAACATGAGTAATAAACAAGTTATGTGACAGAGCTCTCTCCAGACACCACTCCCTCTGCAGAACAGAAATCCTTCTATGTTAGCCAGAGTGGCAGTGAACAGGAGTTTTGGTGATACCAATCCAAAAAACAAAAACGCAAACAGCAAAACAAAACTAGTCACTTCTTAAAAACAAAATACGTGCCTTTCATTCCTCTAGAGAAGGGCAACACCTAACATTAGCATCCAAACTCAATGGCTGATCTCAAATTTCAATAGTAGATCTGTATGGCAGCTGGAACTAGAACCTTACAAGCAAAGATTTCACGCCACTGCTAAAGAAAACCCTTTTCCCTTTGAGCATCATTATGGCAAGAGGGAGGGCTGGGCTTTGTTTGGTTTTTAATCCTTGTCAGTTGACAGTGTGGTCTCCTGTTCACATGATGCAGAAAGAAAACTGGTTTTTACTAGTGACAAGAGAAGGAAGTGGCTAGCCACCTTTCAAAGCCAGATAGCCTTTGATAAGCAACTTCAGAGCCATCACACCCTAATGTAGCAGAGCAGAGTGATTAAAACAAAGTTCAGTTTTGTTTGAACACGGCTCTGTTTACGCAGCACAAGCAGTTCCAGTCTGGTGTTTCCTTCTGTGCTGCTCCATGGCAGCAAACTTTCCGAAGAGCCACCATTGCTTGTGTCATGCTTATTTGTACTGCTGTTGACAACCAGCAGAATGGGGGGGCGGGGGGGGAGTAGTTCTATGGTTTCATCTGAAGCGGGAAAAGACATTTTCTGCTGCTGTAAAGTCACACTTAGCTCCACATAAAGCTGTTAAAAACAAAAAACCCCAAACCAACAACTCCCCCCACCCAAAAAAACCCTTCACTATGATCACTAATATTTACATGGAAAAAACCTGGGTTTAACTTTAAACAAGCCTTAAAGCTAAATTACCATAGTGTCAAGTTAAGTATATACAGCTCAAAGCAAAGATTTTAAATCCCCCCCCAACCTCAGAAAATAATGAATTACGAAGTCCTAGCTCCATGAGGTCTGCAGTTCTTAGCATTCCAGAACTTGAATGGCCATTTATCTCATGCAAGTTACAAGTGCTCTGGATGGTGATTATAAAGACTCACAGGCCAAGACCAGTATTGTCCCTTAGCCTCTCTGCTTCACCACTACAGAGCATTTACAAAGAACATTTGCCAACCCCCCACCCCACTACACCTGAAGCAATACTACACACAAATCACCACGGGCAGGGTGAGAGTGGTAGCAGCAGAGTATTTCAGCTCTGCTGGGAGAATGAAGGCAGAGTTCTTGCCAGTTTTTTTTTTTCTCCTTCCTTTTCGGTCTGTCCTCAAAGTCAGAGCTGCATCAGCAAAGTCTATCAGGACAAGGAACTCAGAAAATGAAGGACTGAAAGGAGAGATCTCGGTGCTCTGCCTTATACATCTCTTCCGAGATGGGGATACTGAGGCAGAAAGACGGTGTCTGAACTGCAACATCATCAGATAGGCTCCAGTAGACAGCAGAGTCAGGGAATTCTCTGGGCCACAAAAAACCCCAGACAGTTTTTATCTGAATTCATAATCAAAAAAAAAGAGAGAGCGAGTGAAAATGGAATGATTTCCGAATCGGCAACGCCGAGCTAGTTCTGCAGGCAAAATCGCTACAGCACAAGCTTTGCTAGCTGCTCTAACCTCACTGAATTCCTCATGTGCAAGTCCTGTAAACTGACCCTTATTCAATTATTTATTGAAGTCTGCAGCTCATCAGAGGCCAGGCTTCTCCAATTTTTTTTTTTTTTTTTTTAAATAGCTCCGAGAAACTTCCATTAACTGCAGGCCAGTCCTTGCAGAGGATGATAGTAAGTGCTCTGGCAGGAATACAGCCAGGCGCCTGTCAAGCACTACAGTTACATTAAAATTAAGACCACTTGAATACTTAGCTGACAAACAGGGAACAGTCAGTTTAAACAGTGGGCTTCAGGAGCAATAGGCTGAAAAAGCAACAACTAATTAAGACTCAGAACCACCACCAGTTCTGGCTGGAGAGTTGAAGGCAAGCTTGCAGGTAGCAGAGCAGTCAAGGATGTGTAGAGCAGTAAATTACTCCAGTATGGATTACACCCAGGCTTCCCCAGCTCAATCCTGTTGGCCCATCTTTCAGCAGCCTTTGCTTTGAGTCCATTCCCATGCCCTAGAGTGGCAGCAGACCCTTCCAATTCTTGAGAACAGCCACAGCACCTGTATAAACAGGTTGGGCCTCTGCTTCCAGGGGGGAGCGATTAAGTGTATTTATTTTTTTAAAGCCCACATTTGCAGAGCAGCTACCGGATATTGGCAAGGATCACATGGCTGGGCATTCCTGCTGTCAGCAGGACTCATGATCAGGCTGAATTAAAAACTGCTTACAATGACAGCAAGTATTGTAGACAAGTCTGGGCTGCACTGGCTCAGGTGGGCCTCTGCCACCAATGCACCTCTGTATTAGAAACACAAGACCACACCTATGTTTTTGCCAGATCTTTTAGATTGCAGCTCACCCAGTGACTTGAGTACCCATATGGATCAGGCAGTGATTCTTTACTCTGCTAATTAGAAGCTGGTGGTTTTTAAATGCCCTCACCTGTATTTTGAAGGAACCCAACCTAGTACAACTACAGACGAGTTTTCAGGGACAAGCCTTCTTTGACGTTCCTGCCAGGCAACCAACCTGAGAGAGAAGCCATTCTTCTCCAGACAGACAGGCAGCATCATGCTCAGATTCATAAGTGGCCCTGAAGGGCTAGGTGGAGATGACTCATCTAAGAAGAGTCTAGGGTGTTAGGTGCTGTCATGCAGCCCCAGGGCACAAAAAAAAATATACCTTGGCTGTAACAGGGATGTTGTGATCAGAAGCCATAAGAGGAACCCTCTCAGGGCTGACTTTGCAGAGCATCAAGCTAGTCTTAGGAGAAAATAATGCCTGTGAGAAAGAGGTCCTCACAGCACTAGGTTGCTGGATTCCTGGAGAGACAGCACACAACACAATGGCAGGGTCCCTCTGCACCAGTCATCCAAGGCTGTGTGCACAGCCAGCCAGTGTTGCTTATACCCCTAGAGACAATCCTCTTTGCCAGGAGTTGTGTGACTCAGTCTATCAGAGGGGGGTATCACAGGTACCAAGTTGCTCGTTGTTTTCAAGTTGAAAGAATTACTGTGACAAGGTTTAGGCTGAGATCTACACCAGAAAGACAAACTGAAATTCCACCAGCAACAGCAGCCTGTCTCCCCAGCCCCATGTCCAAAGGGAAGTACCACGAGATCTGGCCACATGGCATCCCACTATAGGTGAGCATCTAGGTTACTGAAATGTATGGGCCAAACCCTACCCCACGGCCAGTCTCGTTGACATCAGTGGGGTATGTTCTGTCATGCACCTAAATGAAGGCACAGAGTCACCACAAGCTGTTGTCACTTCCATTCTCCCTCATTTCCATGTTGTTTTTCTTCTTGTCTATGATGAGAATCTCTCTTTTCTTTTTGTTCCACTGAGACTAGTAAAATCAGCTCTCCTTTCCCACTGTGTTCTTCTCCCTTCTCTCACTCTCAGTCCCTCCTTTGGGAAACCTTTTTGAATTGCAGCCCACCGTGCAGGGACCAGGAGTCTGTGCCCCACCAAACAGCTCTCCCAGACCACACAGATCATTGGAATTGAGCACAGCCATTCCCACTTATCAGATTGGGGAAAAAGGGTCACAATGATTCATCTAAATTTCATTTCAAGCTGCTACATAGCTGGAGGAGACCACGCACAAAGAGTTACACTTGAAAGAAAACTTCTGACTACACTTCACCAGAAGAGGTGGTATTTCCCCAGAACACAATGGGGAACTGATTTCACTGTAAGCTGCAACGTGTCAAGTTAAATGCCTCTGGAAGAACTTAAGTCACTGAATTCAGTGCTTCCAGCCCGAAATTCCACTCTACACTTGGGACTGGCCTGAGACATTCTGAAGACCATGGGGCACCAGTGCTCTTGCAGGTAAATTGAAGGCTTTGTGGAGATTTGTGCAGCTGTAGACGGAGAACAAATGGGAACTGAGGCTGGGGAAAAAATCAATGTGTAGGCTGAGAACATTAACAATCATAGAAGCAGATGGCATTCCCTCCCTGCTCTGAAGCCTGACATAGGTCCAAACACACCCCTTTCCTGGGGCTTGGTTTTATGAAAGCTGTGAGACAAAGTTCAGCCTAAACCTTCCTTGAGATTAAGTTTTCCTAGGAATTTTCCCTGCATGATACCTCTGCTTTAGACACGCCTTTGTAATGCTCCTACAGCGCTGCCTCTCTGTGCCAGGTTCCCTTTTTTCACCCTACTGCATGCCATTACTGCTCATTACATCAACTGCTTAAGTGATTGAAGAACAAGAGTCAGGCACAGGATCAGGTGTGGCACTAACACATTCCACAGCAGTGCAGAGGCAGGAGCCAAGATTTCAAAGGTCTTTTTAACCGCGTTGAACTAGAACCAAGGGAGGCTGTTTACTCGTTCACTTCCCACCTTGTTTTCTTGAGGGATGATCATTATAACCATGGGAGATGCTGATCAAGGCCTCAGTTTTAATTCCAGTGGTGGGTATTTGTTTTATTGTCATAGAGGAAGAGTGGGCACAGCTTCTGCACTGTAAGCCAGCTCTGTTCCTCTTGAAATGACTTCCCTGATTGGATATTGTAGTTAAGAGCAAGGCATTATGTATTAATTCTTAGAGAGCATGCAACCTACTCTTAAACTGAGCTAGTTAATCAGGGTTTTAATGTAAACTCTACCACAGAAAATTCCATTTTCCTGCTGAATTCAAGCAACTTAACTAGCTGTAGAATCAGTAGCATATTAGAAGGATCATCCCTCTGCTCTTTACGTTTTATAGCCATCTTATTTGTTCCCTTCTCAGCTACAAGACTTACTACTCACAAAGCTAGTATAGACGCACCCAGTTGTCAATATAAGGGCCCCCAGAGCAAGCTGTGAAGTCCCCTTCTGACACCACAGCCTGTTCCTGGGAAATGCAGCCAGAGTCCTTGCAAGGAGAGATGTTACAAAACTCCTGCCTAGAGTAGTTTAGATCAGAGCCTGGGTATCTGCTGTGCACTATGCTCCATACTAATACACAGCCAATTTGTATTAACTGTGGCCCTGGTCTGTTTCCCAGAGACAATAACTGCAGAGAGTTCTCCCACTGGGTGGGGGGAGGGAGGGACAGAAATGACTTACCTGTAACTTGAAGTTCTTTGAGATATTTGGTCCTTTATCTGTTTTCCACATATGAGATATCCATGCATATCATGTGCCTGAGTCTGGAATTTCTCATAAGCAGTGTCATTTGGCCCACAGATGTTGTCTCAACTGAGGGCATGAAGAGGAGTCTGGGCCGACACCTCTTCAGTTTCCCTTTCTTCCTACAGGGCAGCTAATCCACAGCAGAAGGGATGGAGGTCAGATAGTGGACCTTTTCTTTATAGAAGGTTCCATATGGTGGGCCCATCCTAAGTGCTCCCAGTTCACCGACTCTTCTGGACAAGATTATAGAAATCATAAAGCCCATCTTCATGGACACATGGATAACAGAGTATATGGCAAGAGGCTCAAAAAAGGAATTTTAGTGAGAGATGACAAATAAAATTGAAGTCCTATTGAGGTGCCACCTTCACCACCGGTGGAAAGGATCTAAGAATTCCCTTAGAAAGTCTAGCCATGATAAAACATGTGAAGATTGCATCCTCTGGTGGATAATCATACAAAGAGCCAATTGGTGCTAAATGTACCAGAGGGAACTAAATGCAAGATTCAAAGACTTAAGAGTAAATATATCAGGGATTACAATCAATTTCAGAGGCAAATTGCACTGATGAGCTCAAGCAGAGAAACACTTCCACTTAGCCAAGTAACAGCTTCTTGTACAATCTTTCTGCTTTGGTTAAGGATGGACTGTACCCTCTTTGAAGATGAATATTCCACCTCCGATGCCCATTCAAAATATCAGGCTTTGAGTTGGAGTGGCCCTGGACTGGGCTGCGTGACCTTGCCCCTGTGTTGCATTAGAAGATCCAGTAACATTGGGATATTCGCGGATGGTTGCAGTGAGAGTTTCACCAGATCTGTGAATCAGAGCTGTCTCAGTCAGTTGAGCATAATGAGACTGATTCAAGCTCTGTCTTGGTTGATTTTCTCTAAACCCTATGGTATCAAAATAACTGAAGGGAAAGCATATCCCAGACGACACTTCTACAAAGACTCTTCCAACAAGTCTTTGCCCATGGCTGCTCTGGACCAGTTCCGGAAGCTTCTTGTTCGCATGTGAAGTAAAAAGGTTCCAAGTCAGCATTCCCCACTGAGGGAAGACATCACTGAGAACCAAATGATGAATGTCCCATTCAAGATTTGTGGAAGAGCATTTGGCCAGGTAGCCCACAGGGGAATTTCGTATCCCTAGTAAGTATGCTGCCGACTGTGGGATGCTTGATGCATCACTTCCAGAGGATGACAGCCTGTACGCACAAGAGAGGGAGATCTCATTCCCCCATGCGTGTTTATATAAACCACTACCATCATACCGTCTGGAATTATCTGAACACATTTGGGTTGGATGAGTGGAAGGTGGCATTGTAGGCCCAAACAAACAGCACTTAGTTCTAGTAAGTTGACAAGCACTCTGGACTCCAAAAGCCTTCTCCCATATGATCGGTCACATGTGCACCACAAACCAAGAGCAAGGCGTCAGTAATGATGGTTATCTTGCACACCAGCATGAAGAAAGGAATCCTCACCTGAATCTTCCCTGGTTTTGTCTGCCAGACAAGAGAGACTAATACCTTAGGAAGAATTGTGACTGTCATTTACGGTACTTTGAGTGAAGCCAGGCTTGTAGGCACAAAAGAGTGGTGAATGACACTGTATGCATGCAGAAAGCTATGGGGCCAAGGAGGGACAGGAAAGTCCTGACTGATGTCCTGAGTCCCTTCCAGTTTCTAAGAGTCTATGATTCTATACAGGAGAAAAGTGAGTGTTCCCTGGTCTGGATCTGATTGAGGCTTTGCTGCCTTCTCCATTAAGGTTTTCTGAGCCTCAGTTTCCAATTCTGGCGAGTTCTAGGTGTGGGAAAACAGCAGATGCTGCATTTAGCAAAATGTGAGCTGCACCAGAGCAGTAAATGCAGCATGGATGTTTGTCATTTACAGAAAAAGGAACAAGGGAAGGAAGCAGTTTTTGAACCCCAGGACAGAGCACAACCCTAAACATCTTGGGGGGCAGGGGAGAATCCCCAGGTGGCCTTTAAAAAAATGTATCTAAGCAAAACATTGCTATAAAAGCTAACAACATCTAACGAAATACACTTCTGACGGGAATGGTGCATTAAAAAGGAGGCAAGGACACCAAAGATATCTACTCAGACCATGTCGTGATAAGGAGGAACTGGAGAAGCATCAGCCCACAGTGCCATTATGTCCTCTGTTGGAATCACAAGGAGAGCTATGACACATATGTAGGCCAATGGATACTACTCAAAGGAATTCGGGATTCAGGCACTTAGTGCCTGGGAAATAGGGAACATCCTTGAAGCAGCACTGTATTACCAGCCTATGTTCTGTTAAAGGAAATGAAGATAAAGGGAAAACATTGGCCACTCAACAGCTTTGAGAATAAAAGTTTACAGGTTGGTAGAGGATAGCTTGGATGCAGAGGTGTAAATGATCTGATCTTAGTCTGTAAGCAATAAGAGGTCTTTGCCACTGATACAGGACAAAAAAGAAAAAGGCCCTTCTCTTCATTCAGCAACCTATGGGAATCCTGGAGAAGTTACACATTTCCTGTGTGTGGGCAGCGTCTCATACAACCGTTCTTAAGGCCAGCAAACACACACAGCAGGGCTTAACAGGAATAACACCACTATCGGTTTAAGCCTTTACTCATAATTTCCTTTTTCTGAAGCCTTCTGCTCAGTTTAAAGGAGGCTCCATCTTCTGGGATGGTGGACCTGAATTATTGTTGTGCAACAATTATACTGCAAGCTTCCTGGAGCAAGGATAGTTTAATTCTGACTAGTATCAGGCCTGCTAAGAGCACTCTGGTGAGCATGACTCTGCATTGAAGTGCTTTGGGTTCATCCTCATTTATACTGTGTGAATTTGTCATCTTCAGCCTGCGGGTTCCTTACAAAGAGGATCTGAAAGGCTGGACTGTTAACAAGTTCCAGAGACTTAGCCATGTTAGTCTAGTTCAGCGAAATAAACAAGGAGTCTTGTGACACATTTAAAGACTAACAAATTAGTTCACTTATGAGCTTTTGTGGGAGAAATCCCAATTTGTCAGACACTTGAAGATGGAAAACTCACAATATGGGAGGAAAAATAAATGCAGAGAAGTGTAAATTCCTATGACCTGATCCTATGACTTATACCCCTCTGCATTTGTTTTTCCTCCCATCCTGTGAATTTTCCATCTTGAAGCATCTGACAAAGTGGGATTTTTTTCCACAAAAACTCATTCATGAAATAAATGTCAATCTTTAAAAGTGCCACAGGACTCCTTGTTTGTTTTGTTGGACTCTTCGTTTTCTTGCTTCTCCTGGAAAGAGCCAAACTACCTCCCCACAAAACTATTACTGGGTGCAAAGCAGATCTGAATTCAGAAGTTGCTGGATGTAGCTTCCCCCACCACCAGTGTAGTTGCAGGCATTGCTAAGGTGCTCATAAAGTAGGAGTGTGGCATCAGGCTTGCACGGCTGTGATAGCAAGACTTCATGGAGCCCCACCTTCAAGAAGAGTTACAATCTGGTTCATTTCAGAACACATGGCTCAGTACCAAGGACAGGGGAGTTCCAGTTATACTCCTATCTTCAAGTGGAATAAGTAGCTATCCATGGCCCACTGAAAAAGTGATTCACACCAAAGCACTGAAACTGATCCCAATAAAGCTATCACGTCTACTCTCAAAATGCACTCCCATCCTACGTCATAGCAGTTCTTAGCATATATGCTTTCATGCAAGGATCCCAAAGAACTTTGCAAACATTAGCCCTATCAAAAATTATTCCCATTTCACAGATGGGGAACTAAGGTATGGTGACAAACCTAAGAACACATGGCAAGTCAGTGGTGGAGCTGGGACAGAACCTGGGAGTTCTGCCTCCCTGCCTTGTCCATGAATCACTTTACCATGTTTCATATTTGACAACTAAGAGTTAGCACTTGCTCTGTCTCATAACCAGAACAGTCCTTTACATGAGTGGGAAGAAAAGTACTTACTGGTAGCACATTTATACAGATTCCAGGAAGATCCCTGCATGGTTCTTTTAGACGGACAGCAGCATGTTTCTAGAGAGTGCATCTTCACTTCCTGTATGACAAAAAGCACACCATTCTGGCTACAGAGAGTTTTGGGGACGGAGGGAGGGGCGGGCTGCATTTGTGTGTGGGTGTTGAATAATCCTTTTTATCTGCTGATCTCACTGACAAAAGCTATTTTTAGAAGGGATCGCAGAATTAGTTGCAAGCAGGTAGTGAATAATGCCCAAAGGAAAGTATTTACTCTTTCAACTATTCCAGAACAGCCAGAGAAGATCAGAAAGGCATGTAGCAGATGTAGTGGAATTTTCCTTAACTCATCACCAGGTAGCTTACTGACTGAAAAGCTACAACCACCAGTTCTATGAATGCAGCAAGCAACTGCTGACAAAGTGACCTCAAACTAACAGGTTCAGTAATCTGAAAACATGAAGCAAGATACCCTTGGAGATTTTCCTGCTGATAAGCAGGCCCAGCACCCTGCTTGAATTGACTGAACTAGTTACAGAGTATTTCAGAGTTAGCCATGCTGTTGCAAAGAAAAGGGGTTTAAGTTGGGACTTCCTTTGTATGTGCTTTTTGGAGAACAACTGATGCTTTCAGATTTGCCAAAGATAAATAAGGGGTTCCTATCCTAAAAAGCATTAAAATGTGTTTCAAACTAATAAGTTAAGTTACCAGGAGGCTTCTGTTAGCAGTGTGTAACAGTTTATCATAAGTGTGACTGACACCGAGGCCACAACAAATTCAGAAAAGCACAAAGCACAAGCCCCCAGGAGCTAGAACAAGGTACAAGCCTCCAGGACTCCTGGATTCCCTTTCCAGATGCTACCAACTTGCTGTGAGCCCCTGTGCAAGTCACTTGATTTCTCTCTGCCTTGGTTCCCCACTTGGAGAATGGGACTCACCTCTTCAACTCATGAAGGGGGAGGTGGTTTAAAGACTATGGTGCTTGCAGAGCCTGTAGAGAAACATTATTTAGCCTCTTTCAGGCCAGGTATACCCTGATGGTGGCAAATTTGTCAGTGAAAATCCACTCAGTCAATCCAGAAGTCAAAGCAATAAGTCCACCTGTTCAAGAAGAGCTGTGCTGAGTTGAAAGGAGGGCATTTTCCTTTGACTCAGCACAATGGAGACGCAGCAGTAAGTAGGCAACAGGAAGTCGAAGGGAGATATGCAAGTTATTTTACCAAGTTCCAAAGGGGTAGCAGTGTTAGTCTAGTTCAGCAAAACAAACAGTGAGTCCTGTGGCACCTAAAGACTAACTAATTTATGTATTGCATGAGCTTCTGTGGTAGATGTGCTGTTTCCCAGTGTCTGAATCTCAACAACTGCTTGATTTGCTGTTACAGTGTGACCTGATCCCATGCCTTACACGCCCTTGCATTAATCTTCCTCCCATTCTGTATGTTCCCCCCATCTTCAACTGCATCTGACAAAGTGGGATTTTCTCCCACGAATGCTCATGCAATAAATAGATTTGTCAGTCTTTAAGTGCCATGGGACTTCTTGCTTGTTTTAAGTTATTTCACATAGCTTGAGTATCCCCCTTCAAAATCAGTGGCCAGTGTAGACCAGGCCTCAGACTGGAACTCAAGTCCCACAGCCTCACTTGCTACAGAGATGAATCTAAAATGGGACCAACTGCACTTTCTTTCCATGCAAGATTACATTAAAAAGGAAACTCCAATTTTAAAAAACCACCTGCGGTGGCAAGAGCTGCTGGCCCTCAGCTGCATTTACAGGACAGGGGTGTAAGAAAGAGTTTGAAAATGAAAGGGGCAATGAGCCATTGGGAATCCAGTCAGAGAAGACAGCACCTCTGGCAGGGAAGGACTTGAGCAATAGAGAACCAAGGGCCAGCTTTTTCAGCACAGACGCACACATTATCATGGATATTGAGATGCCAGACCTGATTCTGGCATCAGGGTCTAAATGCTATCTTCATGCCAGTAAGAGGATACACCTAAGATCAGACAGGCGAGTTGAAGAGCAGGTACTCAAAACAATCAGCTAAAGCAATATGAAAAGTGAAGGCATAAGTTTCAAGAAGAGAATTGACTTACAAGCATTAGTTCCTCTGGCAACAATCCCTAAAGAGGCAAGACAACCATTCTTCTATTTAAACTTCTTTAAATGGCACAAGATTAAACCCAGAAAGTGGGAAACTGATTAACTGAAACACAATAAAAAGTCAACCTGCAGGACCATCAGAAAGGGAAGAAAAATCCATACAGCAGCAGACCAGAATGCAGTGAGAGACTGCAAATTCCTCCAGTGATACACATCAGCTATCAAGGGTGACTCCTGGTTAGGAAAGAATATGTAGAATGCACTCTGGTGGACATCCATTCATCATGGCTTGTGACAAGCATTGTGGAACATGCAACACCATTCTCCATGATCATGTTATTAGCATGTAGTTTTCCAACATTTTAAATGCTCATCTACCCCTACTGAAGGGCTTAACCCTTCAGGGTCCCAAGCAGACAACCATTCTTCTCTACTTCTCAGCATGAGAAACCTTGTGCAGCAAGTAGAGAAACAAGGCAGAAAAACTAGTGCATTTCAGGGTTAGATTACCTGCAAACTGAAAGAGGTACCTGCATGCTAACAGGCCAGCAATCAGTTTGAACTTCATTTCTCCTACTGGATGCTTGGTCACCTCAGGTAAAATACATCCCTGAAATCAAATTCTTGAACTCCGTATAACTCACAGCGGAACTAGAAAAGATATTAGGCTTACAGAGCAAACAGGTGAGCCCACAGTTACATACAACTTCCTCTGCTGTCTCAGACTTAATGTATGACCTCAGACAAATCCCAGCCAGTCTGTGCCTCAGTTCCCCCATCTATTCAATGGAGACAATGGTACTTACCTGAGTCTGCAAGACAGGGATATAAACATCATTAGTGTGTTGTGAGGATAATTCAACTAAAGATTGTGATACTCAGGTACTATGGTAATGGGGGCCATACACCTAAGAGATCAAGGTTATGTGTAGTGGGAAATACTTTGCACTGCCACCCCTTTTGCTGGAAAACCTCAGGATAGCTGTACTGACAGTCAAGCCCCACAATATGCTGTGGATTTCTATTAACCTTTACAGAGATGGGGAAATGGAGGCAGAAAGGTAAAAGTCACAAGGCAAGTCAGAGCCACCCACCAATTCCAGGAGCCCTGACTGCTAATCCTCTGCTCCAACCACTCAGCCCACCTCCACTGTATTTTGAGGCAGTTCCTTTGGTAGGAGAGTGATTGAGAAGATTCACGATGCTGGTTTGATGAACTTTTCTTTGTAAATTTAGGGAAAAGTGAGACAGCAAGGACATAATCTTCCCCCCTAAGCAACAGAACAGGTGATGGTAAACTATCACCCCTCCACACACCATAAATGGAAGATTCCTTAGCTGGCTCTGGAAGAAAAGTCATACGTAGCCATACTGTAACATACAACTCAGATGAATGTTTCTGAAACTTGAAGATGTTACATTTGAGGTTTTTTTTATACCTTGCATGGAGGTCTCCCACCTTCTTCTGGTGCAGCCTGCCCATTCTGCAAAATGCAAAGGAGAATCCACTGTTAGCAAATGCTAGGAACTATGAAAACACCCAGTCAAGTTTACCTAAACGGACATTTTTAATAGGATAGAATGTGATGAAACCTCCAGAAGTTGCTTGGGCCAGGTTGATAAGATACAACACAATGATGCCATTTACACATCAGCTACACACAGCAAGTAGAGTGGGCAAAACAAAAAACTTGAACATTTCAACCAAAAGAGAAATTGTATAACTTGTACCATTTTGGAACTCAGGCAAGTGCACAAAGAGAATGTAATTTATGTATGCTTGCTGTTCTGTGGACCTTGGCTGGTGAGGGTACAGGTTAAAGAAAGGCTGAGCTACACACAGAGATGGATACAAAAAGTTAACTTTTGCATTGAATGAATCCCAGATTAGAATTTACTTTTACTGCTTATAGTCATTTTAAGATGGATTTATGCTTGACATCATTTACGTCATTGCTGACATTGGCTCAGGGACCTCTGTGCCAACTGCTTGGCTTGAGGCTGGATTTGGCCTTTGGCATTCAATAAATATTATCTTGATAGCCAAACTTCTGTTGTTCGAATCTGCAGTGAAGTCATGAGAGGTGACTTACACCTGTAATAACAAAGCACTGATCACAAAGCCTGCACCTCTGGAATTGAAAGAGGGGTAAAATTTGGCAAGATGCCCTGTTGGAGCAAGCAGGCCTGAGGTGGGGGAGAAAGGGTGGGTTGGAGATGTTTGCTTGGACATGGGTATCTGATATTTAGCAGAGCGGCAAGAACATGCCCTAAAAATCCTTCCCTTGTACAAACAATTTACCTGTGTTTATTAATAAACTAAGAAGTGAAAGAATTTTAGAAATTCAGTCTCCACACCACTATTTGTGCTCTTTTTTCCCTGCATCTCAGGTTAAGCAACAAAAGGCAATGAAATTAATTTTACTTTCATGTTCTTAACTGCTTTAATGTCTAAGTTTCAAACACAACCAGGTTTAACTTTTGATAGAATTAAATGTTTTTCCAAGATTGGCATCAAGCGTTTATAACACTTTCTGACAAGAAAGTACATTCTGGTCCTGTTTAATTTGTGCTGTATTAAAATAAGGCAAAAAAATCTTGCATTTATTGGCCCGCATCTGGTAGCATCTGGAGTCTGACGCTAACAAAATCTCATTATAAAGCTACAGCAATTCAGTTTCCATCATATCTTACTAGTGTTACAGCTTTAAATTTTTCTACTTTTCACATAGGTGTCGGGAAGTTCATGCGCTATTAAATATACTTTTGAACTGCATGCATACCAGCTGCGGGATAACTCATGATAAAAGATTCAGCACAGGGTAAGTGCTGGCAGATTCAGTTCTCTACATACCAGTTTAGTCTTCCAAGATAAGCACAGTGGAAAACAGCTGGTAGTCTCCAAGTTTTCAGTGACCCTCCCCCCACCCCTGCCTCTCTCTGAGTGCCATGCTCCAAGCAACACATTGCAATATGTGAATTCAGAACTACTACAATTCATCGCATGACCACAGTTAGAGAAGACAGCAAAGCCCTTCTCCCTAAACTGACATACATCTATTGGGCCCAATTCTGATCTCAGACCTGTGTAGTTCCACTTGTTACCCTGGTGAGAGAAATCAAACTCAGCCTATAGTACAACCACCTGCTTTTCTGAAATGTGGACTTTTTAGTACATGCTTAAAGCTATTGACTTGAATGGGGAAATCAAGCATGTGCCCAGCAGTTGCCAGAATAGGGATTACTGAATTGGGGCCTGTGGAAATGAGCTTGGCACCCTTGCCACATTCCATGGCCTAGCACAGCTAAGCAACCTAAGGGAACACAAGATCTGCCATATTGGGTCAGACAATGCTCCACCATGCCCAGCGTCCTGCCTGGGCAGCATCCTGTACACTGAGTGTACTGAACAGGAAAATTATGGAGTGAGCCACCTGGCTTCCACTCCTGGTCTGTGGCAGTCAGAAGCTAGGATTGTGTCCCTGACCATATTGGCAAGTAGCCACCAATGAACTATTCAGGAACTTATCCAGTTCTTTTCTGAACCCAGTTATACTTTTGTACATCACAAAACTCCACGGCAATGAGCACCGCAGTTTAGTTATGCATTCTGTGAAAAAGTACCACTAGTGTGTATTAAACCTGCTGCTTGTTAATTTAATCCAGCAACCTCCATTTTTTGTTCTGTGTGACATACACCTCAATCTAGCCCATCAAGGCCAGTCGAATAAAGCGGGTTCCCCTAGGCTACAGCCAGCTCAGTTGTCCTAGACACGAGTGCTTCCTTTGAAATAACTCCAGGTTTATGACTCCTGAGTGCATTCTATTGTTAGTCCTCTGCTAAGCATAAGGATGTCTCTGGAGGCCTCCTGGAATCCCAGTTCAACATAGAGATTAACCACAACATGAAGGCACAGAGCCTTTTGCAGTCAGATTGGCATTCACAAGTGGAGTTTGCAGTGTGACACCGATGTATGCAGACATATACTAATCAGTCACACCCACCACTTACTCATGCAAGCACCACATAAACTGTGCGGTTAGATGTGGTTTTAAGGACCCAGAGCGAGATTCCCAAAGGTATCAGAGGTGCTAGCTCTAACTCAGCCACTTAGAAAGGACCAAACCACATCCTGTTTCCTCTCCTACCCTCGTGCAGTTTAAGGATTCATAAATATTTTCAACCATAAGCTGCCAGAGAAGAATCATGGCATTGCTACGGAGCCAAACGAGCAGAAGAAATAGTTAAGTATTTGCTTGTGATCACAGATCTGTTGTTTATGAGAAGCTGTCAGTGGCTTTAGCCTACAAAGAATGCTTAAGAAATGAAGTAAGAGCTTCTGCTTGCACAGAGGAGGCAATCTTCTTGCTATACTAGTCAAGGGCTGGAAGCAAATCTTTTTACTGGCTCAGTGGTTACTGATAGACGATTCACAAGTCATTGCTCGTCAGAAATGTAGTTTTCTAAAGGTTGTTTATGTATTAAAAAAAGCGAGTCTGACAAGAGGTGGAATGTCCATTTTAAGTTGAAATTAACGTTTAATTAGTAGCCACTCAGAGGGTATTAGTGGGACATGCCAGGAGACTGAACCAAGCTCCACATGGGACAAACTCCGCCTTCATTTACAGCCAGGCAATCCATGGCAACGGAAGAGAGACTTTGGCCAACCTGAAACTCAGCTGCCTTCAAGTAGCCTCCAGAAGGGCCACAAGGCACACGCACTGCACTCACAGCCGCTGGTACACAAATGTCTCCACACAAGCACAGCTAAGTGGAACACACACTCAACTGTTCAGAGAACAACATCTCTTTCAATGTGGTCTACACAGAAGAAAGCAAGAAGGTGGGGGTAAGGCACGTAATACCTGGGTTTTATTTCTGACTGCCACAAAGTTCCTGGAGCTTCACAATCTTTGGACGGAAATGATTATTGATTATTGAAGAGCAAGATGTCAAAGCACTGAGTGAGCTGCAACTGACAGAACTGTTAACTGAAAGGGAGTATCAGCTATCCTCACAGCATCTTTCTCTTTTACCCTATTGCTTCGACCTGCTTCCTAAACATTTGACAGGTACCCTTAAGTGCCACATTTCATTGACTTCCTCCTGTCAAGAAGCACATGTTCTGCAGAGGCTATTTGTGATGAAATATAATCCTGCCTGGGAACGTAGGGGAATGTGGGAGAAATCAAAACATAGCACACATTCCAGGTGCTTTGAACTCACCCACCTGTGATTTCACCAGGAACTGACTTCATTCAACAAATATATCACTTTTCAAACTGCTGCATCATTTACCTTTCCTGGAAGAAGCCTGCACACTGCAAGCCAAGACTCCCCCCTCCCAAAATAAAATCCCTTTCCCACCTAACTCAGCAGTTTCCATTTGGCTCTGTGACCCACTAGGATTTATGCACATAACTCTCCCCTGACATGCACAGAGTAGTCACTTCCCCAGCTAACATGCTGCAGTTTATTGCTTTATAAATACACCCGAACAAATTTCTGAGTTTCTCAGCTTCATCTTTTTTGTCTTGTAAGATGACTCTTTCTAGGATCTGCCTCCTGTACAGGCATACAACTAACTAGCTACAGGTGGCCCAACCCGAGACAATCCACAGCAACAAATCTCCTCTTTTTCTCCAAACATAAGGTTATATGAATGCCCCACCTCTACAGTGACTCAGAAGAGAGCAATGCTGCAGATAGGAACCGACTAGCTAGGCAATTTCCAAAGGGGTAGCCGTGTTAGTCTAGTCCGGCAAAAAACCCAAAGAGTCATGTGGCACTTAAAGACTAACATTTATTTTTCACATGAGCTTTCATGGGAGAAAATCCCACTTCGTCAGATGGAATTTTCTCCCACAAAAGCTCATGTGAAAAATAAATCTGTTAGTCTTTAAGTGCCACACCACTCCTTGTTTTTTAAGCTAGGCAATGCCTGCTACGAAAAATGCACAACACTCAATGGGATAAGTGGGCCCTGACACTGACTGGCTGGGAAGAGTAGTTCATGCTACAGAAACTACAGCTCACAGGCATCTTTGGTGGGAGTTAGCAGTCTGTCCACTAAACTTTACCAGGAAGTACTGCCCTATCTCTGCACAGGAAAGCGCAGATTAAGAGAGTAATCTGACATATCACCTGTAGTGTTGGTTTTTAGCAGTCACTTACTCTAGCAACACCTGAGTGAATCATATTCAGAAACCACCTTTTACAATTAGGGTCCCATTCAAACAAGAGACTGACATGCAAGGGTTGTGTGCTCAATACAATTGTTTATTAAGAAAGCAAATGTCTATGGTTACATAACTCTTACCCAAGGCTGCACTTAAAGATGTTTATCTTAGGATATCTTGCTTTTTAAATCCCTTTAATTCCATATAATCCTTATCCCAGTCAGAAAGCAATTTCCAGAGCTGGATGTGGTAGCCTCTGAATCAGACAACCAGAAAGAACTCCTCCCTGCTCCCAAAGGTCATGAAAGATATGAAACTCATTCTCTTATTGCCATTATGATACTCAAGGCATTTATTTTCTAATTAGAGTGTTCAGCAAAAGTAGAGCTTTGGTAGATCTGCTGCCATCCTCTTGCTATTTCTGAAGCTTTAAATTTCAACTGGTCACTGTTCAGGTAGCCATAACTAGATCAGGCAGAACTGGATTTGTATCATTTCTATGGATAATATTGATGTGTATTTTAAAGCCTTTTTTCCAGTTATTGATTTAAATTTTCACCTTTGCCTAAAAGTATGGAGGGGGAGTAAAACAACCTGAAGACAGTAGACATTGAGATTCAGAAAGTTAAAGCGTTATAACCATTAAACCACAAATTGTCACTATCACATGACAAAATATACTAAGTAAACAGGCTTAAATCAAAATAAGTTATCATGAAAAATTTCTTACTTTCCCTAGCTTTAAGTGTAGATTACTAGAAATGGAAAGATTTTTTCATCTGTTTGTGTGTGTACAGTGAAATTGATGCTTAACATTTACCAATAAAAAAAAAAATCTAATCCTCCCAGCCTAAACATAACTAGGCTATTGTTTATAAAGAAAGCAGCTTTTCCACACAGTTCCATGGATGATGAAACATTAAGTGCTGATGTACAAAATTCCACCACACTCTCTCTCCAATGAGAATCAAGCCCTTAGTTCATAAGTCTTTGGTATTTTGACATGCAGACTGTTTTGTTGCTAACTGTTTTTTAAATAGAACTTGAGGGTCTTGCTGACTGTGGTTTGAGCAAGGAAAACACCACAAAATAAAGATATCCCACCCAACACTGCATAGCCCAAATGCTGGACTGATGAGTTCGCTTTGAGACCCTGGAGAAATGTATTCATAAAGACCAAGATAGTAGTTTCCTTTTTTTTATCTTCTGATCACTGCTGTTAAATAGCATTCAGCTAAGATGTTTGCATGAGGTAAGTTAACCAAGGAGAGCTTATGTATTTAAATGGGCAAAATAATTCCATTTTGAAGCCACTGTCACTTAGGCTGCCATAGGTTTGCCTAACGAAATTAGACTTTAAAGAAAAGCGCAACCAAAAAGTTGCTTGTCATTAGTATGGTAATTAAGTCATTCTGATTAATTTTCTATCCCTTGAACATCTCCCACATTTCTTAACTACATAAGCAACTTTCTGATCACTGCAGAAGAGGGACTGAAATATTTGTGAGGCTGAGTTAGGGCCCCAGGACTCAGGTATGTCCCCACATGCCTACTGCAGTGCATTGTTCACACACATTCCCCTGCATGCCCCACAAAGCAGCTCCAAGTTCTTCATTTGAGCACCCAAGCTTGCTGTGACAAACAGAACCAACTGTGATCAGTCTCAAAAAGAGATGACTAATGTTCTTGGAGCATGGAGGGAAAAAAAAAAAAAAAAAGCCAGGAGGTTTGATTCTTCCACTAACACTCCGATAACACCTCTGCTCCATGACTCAGAAAGCAAAGGTTTGCGGAAGCCCATTTAAAATCTTTGTGGCAAAGATGCCAGGGTAATTTACCTAACTGACATTCCAGAAACATGTTTTTTCATAGGTAGGTTACCTTGCACAAGAAGGGGCAGTAGCCCCTCACCATAGTGTAACCTCAGCCCTTGCAAGTTATGATTCACATTCTTTCAATCCTTCTTTACATTATGTAGTTATACAGGTATTCTGTTAGGTCTGTGCTGTCACCAAGCATAGAAGATGTCAGCTAGATTTAAAGGTGAAACAAAAATCAACTAATCCTATCTATTTTGTTACATAGCATTCAGTGTGCATGGTGTACATGCACACAACTCCCCAATTAGATGAGCTATTGATTTTGGGCTTGGGTTTCACATATGGGACATCCTAGCCCCAGAAGTAAGGAACTAATTTTTAGGGGTGCTAAGAACTTGCTGCCCGAACTTTTTGGACTTGGGGATGTTCAGAACCCCGGGAAGGTATGGGGAGGGGGAGGAGAGGGGTTGGAAAGGTGTCAGGGAAAAAAAACTGGCCTTGATGCTGAAAACAGGCTACTAATGAGGCAGTAAGTCAAAATACACAAGTTTATTAGTTTTCTCCTCTCCCGTTGTTAGAAACAAACTTCAAAGATGAGATTTATTTCCAAACATGGTGGACACCCGAGCCCCACCCCAAACAAAACCAAAAAACAGTTTCTACTCAGAAGACTAGCTCTAGTCATGTTGACACAGCCAGCAGATGGTCATGCCACACAAACTGCAGTCTGTCCTCACAATTAAACAGCATTGCATGTCATGGACACTAGCATTAATTGTTCCTGCTGTTAGAGTTTGTATTTAATCATCCTGTGTTACAAGGGCTTTCAATTCAAAATGGGAGGGGGGGAGGGAAGCACCCTGGTATCTTACTATGCCACTGTCACCTTCCAGATCTAAGTTACCTTGCCACAAAAGTCAGCCCTGCATCTTGATCAAATCATTGTCAAACAAGACACTCCCTCCACTCCCAACTCTAAAAACATGCACTCTAGTGACTCAAAAGTTTATATCAGATGTTGTTAGTTCACAGCAAGATGAATCCTCCATCTGTCCATTTGCCCCAGCGGTTCTAAGCCCACAACGGCTGGAGACCCTTACTACTGCTGCTCTCCAGCACAGTAAGTTCTCACCCCAAGGCTCGGCTGGCAAAGAGAAGGGGCAGCTGTGACCCTTGTCACTGTCTCAAAAGAACATTTTTTGTTATTTTCATTGCTCAGAGGTCCAGCTCTGTTGCCAGTGATTGTGAAGTGGCATCTCATCAAGAAACTATATGTTAACGTGCCATTTTTTGCAGGGAACCCTCAGCTTGCGAGCCTGTGCGAGATGGTGAGGAGGCAAAGTAGCACAGTTCTCAGCAAAAAGGGAGAGTGCCAGAGCCTGCGAAAAAGACCACCTGCAGAATAAAAGTGCTGGGTCTAGTTACCATTAATAGGTGCACAATTACATAGCACACCACCACAGGCTCCTGGTTAATATTTCAGTTTAAATGCTCCCTAAACTTGCACATTTCCTTTAAAAATGTCACACATCCCTGCAAGGATCAAGTTCCAAAGGGGCAGCCATGTTAGCCTAGTTAAGTAAAACAAACAAGGAATCTTGTGGCACTTAAAGGCTAACAAATTTATTTATTGCATGAGCTTTTGTGAGAGACAATCCCACTTTGTCAGACACTTTTGAAGATGGAGGAACTTACAGAATGGGAGGAAATAAATACAAGGAAGTGTAAGTCTTGGGAACAGATCACACTGTAACACTTCCCTGCATTTACTTCCTCCGATTCTGTAAGTTCCCCCATCTTCAAAGTGTCTGACAAAATGGGATATTCTCCCACGAAAGCTCATGCGATAAATAAATTAGTTAGTCATTAAGTGCCACAGGACTCCTTGTTTGTTGTCCTGCAAGGATGCATGTTTGTGGCACATGCAGTATCCTGTACCTCTAAATGCAAGGGCTGAGTTTCTGGAAAGAAAAAAATGTGAGCAGGAAGGAAAGGACCGTGTGCATGCAGGAAGGAATCCTTGGCGTTTGACAAAATGCCTGGGAATTTTCAATAGTTGTCCATCCTAGGAAACCGCATTAGAGAAGTGCAGGATGCATGCTTTGAAAAGGAAGCAGTGTGCTACCCTTTTGGGGGACATTTTGACTTGGGATTTCACAGTGGAACTGCTTTTTCATCCACATTTGGAAAGACCCTAGCATACTTTGGGCTCCACTGAAATCTAATTAACAAGAGATTCAGGGAATAGGTGAGAGTTCCAGACTTCATCATGCACTTCGCAGCACTTGCTGGGTTCAGCTGGGCCCTCACATGCTGGATAGGCTACAAGCCAGATAATCTCTTCCTTGAAAAAGTAATGGGTCACTTAGAGCTCAAGGAGTGGTTAATATGCTGATCTGACAGATTGTTATACAATATACTATACTGTCTCATCTAGCAACTAGTATAGTTTTCCCACAAATTCTCAGGAAATTTAATTAGCTGTACATATGTAACATATGTATGACACATGAAAGTGGGATCCAGACATAAGACACTTTTCCGGGGAAGTAAATTCCTCTCCAACATGGAGACAGCAATTCAGACAAGCCGCTTTTAAAAACTGGTTTAAAAGAGGAAAGTTGTACAGTTAGCTGCTTTTCTTCGCAACTTGGAGAACCTCCCCCAGAGACTTTAACACAAAAGGCTCTTCAGCGACAGCAAGCGACTCTGTTCACCACGGTTCTACCCCCTGACTGGTTTGCACAGTTCAGCTGTAAACCTACAAGGGTCTCTGCTAAAGGGCGCAGTAGCCTGACTACAGTGTGACAGGGCAAACCAGTGCAGTGGGTTGTGCAGGAGGGTCCCAGGGCAGCAGGCAAAAAGCACAGGATCGCTGCGAGTTTCCCTTTGCGCCTGAAGAAAAACTAACTCCTGGCAGAACTGAAACCTGCCTGCAGACATGTTGATTGGATCAGGTGAGAAGAGCTTGCCGTGCCCTCCCCTCCCCCCAAACTGGATTTCTCAGCTCCCCGGGCTGGGGGAGGAGGAGGAGCGGCGGAGACACTCCCCAGAGCCCAGCTCTTCGAGGGGCAGAATGGGCCCTTCTCCTCCTCCTGGGGGTGGCATGACTTGGGGCAGGTGGGGCCGGGCTCAGCTACCATCCCCCGGGGCGGGGAGCCCGGAGCCCTGCCGCCTTTGTTCGACGGGGAAGTCTGCGTGGGAGTGGGACAGACAGACGGACACACGCCCCAGCTCCCCGGGCTCAGCCCCAGACCCGCCGCCAGGAGGGCAGTGGGGGCTCCGCAGGGGCCTGCACCCATGCAAGGGGGCAGTGGGGGGCCCGGAGAGCGCTGCCAATCCCCGCCTGCGCCCCCTCCTCACCTCCGTGTCCAGATGCACCAGCTCCATGTTGGGCCATGGCTCCCCCAGCTGGGCGAGCGGCATCCTGGCGGCGTCGGCCCGGCGCTGCAGGTGGGTCCCGGGGCTAGCAGCGCTCCGACCCGCCGGTTCCCCGCGCGCGGCTCGCCCGCCCCATTGGCCGCCGGCCTCTAGCCCCGCCCCCTGCGCCCCATTGGCTGAGCGGCTCCGCGGGGGGGGGGTCTGGAGGGCTCGCGGCCCCTCAGCGCGAGGGGCGCCGGCTCGCGCCCCGCATCCCAATTTCACTGCCCGCCTGGGGCCCCCACTGACTCGCGTCTGAAAGTGCCACACAGCCCCTTGTTGTTTTTGTCACTCCTCTGGGATCTGCCCCCCTCAGTGGAAACGTTCCCTCCCGCCCAGCTGCCCCTCAGGCCGCCACACGGCCTAGAGACCCTGCCTCCCCGCGGGGAAGAGGGTACCCCTGCACCCCATGGGTAAGACCTGAGCAGGATGGTAAGACCAAGCTAGGAGGCAGATCCCGGGCCAAAGCAGCTCAGTGAGTATGTCGCCGCGTGACGAATGGCTAAAACATCTAATTCTTGAGCAAAAGGCAGCGCCTCATCCTCCTTGCCTAGGGATACCAGATGCTGGAGCCTGGAAAGAAGGACAGGGAAGTAGGAAAAGGAGGACATTGGAAGACACGTGGAGAAAATGTAGTATTAATGTAACATTCTGCTGGTTTTAGGGGGGCCCTGCACCGCTTCCCCCTAAAAATAAGGTATTCTGTGGCATTCCAGCATACTTTAACTCCTATAAGGAAAAAGACAAAATCACGTATTTTAAAATGTCCGCCAGACGGAGGACATGAAGGTAAAAAGGAGGACATGTCCTCCTTTTGCCTGACATCTGGTAACCCTGTCCTTGCTCCAATTCTCCAGCGCCAGCCAGTGCTACAGATAAGGCAGGCAAGGCGTAACACTCAGGGCCAGAAGATGAAGCCAGAGCAAAACCATAGTGCTATGCCAGAGGACTGGTGTGCTTTCCTCTCCCAACCACCTCTCTTCAGCCTTTGACTTCTGATGCAGGTGGGTCCTCCAGTGTAGCACGTTTCTAGCTGCATCTTCCCAGCTTGTAGGTTGATGCTGAAAGTTTTTAAAAGTCTCTTTTGCAAACAGCCTTGAACCTGTGGCTAGGTTGATCCAGGGGCCTTGAAGTAGCCACGAATTCTTCGGTCAGGACAGCCTTTGTAGAATGTATCCATTGTTCACCTGGCAAAGATGACAAAAACAGCAACATCTGAGTGTCTGAAGATAGCGATTAGATGTGGCCATTTTGTTTTCTCAAGTACTTTGGCGTCAAGCACATTGGTTTCCCACTTGATTTTTAGAATAGAGCAGACAGTGAATGTGAAAGATGTTCGGCCTTCCTTCGTGTGCTGTACGTAGTCCAGCTCTCATCAAAATACAGTAGTGTGCTCAAAATGTATGTCTGGTATGGTAAAGCCATATCTTTCTGTTCAGCAACAGCTTCTTGTTATCCTGCAGGGAATTGGTTAGTTGGCCAAATGTGGTGCATGCCTTCCCAATATGAGAACTACACTTGTCATGTAGAAATAACTTATGATACCTACCAGGAGAAGAGTGAAACCAGTGCTAGTGAAGCTGGGGAAATGTAAAAAGCAAATGTCTAGTACAGACCAAGGCTAAATGATTTACTCAAAGCTACCCAGCAAGTGAGTGTCAGAGTTAGGTATAGCATGCAGGAACTTGTATTCCCACAACCAAGGTCCGTCCACTAGGCGAGGCTGCTCTGTTTACAAAATTATGAAAGAGAGTACAGCCCCATTTTCATTTTTCCCTTGACTTGCTTCACAAGAGGCTCCAAGTCCTCAGGGTGAAAACCAGGAGAAAATGTTTTCCTATATTACATTTTTAAAACAGATCTGTTTTTCACCAGGGCTGTGCAAAGTGATTGTCTGATGTGGAAACTGAGACTGAATGACAAAAGGAGATGAAGGGAGAGCAATTAACTACTGGAACAACTAACCAAGAAATGTGGTAGGGTTCTGCATCACCTGAATCTTTAAATCATGACCGGATGTTTAAAAAGAAGCCATACCAAAAAACAAAAACCCCCAAACAAATCAACTTCAACCACAGAAGAAGGGCTTGATGCAAGAATTCATGGTTAAAACTCTATGGTTTGTGTTATACAGGCAGTATCATCAGATTATGATCATCATCGTCTCTTCTAGCCCGGAAATCAATTAATGTGCATGCTTAGTTGTGGAAGGAAAAGGAGAATTCAATGCCAAAGAATAAGGTTATGGAGGGTGGAGGTAAACAAAAGTTCTGAATCACGGAAGGAAGTAGAGGATACGCTTCTCCAGTAAAATCACTTCTGTTGTCTTTCAAGCATTAAGCAGAAGGAAGTAGATCTGAAGCCTTGCAATTTCTTAGCCAAAATAGGCAGAGGGAGGAAAGATTGAATTAAACAGTGTCAGGAGACATATACAGTTGAAGACATAAAACAGACCAAAATCTCAACATATGGGAACACTTTATTTAAAGACAAAGCTCAGTGGTGGGACATAGGCATTGCTTGAATAGAGACACTGGTTAGTGACAGGATCTCCCCTAATACACATAAAAATAACTAAATACATATAGAAGGTGCCATATTCACAGGAGTCTCTGGATTCCTTACATTAACAAAACAAAACAAAACTCAAGGAGTCTTGTGGCATTTCTAAAGACTAACAAATTTATTTATATTACGATATAAAGTCACTCATGGTTATGGATGGCTTTATGTACTGTTTGTAACCAACTGTTTGTTAAGCGTACATATTTCTGATGGCAAAAGATATTGGCTATAAGTAGGGCCCAACGAAAATTATGGTCCATTTTCATGAATTTCACAGTCATAGCATTTTAAAATCTTGAATTTCATGGATTCAGTTATTTAAATCTTAAATTTCATGGTGCTGTAAGAAAGCATGAATATGTATTTTAAAATGGGAAAATATAAACAATGTAAAGCCCTTAAGACTCAGCATTCTCAAACTGTCAGTCCCAACCTAAAAGGGGGTCGTAAGTCTATTGTTGTGGGGTTGGACTTCTACCACCCTTACTTCTGTGCTACCTTCAGAGCTGGTCCCAAAAGGGCAGCCATGGTAGTCTAGTAAAGCAAAAAAAAAAAACAAAAAACCACCACACACACAAAAAACAAGGAGTCTTATGGCACTTAAAGACTAACAGATGTATTTCTCGCATGAGCTTTCGTGGGAAAATATCTCACTTTGTTAGATGCTTCTTTAAGTGCCACAAGACTCCTTGGTTTGGTTTTTTTTCTTTCCCCTTTAGAGCTGGGTGCCCAGAGAGCAGTGACTATTGGCCAAATGCCCAGCTCTGAAGACTGGACAGAAGTAAGGGTGACAATACTGTGACGACACTCCTCATAGCCTTGCCTCCCTGTTTTGCGTTGAGACCCTCAATTTAATAAATGCTGTGCTCTTTTATATGTTTTTGAGAAACACTATGTACTTTTGTTTTTAGTATAGGGCAAAAATATACCAAAGACTGGATTTCACAGGGGGGACCAGATTTTATGGTCCATGATGCATTTTTCATGACTGTGAATTTGATAGGGCCCTAGCTCTGGGGGAGGTTTTCAAAGGCACAAAATCAAATGCCCAGCTCCCACTGAAAACCAATTGGACTTAGGTACCTAACTGCCATATGTGCCATGGAATATCTCTCCCCTAAACTTTAAGTTGAGTTGTATGCTGCCTTCATTGTGCATACAACACTGGAAAACACCATCACAAGAAGGGTTTAATGAGGTTAAATTAGTGGTAGACAGTACAGGCTAGGGATAAGAGTGGGAGATGGGCAGGCAGACAGTCTGGATTCTATTGCTGAATAAATTGTTGATTTACTGCTCAACTTTGTGGAAGTCACTTCCCTCTCTCTGTTCTTCTGCTTTTCCATAATCGAGGGACACTGACACATATCCAACTTTGTAGCATTTTTAAAGAGATCCTTAGCTGAAGGGTGCTTCAAAAATGTGAAGTATTAATTATCAATTGCTATTCTTATCTGCTATCCCTCTGAAGTAGAAAAAAGGTAACATTCTGATCCTTTTGCCCACTTTCAGCAAAAACAACCCATTTTTTATTTCATTATAAAACTTCTTGTTAAAGAAACAATTTTTCAAAAAGATAAGCACAGCTAAGGATCAAAGATAAGAAGGTGGGAGCTATAAGTATTTTCCTATTATTTGTTAAGCACCAACATCACACAAAGCAAAAAAATAACAGTTTCTCTCCCTGGGAGCCAACAATTTAAAGCATTCTTATTGGCCTGGGCAATTGACTCCAGAGGAGCAGAATTAGGTCAGCACTCATGGCTTTTGAAAATCCCCCACTTAATCTTCAGAGCACTTTAAACAGACATTAACTCATTTCTAAACAGTCTTCATAACAGGCTGCTGAGGTTGGTCCATATTATTGTTTGTTGTACAGAAACTGAAGCCGAGATTTCCCCAAGATCATAGTGAGACAATGCAGAGTCAAGTGAAAGATTTCCTGGCTCCCAGTTCTGTGCTCAGACCACACCTCTGTACAGTAAACCCATGAGGCTGAGATGAAAGTTTTATAGGCTACAAAACAGCCAGAATACTACTAGAGAGCTCTTGTGATCGAGAATTAGGCCCTGTGTCAATTACTGTTATAACAAGTTGAGGTGAGTTTTGCTAAGGGTAATTTCATCTAACTCCAGAGCTTTCTAGGAGTTCTCCTTATTGTTTGATATGCATCGAACAGCATGGCCAGGATCACCCGCAGCTGGCACAGACTTAAACCTGCTTTAAATAGCAATACTAAAGAGGTAAAATCAACATTAGAAGACCTAACATCTGACTTATTTTCCTTTTAATTTATTTGCAAAGTTCCTGTAACTTTTAGTGCTTCTTAATGTTCTTAAATTGTATCAACTTACTTGTATGATGAATACAGACAGAAGTGTATGTGGCATGGGCCTTCTAGAAGAAGGACAAAGGCTATGCTACACTGCCAAATTAGTCTGGATTAAGCAAACTTAGTCTGGATTAATTTGGCCCATGGCCACACAAGCCTTTGGCTAGTCTGAACTAAGAAATTTCTTAGTTCAGACTAGCCAAAGCTTAATCTGGACTAGTAAAACTCCTTGCTTAGTCTGGACTAGCCAGCTTAGTTCAAACTAAGCACATGCAAGACTTGAAATAATTACTAGTTCGCACTAAAAAAGTTCAAAATAAGCCATTAGTTCAAACTAGCCACTCAGTCTTGTTCAAACTAAAACGTTAGGTTGAACTAGGAAGCACAACTATTTTGAACTAAAAAGGGAACAGAAAGATTTGCACCCAGGAATGCTGAGGAGTCTAGACAAAGTATCAGATCACACAAGCCAGTTTTCACAATAAAATTGTATATTCCAGTTTTTGTTTTTGTTTTTTGTACAGAATAAATACTGGATGAGTGTTAACATGATAGTTCTTTTCCTCAGTGTTTATAGTTCCATTTATCCAAGGACCAAAAAGAACTTTGCAAGGGTGGCTACACAGTATCCCCAAAATTATAATAGGCTAAATAACTCACATAGCAATTCAGTGGCAGAGAATCCAGGATACCTGAGCCCCAGCCTGCTAATGTAAGCAACAGGCCCCACTACCTCTCTTACAAAATTTGATTTCTGCACTAGACAACCCCAAACCCTAGATTATTCAGGAGACTGGTAACAGAATGTGGAACCTTTCATCATTAGGTTGCCAGGTGAGCCCAGGACAATGGTGACTGAAAGCATTTTCTTCATAGCTGAAATGAGGCAGTGGTCTCAGCCCAATTAGTATTGCCCAGCCAAAAGGCTATTCTAACAAGTGGCTCCCATTTTGGCATTCAATAGAGCAATGATGAAATGAAGCTAAAAAACCTACTTTCTTTCACAGAATCATAGAAACTGAAAGGGACCATGAGAGGTCATTTGAGTCCAGCCCACTGCACTCAGGGCAGGACCTACTGCCCGCTTAAACCACCCCAACTGATCCTGGTCTAACCTGCCCTTAAGCACTTTCAATGATGGAGAGTCCACAACCTGCTTAGACAACTTATTTCAGTGGTTTAATCACCCTGACAGTTAGGATTTTTTTCCTAACGTCCAACCTAAACCTCCTTTGCTGTAATTTAAGTCCGTTGCTTCTTGTCCTGTCATCGGCAGTTACGGAGAACAAGTTTTTTCCCTTCTCCTCATGACAACTCTTACATACTTGGAAACTGGTATCTTGTCCCCTCTCAGTCTCCTCTTTTCTAGACTAAACAACCCAGCTCTTTCAATCTTCCCTCATAAGTCAAGTGGCCCAAACCTCTAATCATTTGTGTTGCTCTTCTCTGGACTTTCTCCAGTTTGTCCACATCTTTCCTGAAATGAGATGTCCAGAACTGGACACTACTCCAGCTGAGGCCTAATCAGGGCAGAGAAGAGTAGAAGAATTACTTCTCGTGCTTTACGTACAATACTACTGTTAAATCACCCAGAATGGTGTTTGCTTTTTTTGCAACAGCGCCAGACTGTTGACTCATATTTAGCTTGTGGTCCACTATGACACCCAGATCCCTTTCCACAGTACTCCTTCCTAGGCAGTCATTGCCCGTTTTGTATATGTGCAATGGATTGTTCTTTCCTAAGTGGAGTACTATGCTCTTGTCTTTACTGAATTTCATTCTGTTTGCCTCAGACCATTTCAACAGTTTTCCCAAATCATTTTGAATTGTGATCCCGTCCTCCAAAGCACTTACAGCCCCTCCCAGCTTGGTATCATCAGCAAACTTTAAGTGTACTCTCTATGCCATCATCTAAATCATTGATGAAAATATTAAACAGAACTGGACCCAGAACCACCCCCTGAGGCATGCCGCTCATTATGCCCTTCCAGCATGACTGTGAACCATTGATAACAACTCTCTGGGAACAGTTATGCAACCAATTTTTCACCCATCTTATAGTAGCTCCATCCAGGCTGTATTTCCAAAATTTATTAATGAGAAGGTGATGTGAGACCATATCAAAAGCCTTACTAAAGTCTAGATGTACCACACCTACTGCTTCCTCTCTGTTCACAAGGCTTTTTAGCCCATCATAGACAGCTATCAGGTTGGTTTGACAGAATATGTTCTTGACAAATCCATGCTTAGCACCTTGTTCTATTCTAGATGCTTGCTAATGGATTCCTTAATTATTTGTTCCATTATTTTTCCTCGTACAGAGGTTAAACTGACTGGTCTATAATTCCCTGGTGTGATGGGGTAGATACACCCTACACTAGAGCAGCCCCTTAGAGACTAGGGAAGGAGGAAGCTCCATCCCTTAGGCCCTGCTGGGCATGCTCAGGCTGCTGCTCAGGCATAAAAGGCTGCAGCTCACCTCTGTCCAGGCTGACCAGCAAAGGGAGAGGACGCACGCTGGAAGCTCCTGATCAGGAGCTGCATCAGCCACTGTTGGAAGGATACTCTGACTCCAGCAGGAGCCCAGAGGAGGATCCACCCTGCAACAAGTATCCTACAGGTAATATCCAGGCATTGGCTGCAACAAGCTAGCCCTGAGGATCTGCAGGGAACTCCAGACAGCAGCTCAGGTAGGAAGTAGCTCAGGGGGCCTTGAACAGTTGAGCTGTGAGTCAAGGGCAGGATCAGTCAGTGTGTTTCAGCCTGGATCCCCGCTGACTGGGTGCCATAACCCTGGCTCCCGCAGGTTCCTGGGCTGGGGCTCAGTGGAGTGGGAAGGCCTGGGCCCTCCCACCTGTGCACTAAACCCCATAGATGACTTTTTTTGTATTGACTCTGTGGCTACTGGGCCATGCCACCCTGAGACAAGGGCTGTGTTTGGACTCTGAATAGAGACTCTGTGTCTACTAAGCCATGCTACCCTGAACTGAGGGCTGTGTACAAACTGTGTGTAGAGACTCTGAGGCCACTAGGCCATACTGTCCTGCTTAAAGGCAGGGTGCTAGTGAGGATACTGGGTGTTAAAGAGGTCACGGGGAGCCCTCTCCCTGCACAAGGCCCCGACATTTCCCCCACCAGGCGGCACTAGGGGGAGTCTGCCCCGCAACACCTGGGTTGTCTTTTTTCCAAGTGCTCTCTTCAGGTAAGCACAGAGACCTTTGTTTAGGGCAGAATTATGGCTTCAGTGGGCACACAGAGATCTGCAAGAGTGTCAAATGGCCTCTTTTGCAGTACTAAGTTCACTGAAAAACTCAGACTGCCTTGCTGTTCGTGTTCTCCAGTTTAAAAAAATCTAAATCCTCCTCATTTATAGTAGGAGACATTTTAGCATCTGAAGCTGGCTGGCTTCTAGTTTATAAATGTGTTCCCATTCTGGGTGATGTATGTGGAAAAAATGGGCATTGAAACAACAACCAACCAATCAGAGAGAGAGGGCAAGCAAGCACTCCAGTCACTGCCCAAATTACAAAATCCCATCAATCACTGTACATTTGTATTCAGTGCTTGTCCATAGGTACAGTTCTTCTCTTCACTTAAAAAGCTGGCCCTTCTATAAAAATGCATATGCCATAGCTACTCAGCCTAGCTGCCTATGAACAGTTGTCCTCTGAGCCACCTTATCTACCTACTTCTCATTTCTGCAGCCAAGATACATCTTTTTAAGAGTGTTGGACTAGATGATTCTATTAATTTGTATCTCCCTCAAAGTTTCTTTATTCTCCTGTATATTTCTATACCTTCTGAAACTCAAAATTGTATCTGTCTTCTTGAATGACGTCATTTTAAGCTGCAATAATACTAGTATGCTTTTCTACAGTGCAATTTATTAGGTAGTCTCAAATCACTGTGCAAATTCCAGGCCAGATCCCACAAACCTGTACTCACTCAAGTAAGTGGAATGGGACTGCATATACAAATCTGCTGGACGAGTTCCATTAACAATCCCATTTTATGTGATCTGCACTCTACGTGCATTCAGACATTGTTAATTAAACTTTACACCAATCCTGTGTAGTAAGTAGTTGTGTGTTTTGTTTTTTAAAGGGCAGCAGTCTGAAATGATCTTCTAGGACATTACCATTATTCCCATTATGAAGATGGGGAAACTATGGAACAGGTTATGCAGCAAATCAGTGTCAGAACCAGAACTAGAACTCAGTTCTTCTCCCCTCCTCTTACCTCCATAATGGGATGATAACATCTTGTTTTGCTCCCAGAGACGTTTTTCCTTTGCGTAGGGCATGCGTCACATTTCAGATATAAAACAGGAGCTCTGTAAATGAGAAACTTTGGCTGGCGTGTTTAATGACTGATTACTTTTTCCTTTTGTGATGGATTTCTTTCCATCATTGTACTCACCACCATGTGCTATTACAGCCTGAAATGCCACTGTTTTCTGAGGCAGGTCCAGGCAGCAGCCGGAATGCGGAAAATACATCACTACAGATTACAGTACAGAGAGCTCCTTAGGGAACACAATTCACGCAGCTCTCTAATTCTGATTCCCCTGGAAGAGGGTGCTCATTGTTTAGGGAGGGCCTATAACAGGACAAATACCTGCACCTTCTGCAATAGCAAATGTGAGCTCACACTGCCTCGTGATGTTGCTCATGTGGCCAGTTTTTGCAGAACTTCAGCTGTCTCATCTATTCAAATCAAGTTGTCTCGTGGCACCATTTACTGTATTTTCCTTTGAAAAAGACTCCTGGTTCTGCAAAGCTATTGTGAGATCACTGATCCCATCCAATCCACTGCCTCCACATTAGTTATTATTATGGGTATATCAATAGCACCTAGGACCTCTAGTCATGGACCAGAGTTTTTAACTTGAGCAGTAGAAATCTGCAGGATTGTTTGGCATAGGCACATGAAGCCCAAGGTGGGTTTTGCCAAAAGAGCATGTAGTCATTAAACTATTGCCTATGTGACTCTCTTTTCATTTGTGTCTCCAGAGTGACAAGTTGGAAGCAAAAGGCGTTCTGAAAAGGGACCCATTGTGGTTGGGAACATATACTGGAAGGATATGGGAACCAATCAGACACCAGCCATCTGGGCAGCAAGGCCATATCTACTGGTTGTCATGGATACAATCTCTCTGTCAGTCTTCCCCTATATCAGTTACCTTCTGGTTTCCTGGATGCAAAGAAATGAAAGGTGGTCTACTCTCATCTCCATGTGCAGCAGAACCATTGACATCCAGACAAAATGAGAAAATAATCTGTTCAAAGCTTAAACATCTCTTCCTAGCATGAACTAAATGAGGAGTTGACGCTGACTTGCTTTCTGGTATTTCAGCTATGTGAGCTTGCTAATGTTCTGGTGAATTCCATTTTAGTGCTGCTGTTATCTTCAAATATTCATAGGACATCAGAGGAATTGTTTTCACAGACTATTCAGTTTTTTTCTCTGGCTTAGTCTTTTGGATCCAGGATAAGTCACTGTGAAGTCGCCTTATTGCCTTCTTACAGCACAGACCTGCAGTTTCATTTACTTCACTGCTCATTAGAAATTTCAAGTTAGTAACATCAGCTAACAAAAAATTGGTTCAGCTTTTCAGATCCTGATTTCAAATCCTTGTGTGGAAGAGCCAATGGTGGGTCAAATGTGGCTTCAATGTTTTATAGAAAAGAAGCCTGTACAAAACCAAAAGCCAATTCCAGTAGAAACAGCCTGCTGGGATTTTTGAAAAAACTCAGCATTCCCCTAGAACGTTTGCAGCCCAGCCAATGCTATCAGCCATTCACAGCATATCATTTATCGAGTGAAGTTGGCAAATTTTGTTAAATCATTGGCTCTCAGAGTTGTTCATCATTCAACTAGCTCTTACTGAAGCACCCTGCCAGGCAGTGAGATGTGAAAGGGAAAATGATTAGAAACTGTAAAGAAGAGTGAAACTGACAGATGTGTTTTCATTGTCCCCAGCTGGGGAGAATGCAGTCAACAGTACAAATAGTGAAAAGTACATTCAATTTTTTGCACTTCTTTTGGATTTAATAACTTGTAACATGGATGAGGGCTTTTCTCTACTTTTAAGCATATGCAGTTGGGTTCAACTCACTTGTATACAGCCTTCCATAATAAGTCCATGAGCCTGGTCACTAAGAGGCAAGTCTGCTGAGGGCAACAGAGAACTAAAGGACACTCCAGCAGAAGCACAATGGGCTGGAAGAAAATCTCAGCTCAGCTATTAACAGTACAGTGCCTAAAATGCACAGCTGGGCAGTTCTAATCCTACCACACAGAGGCCACTGGTGTATACAGCATCCATGTATCCATCCACACAATTTTACACTTGGGGGAAATGCCACCCACTTCAACAAATGAAAAACTTGATAGATCCTGCAGTGATCGGGGATGAGAACACATTGGGGGTGGCTTCTGCTCATCCAGTTTTTAGCCACTCACTGGCTAGCTGGCAGAAGAAGAGGGTTGATTGAAATGAAAGAGGAAAGTGAGGAACCAATTTAAACACTATCCCAGGTCAGGTGGAGCTACTTTTTGCTTTGTTTGAACAGATGAAGAAAAGTTAAGTCAGCTGTTTCAACACATACAGTGAATCAGTTTCATGGCTGAGAAGAAAATAGAAAAGGCCTGACTTGTAGATGCTTGGCTCTGACCCCTAAGCCACCCAAACCAAGTAAACTGCCCAGGCTCATCAAGAAACCATGCCCCTAACAGCTATTCTTCTTTCTCTTGGACTCTTTGCTTTCTCCAAGAGGTAGCATTTTCACATACTGAGCACTTCTTTGCTTCTTGGTGCTGCCACACAACAGGGACTAAGCCCACCCAACCAGTAGTGAAAAGCTATGCCATAAAAATAAATGGAGTGGATTAATTAATAACTTCATAACTTGGCAGCTAATGAGATCTCTGAGTGAACATATTCCCTGATCAACAGAGCTTGGATTCCACTCGCAGCTAATTCCCATTAGCTACTCTTTCTCTGGTCTTACTCCTTAAATCCCAGAAGTGATTCTGCTTGAGAAGTTATTCATGTCCCTCCTGCCCAAAAAATCACAGCTAGATATTATACTGTGTGGAAATGAAGTCCCTTCACACAGCTTGTGAGCCCTCTAGTGGAATGCACTGTAGTCTATAATTCAGAAGCCACATGAAACTATTCAGAGCCGTAGTATGTATGCAGGTAGGCCCGTGTATGATTAGCAAATGCAATTATTTTGAACCCAGCTATGACCTGTGGCTTCTTCATACTTTGTTGTATAAAGTAAAAAGGACAAAACAGGGCTAAATATGTCAAGAAATACATTTACGTGTCGGGAGGAAAAGTAACGCTGCACTAACTTTTTGTGAGACTCCTAAATATTTGTCAATGCTGCTCAAAGGAGTGTCTGTCACCACAAAGTAATAGTGCTGACACAAAATAAAGCTTGCATTGTGTTGTTTCTCTGCATATTTCATCATTTTTTCCCCAGAGAAATTGAACCAAAGTATGAAGAAGTTCACAAAGGGACTTGGCAAGTATTTGTTTTTTAATTAACTTGTAATCTTGCTTCCTCCCTTTTTTTTTATGATGGGTAAATGAGGGCCTAAGAGGGCACTGAAAGTTTTTTGGGTCTCCCAGCAGCTCTCTTTCCCACCCCCAAAAGAATTTTTTTTCCCTATTTTCTTGTTTACATTAGAAATCTCAGCAAACATCCAATCCAGCTTTCCGGGGATCTGTTAGACTGCTATTTATCCTCATTCTTGCACCTCAACCAAAGGCAGGAACCAGGGCATTGAAGCTTTAACAAAAAATAGCATATCTCAATCATATTCACTAGCTATCAGAATAGAACAGGTTTTTACAAACTGAAATAGTTTCACACTGCCTATCTGAAAATCCTTTCTCTGCTCAGCTTCCAGTCATGCCTTTTGTCATTTCATGAGCTCTCCAGGTACTCTTCCGGGACAGATTAGATATGACTTTCTAAGACAGAAAACAAGCAAGGATTTTTTCCCCTCCAAACAAAACATTTTTGATCTCCTCTTCCTCCATCATAATGGCATTGTAAAAGGCACTGCCCATTTTTTCCCCTTTTGCAGCTAATTTTGCTTTGCGCCTGTGCTCCCTCACTCTGATGCTAAAAGATGAGAACAAGCCTTTGGCAATGGTGAATTTAGCCAATAGAAGATTTCTGATCTGCTATATATTTTTTACATTAAAATAAAAATGTGCCCCAAGACTCATATTAAAAATCTGCAAAATAAACACGGCATCTATAAAAAGAGTGCATACAAGAAAATAACACGTTGGACTTAGGTAGCACCTTTTATCTAAGGATCTCAAAGTGCTTCATAAAAATAGATATTGTTAGGCCCATATAGAAGATAGGGAAACTGAAGGAAGAAGTAAAACTACTTACCCAAGATCACAAAATGCACAGATGGTCAGGGGCCACCTACAGACTAAAATTCATGTCTCCCCACTCTCAGTCCTGTGTTCAGTTCACAGCATACAGCTGGCCACTTGTTCTATGGCAATTTGCAAAAAATATGAACTTCAGGTATCTGCTTTGGCCCCTGGTGAAGTAGATAAAAATCTTTCTGAACCTACTTCATGCTACAGCATAATAGATGCTATTTTATGTAAATAAAAGCTTTTCCTGAAGTGATCAATGTTCTATAAAGACTGCATCTATGGAAGTCACTGAGTTTTACCATTGACGTCAATGAGAGCAGGAAAGAGCCTGCCTTTGACTTCAGTGAAAGCAGAAATGAAGCCTAAGCTGAGCTTGCACAGAAGATAAATGAAAGTTTCTTTCCCTCCATTTTCCTTCTGCAGCTCAGTGAGACACTTGCTTAGAATTAGTCTTTTGAAGGCCCTGGCCACAGCTGCTGTGTACATTTGTCTCTTTCAAAGTCTGTACAGAATCATTTCCCCCTCAGCCTTGCATACCACTAACAAAATGCAATATAAATGTCCCAGACAAGCAGCCCAGAATGAGATATAGTGGAAATGAGGTCAGTATGCTGGAAACAGATAATAAATAACATTACATCAGATGATAGTTAACTCAAAAATCCTCTCCACTCAAATGATAAGGTTGTCAGTGTACAGAAATAGTCCTTAGAAAGGCCACAAGATCCACTGGGGTGATATGAACATAGCCTGCAGGAGTGACTGCACAGAAGCCCAGGGCAAAGAAATCTCTGTTCTGCCAATTGTGTAATGAAGGAAGCTACCTGTTCTGTGTTCAGACTGCAATTGCTCCACATATCGGCAGGAATCCAACGCCACAGAGAATAACTCGTCCCACTACTCCCTGCTAAAGTGCACACAAGCAGGCGGTGTGCACCCAGACCATTCTGAGTCTAAACAGACATTAGGATCCTATACACCACAAGCCATTGGAAGAAAGGTCTGAACAATATTTCTCTGATCAGTGGTGTAGCTATTTTTTGTCCCAACCTATGCATGCAGTTTGCACATATATACATACTTTTTAAAATGCAGAATGCCCACAAGCCTAACATTTGCTCAGTCCTGTCCTATGAGAAGGAATTGCTCATTCACTGAATTAACTGGAAATGAAAATAACTTCCAAAAGCATTCCAGTGCAAAAGGAACATGGGCTCTGGCCTCTGCAAATTGTTATTTAACAGGCTAGCTCTGTAGGATATAGTAGTGAATGGGCAGGACTCTTCACTATGTGCCTTTTCAGCTGATTCAGAGGCTGAATACCTCCCTCTAGCATGCAAGTTATTTGGTTCTCTGATTGGGACTCAGTCTGTTTCTCGCTAGCCTTTGTGGCATTTTTCTGCATTTCTTCCCTTTATACAGTCATTTCCCTTCCCTTCTGCATAAAAAGCATTTGTGTCTGCACAAACAAGCAGGTATGCTAGCTGAAGAAAGGGTGCAGCAAGCTTGGTTTGTCTGTAGCCCATATCACTGTTTTATACTTACTTGAAAAAATGTAATAAAGCTGTTAGTGCTTCATTTGAATCTCTCCCATCCTTGGAAGTGGCTACTTCTACTTTTCAAAGCAGGGGTCTCAAACTCAAATCACCATGAGGGCCGCATGAGGACTAGTATGTTAGCCTGCAGGCCACACCACTGAAACCTTTTCATACAACAATATTGCAAATATCGGTAACAATAGTGTCATTGTGGGCTGCAAGAAACAGCTTTAGGGGCCACATGCAGTACATGGGCTGTGTGTTTGAGATCCTTGTTTTAAAGTATACACACTGCTACTGAAGCCTGATCTCTGGTAGAGAGTTTTCTTGACAAAAGTCAGCTTTTACCCATGAAAGCTCAGGCGATAAATAAAATGGTTAGTCTTTAAAAGTGCCACGCGGCCCCTTGTTTGTGCAAAACAATCTGTTCCACCTTGCATATAGGTGTGATGCTCCAGCCATCTTTCCCAGGCCTCAATATCTTTATGCAACTTGGAAAGCTTGTCACTCTCATCAACAAGGGTTAGTCCAATTAAAGATATCACCTCACCATCTTATTTCTCTATATTTATTTTTAATTTAGTTTTAACAGTTTATAAATCTGCTGTAGTCTTGAAGACCTTCCAGTAGCCAAAATCATAAAAAAGCTTTCAGAGAACCGTCTGCTTGATTTGGTCATGGTGGATTAGCATATAGTTTAATTGTAAGTGACTTGGGCAGAAAGATGGTTACTAACCTTCTGCAACTGTCATTCTTTGAGATGTGTTGCTCACATCCACTCCAATTAGATGTGTACGCACCTCGTGCATGGCTGCTGGAAGATTTTTCCCCTAGCAATCCCAGAAGCTCAGACACAGAGCCTCCTCGAGTCACACATCTATAGTGCTCTTTATAAGGGCTTGCCTACCTTCCCCCCAACAGTTCCTTCTTGCTGAGGATCTGACAGAGGGGTAGTTGGGCAGGTTTGGAGTAGATGTGAGCAACACATCTTGAAGAACGACAGTTAGAGGTTAGTAACCGTCTTTCTCCTTCAAGTGATTGTTCACGTTCACTACAATTAGGTGATTCCCAAGCACTTACCACTAGTGGGGTTGGAGGTCATTGGGACACTGTTTTCTGCACAGCTCTGCCAACTGCTGCATCCTCCACCACATGTTGGGTGATCATGTAATGGATCACAAATGTGTGCATGGAGGACCATGTCACTGCCTTACAGATGTACCAAACGGGAACTTGAGCAGCAAATGCAACGGATGTGGCATGGGCTCTTGTCGAATGAGCCGTGACTTCTGGAGGTGGTCTATTTGTTAAGGCATAGCATGTCTTAATGCAAGACATAATCCAGGAGGATATAGTTTGTGGTGTTGCAAAGGGACAGTCGTGTTAATATAGTCCAGCAAAAGAAGCAAGGAGTCCTGTGGCACTGATAATACAGGACGGCCCCTTATCCTGTTTGTTACTGCTACGAACAGTTGTGGAGTTTTCCTGAATGATCTCATTCTATCGATATAGACCAGGGGTGGCCAAACTTATGGAACTCAAGAGCCACACAAGTTGATTATTAAATCTTCAAGAGCCTCACTAAGGCACATATAGCCATATACTTTTACCTACTAAATTGATTTGCTGACGTTCTTCTGTGAGACACACTTTTTCATTCAAGAGCCACATGCGGCTCCCAAGCTGCAGTTTGGCCATGCCTGATATAGGCCAAGGCCTTTTGTACGTCAAAGGAATGTAAGGTACATTCCTGATTAGAGGTGTGGGGTTTCAGATAGAAAACCGGTAGGAATATGTCCTGATTTGTGTGAAAAGGAGAGACCATTTTGGTAGAAACAATGGGTGTGGCTGGAGGCATAAACTATCCTTAAAGAATATGGTACATGGTGGTTCTGAGGTGAGCACTCTTAGCTCAGAGACTCTCCTGGCCAAGGTGATCACCACCAGGAAGGTCACTTTTCAGGATAAATATAAGCCTGAGCAAGTAGCTAGTGGTTCGAAGGGGAGCCTTATTAGTGTGGAAAGCACCAGATTAAGGTCCCACTGGGGTGCCGGCTTTAAGGTCTATGGAAACCTTCTATTCAGGCCTTTAAGGAAGTGCTTTACTATGGGGTTAGAAAACACAGTGCAGCCCTCAATTTGGTTGTGAAATGCCAAGATTGCTGCCAGATGGACTTTAAGGGATGAAACGGATAAGCCTTCATGTTTTGAGATGCAGCAGGTAGTCCAAATGAAAGGTATGCTTGTATTAATAGGGGGGATTGATTTTTGGAGATGCAACAGAGAAAATTGCTTCCGCTTTGCCAGGTAAGTAGATCTCATAGAAGGGTTTTCTGCTTTCTAGTAGTATAGAATAGAATAGAATAGAATCATAGGGTTGGAAGGGACCTCGTGAGATCATCGAGTCCAAGGATCTCCCTGACTTGTGAGCATTGTGGCTCCTGACTGTTCAGCTATGGAGTTTCCACACTGTTAAGTAGAGAGATTGGAGGTCTGGTTACCTCAGTAGCACAAATTTCCCTAACATCCCCCCAGTTTTCAGCTAGCTAGTTACATAGTGTTGTACCAATTTAGTCATCGGTTGGAAATGACTGGACTGAACTGAACTCACTAAGAAGTAAGGGGAAGAAACAAGGAGTCTGGTGGCACTTAAAAGACTAACAAATTTAAGTCATATCAGACAGCTTCTCAGTTGAAGGGAAATGGGATGTTCTTGTTGCTGTGGGCTTTCCCTTACAAGCAGTATTTGATAGCAATCAGCTCTATCTTTTAACAAGTATTGGGCTGGTCAAATAGTGCTTGGTTCTTAGTCAGTCTCTGTACAGAATCTTTTGTTATTTTAAGGGATCATTATACCTGAAATCACAGATAATCAGGTGGTCTAAGTCAGTGGTTCACAACCAGTGTGCTGGGGCACACTGGTGCGCCATGGCAACACCCAAAGTGTGCCGTGAGCATCCCCTAGAGCTGGAGTTAAAGTTCCCTCCCTGCTCAGCCCAGCCAAGTGGGCTGTGCAAGGCTGGAAAAACGCAGGGTTGAAATTAAGGGGGAAGGCACTGGAGCACAGTTCCAGGGCTCCCTATTTTTAGACAGGCAGTGTTTCAGCTCCCCTAAAAACAGAGGAAGGCACCAGAACGCGGAGTTCCAGGGGTCCCCCTAAAAATAGCAGGAGCAGCCAGAACGCAGAGTTCCAGTGGCTCCACTTTAAACCCTGCTCCACCTTAACCCAGCCAGCAGAAAGCGGCGGGAGGCCTGGAGTGTGTGAATCTCCCCCTGCAGGGCGGAGCAGCTTGTGTCAGCCAGCCTGCAAACAGCTCAGGTAAGGGCTTTGAGGTACTGCTGGGATTGTGTGGGGCTGGTGTGTGTAGCAGAGTTGGGTGGGAGTGGATGTGTAGCAGAGGGTGTGTAGCCGGGGTTGTGGGGTGGCTGTTTGGTTGCTCATGTGTGTAGCTGGGGTGTGGGGTGGCTGTGTATGGGGGTGGTGTAGCTGGGGGCTGGAGGCCTGGTTCTGGTCCCTGCAGTGATGGGAGGGTCCATCACAGGCAGCAGGGGGCTGGGGGAGGGGAAGATGGGACCCACTGGGGCGGGAGGGAGCAGCAGTGGGGTGAGGATTTGCCCTGGGTGGCAGGGAGTCACTGTGGAGAAGGGGGAAGTGGGTTCTGCGCCATGCTCCCCTGTCCTACCTTCCCACTCCCAGGTTCCCCTCTGCCCCCCCACAAAGCCACTCTTGTTCTCCCTTCCTCTCTCCTCTCTTGACACCCTTGTGCTGTTCCCCACATGGCTGCCCTTGTCCTCTTTTGCCACCTCTTCCCTGCTCTGCTACCCATTCTCACTCCTGCCACTGCACATGACTCCTGACCTCCCCTGTTTTGCCACCCCTGCTCTGCTACCCCTACTACCCCACATAGGAGCATTTCCGAAACACTGTGCCATGGTTCATGAATATTCATAAGTAGTTTAAGTTAATTTGAATATTCAAGCATTTTTTTAATGGCTGTGTGCCTCAAAAAATTTGAAGGTATCAAGGTATGCCACAGCAAAGAAAAGGTTGGGAACCACTGGTCTAGGTACTAGTGCTTAGACCTGGAGTGTGGGAAAGTAACCACATTTTGTGGAGACTAGAGACTTCCAGCCTACATCAGCATAAGTACCCTGCACAGACATAAAATCACAGAAGTCAAGTCATACAAAGTGTGAAGGAGACTCTATCAGGGGTCTCAAACATGCAGCCCCTAAAGCTATTTCTTGCAGCCCACAATGACACTATTGTTACCAGTATTTGCAATACTGTTGTATGAAAAGGTTTCAGTGGTATGGCCCTCAGGGTAACGTACTAGTGCCCATGCGGCCCTGGTGGTGATTTGAGTTTGATACCCCTGGACTATATCCACAACAAAGCTGATTGAGTGAATACTGAAAAACAATCAATCAACAGCTGGAAGAAGAAGCAACATGCTCTTTGTCCCCCTTTTCCCTGGAAGGTGAACTCTTGTGAAAGCACCTCTGAACTGTGGGTCTCCCTCCAGTAATGACAAGGAGCACAACAAGTGAGTGAGGTATGGAGAAGAGATACAAGCACATTAAAGAAATATTTGTTTGTTGAACAAACAAGAAGTCTAGTAGCACTTTTAAAGACCAATACGTTTATTATCGCACTGTGTTTTAGTTACTTTGCTCCAGAGTGATAGATTCGTGACTGGGAAACTTATATAAATATTTCCTAGTAGGCCAAGATTTTTAAAATGTTTATTTGCCAAGGTCATTATCTCACATCATCACTGCCTTGAGAGGTAATTATCCTGGATATTTTCTGTAATAAATTTTTTATGTTTTAATTAATTTTTACTTAAGAGCACTAACTAGAATGGCCGTACTGGATCTGACCAATGGCCATCTAGCCCAGTAACATGTTTTCTGACAGTGGCCAATGCCAGGTGCTTCAGAGGGAATGAACTGAACAGACAATCATGGAGCTATCCATCTCCATGAAAGCTCATGCAATAAATAAATCTGTTAGTTTTTAAGTGCCACAGGACTAGGTGGTTTTATTCTTCTGACAAAAGGAGACTAGGAACATTTCAGAGCATGGTGTTGCCTCCACCCCTGCCCATCCCAGTGTTATGGGAAGAAACGCTTCATTTTGTTTGTTTTTAAACCTACTGCCTATTATTTCATTGGGGGACACCTAATTCTTGTGTTATAAGAAATACTAAATAGCATTGCCTTATTCACTTTCTCCATACCAGTCACAATTTTATAGGCCTCTATATCCACCCTTAGTCATTTCTTTTCCAAACTGAGAAGTCCCAGTTTGAATAAGCTCTTCTAGGATGGAAGCTTTGTGGTACCCCTAACCATTTTAATTGCCTTTCTCTGTACCTTTTCCAATTCAAAGATATATATATATATATATATATATATAGTAGTAGGAATTGTCATTAGGGTTCTATTGGCATCTTCTAGCATACTATCTGATGGTACTTCTCCAACAAGCCTTGGTAATCGGTCTCTAGGGTTGACTGTAGCTAGTTTATCCATGATCTTGTGCCTCATATCAGCTGCTGTGTTCTGTAATGAAGGGGGTGGCAGTGAAGTTCCAGCTTCAGGTGTTGGCTGCACATCTAGTTGTTCTTCTGGGGCTTCTTCTTGAGTCCAGGAGGTAATGTGGAATTGGTCTATCTCCAGTTGCGAGAGCAGCTGCCTCTTTACTATGTTGAAGCGTTGGGTAACTAGCTGTTTCTCAGTTAGTGTGGATGTAGGTCTTTTGTCCATCTATAGTTCCCTCATACATTTCATATATCCCCTCTCCTTAGGTCTGCTGTTGTAGTAGCATTCCATCAATTCCAGGTTCTCTTGTCTCATCCATGCATGGTTTGTTCCAGTAGCCCACTTATCATCAGATTATCCTGGTTCCCCAACATCTGGCACGGACCTTGTTAATCCAGGCGACGTCCAAGCCGGCATGACTCTCCTAGTTCATGTCACTCTCATATTCGAGGTAGACAAGTGAGGCGTTAGGGGGTCTTTTGCCCAAGGACCCCTACTGGGACAGTAGATAGGTACCCACTGGGATTTGAACCCCGGTCTCCCGTATCAAAGGGCGTCGCTATTAACCACTACAGCACTCTTAACCACTACGCTATCCAGTCACCATATCACAGTAGCCAACATCCAACAGCGGGTCAAGAACATGAAGAGCTGGACAGCACCTGGCCCGGACATGATCCACACCTACTGGCTAAAGAAACTAACAGCAGTGCATGAACGCCTAGCAGCACAGATGAACCAGCTGCTAGCAGCAGGCTCCCACCCAGACTGGCTAACACAAGGAAGGACTGTGCTGATCATGAAAGACCCCCACAAGGGAACAGCACCATCCAACTACCGGCCAATAACCTGCCTCCCCACAACATGGAAAGTCCTATCAAGCATCATAGCCGCCAAGCTACAGGACCACATGGGCCAGTACCTGAGCACAGCTCAGAAGGGCATTGGGAACAACACCAGAGGCTCAAAACACCAGCTGCTCATAGATAGAGCAGTCGCCCAAGACTCAAGGTCTAGACAGACCAATCTGAGCACAGCCTGGATTGACTACAGGAAAGCCTACGACACATGGATCTGTGAATGTCTGGCGCTATACAAAGTCAACAGGACACTAAGAACCTTCCTCAAGAACTCAATGGGACTGTGGAAGACAACACTGGAAGTCAACTCAAGACAGCTTGCACAAGTGGCCATCAAGTGCAGCATATACCAAGGTGATGCGCTGTCCCCGCTGCTGTTCTGCATTGGCTTGAACCCCCTCAGCGAGATAATCACAAGGACTGGATATGGATACAAGTTCAAGAGTGGAACTACCATTAGCCACCTCCTCTACATGGATGACATCAAGCTGTATGCTAAGACTGAACGAGACATCGACATGCTAATCCACCTGACACGGATCTACAGTGAGGATATTGGGATGTCATTCGGACTGGAGAAGTGTGGCCGGATGGCAGTAAAGAAAGGGAAGGTAGTCAAGACTGATGGGGTGAAACTACCAGTAGGCCACATAGCAGACATACAGACCAGCTACAAGTACCTTGGCATCCCACAGTTGCATGGGAACCACGATGAGGAAGCAAGGGAAGACAGCAACATCCAAGTACCACCAGAGGATAAGACAGGTCCTGAAGAGCCAGCTCAATGGGAAGAACAAGATCCACACCATCAACAGGTACGCCCTGCCAGTCATCAGATACCCTGCCAGTATAGTGAGCTGGCCGAAGGAGGACATGGAGGCTGCCGATGTGAAGACCCGGAAGCTCCTCACAATGCACGGAGGTTTCCGCCCCAAGTCCAACACCCAGAGACTGTACGCCAGCCGGAAAGAAGGCGGGCGGGGTTTGGTAAGTGTCAAAGCAACAGTCCTGGATGAAACCCAGAGCATCCAGGAGTACATCAGTAAGATGGCACCCAAAGATGAGCTGCTGAGAGAATGCCTGAGGCAGCAGCAGCAGACATGGGAGGAAGATCAAGCAGAAGAAGTGCCATGGCAAGACAAGACCCTGCATGGGATGTACCATCGACAGATAGCTGAGGTGGCTGACATTGGGAAATCCTACCAGTGGCTGGAAAAGGCTGGACTAAAAGACAGCACTGAGGCACTGATCATAGCAGCACAAGAACAGGCACTGAGCACCAGCTCCATTGAAGCAGGGGTCTACCACACTAGACAGGACCCAAGGTGCAGACTGTGCAGAGAGGCCTCAGAGACGGTCCAACACATAGTGGCAGGATGTAAGATGCTGGCAGGAACAGCATACACCGACCGGCACAACCAAGTAGCTGGCATTGTGTACAGGAACATCTGCACAGTGTATGGGCTAGACCCTCCTAAGACCAGATGGGAGGTCCCACAGAAGGTCATGGAGAATAACAGGGCTAAGATTCTGTGGGACTTCCAGATCCAGACAGACAGGCAGGTACTGGCCAATCAACCAGACATCGTGGTAATAGACAAGGACCAGAAGACAGCGGTGGTGATAGATGTAGCAGTGCCAACTGACAGCAACATCAGGAAGAAGGAGTATGAGAAGCTGGAGAAGTACCAGGGCCTGAAAGAGGAACTAGAGAGGATGTGGAAAGTAAAGGCCAAAGTGGTCCCAGTGGTGGTAGGAGCACTCGGGGCTGTGACTCCTAAGCTGGGAGAGTGGCTCTAACAGATCCCAGGAACAACATCAGAGCTCTCTGTCCAGAAGAGTGCAGTGCTAGGAACAGCTAAGATACTGTGCAGAACCCTCAAACTCCCAGGCCTCTGGTAGAGGACCCGAGGTTGAGGA